>JAVKLA010000008.1:17237078-17295254 GCA_034782735.1 Sagittarius serpentarius | reverse complement strand
CCCCCCCCCCCCCCCCCCCCCCCCCCCCCCCCCCCCCCCCCCCCCCCCCCAAGTAAAGAGAGAAATAACCTTACCTGAGTAATAATTTTTTCCATTTTAGGCTGAGTCATATCTGGAATAGCAGTTTTAAGAAAATCAACAATGTTCTCAAAACTCTCACATCCCATTATAGATGTTTCTTGACTGCTAAGTAGGCTCAGTGCTACTTTAAATATGACTTCCGTTCCTTGAAGAAATATAATATCTAAAAAAGAAAATTATTAACATATCTTGAAAATGACAGCTAAATACATTGGATAAATACATACATTTGCTGGGATGTTTTTCTTTTTAATCAATCATACTGCAGATTCATTCAGTTCAGAAATGCAATGTGTCTTATTTCAACATGAGGTTAAAGCATATAAAGCATTTTCTGTCATCTTACAGATGTGGGAGAACATTAAAGAAAATACCGCATACTTGTTATGTCTGTAACATCTGCAGTAAGCATTTCATTACTGTCTTCTGTAGACTATAGGCTGTTAACTAACTGTTAACTGGTTTTAAGTGCATCTATGGCTGAAAAGCAATTGGGAAGCAGAACACAACACAATGTACTGATGTTTTACTGTCTTCTACAGGCAGAAGCTAGTCCTTAAAAAATGGTCATGTAGATTCCATAACCAATCATATTATTTTCAAAATTCATAGTAGTGATCACATTGGCTATAATTTAAGCCCCAAACCTTTACTTTGAGATATAATTACATGGATTTGAGGGGAAAGTCCAGGCTTTGTAGAAGTCAGTAGACACAAGACTGCACAGAAACTGGAAACTTGATCACAGTAACTAGAAACTCAGTCTCACTAGCAGTGGTGGACTTGCAGCTACCGAGATGAATGTAGCACACGAGCAGTTCAAATAAGCCTTTTGCACTGTTGGCTCTGTCACACCACCAAGAGCGGGGCTACACAACGGAACAAACTCAATTTCTTATCCTGATCCTGAGAGGTCATCCCTGGCCCTAATCCAGTATCACAGGGTAGCACCAGGACACTGGTGCGGCAGCCATCACACTCATGCACAGTTCCTAAAAGACTCCCTTCTCAAGTCTACGATTGACGTTCAAGCAGCATAAATATAAGTATTTAATTTGTGATCGGTAGACATTAACTGCCTGTTCCTGGTATGTGACAACGGCCCATGAGACACTGAAGATGCAGGAATCCAAAGCATTAAGTAAAACAACATAGTAACTTCTGAGTTTTAAAATAGGAACATATCTTGCTCAGCTCATTTACAGAGAAATGAACACTGACCTTCCCCACCCTTAAAACACTTGTTTCCCAAATTCAAAGCCTACTGAAGAAAAAAAACAAAAGAAACCAAAACACTTTAGCCTTGAAAAACAAATTAAAAAAAAAAACACCAAAATGCTTGAGTGTCCTGGAATTCAGTAATCCCACTGGGAAAGAGATGTACCAATCACGTGAATATCACTGAAGAACAGATACACCAATCATTTGTTCACCTAAAGAGCACTCAGAAAAAGTGTGCTGTAAAAGGAAAACACCTCTGTAATAGAGAAATCACTAGGTCAAAAAAAAAAAAAAAAAAAAAAAAGAAGAAAACCAAAACCAACGAAACCACTCTTTCTCCCCAAACCACCACACCAAACAAATTAAAAACGTAACATGCTCCAGCAATAAAACATGAGACAAAAGTCAGGTTGAATTTCTTAAGAAAAGAAAAGGTGCCATATGAAAACAGAAAAATCAAATGGAAAAAAAAGTCTGATTTAAGAGGAGGTACATGACATATACACCTAGCTTCTTGGTGCATATCTGAGCACAGTGAGTTTTACATTAATAAATAAATAAATTTTAAGAAAAAGATGCATTACTATAGACTTGATTAAGCTGGCAGTTCTTATTGACAATGAAAGAATACAAAACCAAGTACTTGACATGCTGATACTGTAAACACTCTACAAGGCAAAATCAATATTTAGGCTTCTGTACTACACATTGTCTAAAAAGGAGCATATCATGATAGAACTATGGAATACGAGGCATACTAAGACTAGGAAGCTGTTCAATATATACATGAATACCTGAAACAGCTTTTAAGTTCAGGTTTACTTGAATTTTTATTAGAAAACACTTTAGAATCAGTTATTCAGAAACACTTTCTTGAAAAACAATGCATTCTCTTTTTTCAGTTTGCAAGTTCAACAAGATGAACTTTTCTATAGACATAAAATGAATGTTTGATGCATAAAATACACTTGCAACAATAAAATTCCTGCTGTTCACACTTCATAAGTTTCTTGGCTAATAACAGCAGACATTCTTAATTGCTCAAGTCTGATGTTTCAAAGAATACATTTTAGTTTCCCTCTTTGAAAAGGAGCTGACATCCCACCATGAAGAGTGTTGCTACTTGCCACCCACAATAGTCACCCCAAATGTCCCTAGTATGTAGAAAACTACTCCCTGAGAGTTTCAAAACACAATGGACAACATTGTTCTGTTTATTATTGCAATAAAATAAACTTTCTTACCAAATACTCTGGCTACAAATCCTAATGGAAACTGAGATGCAAACAGAGTAAGAAACCAGGGTGCAGCATAAAGACTGGGACTGATTTCATTTTCTTCAAGATGATTATACAGGTCTCTGTGATAATCATGAAGAAGCCTTGAGAGCTGATACATCTGAATCTACAGTGCATGAAGCGGTTGTGGGGGGAAGGAAGCAGAGAAAGAAAAGTTCAGCTTTACTCAGTTTTCCAAACCATTCACATTTCACTCAAGGGAAATTAACTCCAGTACAGATGGCACTGTAAAATGAAGCTTAATTGTTGCCTAGGGCCTCAAGTTATATCTATGGACATATAAACAACCCACCCCTAATGAATTAAAACCAACACAGCAGTCGATAACAAAGAACAGTTAGAACCTGGTTATTAATGAAGTAATGGTTATTAATGAAGTATTATCTCAGATTCATAGGCTTAAGGTAAGAAGAGAATGTGTCGATCGAACTTTATCAACAAATCAGAACTTTCAGTCTTGCAGCAATGAAAGTAGAAGTACCTCTTCCAAGATGCCAAAACTCTCCATTACAGAGTTGAACTATTTCTGGCTGAATTTACACACTTCAGCTTTCATCTTCTGAATCTTGGCCATATTTTTGCTGCATTTAAAACTCCTATGCTACAATCATTACTTTAGACAGCTTCTGTACCCACAGAGTACATTAGATACAGTGGGTCAATAGAGGTGTACCACATACATTTCCCAGCATACCTCCCACATGCCAGCGGCCCAGAGAAATTCAAGAAACTGATGCAAGAAGTGCTGCTATACAACCTGTAAAAGGTTGCAAAGCAAAGTGGTTTAAAAGTTGTGATTCATCGCTAAAAATATCACTCTGTGGCAAATTATTTCCTTGCGACTTCCATAGTTTATATTCTACTGTAAGTCGCTCACAGCACAGAGCAACGCTTCCCTCAGAAAGCAGAAGATAACAAGCACACATATTGATTAGCTGTCAGATCCAATTTTGCTGTCAACAGTGCCTTACGCTTAAGATTAATCCATTCCTCAGTAAGAAAGTGACTTATCAAATCCAGCTACTTTCCTACTTTTAGTGGTCATGATTCTTCCCTACCAAAAACTGACTGCACTTGAAACTATCTAGAGCCAGCAGTGTCTACAAGCAGAGAGATCACTCTCATTCAGTCAAATTAGCTAAATTTGTGCATACATTTGAGTCCTTGCTTTAATTGTCAAAGATAGTAATTAAGCGCAGTTTGGACAGTGTTGATAAAACACACATTTACATGTGACATTAGAATAGTATCACAGAGGCAGTAAACCAATTGGATGAATTAATTATGAACTAAGGATCTAGATTACTACTTTTTCCAGACAACAATTAAAAATACAAGTCAAATAAGTTTTCATTATCCTAAAGAAACATCCAACATTTTTCTTCTACAGGACAGAAGCTAATTCTGCATATAAGCTTACTTGCATTTCAGTACTATAAATGCAAAAGAATTTGCAAGTGCTCTACTCCTGCTAAAAAACAAAACACATAGTTAGGCTTTAGTGAGATCCTTTAAGTCATCTTCAATAGTCTACTTTGTCTTGAGCAGACAAAACTTGTGCTTTTGTATAGAACAGTATAACTGCCTAGGAACAAACTCTGGGGAAAGAGAGGTCATTTCGTTTAAAGCGCAAACAGTACTACAAGCAGTAAACCTTCTTAAACTTAAAGTGTTCTTCCTAAGAGCTTCTGACAATGAAAGTTTCAGACTCATTTCAATCAAAAGGTGAAATCCTGGACATCTGAATGCTCTAAAACCATCAGATGTTATTGAAAGTCTACAACTGCAGTATAACATACAAATGCTAAGAGAGCATCTTCTAGGGAAAAAAAATCCCACAACTATGCATTTATCACACTTTCACCCTCACTGGTTCAAAACATATTTGGGGAAAGCGCAGGGAATGGGACAGAAAAGAGGCAGAATGATGCTTTTTATGGCTGTGCACCCTTAATTCATCACAGCAAAGTTGTTACAGCATACTTACATCCACAGTAAAACACTCCTCTATCATTTTTAGAATAAGCACATACAATTTCTTTAACTACAATCTATTCTGTTGTTCTGGACTAAATTTCCTAAATAAGCACCTAAAGTGACTGGTCACGAAAAGTGGACTGAAAGTCTCCCTTAAGTTTTTACTTAATTATAAGTGTTTGCTATGCAGGGAACATGGCGGGGGGCGGGGGGGGGAAATTATCTGCTTCTTAGTTTTCTCTTTTTCCACTGTGGATTACAAGTTTTAACTCAGCAGTGGTATACCCCTTTATAATATCAGAGGCTTAGAGCATATAGTTATTTAAGTCAGTGAACAGTTGCATCTCCAGGTGAAAGATTTCTCAAACTTTAAACCCTGAAGTTTATACAGATCTGAAAGAGTTTGTCTCCTTCCTAAGCAGCCTTGAGTATCTATAACTAGCTGTTAAAAGACTAATGTTGCAGAGCATGCATCGTTTCATAAGAAAACTAAATGACTAAAAATTCATCTGTTTTCCCTCTGTGTTGAGGGTAGCGGGGTAGAGGACGATGAGAGAAAAGAGGTGCAAATGCCGAGGCAAGACAGAGCAGTCCCAAGTACAAATGCCTGTGGAGTACATCGACTGGCCACTGGGTGTCACTATGGATTTGACTTGGAGTTACAAGAGAAAAACCTACATCTAAGTGCTTGTGGACTGAGGAAAAACAAAATCAAATTTCAACTCTGTCTATACAGATGCAAGCATACCAGGGGTTTTGGCATAAGGAAGAGAGAGAAGTGAGTAAAACAAAAGGAAGATCAAAACAGCAGAGAAAGCAGAGTTTCCAAACAGGAGATGATGGGGACGTGTGACAGGAAAAGTCTGCAAGTTCTGAACTTCTCTGCTTGCAAATTGAGAGGCAGAGAGGGGTTTGACAATAACGTTTGCATGCACCTCACAACCTCCAAATCGGCATAAGAAGCTTCATAAGGCCCTGAAGAACATGAGCAACCTCTGAGACCTCAAAATTCATTTAAAACTCTGGTTTGCTTTAGGAGAAGGACTGACTTACCTGTAGTGACATCATGTCTGGCCTGTACTGTTTACGGAAGCCAAGGTCATACATGAGGAATTTCAGCATTTCAAAGGCCTGTTCTTCACTCATATGTAGAAGCAGCACTCCAGCTACAAAGCTTATACCTTGACAATAACCCACTTCTTTGTCCAGCAAAGAGTATGCTTTCAGGAGATTAAAGAGTGATAGCTGCCCTGCTCCCAGGTGGGCAGAAAAGTAAGGGTGTGTAGGGAATGTCCGTCCTGACAGAAAGAGAGAAGAGCAGTTGATATTCAATTCTTCTCAAAAAAACCCCAAATCCATGTGACAACCAGCACATCTCTCTTCCCATAGACCATTTCTCTTTGCTTTCACATACAGATTGACTTCAGTCAGATCAATCTGTATTTTACCAATTATTTTAGACTGTATCCATTGAGCTCATTTAATATTCTCATCTGCACAGAACTTGAAGAAGTGACTGCTCGGTTTCTTTTTTCAGACAGATGTGAAAGAGCATGAATACAAACAGCGTAATCTAAGAAATCATCTGCTCAGAGGACACTAAGTGGCATACACAGAACGTATCCTGATGACAAAGCAAGTGGTGCTGATACAGCAGCACCTATCTCCAGCAACTGCTTCCATGAAGACTGGTGTGTTTTCACTCGAAGACCCATGAAACATGTCAGAAAAATCTCCCAGCTACAAACAGACGTACCTAGATCTACAAGGATGGCGTGCTGTTGAGCAGTCAGTTGTTTCAGCAGTTCTTTGTAAGAGACGTCAGGAGGCTGCTGCTTGTTCGGCAGTCTGTGTCTGACTCGATGTTGCACAGCCAAAAACTGCCATATTTCTCCCCGACGACTTTTTGGTACACCTGCAGGTCAGTAAAAAAAAACTAAGAGGCCTAAGCAGGGGCATAGTTTTAGTGCTATAACACAAGAATTTACTTTATCATAATCTTGCCCTGTCATAATCTTGGTCGAACCACTCTGGAGGATCCCTTACAAACAGCCAGCTTCAGAAGTTGTCCACTCTGCAGTGTATTCACTCGGCAGCCACAGTTTAGTCCCACTAACTAAACCTTGACTACAAATTTACAGTAACTGCACTGAGCAGTACATTGGGCAGCTGAGGTATAGACATCACTTGTTTGGCCACTTCTGGGCTACTAGCCTCCAGCAAGAGAAGATGCACAACTACACACAGAATGCAGTCCATCCTGTTTAGAAAGGATGAACTAAATTCACAGGTATAAAATATGGGGAAGTCCACCTCCTCTTCCCCTTCCCAAAGGGCTGCTCATATCAGTCCATAGGCTTGGAGAATCATGTACAGATTATAAAACGCTCAGTTCAAACCTAAAAGCATTAATGCTGCATACCAAAGGAAGGACACAGAACCACTCATACTGAAAGTCAGCATTTCTCTCAAGTCAGCCAAGCACCTGTGAAAGTATAAACTAAATTAAAATACTACTTTCACATACATCCCCCTTCAACATCTGACTCTATAAACTGACCTTTGAAAGACAAAATAAATTGTCAACTCTGCCAATGCTTTCCAGGCAAATAATTATTTAACAAGAATACAAGCTAGAAAAAGCGTATCCTTGTTCCCAACTCCGAACTACAGTCCAGCAGCAGAAGATAGGGCAACAAGGTAAGTTATTTGTTGGCAGTCTTCTGCAGGTCACTTAACAGGAACCGCCTTATTTCTACCACAATTTCCTTTGGTAGCAATTTAAACTTCCCTTCTGCACCACAGTCAGATTACACTGAAATATTATTTGTTAGCATCTGTAACACAGACATGAGATTCTACGGAGGAGGGCACACCGGTGCAATCAGACTTTAGATCCACATTATATACTAACAAGGCCCTCTGGCTCCCCTTCTAGCCTATGGCTACGCCACAGGAAGACCTACTTCAAGCCAAAATCCCCAGCCTTTCACTCAAGGAAACAAAATACTAAAAGACCATATTCCAGACTCTACAAGCTGTTGTCATTCTGACTCTCTGAAGCTTGGTTGTGATTCCGCTAGGTTTTGGGCACAGTCCGCATTAGACATTATGGTCCTGTCTTCTCAGTAAGTAAAATCAGAGCATCTGAAACTCAAAGTCAATTGGATAGGAGCCACAGTCCAGAAACCACAACTTCAGTGTTACTTGCAGAAGCTCCAAGTTCAGTCTTCGATGTAATAATACATGCGCACGAGATGCTACTTTCAGGAGTATGACTATACATGTTTCTGCATTGCTGATATTGTAAGCTGCAGACACAGCAGAACCTATTTCTGTTTGGCAGCAGGAGGTGGATGCATTTGCATAAAGCAGGCAATTTTTTCATTATTTTGTGCTGCTGGAAAAAGTGTTTTGCTGGCAGATTTCCTTCGGTATCAAAGGGAAGCAAAAAAAAAAGTCTTCATAGTTAAAAGCCATCCTCCATAAATACCTTCTTTCAAAGTGGAATGAATGTCTTCCATGTCACATCGGATTTTGGCTCTGCAGTTTAATAACTTCTTATCCCAAACATTTATGACATCTTTCTGACATGTACCAACTTCATCATAGTCCAGTTTTACTTTTCTTGACTGAAGCTCATCTCTGCTTGCTGGAGCACAGAACACAAAGGAAGAGCACATGGAAAACCAGAACATCAGAAAATTATGAGAGACATCAAATACGCAAAACTTGTTCAAGTTAGATATATCTATCTGATAATCTGACTAGGGATAAACACACCTTCTACAATTCATCAGTTAATAGCTGAGATGGGGCCAGTCTTTTGTTATAAGATGCTGCAGGTAACAATTTAACTTCTATTACTGGGCCATGAATATTAGTAATTCATGAAGTACCTCAAAACACTTTTTAAGGCTTGGGGCAAGAAGAAAAACCCACTCAATACAGTCAACTTCACCACACCTACTGCTTCTTTCAACTGCAAAAACACCTTTGATCATTTTTCTCTTGTTTATATTGAACACTGCAGTTGTTTTAGTATGGAAAGTCCGAAACATATGAATGTTTATATTAGAGATTTAGGCAAGCAAGCTAGGCAAGTCTTCTAAACTGAAGTCAGTCACAGTGGTTCCAGTTTTTACATGTCCCTTAGGAGAGTGGTAAGAGCTCTTGGCACTGCTACTTGGCATCATCAGGCTGACTAGAAGTAAAAAGAACGAACCAACATGAACCATATCCAGAAAGGTGCATCTGTGCTGAAGCACAGAACTCATGTTGCTGAAAACTTAGAAGGTTTGCTGCACAGGACTACCTGGCACAAAGCATTTATTCCAGAGGACTCACTATTTCTGAACTAAACCTACATTGTTACTCTGGTACTTCACAGAGGAGTAGCTTTCATTTCCATTACTGAGAAATTAACTGTTTATTTTATTATAAATTATATGCATGCAGAAAACCACTCCAGTTCCTCATACTAGTGGTGTAAAAAACTGGAATCAAGACCTGAATGTGTCTTAATTTACAGAGATAGGTTTAATTGTCATTGGACTGAATTGTACATATCACAACATGAGCTTTGAAAGCTTCAATTGCCTTTATTTCAAATTTGACTTGATCCGTGTGCAGTTCTTGTTCCTTGCGGGAGTCTCCTTCTTACAGATGTACCCCCTCCCCACCATCATCTCTAGGTGAAAGCAAACTCTCACTCACATTTTTATACAATCTGCAAACCAAGACAATCAGTTCCTTCGCCTAATCATCTCACTTGGGATGCAGCCAATATTGGATGAATCCATATGATCATTGCCTAGCCCACTCCGAAAACGTAGGTGACAAATTATTTCCAAAAGCTGTATGTTACACCTCTGAGACCATACCTATTCAAGACTACAGGGGGGCCCTGTAGAAACAACTGTTTTGCAAGGTGAAGTATGCTTCCGTAAAAATAGGAATGTGATCTCACCACAAGAATTTGCAGTCCAGCTGGGGCAATTTTAAATGCTACCCTGCTGCTGTATGGAATGCATCTGAGAAGACTCACTCTCATAAGCAGTATGCGACAGATTCAAGACAACAATAACATATTTTAGTGTGACAATGAACCCCAGGATTAAGTGCACAGGTTATCATTCGCTGAATGGTACTTTGGCTCTGCAGTTAACCCTAGTGAAAGTCAGCAAGCTTGTTTGTTGATCATACTTGCCCTGCCTATTAGGCCACCTGTGGTTGCTTGCAACCATCCTTGTTAACATTCTTCCTAATCATTGCTAGGTGGCCTACTACTTTTCATAGTTCTTGTATTTCTCAGTGATCTACTAGAAAAAGTAGCTTTTAGCTTCTCAGAAAAAAACAAGCAAGTTTGTGCAATTCACAAAACTTACCTTCTATAAAACAAAGAGCTTATAGTATTCAAGTCTCCTCGACAGCAAAAGGAATAGGAAAAGAGGTTCTATTAATATTTTGTAAAAAAAAAATCAACAAAACATTATCAGAAAACCACTAAAAACAATTCCATAGAAATTCCAGTCTTCAACCAGTCATATACAGCTGAATAAATTCACAGCTAGAAACCTGCCTTCAGGTAAAGAAATGGCTGCATTTCTGTTATTACATTTCCCATCCCCAAGACCTACATTTAATTGTAGGCTAGGATGCCAAGCACTGCCCGAACCAGCACGTGTTTGGAATGTATCAGTTCTGCATATGTCCTGTCTGTAAAACGGCCCATGTTACAGCAGCCCACAGGAAGGAAGCCTAGAGACAGGCATTAAGACAGTTTACTTTTCACTCTCTGAAAATAAGAAGATGAATTCGAGCTAGCCCGAGCACCGGTTTCACTAGCAGTACTTATGAACCTGCATACAAGAATGGAGACCTGCTGCTTGGAGCACAAACCAAGACGCGGACTGGCAGATGACTGCCAGCTTGGCGTCGCCACTGCTGACACTCCTGTTTTCACCACAAAAGTTGAGGCAGGCAGAACTTATTTTCTACATATCTGGTACAGAATGGAAATAACTTATGACTGAGTCTCAAGGAACTGGACTGATTTAACAGTTTTCAGTACATCCAGCCACGCTGGGCGGATACAGAAAAGAGTTTGTCTCTCAGCAGCTCATACTCCCAGAGGGAATAACATGAAGTCAGTTACTACAGAAGACATCCAGCTTCCCCACCCCACAACAGCAGACGGTTTGCTAAAACAATAAATGAAGATTCGGGCTGAAGTTAAAAGACTTCTCTGTAGATGTTCCCTAAGAATCTAGGAGTTTCCACAGAAGTGTGTGTCAACACACAGGGAGACAAACTGTAGAGAGAGTGCACAGAGAAATACGCTACATGTGTAGGAAATACATTCAAGGATGTACACTTGTAGGGACATGGAAAGACTTCTGTCCTGCTGTTTTTCTTTCTTCTCCCTGCCTCCTCAGTAAGCACCACTAAAGAAGGAAAAAGAGTTAACTGACCTTAACACGATCATTATGTTTTGTTTGAAGAATCAGAATACTGTATAATGAGGTTACACACCATACAGGAGAAGATGAGGGCAGCAATTGCAGACAGGACATTTAAAAAGCTATTAGTCTATTATACTGAAGAACTTCTATATGCTAGGATAGACATTGCATCTTATCTTTTATTTGTGTAAGTCTTCATCAGTCATAATAAAGTATCTTAGCCAGAAGCTCAGGCAACTGACAAGTCAGCTTGGCCAACCAGATTGCGCAGTAACAGCACTCAATTATCAACGTACAGTGCTCATCTTCTGGAAAAAGAACTTTCTGACATACCTCAAGAGCCAGTTGCTCAAAAATCGTATTTGGATTCAAGTATTTATAAATTACCACTGTGATGTGGTTAAGTAAGGACAGAAAGCCTGGACAGAAATGCCACGCGCTGCAAAGAACTAAAACGAAATATAGAGGGTAAGGTTTACCATACCTAAGTGTTCACAAGGCATCTGTTCTCTTGACTCCACTTCACATTAGAATTCCTAGACTTATGTCAGCTAGAACACAGCCTGTAGCAACCTTCGTCTAAGATGCACTAAAAAAGGAAAAGTTACCAACGTTCTTCTTTAACTAAAGTGACTCATTAAGAGTTGGCAGGTAGACAGAGAACCTGGTAGACTGCGAGACAGGACTGGGTGAACACATTTTTTTCTAGCACTGTTAACCAAAAAGTTACAGAACCACATCTCTGAGGTGCCCAACACCAGTACAGTTTTCAGCTTCAGGCAACAGAATTTGTAATAGTTTTTAGGGTTATTTTCTAAATAGCTAACCTTCCAGCTTCTGGTTTTCTTTTTCCATTCGAAGTAACAGAATTTGTTGATGGATGGCTTTTCTCCACAGACTTTGTAGTTCTTCCGAGTTTTTCCTCTCTCCAGTTTTATCTGGACCATCCTCATTTTGCAGTACTAGAACAAGAGGGTCCTCCTCCAGGGGTGGAGCAAGAGGGGATAACGGTAATAATTCACTTCCATCATGACCATCTGCAAAGAATCAGAAAGCTATTACAGGAAACTCAGATTGCTTGACATATCACAAAAATCTAAGTCACAGCAGAACAAAAATTGCTGTCTTCCACGTTCAACAGTGAGGTGCTGATTCCAAAGACAGAAAATGCAGTTCAACAGTAGAGAATTATTTTTCAATAGTTTTATTTAAATTAAATAAAGTTCTATTTAAATGAAATAAAGCTAAATAAAGGGTCACCCAGTATTTCAACCCTTTCCCCTGCTATCTCCTTCTAGAGTTATGGAGGCATTTATCCATAAAGTCTCCTTTACAGCTGAGTTTGTTTACTGCTGTGATTTACCACAGGCTCTATACTAAAAGCAACTTTTTCCATCCGCTAGGCTGCACTATAGGCAGTGCTACAGCACTTTATCGTCACTAAATATAAACTTTGTCATTTACCCATCGTTGTGAATTCTGCCAATAGACATTATCAACATAGCAAAATTTCAGGTATTTCAGAGGTTTCTACCTTACATGACCTAAAGTTGTAAGAATTATTAACAGACTCAACAGGTGCTATGTGCAGTACAAGGACAAGGCAGAAAATTTACCGTTTTCTGCAAACACTGCTATTATGTAAGCAGGCTAGAGTAAAAATTTGCTAACTGTTAAAGAGGTTATGTATCAGCAAAAGGCAGTTCTTCATTTCCTTGCTACCCATGCAGCCACGGCAGATTGCCATTCATTTGATTCTGATGACAGAATCCTCTGTTCAAAGCAACAAAGACCTAAAGCCAACTGAGCACAACTGATCGCTAGCGAGGTTCTAGCAAGAATATTGTATCAAGCTGACTCCCTTCTCCCTTTCATATTTTCACGTTGCAGTTCACTATAGTAATAACTATTCAGTAACAACCGCTTTTTTATTTTCTTTAAAAGCACGCACAGACCTGGATGCTGCATCTTGGAAGGAGATTTATTCATAGGTGAAGCTACCTGCAGGAATATTCTTCGCCGCCAGGAGATGCGGCGAGGTGTGAGCGTGGCCCCCACAGCATTTAGAGATTCACTGCTGCAGACGGTTGATGTTCTTTTCTTTCCCTCCCCATCACTGAAGGAAAGAAAAAGCAGATGGGGTGATGAAAGTCAGTCATCTTTGGAGGGGGAAGAAAAAAAAATCTTTATTAAGTCTGTCTAATGTACAGACTGCAAACCTGCAGGAGCATTTGCTGGGAAGCTTTAGAAGGCAAAGTGTGCTGTGTGTGAGCTTCACCTTTAACACAGAAGTGCTCAACTGTCTTCTTGTAACAGTGCTGTGAAGTTTGCACTATATACCACCAGGAAGAATTCATAGCATTTATCTAGTGCTCAGCTGGAAGATCAGAATAAAAGCCAACCTTTCTGAAAAGCTAAGAGAAAAAATGTGGCGATATTTAGCCTCTAAAACAGACAATAACGGGTTTTGTTTTGCCATACATTAGTCTTACAAGGGTGATTTGATGTAATACCCCTAAAAGCACAGATGTTGCTTTAGCAGAGCACAGTGCTCCATTTAGTGCCATTTTAAATGGCACGATGAGCTCACAGGTATGTCATTGGAGGCAATGCTCTGGTCTTCTCATGCAGCCTCTTTCCTATGCTTCAAGAAGTGGACCCTTCACTTGCACAAATGGGGCCAAATGTCCTCACGTTTCATCGCTATCTCCAGCTGAAGTAACAAAGCCTTTGCGAACAGAGGGCAGGCTCAGTTCCTGCCACAGTGACCTGAAAGGAACTGATCTCCTCCCCAGTTGCCATATAGAAATGTATTTACAGAGTAATTTTAATAGCAGCTTATGTTGCTGGAAGAGGCAAGAAGAGGACATAGGGAAGCTTTGCTGGGAGGTCATTTCAAGAGGACACCAAGCACACCTCTCTACTAACTACTGCCAGAAGAAGGACATTTAGCTTTTGTAAGTACTTGAGCCACTTTCAGAAATATTTCAGCATTTTGCATTTGTGGTAGTAAAGGAAGCGCACAGATCTCATACAGCAATGGGTACATTGATTATCTGCCACAAATCCTTCCATGCAATGTCAACAGTGGGACACACAACTACAGGCTTCTTGGGACAACGGCTTCAAATACGGGGAGTTGTGTCTGCAGCTTCATCTTCATCACAGGGAAAACTGCTGTATCAACACAGCAAGTAGCTACACTCAAACCTTCATCCTGTGAAGAATTTCCATGCTATGGGCAAAGTCCCTAAAAAGAGTTAGATGAACGGAAAGCCCAGCACATGAAGTCTTCACTGTGTTTTTAGTGGTAAGTCAGTTGCAGATGATCACAGTTTGCCGGCTGCAGTCTGTCTCCCCACATTTGGCTTGCACAAAAGGAGAGATCTGCAAGGGATGCAGACTAGAAGTTTCAGCTACACCAGTCTACCAGCTACACTATCTCAATCAGCACTTTTCATATCAAATACTCTGTGCTGAATGATAATCCACCAAGCTAGAATTAGCCTTTTTGGTGACGAAACCTGTCCCTATGCTAATGATCTACAACAGCTCCCTCACATCTGTAAGCCTCAGTGATCAAACTGGACTTACTATCATAAATAGGTATCAGACCCTCTCTACTCCTGATTTAGTTCCTACACTGCCTCAGTTCCCTGTGCATCATACTACTACTAGGTGGTCTCAGCAGAGCCCCATGTTGCAGTAACCAAAACAGCAACAGAAACCTTGTGACAATCTTCTTTGGGTAACCCTTACAGAGTCTTTGGTGATGGGGGGGCCACTGCTTCTGCTAGCTAAACATAGACTACAAAACTAATTTTGAATACAGAGGTGCTGTTTTCCAAAGGTATTTCAGTCCAACAACTCTTGGAAATAAGGTATTGAGTTTGGATATATTAATCATTATAACCCATGTTTCTATAAATAACTGTAACGAAACTACTTCTCGCTATTTCAAGTCTTACATATCACATGTTAGAACACAAAAACTGAGTCATTTCAGGGCTTACTAAATAGAAGCTACATAACAAGGGAATTAAAACTTCCTCTCTACTGCTATATACAAAAATCTACATTCAGCTACTGTGCCCCTTAGCATGCAGACAGCCCTAGGAATAACGTTCCATTTACAGTAAGAAAATCTACAGGAAAGTCAGAATAAGAGGGTGGCTATTTTAGGGTATGAAACAAAGCTGTTTACATCATCTGAGTCGCAGAGTTTATAGTGGGATGAATTAGTCACACATGCTACCTCGTGAAGTGTGCAAATCACACAGCCCTGAGGATCTGTATTTCTGTTGTTAAACCCTCCCTTCCAAAATTCCCCTGGCATTTTAAGCAACTAACATTAATCACTTCCTCTTTCAAAGAGCTGTCTGATGAGTGATTAGAGGAAAACTTTTGAAAGTCTCATGCATACACCTTGCCATATTCAATGGAAGGCAAGGGCACCAGCGAAAACACCAAGATTTAGGAAAGGGAGCAAAGAAAGTTTCCTCATTTCAAGACAGACAGACAAGTCCTAACTTAACATCAGATCTGAAGATGTGAAACAATATCCTACAGCGTAAAAGCACAAAGAAGTCAGAGTAAAATGGTAGTATCTCCTATCCTGTGATGAAATGGTTCAGAAGGTTGGTGCAAAAAAACAGACGGGTTAACTCAATTACATATTCCCCACCTTTAATCAGGAGTTGCACCATACTTATTCCCTAGACTTTACCATCTCTCATACCTAAACTTAACTGCCTGGCTTCACTCTTGGTCATATTTGCATGACTAATTCAAGTTTTAAGGTAGCTGTGGATTTTAACAGCCAGGCAGCTAAGTGCTCTGCTCGGACAGGTCAGCAGCACCTCATACAGTTCCTCTAAACAGGGTAGGCATAAAGGAAAAAAAGTGTATCTGACCATCAGCTATCAGCTCCCTGCAAAATGAAGAGATTTATTAATGTGAGCAGAGAGACTAAGAGCAAAAGCAACTCCAAAGCAACAACAACAACTTAAATGGGAGTTCAATCATTGCTACTGAAAAGCTGAGCAGAGTTTTCACTACCTCCCAACCTGAGGAAACAGTGACTTTCACAACTTTCCTGTCAGGGCACTGATACCGAACCTCAAATACTGACAGGAAAAATACTTAAGAATTCTTAAGAAAAGACCCTCTCTGACAACACACAGGCTTAAACATCTACATGGGAAACATGCTGCAAGGTCAACTAGCAGAAATAGTCCAATCATTAATTCCAGTTTTTAGTGATGTTTTCCACTTTAAGAAAAAGTTGCTATCTCAAACTCCAGAAATTTGTAACTCTACATTAGCTCTAGAAACACATTAGCTCTATAAATTATGGATTACAGAGCCCAGACACTGGGGCAAGGCAAAGGATTAATATTTCTTGGCTTATACAGTGACATAGGCACCAAGAAGAAAAAAATGCAACTACTTTCTACAAGTTCCTGTCCTGCTGCAACCTACCAAACAACTGAGCAACATGAAACGCACCAGAGTCAATGCACTGCAAATTAAGAGATGGCAGAATATAAAATATTAACGAACTACAGAAGAGATATTTAAGAACTGAACTGTAAACTAGGACATGATTGCAAGAATTGATTTTATTTTTTAACCTTTATTTATTTATTTTAAGAAAATGATAACTAGATTATGGTACAGCTTCTACATCAGAATATTTCAGCTTGGTAAAACAGACATATGAAAGGGCAAAACCAAAGAGTTCAATAGAGAAATTCCATAAAATGGAGTATTTTCAATTTATTTTACATACTGTTCCTGTTTTAGTCACTTAACATACCTCCCACGCAGCTCCAGAACACGGTAACAACGTAATACTCTGTATCTACGACAAATGAATCACAGTTTAGTTTGAAGAATAATGGTCCTCCATAGGGCTACTTAGCCTATGCTCCTGACCCAACACAGAAACCAAAATGCATTCATCAGCTTGTACGCAATAAAAAGTGTAAAGCTATAATTTCAATATAATGCCTCAAGTATTTCAGTCTGTACTCTCCTCCTTAAGTTGTTACAAGTGATAACCCAAGTACTCAAGAGTACAGAGTACCCATCATCTAAGCTTTATATCTCAGGTAACTGCAACTCAGTTTCACCAAAGCATCGTCCCATTCCTTATTCTATCAGAAAATGCACAGCATGAAGATTAGACAGCTAGTTTAGGGGAAAAAAAAAAGGGAAAAAAAAGTAGAAACTCCAAAAAACTTGTTCAGATTACAAACATGCTTATTGCTTGGTTTCAATTACCTAAATCTCTTGCCAAAAACTGTTCTTTAAAATGCTCCCAAAGACTGATATTCAAAAAACCACAAGGCTACCCCATTTCTTGTGAACTCTTTACAATGCTTATCTGAATTATTTTGCGCTTGAGTCCATGCAAGCCAAGTAACTAGAGAATAAATACTGCTGCTGCTCATGCTAAGGTTTGCATTTCTCCCCAGTTCTCTTTATTTCAACTTCTTCTCTTGATTGTTCTAAGTAGCAATTGAATTAACTCAACTTACTTTGGAGTTTGGAGGCTGAGATGGTAAAAATCCCCCAGATCATGTACAGAAAGACAGCTAATATTTCAGCTTTGAGGACTTAAGCTGGCAGAAGCCTATATGTAAGCCTAATACGTGAAGTATTTCTCCCCTCTGGGAGGAGGGAAAACTAGTTCCAATCAGTTTACACCTCTTTCATGGTTCTCACTCCTGTTACACATTTTTATTCTGAATAATTACTTTCTGCTATTTTGTTTAAGGAACAATCTCAAGTATTTTACTTTCTTCATGAGAAATGAAGCTGTTTTAAAAAAGCAATCTGTTCAAATTCAAGTGGCGGTAAATCAGCTTAAATTATCCTTCCTTAACAATGCAATGAACACAGGCAGTGTGGGCTAGTCAAACTTATGCTGAAGGCTGTCCCATTTTTAAAAGCGTTCCTTTTATTTTTATGTTAAAAAAACAAACAGATTCTTCCAATAGCTAGCTTTCAGGAGTAGCTGTTGAATAAAAGCCAGAAATTCCAGACGCTACAGAAATGAAAATTTAAAAGCAGATTACAGTCTCAAATTCCTGTTTGTTTACCTCTATGTTGGCAGGATTTTTTTTTTTTAATCCTTATATGTGCTTGTGTTCAATACTAAACACTGTACAACACACTTGTCCAAGTAAAGATTGTGCGGATCATTTCCACCCCAGACTTCTCTCGAGACAAATGAATCAACAATGCAGTAAAAACCTTCTGACAGCACCTATTAATACTGTGTCAATGCCCAACTTTACTATACTGTTCATTCCTTAAAGCAAGAAACGTATCAGTGCTTCCTCTCTTCCACATAAAGCATCACAGTAGTGATCACTAGAATTTAACCCAAAAAGCTCAGCCTCCCCACAAACGTTAGGAAAAAGATGTCTTTCACCATAGTGAACTTATCCAGAGGGTATTTTTTTTTTTTCCCTGGCTTTAGGTATCTCCAACGCAGCCATTAAAATCTTAGCAAGCCAACTGAGGCTTCCTGTCAATGGAGGTCAAGACACTTTTAGGGCATGATTCATGTTTTCTAAATAAAGATGTTCCCAGTGACAGGCACAACTGGCTGTATTAGTGTGCAGGAAGGAAGGCAGATAAATAGGCAGGATGAGTTCTGCAAATGTCAGAATATTAAAGACAATCACATTAGGATAAGAGCAACTGTGCTGCAGAAACACCCAACTTCTCTCCATTGATTAGATGAGATGAAGATATCTACAATGAGGTGAGAACCACTGTACCCAGCATCTCCAACACCCTAGTATCAGTTTCCGAGTTTGTGACCATACGCCAAATGTGATGTAAACATGAATCAGAATCATCTTCTATACAGCAGCCAATACATAAATACACATATATAATAAGCAGAGTTGCTTTTTACCTATAACACCCAGCTCCCTAACTGACCCGGGCTTGGTGTTATTTGCATAGGCCCATCTGACTGCTACAAATCAAACACCTTTCTAAAATGGATTCTGACTGAAACTGGCTCCGCTCCTGCACATCGAAGTTCACCAGAACTCCAAGAAAAGGTGCCTGCTGCATCGTGTAATTTCAAAACTACACGACAGGGGAAGTCAGACTATAAAGAATTTTTCTCCAGTGCAACGTGGCTAGGATACACTTCATGAATGCATAGTAACCATGGTTATTCCTAGAGAGGAAAATGCACTTAAGTTTTAATTAGGGTTCCTAACAGCTAAACAGCTTATAGTCTTCAGATTGTAAGGGACTACCACACCGCGCTCAATTCCAGACTAACATACACTCACACAAGAATGCTAAGAACACCTCACATTGAGCCTATTGGGATAGAAGATGGTCCTCTCTTTGGAAAAACAGTCAAAGGAAAAAAAAACCAAAACCAACAACCCACAAGAAAAATCACACCATAAAAAATTTGAACTTCCTCTCATTCATAGATTTGATGGCACAACACATATTTGCAAGCTAAATCAGGGAAAGTTTAAAGAGTTTAAGCCACCATCAGTCGGACAATATATTTCATTCTCCGTTAGCCAGTTTAAGCTGGATTACCTCAGTCACTCTTATCACATCAGCATTATTCACGCAGCACTTCTGACTATATTTGTTGCATTCACTTCATGAACCCAACTAGATGCCAACACTTCACCCTTGCTACTGCAATTTCCTTACCGTGACAGTTCAGGTTCAGTTGCTCCCAGCAAGATCTATAGCTAATAAGATCCCATTTTCACAAGAGTTTTCAAACAAATTCAACATTAAATGGTATCAGAAACCTGTATACTATAAAACCTAAGTAGAAACAGGGTTGTCTTCTGGGAATTACTTCTAATTTGAAGACCTCCCCACCTTACAGTTCAAAACTCCATTACAGTGAAACACAGTATCTTGACTAGTGTGCATAACCAATTCCAGAAAAAGTAGTATCTCAGAAATTTCAGCTTGGAATTAGCTGGCATTAAAGTACAGTTTTAGTACAATACTCAATACCTACATTCCCCAAACCCAGAAAGCTAGGTTTAATAGGATCCAGCTGCCTGTACAAATGGACCTGGGCATTGGTTCAGCTTGGACCAAGTCTGCTAACCAAGGAGAACACAGAAACAAAGTCAGACTGCAACCCAAATAAGAGGTAGTTTGTAAGAGAGGGTTTTTTTTTGCCATTTCTCTGCACACCCTGGTGTGCGCTCATCAGTTTCTTGAATTTCAACTTTTAATAATTCACCTGTTACTTAGTCTAGTGTTACTGCAGTGTAGAAAGGAATGGAACATCTAGGCATCCAATTCACTTATATAGTAACTATTACTGGACACAAGGTTTATAACAGGCAATATTAAAAGCCTACTTCTACACTGGACAAGATGTTAATCTTTCCTCTCAAATTTCAAAAACATACACTGCTTATTCTTTACTCATTTGTGCTTGGGTAAAAAGGTGGGGTCACCTTAAAGTGACTCCCTCTTCAAAACTGTGAAATATTTCTAAGACTGGTTTTGCAAAGACCTCCGAAAATTAAGTAATGATTAGTTTACATTAGCCCTCTGTTAGAAAGCAAATCTAGACAATTTACCATTTACTCCTTAAAAGCTGTGGTATTTGGGGTGGGGGCGTGGAATGAGGGGCACAGCTGGCAGGGGTCCTGCCACTAAGGCTATGCAGTCATCTTCTTGTAAAGATGTCTCACTTTATTCCACTTACACACAGGTTTATTCTGCTGGAAGGACCTAAAGTGTAGAAATTTCCCACTAGGTGTTTTGTAACTGTGTCTACATTACAGTTTTTGAGTGCATGCTGTACGCCAGTTACAGATTAGAGGCCAGAAAGAGACACTTTAAATATCAGTGAAATCAAGGTAGGATACAGTGCGCTTAAGGAGACAATACGTACTTTATATTTATTCTAACCTATATATTATTAGAGATGACTAACCCAAACTGTATCTTAAAGCCACCTTTAGGTCAACTGCCTCTCACATTAGTTTGTATATTTACATTATTTCTTACAGTCTGCTCTAAAATAGAGATTACAAACTAATCTGTGTTTAATGAAACTGCACTCCACAAGGTGAAAAAAATTTCTTTAAGCACCCCTAAAAACTTCCACACCCATCTCATACAACTGAAATCCCCATGTCTCAGAGTCCGAACACACCCAGAATCCAGATGTCATCAACACTTGCTTTTGGAAAGAATGCAATCTACTGCTATTTTTCCAGGAAGAAACAGTCACAAAAGCACCTTCTACAACTCCACAGTTTTCTGTTGGGAATGATTAGGGGACAGCCACATTCAGAGATGAAGAGTGCCAGAAACACAAGTATAGTTCAGTGAACAAGGACGGACTGACAAAGGAAAAAGGAGTCAAGAGAAATAAAAAGGCCCGCAACTGGCAAAAAACCATCATGAAGTTTAAAACTATGGCTCCACTACAGGCCTAACTCGGAAAAATAACCCAGACACAGTTTCCTCAAGCACCCTCCTGAAGAAGGGCCTATTCTTACAGCAAAAACAAGCGCAACTTCCATTCAGATACTCAGTCTTTCACACTTGATGTCAAAAAGCCCTTCTTGTATCTTCGCTTCTTCCCCACTCCTCTTCAACTGGAAGTTATTTGCCGATTCTCTCTGAACATCTCACAGCTAGTATCACCCAGCTAACTTGGCATTTCCTCATGCACAGGCATCCCACGTTAGTACTGTACACTCTGCACATTGCTTTTCTCTTAATTTCATGTGCCAATGATCACAGCAACACATGCTGGTTTGCATTCAGCAGACAAAGCACTGAATTGGCGTGACACTCCTGAAAACCATCGCATTTCAAGTGACAAACCTATGCAGCACATTTGCAACACCGCAACAGAAACAGGCCACAGCTACTAGATTTCAGCAAACAAGCCTCTATTTTTGACAGGCTTTTCTGGCCAAAAGCTTGTTCGCCCATTTGCATCAAGTACTTAGGAAGTCTGTTAGAAATGCAGGAGCACAAGGCAGAGTGGGAGAGATCCCATGTGCTGCATTGCACTGGGAATCCTGTTGTTAAACTGGTGGCACTGAAGAACTAGGCAGGAGACAATGCTCTCACCTCTTGGAGAGGTCACTTTCTGAGTGCTGGAGCAACCTTCCTGAGCCCTGATAAAAGGTTTTCAGGAAAGAAGGGGCAGAGACAGAGGAGGGGAGACCACGTAATGCAGATTCACTCTCACTGAGAGCACGCCGAACCCCAACAATAGGACTGTGCAGGCAACAAGAGAACATAGCAGATACGGGTCAGCACGGATTTGGATACAACCAAACATCCAGATTAAAGATACTGGTTAAGTACCTCATCTTCCTTTACAGTAACTCTGTTTCCCAGAAGATAGAATGTACCAAGTGCACTACTGGGCAGTTTCCCTGATGATAATGATTTTGCTGTTACAGCTGATTCTTTTAAGAAACATTTCAATGCCACTGCAGAACAGGCAGACAACCTTATTTCTTTAGCCTTATTTATTCCCAAAGGAAATTCAGAAAAAGAATCTCTGAAACGTTCAGAAAATATCCTCAGAAATCTGCTTCCAATAACATGAACCACCTTATTTCTTCTCTTCAGTTTTCTCTTGGTTTTGTAAATAATGTGTATGGCTAGAACACATTAGAAAGTAGAGATTATTTAAATGCAGTATTTTTGGATAAATTTTTGTGAAGTGTTTAAATCAAGAAAGATAATCATACTAAACAGTTAAACATTACTTAGTAATAGTAACAAGTGTTGGGGGGACAATAAAATTAATTCAGTTCCTTTTACTTAACATTTTTGATTAATCCTCAATAGGAAAGGATAGAAGGAAAAATCCCAGCCTAGAACCAAGTTGTTACGAACTGTTTTGACTGAAAATCTGCTGACGATGCCACTTAATCAGCGACTTCTTAAAAGTTATTACAAAGAAATGAAGTCAGCAAGTCCTTCAGTTTGAACTGTCAGGGTTTCCTGTTTGCATACAACATGGTCAGTGGAAAAAAAAAAAACAACCAAAGTTTATCTTGGTAAAAGCCACATTATTTATCTCTTCAGAAACACAATGTAACAAAGCTACTTCAAGGCTAGTTTCTTACCCTTCACCCCCTTCCATTCTCTTAAACAGAATAAACTTTTTTGTCGTTCTCTACAAGCTGGTGCAGCATTCACACTGGTATTTTAATCTAGACATCAAACGGGTGAGAAATTATTATTTAAGGCCATTTTTAGAAAGAGGACACAAAAAGCATAATCACAGCCAAGCACTAAAACAGACAAGTAGTTTGGAGAAAGTGCTCTTCTGACACAAAAAAATTCAGCTGATCTGGGCCCAAATCTTGTAAAGGTTTTGCAGGTTGCACAGTCACTTTATTTCAAATAGCCAGGATGAAGACAGAGAAAGAAAGTACAACCAAAGAGGCCTGCAATAAACTATGGGGACCTCTTCTGACTGAGTGAAGGAACTCCTGAGGGAACACTGTTCCACATGTTAATAGCTGGAGAGTCTCCAAAAAGGAAGGGAAAAGAAGTTACAGAGGGAAGCTCCAGAGAAAGGCAAACAGGGAAATTGCATGCTTGACAGTTCAGTGGAGGTGTTTAATCCTCAAGTCCTTTTGTGAGACTCCTCACCAGTTTTAATTCTGGACATACTCTCTGGGAGCTTTGCCTAACACAGTGACAGACACTTGAAGCTGTCAGTGCCTTTTTCATCCTGGCATAAAATCATCAGGCTACCATCTCGGCAGTTAAAAGCGGTGAGGATCTCTTTTCCAAAGGGTCTGACTACCAACGCTGCCAAAAAGGCTAAGCTCAGAGGTGACAAATAAAGAAATTAAGAAACTGTTGCTAGCATCCAGCCTAATGATCAATTCACTGGATTGATGCTTCCCCAGAATCACTAACTCAGGGATTAGTGAGTTACTGCAAAGCACCAAACTACTCGGAGGCAGAGAAGACAGGCTGAAAACGAACAAACAAACAAATAAATAAATCAATCCCAGAGCAGTGCAGAAACAGCTTCTGTAAGAAGCAACACGGGGGACACTCGTGTACCGAAATCGCAGGAGACAGCAGGCGCGTGACGCAGCATGCCCTGACTCACCTTGTCGTCTCGATGCAGCTCTGCCGCAGCAGCGGGGACCGGACGCTTTGGGACCTGCCGTTCTGGAAGGTAATCCTTCGCCTGGTGCTGGAGGGGGGGTGGCTGAAGGTGTGCGCACGCCTCCTGAACTGAGGGGAGTCCGAGTCTTCCTCAGGAAACGGCTGCCAGGCCGAGGACACGGGGGACGCTGGAGGAGTAGCTGGCGGGGAATCGCCCGGCGAAGCGTCCTGAAAGGAAGTGCTGGCGGAGTGAGGCCTGCCGCTCTGCACCCTGCGAGAGCTCTCACCTAACCCCACGGGCCATGCGCCGCATCGGGGCACCAAAGCCTCTCCCCCTTCTTGGTCATGGCCTATTGTATGCTAATTATCACCAAAACCAGACATCCTTTGATAATTTACTCCAAACCAGCAGCGTCCTTCTTTAAAAAAAAAAAAAAAAAAAAAGAGGAGGGAGGAATAAAAATATATATACAATGCAAACAACACACTAATTACTCTAGGCATCCTCTCACAGGGATCAGCATTCCAGCTATGGGACTTCTGGCTCTTTCAGGAAAACACAGGAATTGAAAAGACTAGGGAAACTGCTTTTAGCTACTTTCCTCGACATATCACGAGCATACTTCCTGTACCGTCATAGCGATATCCTGGAAGAGAGACTGTTATTACACAGCCAGTTTATGAGTAACTGTAGCAGGAAAACCATAACAGAATCTTCACCTCCTGGGAAAAACAGCAACCAATCCTCACGTGAGGCAAAACATTAAAAACAGGAAATAAAAAGAAAGTGAACAGAGTTCCGCCCGCTCGCCCCCGTACAGCATCCCCAACAGCTGGTTTTAGGTCAAAAATTCTCACTTCCCTAAAGCAACTATTACTTACAGAAAGGATTCTTCACCTTCAGAGCACTTCCTTTTGTTGAGACATGACCTTTTTTAATTATTTCAGTGAAACAAGGCAGAAGCTGACCAGAAATCCCTTACTTTTTGTAAAAGCAAGGGAAGTGTAGGGAAAAAAAAAAAGGACTGGCAATCAAAGAATAGATTAAAGCTGAAGCTTCAAGTCAACATATATGCCAGCTTTCTTACATCCTCCTCCTCCCAGTGGAAACTCTTATTTGAGTTTTGTAAATTGATGTGCTTTGTGCTACTTCCTTCAAATCGAAGCAGAGTGCCATATTTACACTTCATTAACACCCGTGCATGAAAATGTGCCATTTTTAACTAAGCTCCTTACATACTTTGTCAGAAGCAAGGCTGTTGCAGCGCTCAAAGCTGTCCACGCTTCCCAGGCGGCCTCGCATTCTGTTGGCTCCCTGCAAGAAAAAAACCCGAGTAATTTAATCTGGTCTTTTTCCTCTTTTTCTGAGGGTTAAGCAAAGACGGCAACAGCTGCGCAGGTGAACACAGGATAGTTCAGGCACGTGACATGTTTGACATAAGACCACAGATCATGGGACAAGCACTGGATTTTACAAGCAGTGACATCTTTAGCTGGCAAAACCGTATCTTTTCCACCCTTGCTCCCAGGACTTTTAAACCTCCAGCTCTGTTGTCTGAAGCAACTGAGTATTTTCTGATCCATTTGAGGCAAAATAGCTGAGTTGGCTTTAAACAGCCAAGTTCAAAAAGCTCCAGACTTCAGTACTGTGCATGTACTGCAGCTAATGGATGCATCTGACATACTACAGTCTCAGCAGGGAGCTTGCTCCATACCTAGACATTTCAGACAAATTAGGTCCACCTGGGCAAAAGTAGTAAAAGCACTAAAACTGGGAAAAAACGGTCTCTGGTTGCAAATCCAGCCAAATAGCATCATATACAAACAAGACTTTTCAATTATAATTCAGATACCCTGTGGCAAATTTCCTAGAAATTAGCATTAGTAGATCTTTGCTGAACTTCTTGAACCTGGTTTCACAGGAAGAGGCGATAGTGCCGCAATACTTTTGACTACCTTCCACTCCTAACTTTAACTCCCATGAAACACTGGTAATGTATGCTGTTGGACACTTCCAACTGCTGAAGTAAGTTGCTTTCAGTACTTTACCAAGGGAAAAAAACCTCTAGGTTTTAGGAAAACTATAGATAGAGCTGCTCTTGGTATGCTTGCAACACCAGGGGAAGTTTTGTCAACATCAGCAGTATTTATTTAGCCTACTTTTTCCTGGTAAGGTCTATTTTCAAGACTTAAGAGTGCCCTTTAAGTACATTATCCCATTTAAGCTCATTACCAATGAATACATTGCCTGAAGCATCTCTTCACTGACCCTCACAGTAAAACAAGAGCAAAGGATAACTTGGAAGTTTCTCACTAACTTTAAAAACACACACTTTTGGCACTGGAAGAAGAGCTTTTTGGTTCAGAAAAAACAACAGAAGAGGTTAGTGTAACATGGGCTGGAAGAAATCTGTTCATGAGGTCAAACAAGGGTTATATTTATTTTTCTGAGGTACCTCATTAGGAAGCCACAGCCTGTTTTCAGTTCAAACCTGACAAAAATAAGATCAGTCCAGCAAAACAAACAAGTGAAAAGTGACATTCCTCTGGGACTAAGTGAAGCCAGAGCACAAAACCCAGCATGTTTCCCTATGGTGAGTAGTGAGCAGCTACTCCTTCAAGTAGCTTAAAATGTCACTTGATGCTCTTTATCTAGCTAAGAAGCCATCCACTTAAAGTGTCCCTAGATATTTGGTTACTACACACATTTCTAATTTTGCTAAGACTGAGGCTGTAGAAGTCTCTCCCCCGTATATACTGACTTCTACTTTTCACTTAAATCTTTTTATCAACAAAAAGATGCTGAATGCCAACTTTAAAAAACAAACAAACAAAAAAACCCCCAACCTGAAGTTCTTTCCTGGTCTCTTTGTTACTAAATGTACTTTAAAATAAAGATGGTAAGTCATGCATAATTAGCATCCCATTACATCAATACCACATGATCTGCAGCTGGCTTAAGGAGGGGAAAAACCCACCACACCAATAGGTATTTAGTACCTAAATACCTTTAGGAATTAGCCACGCTCCATTATGCTTGTTGTAATAGCCTGATGAAGAATAAGAACTATGAAAACAGTCATTGTGTAACACATGTATGCACATAACACACAGTATACATGCACAAAGATACTCGCCATATATACCTGCTTTAACTAAATAATTAGATTGCATTGTGTAACCTTTAAATGGCTCTGCAAGGATGAACCCCTATGTGTATCATGATTCACTACAACATAGTGTTGTTCCTGATCTATTGCAGTTTCAAGTTAAAGATGAGACAACCTTCCCTTCAGAGACTCTTCAACTTAAGCAGTGCATTTCATCTAAATTATTTTTCCTTGACATGATCGGAGTGCTAGTATGTCTGTATATGGCAGGGCTGCTTTACTGGGTTATTCCCAGTGATGTATGCCTGTTCCACAACGACCGCAGAGTTCATGACCCACCGTCATAGCTAGATCACTCTCCAGTCACATGTCCTTTAGATGTGGAAAAGAAATCAGACTCAGCACAGGCATGACTGTAGCTGCCGCCATTTGATGATGTTCCAGAGTGCTGAAATTATCCAGATCTTCTGACCACCATGGCTCTCTTCTGCGTGCACACACTCTCTCTCTCCTTATTCAGACCAAGACCCTAGTGTGTAAAACCTGCTACACAACTTAGGTCAGATTTGACCAAGAGTTTTAATGCTAGGTTCAGTCCTGGATCAAATTCACACCTAACCTTAAGTTCTAAGGATTCTCTCTGGCAAGTAATATTTTGCCTCCTTGACAGGGAACATCTGTGGCATCCAACATTTGTAGGTTACTTTATGACATGCCCACATAAGCTGCAGAACAAGTGCAACTTAGGCCTTGATTTAGCATAGTACTTTTAAAATTACTAGCAGAAGAAACTTATTTTCACTGCTCCATATTATATTTACACCTCGCCATCCAATATTCACAGCTCATCACACTTCCTCTGTAATGACATACTGGATCCCAGGCACCCAGCCTTCTTCAGTTACTCCTCTATATGCCTCTTCTCTGCTTTTGGGACTCTTCCTACTGAGCAGGGGACACTAAGCAAAACTTGCAATTCAGACTTCTTTAAAAGGCTATCTAATGTAAGAGAGTTCCATTAATTATCTGCAATTCCACATCGTATCTGGCTAGGAACACTGAAATGAAGAACAACTCACTTTTTAAGTCTACTGCTTCCCCCCCCGCCCCCCGCAAAAGTACAACTTTGTTACTACTTTCTAAAGATTATTAGTGACCAATATGAGCAATTTTAGTTATGAGAGGTAAGGCATTACTTCTCAGAACAGAAAGATTTCCAGTTTATGTAGGCACATCTATTCACAGTTTCAAAAAAAGGTAACGTCTCTTTATGGGATCATGCAACCATCCTGATTACATTTTTTTATTCTGAAGTAACACATCTGATAACGCTCAGCCAACTCACTTGCCACCTACTATGAACGTTCATTATTCAGAAAGTTGCCCTTTTTCGCCTCTGTATGTGTGGCCTTATCATGAACCTTCTAGCACAGTTAAGTCACAATCAACCCAGCTGTAACCCTCAGATTTCACAATAGGGATATCGCTTCATTAAGTATTTATCAGACTGAGGCCAAAGAACAAAAAAAATCTGATAGGTCTTTACTGTCAAGGATATCTGGGAGAGCCGCTGACAATGAGTTGTTAGTCTTACCCTTGAGAAGATATTTTCCAGAGAGCTAGTCAAGGATTTCTTGGCCTTGTTTTTCAGAATGTCAAGTTTAAACCTGCCACCACTGGTGGTGCTTTCTGGAATCGCACTGTTAGAAACGGTCTGTTGAAATGAGCAAGGACACAGTTCAGCTTTGGCAATTCTTTTTGCAATTGCAGACCTCCAAATACTAGAGCTGAACCAAGTTACATAGTAAACAACATACCCTTGGCCTTTATTAAAAAAACACCACAAACAAAAAAAAAAACCAACAAAACAAAACCCCACATCCCCCCAAAAAAAGTAAACTCAAAAAACCCCACAGTTAAATGCACATTCCATCGCTAAAGACTACTTTGTAAAAGCCTATCAATTTAACAATACTGTTACCCATTTCCTTTGCTAGATAATTCGTAGTTTAAACTGAAACCAATGCCCTCTTCATCCCTATTCTCCCTAGAAGTAACTGTTTTGGAGTGGGGATCAGGGAGGAAGGAAAAGGACAGAAGGGGTATCCTCACACTGTAAGGAAATCTAGACCTAAAAATAATTGGTTGTCTGTCTTCCCTCCCTTCCTGTCCCCCAAACCTAAAAAAAACAAGCATGCCACTACAAATCAAATCAAATTACTTCTCTTTTACAGTCCTCTCAATCACAATACCCAGCTTCAGCTATCCCTGGTGACCTTTAGCAGTGACCCTGCTAGTATTCAAAGTTACATTTTAATAGGGTAGGAGAAGGGAGAGGAATAATACAAAAAATAAGCTTTACCGATGGTGCTTCACCAATATGAATGTGCGTTTTCTGCTTAGTTTCACAGAGCTGGCGTAGATGTAAGATCACAAGTTCATTTTCTTCCTGGTCATTGTCAGGCTTCATTTTCTGTCAGTAACAGCAAAGAAAAAAGTTGTCTTTCAAGTCATGATTTGCTTATTTTCCCTTCCATATGTATGTCTTCTTTGAAATTAATATACTGATATGCCAGATGCCAGAGAGCACTATTGGCATGTCAAATTGCACTACTGTTTGTCTGCCTTCCTACTCCTGAGCAAAACAGACCAAAACTTTCCATATGGAAAATGTTACAGGCTGTGGAGAGGACAGAGCCTTACGGCCACACATTTTGTTTTCTAAGGCTGTCTGCCATTGTATAGCCTTATAAATGGAATAAGGAACCCAGGAAAACGAAACAGCCACTCCCTTCTTCAGGTAGCTAGAGGAGCGTAGCTGTTGGAATCCTAAATTATTGTGTACTTTACCCACTTGAGTACACTTGCTTACAGCAGAATCTTGCCTCAGAATAAGACAAAAGACAACTTCCGAAAATGCCAGACACATTCCCAATACCTGCGTGTCTCACCTACTCTTAACTCATTCCCACATCACTTTCAAGTAGGGAAATGTGTTTACAGATGAAGAACTAAGCTCAGAAAAAGAAATAAATACGCTGGGTATGAACACAGAGCATCTCAGCAGACTTGGGAATCAAAACTCTTCCAATAGCAGTGTATCACACGAGGTTAGGTTGGAGCATGCTATTTCAGTATGGTTTGGTGGAAAAATAATAAATTCTAGATCAACTACATAACAAACCAAACATAGCCAAAAGGAAAAATGTCTGGTCTATTTTATCATGGTCTTCCTTAAATTTGAAAAAGAACAGCTTCTACCATATTACCTGAACACGTTCAAAAATGTCTGCTTGCTCATTATCAGTTAGTGACGACAGATGTCTCTGAATTACAAGTTTGGCTCTTGGTGGATAGAGTCCTGAGAAAAGAAAGGAATATTAAAGTTTCTAGATTCTCAAATGATCTCTCAAAAAACTTTTGAAAAAAAAATTATAGTAAAAGGTATAAGCCTGCATCTGAGTTTATACAAGTTTAACGTATGAGAGTTGTATAGCTGCAGTATACATGATACAAAATACTTCAGGTTTTGCTAAACCACATGGTTTTGTATTCTTTCTTTAGCAGTAAAAACAGAAGTAGCAGCAGCCTGACAACTGTATGGGAAAGGAGGAAGAGAGGAACAGATCAGGGATATAACTGGAGAGATACTCAATGGACAAGATACTCAGAAGTTTTCAGATGCTTTTAACTGAAAAATTTAGATACATTTCTACACGAGGAAAGGGTAGGGTACAGGCCATACCAGAAAACTGAAGACACTTTTAAAAGCAAGAACAGCACAAAAGCTGTAAGAAAAAGGGAATAATTTCTGATATTCAATAAAGTGCAAATTTGCTTACAGAGCTTGTTCTAGGAAGCTACAAAAACCATGGGGGAAAACAAAACCCCTGAATCACATGAAGATATATGGTTTTTCCATCCGAGGCAGATACCATTCATAGAAAATTGCAATCGGAACAGATAAAGATTTTTCCAAAGTCATGAAGCTCTCGGTTTGATTATGATAAACTTCTATACTCTAAACAAAGACTGATAAAAACAGAGGGACACTAAAATAAGTCTTTCAGTCACTAAGTACAAAGTTTATGAAACTACTGTTATGGTACTCAAGTTGTTGCCCTAGAAGAGATCTTATTTTTATACTCGATACTTATCCCAGGCTTGCAAGTACCTATGTTCAAGATACATACACTGCCTTATACAGCAGCCTCTATAGCTTTTCATTTGCAGAAGACTTTCCCAGTTAAGCTTTATCACTTCTGAATATCTGTTGTTAAACCCTGAAAATGCCAGTCACAACCTAACAATTTCACTCCACTAAGATTTTATACCTTGCTTTTCATCCACCAGAGGGAGGTAAGTAGCAACAGTGACTTTTACTGAATGGGAGAACTGTCAATTACCAGCACCATCATCACCAGACCAGAAAATACAAGACTACTGTAACATACTTACTTTTTTTGCATACAACAGTTTGCAAGGAGACATAGCGGAATGACTATAAAAATAGGATCCTGCCACTAACTTCTTTTTTTTTACAGTCTACCTTGTAAGATTTTTTGCATGTGTTCTGGCATACCTCACTTCAGAGAAACTACAAAGGTTTGTCTATTCATATTTAAAGCCAGGTAGCTGCCTTAACTTTCTTTATTAGATATTAATCTCCTACCTTCATCATTTATTTCCCCATAACAGAACTAGGTTTTGAAGTGTGTAAGAGAATAAACGCAAAGAAAGAAAAAATAACTCCACACAGGAAAGAATGAACACACTGTCTTTTTATGATCCATTTTGAAAGCATGCATCTTCAGGAAAAAAAACCAAATGGAAGGTGAACTGATGGGTTTTTCTGCTCTGCCTAACATTTAAGAGAGGTATGACGATGAAAGAGTATGTATTTCTATCAGAAGCTATACTATATTCAGTTGTAATATCATTACTGCTATCACCTCCACTTGATTACAGAGAGTGCAAAGTATGGTGAGAATTGCTTATTGGGGTACTTTTCCCTCTGTTCTTACATGGTTTAAGTTGAAAGTGCATGGTTAACATAATTAAGATTCTTCTAGAATAATCAGAAAAATACAATTAGAAAAGGAACTCAGCTGCTACCTTCAATTCTTTCACAAAGTTTGTGCAATGAATGCATAGGGCAGGCCTCACACAGTTTAATCTGCGTCTTGGCATTTTGCAGAGCTGCAGCAGTGCTAAAGGCTTGTTTCAGGGTAAGCATTACCTCATCAACCTATAGGGGAAGGAGGGAAAAGACAGTACATAAACAAAAATGCATGTCATATGCATCAAATTAGATTTATACATCACATCATAGACAGGTGATTTACAATCAAAAAATCCCCGGTTTGCTGTCTTCTAAAGAGATCAAGGTTGTATTCCCAGCTTCCTGCCTTTTCTGTGGATGCTCACCACCTACACGTTCAGCGAGACAGTGTAATTTTGAGTATCTAACTGCAGCTACTCAAGCTTACTGGGCAGGTAGCCGCTGTTTTAAGAAGCTGTAAGTGGGAATTTTTGGCTTGAATATATGCTGGCTAAATAAAAAGCATTTATTTATTTTTCTTTAGCTTCAAGTTTCTCCTGTAAACTGCACATGCTCTCTCTCAATGATCTTCCTCCCACCACTGTACCATTTTAGCACAAAACTCCACAGACCCATCCTGCTAGCAGACCGGAGCTTCCCACAGCAGTTAACTTTTTTTCAGGGTATTAAACTGGCTACCAACTTCATTACAATCACCAACTTATCTTTCAGTACTGCCAGCCTGCCTTGCAGTCTGCCCTCATCTTTCCTCTGCCACTGCCACAAATACAGCAGTGCTATGTTCCCACATCCCAGCACTGGAAAAGCTCAACTTTTGTGTAAGAAAGGTTGAGGTGACAGTGTTTCTCCATACTCATTCAAATACACTCCCAGACCTTATATACAAAGTGCTTGGGAGTTCCCCTGTCTGTATTTTAGAGGAATACAATGTTTATTAAAAGCTGTTTACTTGAGCCTTTGCATTAGCGTGGAAAGAAGGAGCCAACAGCTTGATGACAATCTTAAGAAAGAAGTCAGTATTATACTTCAGAATCAGGTCCTTGCTCTTACCTGTTGCTTTTTTTATAAGCAAGAAGAAGAAAGCTAAAGTATTTGGGACCAAAATCATGCAGTCTAACATTGAAAACATACAGACTTTTTTGAGGGTCTGTCACTTGGTGAGGGGGGGGGTGGGTAGGGTAGGTGATAAAAAAGAGCACCTGAATGTGGAAATTTGAATTAGTTTGTGTCCCAATATGTTTAGGATTTCTCTCTTTTTCTTTTTTTTTAAACCCACACTTTTAAGCACTACCACTAATTTCGGGGTGCTCTCTCTTTTTTAACAATACAGCAGGGCATTGAACAGTGAATATCCATCTTGCAATACAGGCATAATTTTTTAGTTGTCAACAATGCCTCTCAAATGGAAGATCCACAGAACAGTGCTAAGCATATGGATTATGGCTACACTAAAATCATGACAACTGTAGCACAGACTCCAGCTAGGTTTATAGCAAATATACACAAGCCTACCAACATAGCCTGCCTGGCAGCACAGAATCCAGAAAGCATTAGGTTTTACAGCTCTGCTCTGCCACAGTCAAACTGCCACTGGTGTCCAAGTGATTGCATCTGAAAGTAGCTCAGGAATGTTCATTTCATATTACAATGTGGGCACACCCACACATACCAGTACTAGAATATATAAAGAGATACATAAATACATGGCTTCTTTACACACGACATTTTAAGTCTTTGAATTATGCATGGTCAGATTTATCAACAGGTCAGGTGTAACATTTTCTGTTAGAACAAAGATAGAGCTGATTTCCTAACAAGCTCCCGTTTTGATAAAAGTGCAGCCTCAGCTACCATTGTATATCTAGGATTGTTAGCCGTTTGAAGTTTTACTGACATAAATCTATTCACTCTTAAGCTAGTCAACAGATTAACAAATTACACTTTCAGCGAGCTAGAAGAGTGATTTTTAAGTTTAGCTGAAAAGGCATTAGCAGCTGTTAGTGCAGCCATCAGGAACAAACGTTTCAGAACAGAAACCAACTTCTTTTAAAGTATCAGAGCTTTAAAATAAAAATGTAGTAACTGAAATGATTTCCTGTACACATCTCACATTATTAAGCTACCTGTATCAGTCAAATCACTGACACCTGGAACTTCAATTGATTGATACATACTTTATCAAATGTCCAATGGACTTTTTCATTCTACATTCACAAGTAGTATGGTTTTCGTTTTCTATGATGAGGTGCTGCTATTTTCTTCTCCTGAGGAACAAAACAGACTACAGGGAAAATGCTAAAGCCACATGCAGGATCCGCCAGTAGTTTAAACCCTACCCTGAAAAGTATGTTCGAGTTTTATCATCAGCTTTGTTACTGATTCAATACATGTAGTTACATGTTTAATGGGGAACCAAGTGTCTCAACAATTAGAAATGCAAGAGTTACAATCAAATATAGAGCCCAAATATGCTGACAGTCTGCATGTGTGAACTCATCCATCTGAATTTTTTCTATTTGTTATTGAAAAACGCATCAGCAGAGTAGCAAGATATGGCTATATACGAACAGAATATATGCATTTCCTATTGCATATTTTCATATTCACAACTGAGGTCACACACCTGAGAAGACGTGACCACAGAGGCTCAGCTGACACAGCAGAATAACAGAGACGCCCATGATTTAGGAAATGCCTCAGGCATCCTCCTACGGAAAGGTTAGGATCATTAATAAATACTCACCAGAGACTCACTTGCACATTGGAACACATAGCAAACATACTGGCTTAACCCAGGTTCAACAGATTCCCGGCAAATGAAACCAAAGTGATCAACGTGTTTTATACCCTAAGAGAGTTTAAAAACAGCATTAGTGGAGTATTTTATAAACAGGTTTAGTTTCCAGAGTAATCCTAAAAATAGTTACCAGACTCCAACACTTGCCAATACAAAAATTAGAGAAACTGTAAATGCATACTCCTAATGATCTATTTTACAACTACAACAGTTATCTCAAATTGTTTTTTTGCATTTAGAAGTTACATAAAGCTCTTTACACAATCAAAACAAAAGTTATACAGCAATAGACCTGGACCTGAATTTCGTCCATTAGGAAAACTGGATTTTCAGTGAAGCGAACTAAAGAGTCCTAGGTTGTATTTGGAATTGCCTCTGCAGTGAAAACTTGATGTAATGAGCCCACACTAAAACATGGGACTGGAGTAGCATTGAAGTAGCAAGAGATCTTCACTTTCCGGTAATACAAGTTAGGACTACACCAAAAGAGCAGGGAATGAGTGGTGACATGCAGAATTCCAACCAAATTCTTAAATAAATTCTTTGAAATCAAGTTACATACCAGAAGTTTCAAGACTTACTACACCTTACTACTGATGTTTTCTTTAAAGATCCTAGTCTAACTGCTTGACAGGGAACATTGCCTTGCTAAAAACAGCACTGAGAAGATCAAAGAGAGCTGCTTCCTAAGAAGCACTATATTCCCAGTCTCAATTCATGGAACATGACTCACTATTGTTAAAGCTTCTGCCAATGTTTTTATCATCTGAGTATGGTAATAGTAGATTTTCTCCAAAAGAAAGCCTAATCCCTTAAGTTCAAATACAACAGAAAGCAGAACTTGGTTGCTTGCATCCATCTCCAAAGAAAACACCTATATCGTCAAAGAGGGGAAGAGGCAAAACAACTTGCTTGTCATTACAGAAAACACTCTAGACAAAATTGGTAATGTAGTACGTGACAGACTGAACATACTGCCACTACATGCTGTAGTTTTTAAAAAACAAAATTCCCAGTTACATTTGTGCTACTTAAACAAAACTTAAGTGTGCAGTCGGCATCTTAGATGGCACAAATGGCATTAGTTTACCATAGTCCACACTCATCCTGACTTAATTGAACTCGATTTCCTGTGACACATCAAGTCTTCAAAAGCATAAAATGAAAAAGAGGAGATGTATAAACATATGTTGATCCATGCAACAGTGAAGTGTTGCCCTCTGTTTTGCAAGGAAACCGTATTTACTTAAGGTGGTTTGGTAGGATGTCTTTAAGAAGGTGGCCGGACTTGTCATGCCAAAGGAGCAAAGTTTTTTGTTGTTCTGGGTTCCCTCAAGGTCAGCAAGGCTGCAACAAGAAAACTTCTACAGCTGTCTGACACCGGAGTTTAGACAGCACACAGAGAGGTTTATCATCAGTTGTATTTGCTGCTTTGACAATTATATGGAGTGCAGATAATGAATTGAATGCAGCAGATCAACCACACTTCAGCTATAGATTAAAAATACCTTCATTGGACCAGACTAAAAGAATCCAGAATGCAAGCTGAAAAGAACATCTCCCCTTTTCATCGTTTGTAAAGCTTAGAAGAACAAACATTCCTAAGCTGCAGTCTCACAATACGCAGTAAATCACTGTCCTATAAATCCGTAACAGAGAAGCCCTGTGGCTAGCACCGAGTTCTTAAAAGAAGTACTGGTGAGGTTTATGCAACCACTTCCTTAGTCTTGAACAAATTAATGTTTCATTTCTATTGAACAGAGAAAAAAACCCTGACTTCTCTGAAGTAGCCGTTTTGCATTAAAAAAAAGAAACAAACAAAAAACGCCACAGTGTTGTTAGTGCCTGTTGAGTTACTCAAGCATTCAAAGTAACAAAAGCTTTGCTCCAAATGAAAGTGGAGTGAAAAACTCCTCCTCCAAAGCCCAACACACAGCATTACCTAACGCTATTTACTGTACACAGTTTTTTACTGAAGCAAAGCTAGGCCTTGAAGGTCTGCCATGGTCTTGCTGGTCTCCACCATGCTTTAAAGTCAGAAGAACAAAGGCTGTCCCCGCTTAGGACTGTTTTGTTTGACTATTATCAGTAGGTATATGCAACCCAGGAGCCCAGTATGTAAAGTTGAAGTGTTACTTTTATTCTGCTCAGTACACCCACAAAGCGGCAGAAGACTCAAGCTGTCTGCAAATTTTTGCTTTCCATACCACTGCTTTGAGAATCTCTTTGATCTGTGCTTATTATAAAGCTATTAATACATCATTGTTTGATTATACTGTCCCACTCTATATTTGCACTTGCCTTTTTTCTCTACCAAGAGCAATACAAATTGTAGTTAAACAGCAGAGTCGGCTTAAGGGCCTGGACCTTTGGTTGGTAGCTCAAGACTCTGAGTTACAAGCGCTGACCAGTTCTTAATTTGTATTAGCATTGGTAGCACAGTCATGCAAGAGCAGATTTGTTACTAGCATTAAAATGAAAGCACTTGGGGGTGAAATACAGGTTTAGAGCATGCCAGGAAGTGTACTTTAACTAGAATAACGATGTTTAAGGAGGCCTGAAGTGATGCATGTGCATGGCAAATGAAAGAAGGTAATAAAATAAGACCTCAAAACAGAAAGTGCCAGAAGTAACAGGTGCTGAACAACAGCAAGATAGAAAGGTGAATCCCTCAGCCCTGGCATTTAACTTTGTAAGACACATTTATTTATTACTGGACATAGCTAGGTTCATTTATTGCCATATTCTCCAGAAGAAATGATGCAGGTGAACTGCTGTTTTTCCAGGGGGCTGATCTGACACTCTCCTCCTTACATTCCAGAGGCTTTCAGGAGCTTAGCTGCTCAGAAACCACACACTCAGAGCATCCTAAATGGAGATTAAGCTACTTCCAAAATTATATCCAATGCTCTCCCAAGGCAGGACAGTTTATACTTTGTTTTCTGACCAATGATCAAAGTTGCCACTACCACAGCTCTCACTGGTTATTTTGCACTCATCTTTTCTGTACTTAAGCTCTTTGGGAAGGACATTACATTATTTTTGCGCAGTATCTACTTGAAACTGCTACCAGATGAGTGAAAGCCCGGGTCTGAATAACAGCTCTCGCTCCTGTAAAGGCAAATCAGTACTTCAAGTCTTCTGCAAGTGTTCATGAAGCAACTGCAGTTTAATACCCAATTTCTTCAGCTGTACTCCCCAAAGAAATTGATGCATCAAACTTCATGCAGGATTTGTATACATATTAGTCACAATCACTCAAAATCCCTCCTTCCCTCTTTTTTTTTTTTTTTAAATTAATGAGCCAATGAGGTAAAACAGCACTTTACTTTCATTCAGTGTAATTCAGATAGGATAAACTGTTTAAATGGCATTTGAGCCAGGATAAACTGGCCTTTGACACTGAGTAAAGCAAAACAGCACAGAATGCTGAAAAAAACCTCTACATTTCTTTTCTTCTGCTGCCTACAGATCAGCAAGGCAACCCAGTTGAAGAACAAAGAAACTCCATTTCTCCTGATGATCTACTTATTGCTTCTTATTAATGCTTACCTGAGAACATGAGGAGATATCTTTAAAATTCTTTTCAAGCACAACAGATTTGGTGTCCGGACTGATGAGGTTAACTTCAAACCTTCCAACCTGAGAAGAGTGGGGCGGGGGGGAAGGAAATAAGTCTAGTTTATGACTGTCTTGGAGGCACAACAGTAACAGCAACAAAAATGTCACAATCTAGCCCTTTCTTGTTCACAGAGTACCTTCAGCACAACAGCTTACTCAGCAGGAACAAGGGTGCCGTAATTCGGTCTATGTTGAGTAAGGATATTTCAATGAGAACAATACACTCAGTTGAATAGGAAAAAGACTTGGAAAGAAGAGAGCTTCCAACCCCCCCTTTTCTTTTCGAGTTATTTTAGTCCAAAGATCACATGTTTGACAGACAATACGAAAACCTTTAGTAAACAATGTGTCTAAATTAAAAGCTGCAATAAAAACAGAACTTCAGGATTTTATTTTTTTTTAAACTATACCATAGATCAGCTGAGAAACTATGTTGATCTTAGCATGATACTTTTTGGTTTTGTGGTAATTCTGGATGAGAAAGAGTAGGTTCTGCAGCAAGCTATATTTCAGCTTTCCCAAACTGCTTCTCAGGCGTATGGAACTTATTCCACAGACCTCAGGGAGTTTTTCAGCTAAATCCCTTTCATGACTAGTGATAGCTATGGCTTTCTAAAGGGCAATGCATTCTCACTTCAGTTAGCATTTCTCCAAGAGAATAAAAGGCAAGAATGATCTTTAAAGCAAATGGAAAGACAAAACCCAGGCCTTTAGCCCCCTGTTATTTTAAGGTCCAAAGATCTTTGCTTTTATGGGTCACCTCCTTTAAGTGTCCTTTTGTTTTCTCAATACAAGCTCTGAAGATGTCAAAAGCACTTCAGGCAAGAGAAGAAATAACTGTGAGGTCTGAAGGAAGAAGCCTTCAGTGCAGAGAGGTTTGAAAACTCATCTGGGAAAGACCAGCTGAACATTAATACAAACTATCATAAAGGGGCTGGCTCAAACATAAGGCTGTGAAAGCGTTATGTGAAGTTGTGAGCTTCTTTTTAATTACACAAAAAAGAGCATTTGTTCACATGGAAGTCTTCATTGATTCTTTTTCTGAAAGAATACTCACTTTTTTCAGCTAGGTCCTAGATCTCACCAATACAGACAGACCAGAACTGCATATAGAATAATCATTTCCCTAGAAACTCTGCTCCTGTAATTACTCCATAGGTAATTTCTTTTCCTTGAAATTTACTTGAGCTCACGTGTTGAGGTGACTTCCTTAAGAAAGTTCAGCTACTTGTGTTCCAATCATTTATGAACAGATAATAAATAAATATTTATGACCAATCATAAAACCATACTGGATTCATACTACTTATCTTGCCAAACTTAACTTAGCTTCAAACTGCACAGGGGAAGATACAGTGCAAAACCAATATGAAACTGCTCATCCTAGTACACACCTGGAACAACATTGTCCTGTTCTTCTCAGAGTCAGAGGGCTGAACATGACTTGGTGCACTTGCATGTCTTCTGCGTGGCTGTATTTTCAGGTTTGTGTCATGAACCCTTCTTTGCATAACTGCAGTGACGCTGCTGCACCGCGAGCGAAACTCTTGCTGCTCATCAAAGCCAGAGTCCTCTAAAATTCGCTCTGGAAAGGAGGCACGTGTGCTGGCCAGGCTGGTCAAGTTGGTCTGGCTGCCGATTGTAAACATCGCAGCATGCCCTGCAGTGTTATCTGGGCTGTCCAGCTCCTCAAATGGGCTATCCGATGGAGAAGCTGGCACATTTCCTTCACTCAGGGGTAAGTCCAAACTTGACTCGTTATTCCGCTGCTCGTTTAATAGTTTCAGGCGCTGGCGCTCATGAAGGCTGAATTTCTCAATGCAATCATCAATTAGTGTGGAGGGAGCTTTCTTGTGAGCCACTGTCACCTTTCCACAATACAAGACCTCAAATTTTTGAGAGTCATAGAAGGCATCTTCACTATCCTTACTTGGTTTGGCATCTTCTTTCAGTGCTGCTTTGGAGACTTGTCTTATGCTGCTGATAACATCAGGAACCTAAGGGACAGTGTGAAAGGTCTGTTTAGTAGCCACAAAAGAGAGAGCACAGACAGTGATACATCAAACTTTTGTCAATGTTAAGTATTTACACGAGTGCTTTTTTCAGTAGAGTGTCACTAGCTTCTTGGATGACAATATAAAAATACTAAATTCTAAATATTGTGTAGACAATTTGTGCAGTGTAAGCAAAGCAAATAATTTCTAATTTTTCTACTGGAACCTGTTTCAGAACATAAGGTTTTAAATTAACAGAATGTCTACTGATGAATGTTCACTTTTTTTTTCTTTTTACTGAGACTGCCTTCTCTTTTCCATAGCCCTCTTCCACATCAGTGTCTCTTGCTGATGTATTTTGCATAGGGCCATCACTGTTCCTTTGTTCTTATTTTGCAGAGCCAGATATTCCATTCTTAAGACAGTTGTGGAAACAGTTTTGTGAAGAAGAGACCAGCAATCCCCATCAGTCTCAACTGACAGTTTTGGAATACAGGCACCAAGTGTATGGAAATTTTACTGAAGTACCATGTACAACTGCATTAGCTCTCGTTTATTATCTACCACAAAAACCTCACCCCATCCTTCCTATGACATAGCTTACTTTAAGGTCACACTTCCCTGCTGTTTCAGTCATCAAGCAATTAAGCAGCACACCCAAATCTCTCTTCTCCTCTGTCATTCTTACCTAGATTCCTACTACACCCTGTAAGGCAAAACTACACATCTCCAGTAGAAACTTTCTATTTCAGCCCTGTATCACCCAGTCTTTTAAGGCCACCTGGTTCTTCCGCCATTTTATGCCAATCACCTTGGGAGGATGTCTGCCTTTAGTATCAACGTATTTAATACGCAAGCTCCTTTTTCATTTTGCCTCCACGAAAGAAACCAAGGACTTGTCCAACTCTACTGAGCTCACACATCAGAGTGATTCTAGTTGCTTTTTTGACACTACTACCTCCACTTAACCAAACCTCTTTCTCACCAGGTCTCATCTTCTCTGGAAGGATAATGAATGGCATCACGTTACATGCATTAGGGAAGTTACTGTGACAATGAGATCCAGACAGAGTATCTATCTGATTTTCTTTGCAAGGGAAGTCAGTTCTCAACACTCACCTAATCCAATGCAATCAATCAACAGCTTTTGTATTCCATACAGCTTCCCACCATATCTATAGTATTTGATAATTTGTTTCAAAGTACTTTTTCTATTTAAAAAAAAAATAACTGAAGTCACACCTTAGTAAATAATCCATGCTCCCTACAGTACCTCCTTTCAGTCACACAATACCAGTTGAAACTTGCTAATGAGGAAGTAATCTCGTATGGCAATACTTTTGCAAGTCACAGTGGAAAATTACCTCGTCTTAATCCCCATCTCCCATTACACACTCCCTCGTCCACTGGGCTTTCAACTCAAATCTGCTTCCACTTCATTTACTGCAAAATAAGTTCAATTACCCTAAGATCTACTGACTGGTTAGATTTCATCCCTATAGATGTCATCATCATCTCAATTTTCAGTGAAGCTAAAAGTTAGTCTTGATATAACTGAGATACTAGAGTGTATTTAATCGTCACTCATTCTCACCACCAGCCTGCTTTACCATTGCCCAAGGTGCACTTCCTCCCAGCCATGCCAGCTCAACTGGACGTGGACAATCCTCACTTTATACATTGTGGGTTCATTTTCCAAGATGCAGCTCTTTTTCCACTGACCAGTCCTCTTATTCCTTCTATGATCTGTGCTTAGAGAAGCTCTAGAGTTTAAATCCCTTAGCTCTCTATTTTAGCAAAATTCACAAGCTAGCTGTCTTTTAATTAACATTTCCCTTTTTAGAATCCAGAACCCGTTACAGGACAATTCACTTACATTTCTATTTGAAGTACAGTGACAAATGATAATGATATTCAAAATGCATAAATTTTACACGCAATCAACTAGAATAAACCATGTCAGCTGTTTAATGGCCAATTTGGATTTTTCAAAAAGTATACCATCACTTCCACTCCAATAACTGGGTTCTGCCACTTGCTCATCACTTCTAAGATTAAAGACTGGAGAAGAAATTCTTAAGTCTTTCTAATAATACCCAATAGCCTCCTAACACATCCTATCCCCGCACTGCCCTGCCAGAGAACATCCAAACAGGGCTGGGGTAAGACACTACCAACTCTACCGCAACAGGATTCCCTGTCCATCCCCTCCTCTCTTGGAGATCTCTTCCACAAACATACATGCAGAGTTTTAAGTAACTGCAATTTTATTTTAAAAAACCCACCTTACCATCCTGCTACTTATAATTTGATTTTACTTCCATCTTTTCCAGATTGTACATACTCTTCAGACACCAGTATCTGCATCACAATTACTAGTTCACAATTCCCTGCCCCTGTAGAGGTTTTGCTTCTCCTTACCACATACATTGCTACAGTATTTTCAGTTCATCATAGAGGGATCCTAGCATTAGAACAGAGGTTTCAGTTCATACTGCCCAACCAATCCTTATTCCCTGCTTTGTTTAGATAACCTTTTTTACAGGCTATGTTATTTTTTAGAGTGCACTCTCATCAGTATTAAATTTTTTCCTATTTTTCTACCTATCCACAGAATTAAAGTGATAAATCAAGGTGAAAAATTTAGACCCATTTAATCTCCATAGTTGTGAATACTTTTCTTATATACAGATGAAGAGGAAAACAACGTAATACAGGGATATCACAATGGATAAGAAATATCTGCCAGACAGTCCAGAACCAGTTCTAGATGCTTGTTGGCTGTTTCATGGATTGTCTAGATAGTATGGTGTGAAAAACAGCTTCAAGTATAAGATGCAAGACAGATACTAACATTGCTAGGCAATTAGTCATACATATGGATTTTATTGGTCTTCGGTGCACAGGAATAACTGTATACTGATGATGATGTGCCAGCTTGTACTGCTAGACCTGACTCTCTTCACTTCCACAGTGATACTACCTTACAAGAACCAAGCACCACTGCCAGCTGAGACATACCTGATCAGATTACAATACTTTCATTTAATGTTTTGACTTTGGACAAAAAAACGTAACTGGGATCAACTGGGGTCTAAAGAAGAGTTTGCATCTATATTTTCCTGAAATGCAAGATACAGGAGAAGTTACACAATTATCATGCATAGCGACAAACCCAATGTGGGTGGCGTTTTGGGAGGGGGGTTTTTTTGTTGTTTTTTTTTTTTTTTTACACACTTCTTCGACATACATCATTGGGTTTTGACATTTTGCTCCTCTGTATATCAAGAAGCCCCAATCACAAAAGTTTTGCCATCCAAGTTGTGTCACTTTTTTGGATTTGGATATTAGTTTATTACCTGTTAATGTTGAAATTACAGGGCAAAGTTAGACAAGATAGTAAGCAGAATGGAGAGTTTAAAATACTGAATTAACAGGATGAAACTGCTTAACTACTTTTACAAATCAGTTTATTAATACTAAGAAGACAGACTCCTGAAACATTCACAACTTATTAATGTGTTTCCAAGTTCTAGTATTTCCCTGCAGCAGACTCATGAAATTAAGCAGCCAAAGGGGAGAAATGGGATTCTTGTTCCTGAAACCCACAGCGCCATTCCAGATCTTCCTGGACACGTACTACCAGCTGTTACAGTAAAGCAAAACAAAAAGGTTAAATGAGTTATCGCATAGTTTTTCAGCATTCACCTGTATATAAAGAAAAGAAATCCTTAAAATATTTAAGCAATTAATCTATTTAACATATTCAGAATTTTTGTCGTCAAGCCTTGAAGACAGTTACGTCAAAGAGGAAGACTGGAGTAGAGGGGGATAGGCAGCGTATTCGCAGGGTGAAAGAGGCACACTTCCAGCCCGAACAAACCCAGTGGTGCTAGTGCTGGGACAACGCAAGAAGACTTAATTCTCCCATGCTTTGCCTCTCCCAAGTCCCATGGTCTAGGAGCCCATCATCTTTTTCCAAATATTGCTGGGCAGAGAAGCAGAAGATGACTATGTCCCAAACGGAGCTGCAGAGGGCTTCTCAGGTAGAAAGGTAGGAGCCAATGGTGCTGTGCTAGGACAGCAGTTCTCAAACCAGAAGGAGGAAGCAGAAGCATAATGTAGGCCCTGCCTATAGGTATTATTAATGAAGTTTCCCTAAACTGTTAAGGAGTAGCAGACTATTACATGAAGCGGAACAAGGCAGTTACTGACAACAACAAAGAAACAAAAAATTTTTAAAAAGTACAGTGATAGGACAATACAAACCTGTTAGACATATTCCCAGTCTATACAAATTAACATCTTAAACTGACATTCTAAACATTAATTGTCCAATATATTGTATTTATTGACCACAGAATGTAAAAATTCTATTAACTTCTCAATTTAAATGCTTAAGAGAAGAAGATGAGCTCCCAAAACAGAACCTGCAAGGTCTTTAAGAGATAAAACCCAGGAGCACATGCATCACCAGGCAAAAAAACTGAAAAGTTGTCAGAAAAAAACAAACAAAATCCTAACAAGCTTCATGAAGAACTAGATAGATATGGTATATTATCTAGATGAATAGACTAAACAACACTCTTACTCAAATATGTTGGAACAGCACACAAAGCTTTCTCTTATACAACAGTGACCTCATGCTTAAACAGTTACAGGCACACTGAACGCTGTCAGGTATTAATAAATTGATACCAAACAAAATGGATATGAGAGCTTCAGATGAGCCTTCTTCCCTTCCAGGATGTCAAGAGCTGTACAAGCTTGTCAGGAGGCAACAGTGGCATGTGAACTTTAAGACCCTTCAAACAGTGCTCATAGTAACTCCTAAATCTCTGAACAGAGCCAAGAGAACTCAGAAGAGCAGAGATCCTTCTTCAGGGCCTGTACCAAACCCCCCCAAAATGCAAGAGGCCAAAATGACAAGGATGGACAGTGGGTACCATAAGTACAAGACTAGACCTGTGATACTAGTTCAGCTCCTCAGTGTGAGGAACACTCCAAAACTTGGCTGAGAAGAAGAACAACAACAAACCCCTACCAAAACCAAACAAACAAGACTGCAAGTTAACAGGCAAGCAAGAAGAGCTCCATAAAGACATTAAAAGGCAGTATCTCCCTCCAGGGAAACATGATTGATCTAATAAGTCTTACTGAAGAAAAAAAAAACAAACACAAAAAACTCCAAACACTTGGGAATCCAAATTAAATTTGTTGTTATTCATATTTGAGTAGCCCGAGATTGTACAAATCACTCTTCCACCCAGTTAGATCTGATTCAATACATGGCGATTCAGTGAGTAAAGTTAGCTGTACTCGAATCAGAACAGATGGTACTGGTTGAGTTCTGTATCACCTACAATAAGACTCAGCTCTGAATATGCAACGTAAGTAAAGCGTGATAGTTGTTATACTGCCACAAACTCTGTTTACTACAGACATTAGAGTTTTGGTAAGCTGAAACTAACGACAGTATTAATTTTAGCCAAATGGTCCCTCAGTCTACTCCGTCTGCACCTCACACCCTCTTCGCCCCATCTCCCCCATGACCCTGGTTATAGACCTTACGAGCTACTGCAGTACATCATCCATTTGGCTGCAGCACTTAGCCCTGGCTAGAAGACAGATACATTAATACCCTAGATCTGCTAATTCCAGCTCTGCCATTCATGGGCTCCATCCAGTTGTGCCCCTTGTGACTAGACCTACAACAGGATCAGTACATAATGGAGAGTAAACACCTTCCTCGTGCACAAGTAATACACTGCTCAAAGTGCATGTGAATAGTACTGCCAAGAACTATGCTACTATCCATCAAGAAACTTCACTGCGTTCAATGCAGAAACGTATTTTCATGTTGGAAACATCAGTTTAACTGATGTAACTAATGCAAGCTCTTTCATCTGACTTGATTATAACCAAAGTGAGGATTAAAACCACAAAGAGGACTACAGGAGAATAATTAACACCAAATTAAAACTTTCTTTGCAGATCTTCTCATGTCATGCAACTAGGTTTTTGTTAAAATTAATTCCAACTTTAATCAACTTTGCCTTAAAACCCAAAAAAAGGACTTCATTTATGAGGTGTTTATCACAAATATCTTGAGGTTGCAAAACAGAGCGGCTATCAAGCCTACTAAATCATGCATGCTGCAGCATAACACTAGAACAGTTTGTCACAACTCTAGAACAGGCAGAGTAATTCGATGGTGATTCTAAACACTTTCTTGATTAGCAGTGACAGAAGTTGAACCATTAAGAAAAAATAAATATACTTCCTTTGATTTTACAACAGCTTCCGGCGAGCAAAGGTGGAGCTCCCCTTTTTGCTGGAGGGATAACATTCAGATGCATCCCACAGTAACTACTGAGCAGTGTTTTCAATTTTAACCCAAACTTAGAACTTGAACACTATGGATATTGCAAAGAAGAACAAAATGCACTTGCTGTATACCATTATTTCCACAGCCGGACAGAATTTCACTGCGCAGAGAAGCTGCAGCTCTTAGTTTGTTTCTAGCTTCCACATGGAAAATTCAGTCTGGAATTTATTAATAAAGCAAAGCCCCTCTTCATACCAGAAGGCTCATAAACATTAGCATGACTGTGAAGTACTAATCTAACAAACATGCCTAACAAATCTGGCTACTACTTGACAGCAGTTCTAGCAAGGTGATTATTTTCAAAGCAAGGAGGAAGCTCGGCCCCTCTCACTCCATCACCACGGGAGGTGCAGCGTCAGTTCCCTTTCACCATAGAAAGAGACACGAGATGAATGATCTTTATGCATGCATGTTAGGAGCGGTCAGTATCTTCTGGTGTGGGCTCCACTTCAGAAACACAGGCATGTCCAAGCAAAACTGTCACCGAATTTTAGTGTCATGAACAAGAGGACTCAGGAACAGCCTCCTGGGATAAGTGAGTGCAGAAAGATCCCCCTCTCACAAAGGGCTGGCAGTGCTGTTGCAGCATTTCCTCCGGCTTGGTTCGTGATACCATGGCACAGCCGGAGCGCCGCGCAGCAACTGTTACGCTTCAAACGCCAAGGATTTCCTGACTTCGGGCTGGAAGCACCCGCACTGCCTCGGATTTGAATAACGAGTCCTGCTCATGATGTAGCTACATATGCTTAAAAATGAGCAAAAGAGAAACAGGATACTGTCCAGAAATCAACACCCCATGCTTTGCTAATTACTGTAGGAGTTTGACATCTATCAATTAGAAACCAGCGCAACATGAGAAAAAATTAGGAGCAGTCGGACATGACTCTCTTTTCAGTTAGTGCTAAGTTGCATATCCACAAGATAGGAGAACCCAGCCACAGCAGTGAAACATGAACAGAGACAAAATAAGCCACATATGACATCCTGCTACGTATCAGGCATTTGACACCAAGGCAAAGTTCTTATCTTACACTAAAACACACCCAAATGCCAGCCAAAGTGCAGATACCAATAACTCTTCTCAACCAGAGAGAAGGGTGGGCAAGGGGAAAAAAAATGTTTTCTTTTAACTGCTAAAAATGTTTTTACTGCCTTCCAGTTAGTACAGCACTGATCATCCAGACCTTTTGTACTTCTAAATCTACAGCAGTCTGCTGCTTCGCACACTAGTCACAATGCTCCTCTTAACAGTTTTCACCATTAAAAATGCTTCTTTCCAATAAAGAGATACAAGACCAGCTCAGAGTGATTCAAGTTATGCAGTCACACAAGCAATTTGTTAACTTTGTTTATGCTAGAGATATTTAGAAATTAGAACAAAAGAATTTGTCTCCATCAGCTGACTTAGTGCTGAAGGAATACTGACCATCTTTGGTTTTACAGAAACGAGGATTTGTAGCCAAGAGAAATGCTATCACAAAGGGAAAAGAGTAACAGCCAAATTGCTAAGCATTTCTATAGCCCACCTGCACTTAGTGTACTTCTAAAAACACAGTTTAGAAAACACAAAGTCAGGTTCTCAGCAGGCAGTAATAAGCATCTGCCATCAACTCTGATTCATTCTGCTGCAAGTCTGGGCTAACACAACGCAAGCCCAGTAGCAGGAATGCTGGAACATGAGGGCTGGCAAAGAAAGACACAGCGAAAGTAGCTTTTGGAGCTTCAAGCTGACTGTCATCCCTGGCAGCTAGTGTTTTCACGTTTCTGCTGTTCTCTACAGGTTCATGAGTGTAGCCAAAGCTTACAGGAACAGAAAACATATGAGGAACAAGCCAAAAACCCATTAAAGAATTGCATATAATAAAGTTCTGCTTTCAGGAGACAGTCTTCCTCCTATTTGCCTGACCTGTATTTTTTTTTCCAGGTGACTGGTCAGGACCGAATTAGGTTTGTTTCTAAATTACTACTACAGAGCAATGCACTTATTTTACTCTGACATTCAACCACGTGCCATATATTAAGATCACATACTCCTCCTGAAGGCAAAGCTGAAGACTACCTCTAAACCAGCCTCAAGAGATTTAAAAAAAAAAATTAAAATAATAAAATATCAAGTTCTTAAAATAGTTCTTATTTGAGATCAACCCAGGAATTACTTGTGCCATTTAGTTTTGATACACCAACAAGTAGAAAAAGTCTACCACAGTTGCACAGCTTACACTTAGAGAACTCACCGCATTACCTAATATGCTACTAGAAACTTGTAAATCACCTAACACATTCCGTGTGCTACACACGTACACAGGATGCTGCTTTGCCAAGTATCCAAATTTAAGTAAGCGGTATAACGATAGAAGGTGGATCAAGTTACTTAACAGGAAAGAATGTTTAAGAGTTACAAGATTGTTTGGATGCCTGAGGAGACAACAGATGCCTTTTTTTATACTTGCATGCAAGCACTCTACAGTGGTATATCAAAGAACTTCAATCATGACAGTGACAGCATAGCCCAACAGGACCATTGCTTTAAATAAGGAAGGTTCGTGCATTCAGTATTTCACTCCTATGTTTAGGCCTGTCAGACTGATGCTTTTCCACCTTTCAGATACAGCTCACACTCACTCTGCTTGAATACTTTGCAACCCATAGAAGTGTCAGCACAGAGCTCTCATGACGATCCTTATGTTCTTTGAATATGTAAAATAGTAAGGCTCAATTCACCTACCTACTTTGAGCATATACAAGTACTCTCAAGTTTATTTCCAAGTTTGGGACATAGTTCCCAGGGAAAGATTTAGCGAAGTACAGCTTGCTTGTAACATCAGTTTGTTTTAAACTTTCCAACTGCTTTAACCCAAGTTTTTCCAAACTATGAAAGGACAAATTCAAATATTAACCAGGAATTTCCTCCTGAAAACGCTGCATTTTTAGCTTAACTTGTCATTTAATTCTCTAGTAAGAGGTTTATTAAAGATGATGTTGTTTTTAAGAACTCCATTATATTTAACATGTACCCTATTTTTAAAAGGGCTTGCCTGAGAAGATAAGGCTGGATAAGGCTGTCACGTGGACAGTCCCAAACAATTAATACATTCTCTGCATTCATTTCCTTTTGGGAAAAAAAAAAAAAAAGCTACAGTGGGAGAGCTCATTGAAGCATTTTGCCCATTTATGGCCACTATCCACTTCTCAAATACAGATCAGAAGATACTGAACTTCCTGTTTTAGCAGACTTAAAGTGCAAGTGCTAAGACTGAAAGAAATGCTCCATGCACCATGTTTAAGAAAGCGGCAGGTTTTTAATCCAGTAGTTTTAGATAGAAGCTCTCAAGATTTTAATTTAACAAGATGAATTAACATGTTGATTCACTATGAAACAAACACACCTTGGAAAGTCTGTTTTTCCCTAGTCAAGAGATCAAGGTTTAGGTACTCCTGCACGGCAGACCATGACGACTCCTAAAGTGACTATGAGCCCAGGTTTGGTTGAAGACCACCTGCATCTGGATTTCCATGGATGCTACCGCCTTTGAAACTTACTTGCTACAATAACCACCTCCTTCTTCTGTCACTGAAGGCGAAGATGCTAAGTGGTTAGTAACTCAGCACTCACTCCAGGAGATGGGAAAAATTACAGACTTTATTCAATCTAAGAGATCTAGCAGGTCTCCAGAAAAAGACAGGCGCTGCAGTAACTTCTATCCCCCTTAATGAGGCTAGAAGTTCCTCACTGACATGAAACCAAGGAGTTAGGTCTTCTCCTATTTGATGTTTTCCCAGAAACTCTTGACTGCAGTATTGAGAAGTTTCAGACTACAAACTTTCCTTAAAAAAGGCTCTGCTTACAGAAAGGTGGACACCAAAAACAGCATCAAGCAGCAGGTGACACTGTGGCAAACACACAAAAAAAGTCACTACTGGGTTCAAGACTGCTTTTCTCAAAAGGACATTCACTAAGAAACTGTGAAAGACAAATGGACATGATTTATCAGACAGTGTGCACGGAGCAGAAAAAACATGGATTGCAACCCAACAGCCTTTCAACAGCTTCTCCACCCCTGCCAAGTAAAATTCATTAGTTTTCTAGTACTTTGGAAATACACACCTGTACAAATTCCATCTTGTCCAGTAATCTCAGTTCACACGAGCAACTGCATTATCTTGATACAGTATCAAATGCCTAAGCAACCAGTAGTACAGTTAACTTTCCCCAGATAACAACCAACAAACAACCCTAGCATAAACACAGAAAAAGAGGATTTCAAAGCCATACTGATCCAGATGCTGAATTCCCAACCACTTCAACACCAGGTGCCAGGCAGAGCAGGGAGCTTCCACCTAACCACACTTCCTCCAGCACCAAGCTCTTGAATCGTGGCTTTGCCTGACGGAGACAGAGGAACAATGAATACCATGCCTGAAGGCAGAGCTAGGACACCATAGAACACCGAGCACTGCTCTGGCTGAGAGTCACAATAGTCTAACCTCGTCAGTCACTAATTGTTAGAAATACTAAGATTTCATCAGCTGCTTACGTTAGCTGTGAAAAGAATTAAATAAAGTTAGATAGTTATGGTGTTCGAAAGTAAATCCGTACAGACACAGCTGAATGGGTATTTCAGATTTAATAGTTGAAAGTAATTAAGTGCACGGTTGTTTCACTTTTTCACGCAAAGGAATTCCAAAAGAGCTCCAGAGTTACTATTAATAATAATAATAAACCCAACCCAGAAGACCCAGGGGCAACAGAAAAGGAAACACTTTCCCAGAAAGCTTTGAGACAAATTAGTCAGTGAAGTAAAGACACAGTAAGATCCTTCCAGAGGAACAGCTTTGTAAGGCAAGACTTCTATGCCAATAGTGATATACATGGTGAATAATCTAACGATTTGATAAAGACCCATAAGACCATTTGCATATATTCCCCAAAAGCTTGTGAGAGAGTGTTTTGTTTTGGTTATGAATCTGGGTTCTATAAAACCATATGGAAAAAGGCAGCATAAAAGCACTCGGATACTGTGTAAGGAATAAAACACAATAGGTGATGAATACAGAGAATCACCATAGATGGGAAGGAGTTGTTTCTGAGGGTACATGAGGAGTTTCTATTCGTTTTTTAGGCAACATTTTCATATACCTCGGGTAAACTAACTTTTGCAGTGCTTCGCTAATTGCTACTCATAGATACTACTTGTTTCAGTACTGCTAACCTTTATTTTCTCAATTTAGTATGTCTGGTACATAACTGATACTTCTGAGCCAGCAGTTGCACAGCACTGCCTGACAGCATAAACTATAAGATTTAGGGAACCCAATTTTGGAATTGGCTTGAGTCTACACAGGTAAGCAGAATGGGTAGGTCGCATTAACTAACTAGAGCTAACGTTGCTAACAACATTCATAGGAAGAGTGGCACAGGCTTTATCACATCCTAGCAATACGATCACAAATATACCCAGGATTTCTGGAACTTAAGTTCATTATTAAAGCACACCAAAGCCCACGCTGCTTTACCTTCTGCAGCAGCATCTTCATCTTACTAGTACTATTAGCACATCTTACTTGGGTACCTATATATTAAGGTATGTTCCCTGCATGCAGAGAAAAAGGGCAGCACAGCCCCAAGGTCTAGGGCTTGGCAAAAGTATGCTTACATATAACATGGCAATCCCTGTCACGTGGCTCCTGTCTGGCCTGGAAACTAAACTCCCATTTCTGGGCCGGTGGTGGGAGGGATGAGGAAGGATGAGACAGGAAGAGTGGCTTTGCCACTGACACAACAGCATCCTCATGACGTTTAAATAAGTTATTTTGTAGGATAATATAAATCCCATTCACTTCAGATTACCACAGGAGTTTCTTAAATCATTTCAGCTAAGGTATTAGTTGTCACACTCAGCTGCAATCAAAGCAAGATACGGCTTCAAGTAACTTAAAAGTTTCAGAAATAAATATGTGAGGTCCTTCATAAAAGACGACAGTTTTCTCTGGACGGATGAACCTAAAACTCACTTCATGCATAATTTCATCATTCTGCAGTTTAAGCTATTTTTACTTAAAATAGCCCAGATTATGAAATATTTCTCTCTGCAACTGAAAGTCAGTTTGCTGATGAGAGTTAGCAGTGAACATGTAACTATTAAGAGAAATCTGAAAATAAGCTCCCCTGAGGAGTGAACTTCATTCCTCCCGCCCATCAACTCTTTCTCCCCTGGGGGAATGTAGCCTATCTGGGAATTATCTACATTAGGAATTTATTCTTGGTCATGTCTGGATGTCCTGTTCTCACTGAAGTCAAGGCTGAAACTTGTTTTGCAAAGCCAGCGAGGAAACATGTCAGTTGTATCAGTAAGAGCGAGCACATTTCATAATGTATCTGTTCTGTGCTTCCCAGCATCTTATCTAGGAAGGCAAGTTATGCCTTAGTCACCAAGCCTGTCTTTTGTGTGGTGGGATTTGCAAGCATGCCTTCCAGTTTCAGCTGTGACACCCGCAAGGGCTTCCAAAACAATTCCATACATTTCTAGATGGTAGATACCAGTATACTTCAGGGAGGAACAACAGAAATCTCAACTTCAAGGGTTATCCCAAAGACGACAGAAATATACAACACTGGTTAGATTTATTATTCTCTAGGGAGTTTTCAAACCATTTGGCATAGTCCCAGGTGCTGTAGTTTCTGTTTGTTCATGAGCTCTCAGGGAGCTGAAGTTAGCACAGGATACACGTTGGCTCATTTCTGTGTTTTTGCTCTCAGAAAAACTTAACTTCTTACATAAATTAGGTAACTTCAGAACAGTTATGATACAATGAAGCAGGTATAACAGATTCATAGTTTATCAGGAGAATTTTATTAGAACTATAAAAGTTCAGAGATTAATAAGGACAGCCAGCTAGAACCAGTATCTGAAAAACACACAATTCGAGAAGCCCAATTAAATTCAGAGACCAAGATGGAGTTTAGTTCATAGGGACTTACATGACAGAGATGAGTAAAACTGAATATATTAACATCTCCATATTTTTAGATGAACAGAAGCCAAGTTCACCCAAGTAGAAATCTTTTTTTGTTTGGGGTTTTGTTTGTTTTTTAAGTAGGGGGGACCACCATAAGAAGGTTATGATGCATTGGAGCAAACAATGACAAAATTGTAAGTGAAAGTAGTAGAAAAACCTAAGAACAAACATGTTTCCTCCCAAATCCAGTACTTGGTATGTAAATAATTTCCAAGTGGCATGAGGCAGCTTTCTGCAGTGTTGCAACCTGCCTATCTGAGGCTGCTCTCCACAGACGCTTGAACTTACATCCCGTGAAGAGATTTTTACATCCTACTTCCCTTCATGGGAACACCAGGAACAACTAGCTCAGACTTGGATGTTCAACTTAAAATCATACTGAAAGTACTGCACTTCTGAAGAGTCTACAAAATGATATAAAGGAGCTTCTACTGACTCTACTACATAAGACAGCTAACCTGTGTTTCACACTGCACAGAGCAGAGATTTCCATTTTTCTGAATTTGATCTGTGATCTTATTTTTTCAATATGCTTTCTCTACCCAAGCAGCAAGGAAGTCTGACAGGACCCATCGTTCAGCCTGTCTGATGGCTTCAAAGATGCACCACATATAAACACCAGTCTTGGAATTCAACAATTTGGAACTGCTCACCAGCACGTGAAATCTGAGAAACTGTATTACTTTCCATCAATAGCAGCTTCATGATGACTGTTAGCCTTATTTATTTAAATGACACCTGCTCTGAGGCTGACCATAGTGGATGGGGATTCTACAAGGACACAGAGCTGCTGCAAGGAAATTGTAAGGCTTAGGAGCATATTTTTATACATATAGTAAAAAATGCTACTGAACAGTAAATTTAAAACTTGTGCCCTCTTTTTGTGTTAAGAACACAAGAGGAAAGCACTTCGAGCACCCATTAGAAATCAATCCATGTTAAGGACATACTGAAATAACAGCTAACCAAAGGAAAAAAAAAAAAGAAAAAAACCTGTTACCTACAAATTCAGTTAATTATGGAGACACCGAACAAAGCCTGTTTTAAGTTGCTGGATTGACAGGTCTGAAATTTTTAGGTACAACCAAGGAATGATAGTCTTTCAAGTTAAAAAAAAAAAAAAAATTATTCAAAGGTGAGTGCTCATCACTTCCAGAAATCAATCACTGGTTTAAATGGATAAATAGGTAAAGGTAGCACTTCAACAAGACACATTAGGTAATAACAGATACATGTCATGTAAAAACATCCTGGTATTATACCAAGTGTTCTTAAGTAACACAAAGGTGAAATACAGGATTTAAGACATATGAGGCTTATTTCCAATGGCATGTATCTGAATACTGTAAGATTCAGATACTGGCAAAGAACAATCATCAGTGCTACTATTCTATTCAGTTGTTCTGTACCTATCAATATAGGCAGGAAATTAAGATCAAATTGAGGTCATGCTGCTGTAATATATGTTGACTGTAGTATTTTACCAGAAATAAACAAGGCAGTCATCTTTGCAGGGAAGTTTTCAGAATCCTGTATTGTTAATATATAGCTATGCTGATTGCCTTCTGTAGATTTCCAAGCAGTTAAGAACTGTTCACAATGTACAAGCTCCCCAAATAGCCCCACCTCAGTAAAACTTGAAGGATGCACACTTGCCACTCAGAAATTAGGATTCCTCCCTAAACTTTAAATTATGTCTTATTTCACGGTCTAGAAATTTACAGTAAAAGAGCTGTCATTTATTCTTCTAAGGAAAAATATTCCAGTTTATGGAATACCCTACAGTTTTATCCTGAAAAAAAGCCATACAAATAGTTGGAAGACTATTTATGTACTATAGAAGGATTTGAAAAGAGCACCTCTTATTTGCTTTATAGTCATGATGCATCAGCTTCAGAACTTACAAGATTCTTTGCATGGAAAAAAGCTGTGGACAACAGAAGGAGATACTTGATGGAGGAAGCAATAACCCACTGCTTTTTATTCATGTTCTTCTGAGTTTTGTTTTTTCAGGGTTTCATTTGCCATGCTTTTCAGGGGAGAAAGAAAGGACATGCAGCTATAGTACCTGTCGAATCCTGAGATGTGATATTCTGGTAAGAACAGAGTATATCCTAGTTAAACTTTCACAAATCACTTATAATGTTAAAATGTGGAAGAACACAGTGCTTTGGATTCTGCACTTCTCGGAAGGAAGCTACTTGGAAGCTGAAATCACAGTTCATGCAGCTAAAAGCTCAGCAATATAGGTGTAATCAGGAAAAGCACATAATTACTGATACAGTAGCAGTGCTCTCAAACCAAGAAGAGTTTTGCCTTCAGAGCAAGGCCTGGTATTTTAAGGCACGAAATTAGTTTGGGGAAGAGATGAATGAGCAAGCAGCTCCAGCTGCTAAAAGCACACTCACACTTGCTGTCAACCCTGAAACTCCCAAGCATCTATCAAAACTGCAGTGGACAAAACAGCGTAAGTCTTTCTTATCCTATAATTATATGCAGCACTATTAGAAAGCTTCAAATTTACAAGAGTAATTACCCAAGAGGACAGATGAAACTCCTACCAGAAAGGTGACCCCCCCTAAATGGTTGGTCCTTAGAAGGGTTCCTACATGCAGCCGGGAAGGAAGAGATGCACCGGGAAGTTGAGATGCTGAAGAGCTCCCCCACCATCACTTCCCCAGTATTTTCTCAAGATACCACACCAAAAATGTTTACTCCTAATTATTTATCGTTATAGCTGCATACAAATATGATTGTGGACATCGTTGTTTCTAGAAGGCTTAGTTGGATGCTCACACCCACAGAAGGTAAGAATGTACTTCCACACACTTTTACAAAAACCATCAAGTTTTGCCACCCTAGCTTTACCCAGCGCTTTCACAGGCTTTGTGAGCAGGGTTCTCCCGAAAACAGCTTAAGAACCGTGGTGATGAGACTCTCCCCAGCTCATATGAGACTGCTCATAAACTGGCTAAAATGGAGCTTCAGAGTTCTTAAGCCCCTAGATAATTTAAAAATGTCTAATAGACTGAATAGGGGAGGGAGCTGCTCTTTATAGTACAACAGGTCCCTTTATCACGTTAAGAACAAAGCTGTATTTATTTTATGTCACCGCTTATCTAACACCACCCAGCGCTACCTAGCAAAACACGCACCACGCTTTCATGCTAACACACCACACGCTAAGGCAGCCTTACCCTTCCAACAGGATGTGAACACATGTCCTGAGCCTCATTACAAGCACCACAGAAACAGCCGATTTCAGTTTTATGCACTCAGCTTGGATTTAATCAGTAAAGCCTCCGCACACCCACAAGTCTGCAAGAACGCTAGCTGAGGAGCCAAACGTTTTTAGACATTTGCTGCTTGCATAGTGTATTAATACAAAATTAAACACAGTACATAATTTGATTAAGCCCTGCATTTACTTTGATAGCCTAAGACGACAAGGGAGGACAAAACAGACGTGACGACGGCAGAGACAGCCTGAGAAGAAATGAGGGATCCACTGCTTGGTTGAGGTTTGTTTGGTCTTGTTTTGGGTTTTTTGGGGGGTTTTTTTGTTTTTTTTTTCCTTTTCTGAATGAAAATTGCAGAATGAGTGCAAACCCTTCATGTCTTCCCCCAAAGACTTAAATTTCCTCAACTTTAATACTTTCCACTGTGGCAACCCTGTGCCAGCTGCTGTCAACCAGAGTTACCAGAGGACCTACAAAATTAAGTTTACAGGGCTGGAAGAAACCCTGCATCCTGCATACAGGGAAAAGGGTCACGTCAAAATAACCAAGACCCCAAGTTTACCCTTCAGAGTAGATACTTCTAACTACTCTTCCCTCTCCGAAAAGCCACGCTGAGGTTTAGGAGACTGCAAGCCCCTCTCAGCTAATTAAAAATTGGATGGTGTATTGGGTGTAGGTGGCAAGGTTTTGGTAGCAGGGGCAGCCTCTGTGAGGAGAGGCCGGGGCTGCCCCGGGCCGGACACAGCCGGTTCCAGCCGGCTCCAGCCCAC
>JAVKLA010000008.1:17213524-17236799 GCA_034782735.1 Sagittarius serpentarius | reverse complement strand
GAGCAGGGGAGAAGCGTGAGGAGGAAAGAGCGGCAGAGAGGAGCTGTTATGGACTGACCCCAACCCCTGTTCCCCATCCCCCTGTGCTGCTCAGGGATGGAGGAGCTGGGAATGAAGGTGTGAAGTTGAGTTTGGAAAAAAGTGGTAGGTAGAGGGAAGGTGTTTTATTTTTTGTCTTCGTTTCTCAACATCCAAATGTATTTTACCTGGTAATAAATTAAACTAATCTTCTCCAAGCCGAGTCTATTCTGCCCATGATGGTAACTGATAAACAATCTCCCTGTCTTTGCCTTAATCCACAAGCTTTTCCATCCTATTTTCACTTCCATTTAGTTGGGGTGGGGGTGCGAGTGAGTGGCTGGGTGGGTATGTGGCTGCTGGCCAAGGTTAACCTAGCACAGACAGTTAAAAAACAGAGAGACACTTATGATTTTCATTACTATCCACATGCTGCTAAATAAACTTTTTTTTCCTTCAAACACAACCTATTTTTACACCTGGATTTTTCAGACTGTTATACAGCATAGCCTGGATGACCAATGCAGTAATGGTCACTGAACTGAAAAGCCACTACAGGCCATACCATGTGCCTTTGCTGCTGGTGGCCAGCTGACAGGCACACCGAGGGGGCAGACTTCAAACATCAATGCAGAAAATTAACAGTTGGCAACCACTAATGCTGCCTCCACACCTGCTGCTTAGAACAGCGTCTCAGTTCCAGGCCTCAAGGTTCACACCACTGGTTTATTTTTATTCTAACTTGAGATTTTTGCATCTTAACCTTGACATTTTTACATCAACAGCCACATTCAGCTGAGTGTCTTGGCTAATAGCTTCCCATTTAGACAGCCAGAAACCAGAAAGCAGGACTTTTTTTTTTTTTTTAAATGGGGTCCTGAAGTCATCAAGGAAAGGGCCAAGAAATACCCACATGGAAAAGTGCAGTAAATAAACCTTGCAACATGCACAGTGAGCTTTAGAGCGCTTGGCAAAGGAACAGAGGTGTGGCCAAGAGGCTACAATGCCCATCCTCATTCCTACTATTTTTTTGCTATATTCTCAGGGTTCAGTGAGGACCCTCTGCAAGTGCTTTTAGTTTTAAAAGGAAAAGCTACTAAAGTACTCTTCATTTTATTCTGCAGGGAAAAAAAAAAAAGAACTTGTTTACTACAGTGTTCATTATATTTACAAGTGCAATTTCATTTCTTTGGCAGATCTCTCAAGTAAGTTTGCCAGTTGAAGGTTAAGGTTACAATATTGAATTTGTTAAGAGTCTAACTGCTTGGGGGGGGAAAGAAGAACTTGCTTTTCTGAGACACTCAAGAATGAGCTGAGAAATTGAGACCTCTGCTTTTTCTGGCAGTAACCTCTCCCCTGCCCCAGCAGTGTTTCTCCACTACTGTAAAGATACAGGCTTTAATCTCTATCCTTTCAAGGCCATGTCCAGAAGAGTCCAGACTGAGCAACCATTTCTAGCCAGCAGGTCTCTATGAAAGCACAGAGGGTCTTCCTCTCAAATCTACCTGCAAGATCAGAATTTTAAATGCCTACATAGGTTCGTCTCCAGTGTATGCAGTAAGATTTCTATAAAGTAATTGCAAAGGCTATGCAGTAGAAAAAGAAAAAAAAAAAAGAAAAATTTTGTATGAGAATTAGTACCACTTGTGTAAAAATTTTTTCTGTATCAGAATGTTTAAACAACAGCAGCTTAGCTATAAGGTCAAAAGGGTTTGTTGGGTTTTTTTTGGGGGGGAAGTGGGTTGGTTTGCTTTCTGCTTTTAAATTGGTTACTTTTTCTCACCAACCCCTGACAGCTGAAGCAGCTCATTTGTTCCTTGGAAAGATCACTTTTTTTGGTCCTTCTGCCCTACATACTTGACTAGGAAGCTAGAGAGGAAATGCTCTTCATTTTACTTGGTAGCAGTGGAGGGGAGGAGCAAACAGAAACAGATTTGCTCAAATGCTGGACCCTCCCATGAGTTTATCATTTAACCAAAAAAATCTTTGCTATGATGTGACAGAAAAATGGAGTGCAAGTATTCTGGAGTTTGTTATAGTCTAAGTTTACAAGCTTCTCTACTTCCATCTGACTTTAAAACAAAACAAAACAAAAGGTCAAGTCTTTATTAGACCTTTACTATGTCTTGTAGCCTATAACAAATAAGTTAAATCTGCACATTTTTCCCCTTTCTCCAGAGAGGAGGGGAAACTCTCTCTTCCAAAAACATGAACCAAATAACGAAATCCATCTTTCCCAAGAGGAAAATGACAGAAAATAAAGCTTTCCCTTCATTTCACCTGTGTCATTCATACATTCAACTGCATGCTTACATTTCCTAAAGCAGCCAGGTTCTAGTGAACCTACAATAGTTCACAGAAGGTGAACCAGCAGTGTCCACTTAGTATCTCTGTTAGTCTTTCTGAAGTTGCTCATACTAGCATCATTTTCCTGCACATTCAAGGAATCTGATATGGTTTGGAATATGCCACCCCCTCAAATTTCAGCAAGAGGGAAAACCCACCATAAAATACTTTTTCTTTTTTTTTTTTTTTTTTTTAAATAAACAGTACCGAGTCTTTATGCACCAAGCAATTGAAAACATTGCAACCACGCAACTTGAAAGTGAACTTGGAGATATCAGATATACAGGCGCTTTACTGTGAATTCTGCCTGGAAACACTTAAAAGCATTCACTGGCAAGCGCTATCAAAAATTCGGTGAGAACTGCATAAAAAAAAATAAAAAGCACCAATTTTCTGAAGTCAGACTCAATTCACATCCAAGTTTATTTTTAGGCATCAGGTTCTGTTTCTTCATACTTCAAAAAATGAGACTTCAGATACTTCATTCCCTAGTAAAGTCTATTTATATTACATAGCACATAAGTAACCTGAAGAGCGCAATCTGATCTGTGGTGGCTGACAAATGACAGATAGGACATCAGCCCATTTATATACGCTACCACTTAATGGAACAGCCTCATAAATACAGAGCAGAATGCCAAGAAAGCCTGCTCATCTCGTCTCACAAAAAGCAAAGACAAAGCCTTTCTCCAATGCTTTTGCGAAGCCAAAATAAATTCTCCACAGCTCCTGTTTCATAACAGGCTCTTGAGGAACTTAAAAAAAAAAGCTTCATCTGTTAGGAAGGAAGTTATTTGCCTAACTATGGTTAGGAAGAGATTGAGTTGGTCTCAAAAGCTTGTTTTGAGGATTCAGAAACCAGGCAACACAGTAGGCTGCATCTGCGCATCTTAACATTTGCTGAAAGCACAGCCAACTTAACCGTTCACAGCAGTGTTCCTACTGCTTACATTCTGGTAAACAAGTGCTTGTAGCAACAACCAGGACTTGACACATTTATTTTTCATATACTCTTAGGTTCCTATTAAATTCCAGGGCAGGAAGCAAGGATGATTTCTGTTTACAAAGCATTATCATTTATCATTTCACAAAATGAAACTATTAAAATAAAGGTGCAGTGTAACAGAATATAACAATGCTCATTTCTTTCCTTTTTGCATAAAACTAGTGTTTGGAAACAGAACTTGGACTGGAATTCCACATTGCCTGACTTAGTTCTGGTCTTAGACAAGTCCTGTCACTCACAGAGGTAAGTGTTTGTCTCGGTTACTGCTAACAGGTAGCATCTGAAGTAATTTTCTGGGAGACAGACAGGAATATACAGAATGCTGCTTACATACGAGTAGTTGTGTCCCATCCCCAGCATCACGAGGAATGGAAAGATAATACTGAGAAATTACATCCTCAAGCACAGATAGAGAGAACATACATTCAGTGACCTTTGTTTGCTAGAAGCTACCCAATGTGCAGTGCTTAAACTTCTTTTCTCACTTCAGATATTTGATCTCCTTAGAGGAAAACAGAGCTCCCCAATTCCTAGACAGCAAAAGGAAAGAATGTTTGGAAGGAAACACCTACTTATTTAGAAAACAGAGTGAAAGACCTTATTGGGATCTCCACAGCTAATTTGGAGGTGCCCCATCTGCCTTTGTAAGGGATCGTAGTGTGCAGGCAGGCTTCTCACAACAGAAGAATTGCATGCCCAGGCCATGGGACTGGAAGGAATAATCACAGGTCCCATGAGAAACATCAAGGACCATCTACAGGCACCTTGTAAGCCTCAGTTCCTGGCTAAAAAAAGCTTTCTGAAATTGCATCATCAGTTCCTTCTTGTCTTCCACATTTTCATAAGCATCTAGGGCCCATGTCTTCCACAGAATTTGACCGCTATCTCACCACCTTAGGAGCAACCTTTCTTGGGGAAGGGTGAGGGGGGAGCGGAGAACAGAAAGTGAGCAAGTGGCTGTGTAAAGCAGAACGGCAGTTCAGAGGAGAACTGTCAAGCATGTACTGAAGGCATCTGTTCTGCTCAGCTAGCCAATACACACATCAGTGTGTGCACAGTAAACATCAGCTGCAGCTGGCATAACATACTGTTTCTTGCCCAGCAACTAGCTGAGAATATAGGATAAGCTGGAAAACTAAAAGACTGTTTAAAAAAACCCCCGAACTTGATAAATTGCTTTATATGAAAGAAATTCTTATTGTGCATTTTATTTGTGTGTTTGCCCTTCCCTCTTACTTCTGCTTCATCTCACCGGACAGTTTCACATTTCTGTCCCAGGAAATGCTGAAGGCCTAGCAGAATCTTCTGAGCTATCCAGCAGATTACAATACAACTTTCTTACCTCTTTTAAACAGAAGGAAGTGGATCAAAATGAGAAAGTCTGTAACTCCTGAAATGGCAGAAGTATTTGTTCTGCAGCAATCTGGACTTTTCCCATTACTGAATGAGAAGCTGTATTACAGTGTTACATGAACACTAACACAGTGTTAAGTCAGTTCAGGCACGATGAAGATCACTTCGCTTCACAAGTTCAGTATCGCCTTCCTACTCCCTTTTAGCCACACACACACTGCAGTATTCCATTGGTTACAGTTATAACTCTCTAGAGCATTAAGGCAAATGATTCAAACAGCTGGTAGGATCACACAAAGACTACATTATTCATTATCACCAATGCTATACCAATTTAGTGTGTTCAAGCTTGACCTGTTCAAATTTACGCATTACAGGATGTCATTCAACACCAGCCACTAGTTAAGAATACAGAAATCATTGGACATTTCCATAGTTTAGCTACTGCCTCTGAACCCAAATTGGAGACTTAACAGCTGGACTTTGCAAGAGCAACAAGACAGAGCTGTATCCCCAAGCAGGACAGCAGTGAGCCCAGCACAGCTCCGTTAGCTTGTCTCAGTGCATATCCACAGCTTCTAGGTGTAAGGACTTCACATTTTCCAAATACCTAAGAACTATCCCTCACCTCCTTCCACAGAGTATTTTCAAGGGTGTTACACTACCAAGCTGGAGTATCTGTTATGTGTCTTCAAGGACTGAAATGATTAAGTGGTTCACTCCAAGTGTTACACAACCCTCATGCACAGAAACAATTCTTGAACCCTGGCAGAGACAGCAAGGATTTTGCTATCCTGTAAGACAATGCCACAGCTACTTAAGCTGCCATCAAGTTCAATATTAAAGTATCAGTAAAGTTGACTTTTTGGCATACTTGTTTTCAACAGAAAGATAGACTCCAAATAGCACATAAGATAGTGACATAAAAGTACTGCGTTTGGCTAGTAAGGGATCTTCAAATCCTAGATAGCTATGTAATATTTAAATACTTAGTCTGGGTCTTACACTGACTTTTTTTCACGAAATGAGCTAGAGTAATTCACGCATACAGTATTTCTGTGACTGTTGATCAAAACACAACCTTCTCATGCTTTAGACAAGACAATTTACTATGAGTAAACAGACTGGATTAATAATTTAGTGGATGGTGAATAAAAGATGGAAAGCAATTTTATTACTACTCATAAATGAAGTAGAGTAGCCATCTGATATAGGAGAAGGAACTTCAACCTGTACCTGAATCCCATCCTGCCCTCTCCCATCCCCCAACAGTTCTGCGTTTTTCCCCCCTGAAATGAGTCTGACTGAAGAATTGGAATTCCCACAGCAGACAGCAGAAACACAGTTAGATCACAGAGTGCCTTTCATCTCACCGACATCTGGTCAGGCACTAGCATTCCAGACTCCACAGACCAAATTTACTAGACCATCATCAACCAGAATGACAACTGAACACCTCTGTTACGCCCAGGTACAGGGGCCTACGGGTTATGCCTACGGGTAAATAAACTCAAGACTGCGAAACAACAACAGAGTGAAAATCCACTAACAGAGAGCTCAATTTTTTATCATCTCTCCATGTACCAACACCAACGTTACTATCCTAAACTAGCCAAGAGTCCCTTTGAAGACAAGTAAACACAGCTTATCTTCTCCTGTTGCCTTCCATTTTCCAGTTTATTTAAATATCTAACAATAAAAAAAAAAAATCCAGCCTGGCTTCCATTGAAGTAATTGGAAAGATTAATTTTTAATGAGTGCCACACCAGAACCAAGTTTACTGAACCCAAGCTGTTATTTCAAATGATATTGAACAGATTAAAGCTTTTTTGACTTTATCTTGGTTATTTACTTACCACTCTCTTCCTAGTTATTTCCTACTACCCTTCTCTTGCTGCCTTGTGTAAGTCAAAAACTAATTCCTACTTTTAAGAAACTTATTCCTCCTAAAGCAAATCCTTCATAAGCTCCTCAGTTACACCATTTTAAAAAACAGATTAAGGCCACAGGAGAATTTCCCAATATCCAACTACTTAATTATGAGAATTTATGTACTTCAATTTTGGCTCCTATCCAGAATTTAACCTTCTCCAGGGGAGACAATAGTTTGCATTAACAAAACAAAAAAAAAAAAAAAAAGAAAGAAAAAGAAAAGCCTTCACATCTTCCCTTTATATTGCATGGCTAAATGAGCAACTGCCATCTGAGCTGCTTATTTACCAGTGGTACTACTCGTTATCATCCAAAGCATAAACATCCGGGAATGCAGGACATTTCCTATCACATTCAGCGTTACCTGACAGATGCATTTCAAAGGCTTCCACTTCAGTCTGCAGTAGTAAGTACACTCTAACAGAAAGACGGTCACACATCTGTACCACAGTAAGCGTAACAACTTTCTGCCCTAGCACCTCTACCACACCCTCACGTGGTCAGTAAGAGCTAACTTCCTTCTTAATGCAGAAACCTGAGGAGAGGTATTGATTTCAGAGGGAGCAGTCTCCCTGCTACCAGCTCTGTATCCTCTCCCATCAGTTTATGGTTAGCAGGATAAATCCTAAGGAGGCCTGTGCTGACTGCATCTAGCAAGCCTGGGATCCTCAGGGATTCCCACCACAAAGCTCTAGCGAGTCGCTACAGGATCAGCTCACGTGCGTTTCTGAACAATTTATCACACTTTGACAGCTGTGGGAGCTGCAGACAGCCCTTCCAGCCCTTCCCTTATAGAAGAGAGTCTCTAGCTTCCAGAAAAAAACCTTGCTCAAGTTTTAGACATTAATCAATGTTTTCTTGATGACCCATGCTCAGAGAAAGCAACTAAACATATTTTAAGATCAGTCTGAGATACAAACTCCCTTTTGCACAGAAGGTAGTCTTTCTATGTCCAAATGGTTAATTTTGGGCAACAATACTGATTAAGAAAAAAGAAATTTGAGGAGTCTGCCAAATGTTCTTTACAACAGATCCTAATTAGCGGACCAGCTTCACCAAAACTCTGCCTTGCATCAACAGTTTTCTATGAAAGCATATGAACTTTCAGAAAACAGTACAGTCTACCATACAAGTAATTATCTTGCAAGTCGGAGAAAAAAAAAAATCCATCTACAAAGTTGTCAGTTGTACAAGTAAATCCTCCTTTACCCTTCTACCATCCCATAACTGTGTAGAGAGTCAATTCTTCTACTCAGTTAATAGTGATTATGAAGTTATGCCTACATAGAAGCCATTTTTTGCACTCCAAAGACAACTTCTCCAATTCAGTACCCCCACTTGAGGAAGACATTCAAAGAATCTTAATTATATTATTTTGGCACTTCTAGGTTTTGTTTTGTGGGTTTTAGGTTTTTTTCTTAGTTTAGACAAAGCTAAGGGTACCAGATGTGAAAAGAGAAACATAAATACTGAGACTCAAAGTTCCACAAAAGATAAACCTTTGCCAATCGCATGTAACCTCTCTTCCAACTGATTCTGTCTGAACTACTAGAGTAAGGAAATTTGGTTTTTTATCTAAACCTGGAAGACAAAAAAATGTTTGTATCTAGGTTCAAATCGTACAAATGACTTAGGTTTAGTTAGCTTGTAGGAGAGATCATCTTTGGCAATTTGACTTCTGACAACAGAAAAATTAAGTGTGTGGGGGAGAAATGATGCAAATGAGGTCATCTACAAATGATGACAATGAAGTAACCTGTAGGAAAGAATGTTTGCTCGGCCTTGCACGGCACTGTGAAGACAATCTGAACACCTTCCAATGCCATCATCTGGGAAAAAAGGTATTGCTAGAGTCCCACCAAACCAAGCTACACTGTATCAGTTGATTCTTTGCCCATAAGTGCCGTTATCAAAGTACTTCATCAAGTGTAACATCACCGGTACTAACTTCTTTCCCCCACCCCACTGCTTTTTTTCTCCTGCTCCCCATCTATGAACTGAAAGATACTATCCAAGAAATTACTATAGCTATGGAGACAACTCAGTTGTAAAAGAGAAACAGTTGGATAACAATGAAGAACTAACTTTGGCTTTAAATATGAAGAATGCTGTGGGGGTTAAATCTTACAGAGATTTATATGACACGTTACTTTCACATGACAGCCTTTCATTAAATATTATGGCAGGAGTCAAAAGACACTTTTAGGAAGTCTGCAAAAATTAGTAAGAGACTTTGTTCTCAGCGACGGAAGGAAGAGCAGCAGCTAGTATTTTTCCAGTTCTTTGGGGAAGCTGCACAAGCAGTAGTAAGATCTGTTCTTTACTGAGAGCCCATTCTGATGCTAAGTGGGCAGAAGTTGCTCTTTACAACTCCTACTTGAAAGGACCAATAAAACAGACTAAAAATATACCCAGTCAACCATACCTCCTACAACAGAAAATCCCTTTATTTTACTCACAAACGCCAACTATCATGCCATGAAATATTCCAAAAGATGTAAAGATTTTTTCCCAAACTATACCTCTGCTAGAACAGCATTGCTGCTTCTGATATGTAGGCAGATACTACCTGGCAGCACATAACTCCCTACTTAAACTTTGTTCTTGAAAATGGTAATGAGTCAAGGGAACAGTATCTTGCAGTATTATAAAATATTATTGCTACATCATCAGTGATTCAGTCTGGCAGTCTCTCCAAAACCATCAACAGAAGAGGTTCTGTGCACCGTGTAGACATGCCGATAAAGGTATGTAACACAGTTGCTCCCATTACAAAATGTAAAAGAGCTGAATGTACCCAGAACAAAAAGTGTTTTCAGATGGACTGAGACCAGGCAAGTTTATTCTTGTGGGTGGAGTATTCATTCTCACGCATAAGACTCCGGCTAACAACTTACCCAAATTCTGGTATTTGGAACCATAACATCAGAGCAGTATGTCACCATCCACTGGATCCTTTTAAAATCCTTTGAGATGACCCCACTACCTGAAAGGAAGCATGCAAACACTCGAGAAGAGGGGACATGATTTCTGGAATAAATGACTAACTTGAAATAAACATTTGAGACACTCAAGAGATCACATTAGAAAGCTCATGCATGTATTGAGTGAGAAGTTTTATAATGGATCAACACTTAATAAAGACATCCCTCTCTAACCCTGACTCCTGCCCCTTTGAATCAAACTGTATTACCAAAGAGGCTCAGAACCTTAAAGGAAAGGAGACTTAAAATTTTTAAGTGTCTCAATGACAGAAGTCATCATCAATATGCACTTATCAGGCAACTGCCACCTTTGCAGCTGATAAGCAACCGCATAAATCTACCCAAGTGAAGCTCCACAGTCTGCTTACACACTCTCTTTCTGTACAGCATCTCCCATGGCTGGCTGTGCTGACACACTTTATCCTAGCTGAGGGTGGGAGGGAGGTGCTGTATGCCTGCTGTATTACTACTGTGAGTAAAGCTCAGCTACGGCAAAGCTTGAGCTCTTTTCCCTGCGTCTTTGCAGCAAAGCAGACAGGCCTGAACAAGAGCTGGAATGAGTCTCATGCTCTGACCTGCACCTCTAACAGCCTCAGGGCTGGTCTGAAGGCTTTCCACACCAGTGCCGCAGTCTAACGGATGAGAGCTTGGGTTTAGCGGAAACGTACCGAAAGGCAGTGCTGAACCAATTTACTAGGCCTGACGGTCCTAGGCAGTCGCCTGCGCACAGCCAGCAATAGGGCTGCCACCCGGCAGGTCTCCTCCACGGACAACTGGGAAGACAGAAACCTTCAATTTACCTTCCCAAATGTAAAGAACTAGGTTGCTTTAACTGGGAGCAGGGGAGACATCATCCTGTGTTTTCCTTGGCAATATCCTAGTTTCTCAAATGATCTTCTTCATCCTTTAAAGTCAGAAGGATCTTCACCTGAAGTAGGAAGTGATGCTGCTGTTTCTAAGCATGGTTTGTGGTTAAAACAATAGGGAGAGGGGTACAGGAGGGAAGAAAATATTCTGTGCTTTAGTCACTCTTACTAGAAAGAAATGGAAGGGAAATACCCTGTATCTTATTTTCCCTTAAAACATGCACATGCTCCAAAGCAGAGGCTAGCACCACTGAACACTAGAAAAGCCTGATCTGCCTACACAGTACCAATGTATCGCCCAGGTTTACACTGCCAGTCATTCAATAGGGAACTTCAAATTCACACTGTCACGATTTACTAGTCTTATGTTCCCTACAAGTTACTCCCTTTGGGGTGGGGAGAACTAAAAACCCACATCCTTTAAGGATTACATTTTGCATGTCTAGTGTAATTCAATACCACACGCAGAGTGAAAAGAACGATGCACACCAGCCTGAAACCACAGCTAGCATTCACCAACAAAAATCCCCATCCAGGTCCAGAGAGCTGCCAACATTTTGGGGTTTTGTTACACAACTCCAAGAACTGTTTCAGCTCCCACTGTGTGCAGATTTTCTCTGCTAGCAATTGTTAAAGACTGTTTTTCCTGCTGTGTTATGGAACAATGGGAATGATAAGTGTACCCAAGAGCAATATTTGAGTTCAAGATTATTGACATCAAGTGCTGGTGTTTGGCATGAGATAAACTAAGTTCTGTTATGGTTACAGAGAGCTCCCCTCTGCCAAAACCCTAACCTCATTTTTCTAGAGATGAAAAAAAACCCTCAAAATAAGTAAAAACATTTTTAGGAAGGTTATGCACTTAAAAACATACGGCTAGTCCCATTATTTGTTGGGTATTGGCAGTAAAATGTATAAAACTAAACCCAGACACATTTGATCTGATGTTTAGAAAAATTCAGTAGCGTGAAGACCTTTGCTTTACCCATAACTTGTCCCTTTTAGTAGGGGGCAGTAACACGAACAGTCACTACCGTGCTTCGGTCTACTTTCTTTTTAATCGAGGTTGTTTGTTTTTTCAGCCATTATGAACTGGGTGAAAGTACAGTTTTGCTTAGGTACACTTTGGTCACCATCAGCTCTCCCCTAGGAATCATTGTTCATGACCACAAAATTTGCTTATCTTAATATTTCAGTATATTCTCCTATTTGTACTGAACATCCTTTTTATCAAAAGGTACACATACCACTGCACTCTTTGAAGCACTTCAAAGCTTCGCTTTTTGAAAGCGGCTACACAAGCACATACCCAGCCACAGCTCACCCCTGCAAGCAGCTGCTTCAGGCGCCTCTTTCATACAGCACGGGAAGCGTCTTGCAAGCCCGGGCCTCGCACATCCAGCTCCGGACATGGATGGATGGGGTGGACAGGACGCACTTTACAAGAGCGGTGGCAGAAGGATGTTGAGGCAGGAGAGGACACAGGATCGGAGCTCTGCTTTAGGAGGATGCTGAGGAGCAAAGTGGGAGAGTGGGGAAGGCAGGAAAGAACTGACATTTTTCTACGTAAGTGGCATATAACTATGTAACTGTTTATCACATTAATGAGAAATGCAAGCACTTCAGTAGTGAAATACTAAATACAGGCAGCTTCTCAACAGTGGACACAGAGCATGAGGTGGACAAGCGCAGAATGTGTTTCAACTAAGGTCTTACCATTTCTGACCATTCTGTAAAATGTGTTACAGTAGCCAAGTTAGATCTAAAGCATTTATTTATACATGACTACATGTAATTTCAGTGCTTTTTAGTGCTAAAGTTTGAAAAAGGGGAACATGTAGAAGTTTGACATCCATTTCATAGGCACATTGCTTACGGCACTCTGAACATTACAAAGGAAAAGACATAAAATTAAAAAAAAAAAGCCATCTCCTGCCTTACTGGAGATACAATCCTCGCAAGTCAACTGAAAAGCACAATGAATTGATACAGGATTATAAGGAAGGAATAAGACTTGTTTCCTTGGCAAAGTTTTATAACGTAGCTTCAAGACTGTAGAAATGACATAGGAGAATGCAAAGATCATCCTTTAAACACACTGATGCAGATTTTTCGCCAACACCAGACTGTTTCAGCTCTCCCTGCAATAACAATCCTTCTGTCCTCCTTATCTCCTCTAACATTATTCTAGTGCATGCAGTGCAAGAACCTTATCATGAGTTTCGCTGCTGGACCTCTTAAACCCTAAGCTTGTAAATAGAAGTATTTCATTCACATTTCTTTAAATGGAAATTTCTGGAAGAGTGAAAGGAGTTCATCAGTGAGGTCAATGAAACAGATACAGCTTAGGTTAAAATACACACTCCTTAGGAAGCTGATGGCTGTAATTGTGGTGTATCAGATTGCGGATAGCAGAAGCACGTGTCCAGTAAGTTTGTGTTCCTCCAAATGTTATACGCACTCCTAACCGCCGAAGCGGCAAGAACCACCTTTGCTGTTCAGTGCAATCAAGTGGAGGAATAAGCCACAGGGCAATACGTGTAATTTATAACTGTATCAAAGCAAAGGAGACAAAGATAGATGTAAATGTTGTAAGAAATAATGCAAATTTTGTGATTCTTCCCCCAATTCCATTACTACTCCATTTTCTTAATCCATGCCTGTAGCTCATAATGAAGTGCAGTTTACATCAGTATTTTCATAACAGATTCTTAAGCCGCAGCTTGGTTTCAATACTTGACCTTGTTACTCCCGTAGCACACGGAGCCTCACTTGCCTACGTGCTTTGGTAAGCCAGAGAAGTCATAGTATCAAGACAACACAGCAGAAAATCCCTTAAAAACATTGTAAGTACCAACTGGGTTCTACAATTATTAGAGAATAATTTAGTTCTAAAGATCTGAAGATCTCAAATCAGTATTTTGCGTTTGCTGTAATTTCATGATCAGTGATGCATGCATTCCTACTTGCAGGCTATGAGAAACATGCATCAGAGAACCCGGGAGACAGCGCATGCCTGTGTTTGCTACTGTTGGGCAGTGACCCTTTTTTCCATGTCAGGTACTTACAAAAAAACCAAAAAAAGCTTTGCTACATACTCACTCAGCAACCATACGGAATAGGAGAACATCAGCACTGTCAGCAACTAAATCCCATGTTTGTACCCACGCATAGCTTGTGACTCTATAGTTTGAGACTTCTTTTTAGTCTGGCATAAAAGTGAATTCATTACCAATATTAAACTACAACGTGAAATTTCACAGATCCTGGCAGAAAAGATCACTATGGTTTTTTCATCATGAAGCTTTTAATCAGCAGGCAATTTGACAACCCCGATGTGGAAACATTTCCTGATACTGTTAGGGAAATAATTCTGGCTCTAAAATTCAGAGTCTAGGTTTTTCTCATTGATTAAATACAAAGGCACTGCAATCCAAGTGTCATATAAGCATTCAATCATGAATTAAGGGAAGCATTGGCAAAGTCCTTATTTGACACTAAGAATAATCCAAGTAATTTACAGCACATAACTTTTGTCATACTCCTGATTAATACTGGAAATAAGTTATAACTTTATAAATGGATACATAATTTTTCTTTAGGAATAGCCAATTCATTTTACTTAAAGATGCGTTCTGCTAAATATAAACAATGAATCACAAACGTTCTACTTTGCATCAATAAAAAGAACAATTTTTAAATGTCCTACTTCGTGCGTAAATGGAAAGGAAATGAGCCATAAAAACAGACGCTGAAACTCCCACATTCATCAGACTGAGGAAGATGGTCCAACATCACCCATTTGTTCTCTGCAGGAGCTCCCTCTTCATGGAGAAGGAAACTGTCTCTTCATCAGTAAGACTACTTCAGTTACACAGGGAAGTAGACACAGTTGCTGTTAGACGTAACCAGCTTCCCAACAACTAACTTCACCTGAAGCTCCCCCCACGCACCCAGAAACTTCTCTGTGATTAATTCAATCATTTGCTTCCCATACTACCAGTCTGAGCAGGTACAACTGCCTTTACGTTCCTCTAGAGAAATGCAACAGTCAAAAAGGTTTCCTCACATCTACTTTCCTTTAAAAAAAAAGTCCTTAGCAGTATACTTCTTCATATCAAGTCATTTAGCAGCTTTCTCTTGTTCACTGCAGATAACCATCTGGCCAAGTATTTTCACTGGTGCTCTTAAGGCCATCAAAATACAATCCCTTGAAAATGCTGTTTGATACCTTTCAGCCTGCCACTTGCTTCCAGTTTCAGTCCAAAGCCTCATCCCTGCTCACCCACACTGCACACACAAGCTCACTCCCAAGCACCCTGTTAGCTCATCATCTTACCCAGTTGGTTTGCTCAAACATGAAGCATTAAGCCAAGTAGTATCTGCTGCAGGGCACCCTTACAATAAGGGAAAACAGTGACACTGCATCAAATTTTACGCCTTCTCCCCTTGTACCTCCAACACTAACCCTCAAATGCTGCTTTCCACCCTCAATTACCCCCGATCCTCCCTTCTGCCAACTCCCAGCGCACACAATACGATCACTTCAACACCATGCCATCATGTCACCCCTGTGCCTGCAAACTCCAGCCTCATGTGTGAGTGACTCTGAACCACACCAAGTGCCCACCTATCCTCGGAGGCCCAGTGACCACTCCACAAGGCACCGGGATAAAACCCCAAGCAGACGCCAGGCAGTGCACACACAGCCAGTCCCCTCTGGAGGCAGCTAGCTGGGTAAGCTCCAAGGCAAGACTCCCATCTGTTCAGTGCCGGAGTCAAGAACCACCGCCCAGAGCAGATGCCTCTAGCAGGATGTATGTCAGTTCAGACGGGAAGCTCTTCAAGGACAAGATCGTGTCTTAATTTATGCTTGCACAGCTCCCACCGTAATGCAGCGCTGACTAGCTGTTGAGCTGTGCGTAAGAGAGACGGCTACTATTAATGCTATCAGCTTCACGGTAATTAGATTAAATCTGCCACTCAAAACTGTACTTCAACAAAACGCTACAACATTCATCAAAGCACATGCTGTTCACAATGTCATTATCCTTCAAGAATGTTACAACTAGTGATGCCTTCATATGCTTCTCACTGTCACTACGTTCAACACTTACTGTTTCAGCAGTCTTGTTCTCCAAGAATGACAGGACTTCACCATTATGCACTGACTTTAATGGGGGTGGGTTTATATCAGATCTAAGCTCTGCTCCTATCTAACACCGAAATGCTGTTTTGGTGAACAGATGCACCTTGTATCACTGATGGAGGTATCATTTCAAAAAGGTAGGGTTTTGTCAAATACAGTGCACAGTCATAGCATTTTCACCATTATCTCCCACATAGGCCTCAATCTGAAACCCCAGCTACAACGCGTGAAGGTACCAGGTCGCTGCCCTTTGGAGATAGAAGGTAACAGCCTGATGCATAACTTGGTGCACTAAAATCCAACCAAAAATAACGGATGTCCCAACAACAGAGCTATGCTAGTCGGAGTTTCCTGTTGAAAGATGAGCTATTTTAGAATTGCTCTCCAAAGGGATTATTCCAGAATACACAGTAAATACAACCCACGTGGCAAGCTGTTCTGAAAAGCCTATCCTGCCATCATTATTCTAAACAGTTTTACTATCAAGGCAACATCACAGAAGCCTCATAACAGCGTAAGTAGAAAAACAACAGCAAGCAGAGAAAAACAAGGAATGATAAACCTGTGGCTAGAGTACAGATTCTGCATGGGAAAACAGGAGCTCCAACGCAGCAGATACAAATCATCTCCACGGCTTTAGGACAGGCGCTCTTTGTAGCTTCAGTCCCTCACTGCAGCAATAACTATTTACATATAAATCCTAAGCACAAAAGCACTAATATTTGTGGATTTATTCTACACACGAGTTTTTGCAATTAACAAAAACCAAAAATCAGGATTTAGCTACTTATTCACAAGGAAAAAAAAACCACGACACAGATAGGAGGAATAAGAAGGAGACATACAACACTGACACGTTATCAATGACAAAAGAACTTTTTTGGGGGGGAGCAGGGCAAGAGAATGAAACAAGACATCATACAAATCAGCTCCAGAGACATTCTAATAAACTATTAGAAACCTTAAAGCAGGGCGCATACATTATTAAAACAGCTACTAAACCCAAGTAGTTTCTTTGAGTCCCTTCATTATCTTTCACAGCTTTATAAAACCTATGCTTAACTACAACATAAAGAAAAATCAAATACAAAAAAACTTTCTTTTACAAAAGCTGCTCTTTTGTGTCTATTAATATAGCGAAGGACACCACAAATTTCCATTAAAACACACATAAGAAGTCAATGTAGATGAATTCCTTTCCCTAGAAGTATACTCATGCTACATACTCTATTTCCCCTTAAGAATGCTGGCAACTGAGCACTAAGGAGGTGGGGCCAAGATTTTGCATAGAAAACACCTGATACCACATTCAAAGGCTTATATAAAATATGTACTACAGGTGATGTTTGCTTAAGGTAGTACTTCAAGAAGTTACTTCATTATTTTCCTCTCAAATAGAGAATTTTTATTTAGCTTTTTAGGCACCACCATTAATTCTAAAAACATACGATGTTTTAGTTCACTAATCTAGAAGCTATACAAAATATAACTATTCATTTTTGTAAGTGAAATTACTTTCAATGTTTGGTGGTTATAAACTAGCCAGAAAGTGATGCTCCTGAAGTTTGCCGCAAAATTTTTTGATGCAAGATGTACTGTTACATTCCTAAATTGAAGCAGGAATAAATCTAACATAATAACCAGAATCTGGTTTAAGTCATCATGAAATTAAACATACTACCACTTTCTAGTTTAAGAATAAGAGTTTAAATCCGAGTAATACTTGGCATATTTTTAAATACTGATTTTTATGCTATAATCTCATGGACTTACTGTAGACTGTTTCCATCTGTGTCTTTAACACAGAAAAAACTATGCCAAAGTTTCCATTATCTAATGAAAGTGCTAATCAGCCTTTTCAAATATTCAGCAACTGCGAGTTGAAGCCCTTAGTTAATTTAAATTACGCCGTTTGCTTATTTTGCTTTTGCACCTGCTATTCAAGACCTGTCTGATATGATCTTCTCAATTTAGGGTGAGATATAGCACTGTTGTAGTTACAACACAAAGAAAACGCTACAGACCTGTTAGGATGATGTCCCAGTCAGAAAAATCAGCTTGGATGGAAGGTGCTTAACCATTTAGCAGTTTTTAAAAAAATATGCAACACACCCTACAGAAATAAAAGAACATGTGAAATAATGTGGTGAAATACAGCAAATGATAAATCACCCTAAAAGCTTACGGTTAAAGTTAGGGAATGTCAGCACCTCTTGTAAATAGAGGGCTGGATTTCTGTCAGTCTGTAGCTTTCTTGTGGCGAGCCACAGCGGATCAGTCACTGGATACCCAAACTTAGATGTGAACAGCCCTGGAACTGTTTTCGCCTTTCTAGCTGTTCCCAAGTTGTTTCTGGCAGTTCCTGGTGCCATTCGCCCAACTCTTCTGCAGAACGTGCTGCTTATCCCTATGGTTCAGTCTCCCCCTAAGAAACAATCAAGTTTATTTTAAAATAAGAGCATTATAACAGACATCAGAAAAACCTAGGATTTTCTCTCTTTCTCAAATAAATGTTTTCTTGCCTTTTTTTTTTAATGGTAACTAGCAAAATGCATGCTTTTGTAGTTCGCTGTTACTCAGTTATGGCTATTGAACTGCATTACAAAACAACTAGCTAACCAAGCGGAGAGTTACTCTTGTAGCATTTTCTGATCTAGTAGGAGAAAAGCTTTTCAGATCACAGAGACTAAGAACACAGTTGCAGGCACAGAAAGTGGAGCAGCTTTCAAGTAGTCTTAATTTGCAATTCATAACACATGTAATAATCTGCAAATCCAGATTCTTCAGCAAATATGCGCATCTGCTACATTTTTTTCCAACCACATCGCTTTAAAGCTTACTGTCAAAATTAATCCTGCCTGTCAACTATGGCATAATTTACCCGATATACTAATTTTTCCAGGAAAGAACTGCACAATGCTATTGCTTAAAAGCATCATATGTCATCTTGTAGCTGTACTCCAACTGGAACTTAAGTTGCAACATAATTAAATATAAAAGCATATGAAGTATAAATAACTTCAACTGAATGACTATAGCAGAAACATCTTCACTGTTTATCTCCATTTTATAGGATTTTGGTTTTAATAATTTCAAGCCACCTTCCAATGTATCTAGCTGATGTGACGTCTTCAGCCAGTCTGGGAACCTTTCTGACAGCCCTTGAAGAAGTAAAATAAAAGTTAAGCAACTGAGAGAAGTGGTCCAAGAAACATACCCGAAACAGCTAGCTAAGGCTTTTGCCGAGATGCAAATATTTTATCGGCGCAATTAACATCACTGTTAAAGCAGGTTTAATTTCTGGAAACCTTTGGAGGAAGCCTTAAACAACTGACATCCTTCCCCTTCAATTCAAATATGACAACTTAAATTATACACAAACTGAAACACCCTGGCCAAGAGCCTGCTGACTGCTAGAAATACTAGGAATTTCAAAACGGAAGGACAGCCTTGCAGACTACCTTTGCACTGGAAGAGGGCCTGAAGGGAAGCAAGTCCAGCGATGCTACATTTGCATCCTCCATCCCCAGGTGAAGACGTACTGCCTCTCCAAAGGCATTTTTCTCCTGACTTCCTTACCAGTACTTCACGCTCCTCTCCAAAGGAGAAGCAACACACATCTTGTGACAGGAAAAGATTTAAATATAGGTAGGGGTAGCAGGCAACGTAACACATGCTAACAGTGGTTTTCTCATCTCCTGCTGGTACTGGACAGGGAAAACGTCCCCAGGGCCGCTGCTTCCAAGTACCTACCGCTCCCATTTGCTTCCGCAAACTACTTTTTGTTGTGTTCTTTTACATCTAAATGGATGTGATAGAAAAGGTGGCCCTGGAAGCGCCTGGATTGTGTGTCCAAGAGGATGAAAAAATCACAAAAGCAACCAAAACTTTCTGGTATTTAAGGAAGGCTGCACGTGAGAGAAAGCAACTCCTACTGTTCTGGGCCAATGCTAAAGCCCCTCTAATGTATGCTAAGGAGCCGAGTGACAGTTAATCTCTTCCAAGAAAACTCAGGAGTACAAATTACAATCTCCTATTCCACTTCTAAGAGTCAGAAGCTTATTTTGACTACGGGAAAACTTGCAATAATTAATCATAGAGCAAAGAGGCTGAGAGCTTAAGCAAACTCCAGAAATAAGCATACCCACGACTTCTGTACTGCCAGATGTTAGACACAGCCAAAGAAAGGTTCAGCAGACCCAAGTCGTCTTGCACCATGCTTTCCTCGATTATACGTGATCTTTTACTTTTGGTTACAAACCATGTGGAATCTCTGAGCCAAAGCTTGCAGAAACGCTTGCAAAAATACTGAGAAGTATTTGGAAATTTTATAACCGTGCTTTCAAGTTGTGTTTAGAGAAAACCCTTCAGAATGCATCACTGGCATTCTTACTGCTCATCATTTCCTTATTGGTTTATGTGCTTTTATGGTAATTTATGTCAAATGTAAACTTAGATTGGGAAGCCAAATTCATGGGAACCACAGAACGCAAATTAATATTACAGAATGAATAATGACATTGTTTCTCAGCCTATACACATGCTACAGATGTCAAAGAATGTCTACTACAGTCAGCGCTTCCTTTGATTCTGGGTTCTTTTCTCCCTAATAATTGCCTGTCTCAATTCACCCCTAGGAATATACATTTTTTTTCTTAGTCCAATTTTTCCTCATTTAATCTTTTTTAATTTCTGAAAAAATGTTCTTGAAATTTTCACAGTCCAAGCAGCAATGTCATCTTTTTTGACACGCTGCTGGTAGAACAAAACTATTCTGTGTATGTAATTTATGGTTTGTTTTTTTTTTTATTCTAGACCTTTAGTACTACAGTTACTATCATAGCGAGTTACCTGTGTCTGTACTGAAACTTATTATCTAAACCCATGCGTTAGCTTAAAATAAATGTTTAACCCAAAATAAAGTATGCTAGACAAACTAAAAAAAAAAACCCAGCAGTGCACACCTCATACTTTACTGACTTCAAAACTAAAAGCATCAGTAACAGTGCTTTTTAACAAATAGATCTGAGGCAAATTTATGCTTCCTTTAATAAATATTTGCAAGTTCAGTTAACTTAATATTTTTGGGATTAATCAATACTTTCATCAGCCTGAATCCACAACTAAAAGTGCAACAATGGAAAAGGGAAGGAACAGATTTACCTTTTTTATTTAATAATGAAGATGAAAATTCAACGAAACAAAGGTCAGTCACTGTAAACAACATTTCTTAAACAAAAAAAAAAAAAAAATTGTATTCCTGACTGACTACTCCGTGGACCAATGTGTGGCTAAAAAACCCCAAGCTTTAGATCTAATTTGGGAACTCTTAAAAATAGGAGTGATTATTAAATGGAGAGCACTTTTCACCTTATCGGCACAGGATGTTTATTCCTGATTAACTTTCTACATAGATGTTAATCTTTAATACATTAGAAACAGCTCTTGCATAACACAATACTTGTCCATGGTGCCTGGAGGCGATTCACAGAAGTATTTTGGTGTTTCCAACAAAGGCTTAAAGTACTGTATTCAGATTACGAACCCTAAAACAGAAGGTGCTACATGGTCGACCTCGAACTACTGTAAAGTGAGAATATATGTAACTTTTTTTTTTAAACAACTGTAACACACGAGTGATGGCCTAAGGAAACGCATGTCAGGAATTCTCATATTCTGACTCATTGCTCAGAGGACAGGACTAGCACTTGGGGGACCAGCTTCAGCTCCAGCTAACCAACAGATCCAGGATGTAGCTTGGATCTTTCCATGCTGGGAATCTGGGAACGGTCGGTTGCCAAACATCTGCTTTCAAAAACAGGCAGAAAGCAGAAGAAAAAAATCTTCTGATAAGAAAGCAATTCCGATTTCTGAGGAAAAGGGATTTATTTTGGTATGCCTGGTTTCCAAAGACAGATTCCAACCCTTTTCCATAACACATGAGAAAGAGCTCTGATACTGCAGAGTTAACTCTGCGAGATGGGTTCATTCCATGACACCCTTCCAGGCAGGCTTGGTCTTCAGGCTGGGGTGTCTCCTGGGGTGCAGCATAGCTCTCCTCCCGCTCTGGGGGATCTATGCCTAATGCCAAAAAAAAAAAAAAAAAAAAAAAAATGATGGAGGGGGAGGTGGTGTGAACCTGGACCTCATGCCGTGGACACAGTAAAGCAGAACCACAAGCTGAAGAACTTCCCTGGTCTCTCCCATGTTAAAAGTACCAACTAAGAGCCTAGTTTATTTTCTGACATCAAGAAACAAGCCCTATAGCTTTCTCCTTGTAAAGACAAATCTGTCACCCACCTTTGATTTGAAAACTAGAATAGCGCAATTTGCGCAGCTTATTTGTGCAAAACCGAGCAATTTTGCTCAACTTACATTAAAGCTATATAAAACTTGCACTGAGCAACTAAAATAGACTGGTATTCTGCTGGGTACATGAGGCAATCTCCCATGGAAACTTCCTTCCTATTGCAACCCTAATTCAAACGATGTGCTGGTAAATAACTGCTGAATGCTCAACTGCTCCCATCGCATAGTCTGTTCCAAAGGTTTTTAAGCCTCATCGGTTCATTAACAGTCTTTAAAAAAAAAACCATTGTGAAAGAGTCTTAATGAATTAAATGTCTCCTCTCTATATATACCACAGTTGGGGCATGTATATCTGTATGTATATAAAAATCCAGAAAGGAGACTGATGACAATTTCTTTTCCCAGTCAGTGGCAAGACTCTTGCTGAAAGGGTGAGGATACGGTGCTTTGGATGCTGGTTGGATGCAGGACTGACTCTGCCGTTTCATCCTGACATAAAGGGACATGCTCCACAGCACAATTCCGACCTTCTTCAAAAGTCAGGAAGACTGAAGGACCATCCTCCATCAAGGTTGTATTTTGTTGTGGGGTTTTTGTTTGCTTGTTTGTTTGGGGTTTTTTTTGCAGCATTATGTCAAAAAGAAGTCAGACTCCATGATGTTCTCTCTGTGAGAGAGTTACATTTCAGCTTATTTCTGAATTTTTAATGTTTGCATCTAGTTAGGTTAGATTTTTAAAATTATTTTCCAGTGCAATTCAGCTGGACCTGTAAACGCACATGATAAACTCCACTTGATAGAAAAGGCATGTTAACAACAGACATCAAGTAAAGTCAGCTGTTTCTGTAAAGCCTAATTCTAAAAGTATATGGTCCACAGTATTGTCCATTTAAAGTGTTACGTATTTTAACAGATGTCTATCCATGTAAGGCCCACTTCCCTCAGCCCACAGTAGGCAAAGAATTTTGATCTTTGCATCTTAGCTGATACTTAAAAATAAAATCTATTTTACATCTATTAAACAAGTTTGTAATACTGAATGGCTACAGGGCACCAAATTTGCTTCTGCCTGAAGTATGTGCAGACAGATTACCTGCCATCTTTACAGGTAATCTAGGTGTTACAATCACTGAAAACCTGAGGAAATCTGAAGAAATTATAAAAAAATTGTTTCAAAATATTCAATATCTGTCTCAAATTTTACATTTAGTTTTAGATAAATGGAGATCTTTTAAGAGAAATTATAAAAAAATTGTTTCAAAATATTCAATATCTGTCTCAAATTTTACATTTAGTTTTAGATAAATGGAGAT
>JAVKLA010000008.1:17191445-17203498 GCA_034782735.1 Sagittarius serpentarius | reverse complement strand
TCCCACTGGGTGGGGGGGGAGCGAGTGAGCGGCTGCGTGGTGCTGTGTTGCTGGCTGGGGTTAAACCACGACACCAACCCAAAGCCATTAAGCCCAGGATGAAAGCATGAAGCAAACCCTGCATAGTTTCATGCAGGGCTCTTGCGGGTACATAAGAACAGCCCTTCCAGGAGCAGGGATCCATTACAATTTATGTACGCTGCTCCCTGTAACGTGGCTGGGGAGCCCACGTGGCAGCGGTATGCTCCAGTGAATTGACTGACCTCTGTAACAGGGCACAATGAAGCCTACTCTTTATTCCCAACAATTGGCCCAGTACAGGGCTGAAAAGAAGTATTTTCTATACATTACGTAGGTAACGGACTTTATAACTGATGGAAAAAAGAATATCACGCAAAAATAAAGCTTGAACTTTCTATAAATAAACTCTGGTGATCCTAAGCTTACACCCTACCTGTTATTACTTGAAATCAGTAATCCTACTCAAAAGCATGATATAGATGTGACCATGCTTAAAATCATTATGTAAGAAGCTAAAATATACAGCAGAGCTGAGCATTTTACCAGTGTGGTTTTATCTTATTAGGTGTTAACTCTTACGTACATGGCTGTGTAGGCATGCACAAGCTGGGTGCTGTGTTTCTACAAGGGTGGCAACAATCCATGGGACTCCGCAGAGTATTTTGAGCTTCCCACAGAGCTACAGAAAATGTTAAAACCGGCAAAATGAGCATCAAAGCCAGTGGAACTCTGCAGGAGGTCTTCAGGTGGTGGTATAGAATCACAGAACGGTTAGGGTTGGAAGGGACCTTAAAGATCACCTCATTCCAACTATGTGTATAAAATCTAATAGTACAATTGCAAAGCATAACAGCAGGACTAACTAGCTAAAAAACCTCCAACATTATGGGCTGGGTTGGCCAACAATGAATTAGCACTGCCATGTTTCGTTCTGATACTCTTCAGCTTCAAGCTTAGCGTAATAGGAAAGCTTATGATATTCAACTTTATAACGTGATTATTAAAGATTTATTACTTGATAGGTAATAAACAGCAGTATATACCTGTACATCCCTGGCTTGCCTGAGGCTGACACTTCCAGAAGTAACAGAATTCAACTGAAACATCCACTGTGTTGTGCTGCAGAAATCCAAGTAAATTTTCTTCTCAAAATCTGACCTTTTTATGGTGATTATGTGAGAAATCAGAGCAGAGGCGTATCAAATAAATTATCAAATCTGAAAAATTTAGACTCGTAAGAAATAAAATAGCACTATGGTTAAGCTTCTGTTTGGCTTACTATCAATGGTATTGTTAAAAAGGATGCTGAAGTTTTAACCTATAATTTTCACTAAACACAGAAAGTTCCCTTTCAAATTCCCATACAACAACTAGCAAGCATATGATATTAAATAATACAGATGAAGTGCAGAACAGTGGGTGAATGTACAGAAATACTTGGTTACATAAAGAAACACCAGCCTCATTAATCTAGCAGTCTGGGCTGGTCTCTACATTTCTCACACTCACAATTGTGATGGTGTGTATTTTAAGGACAACCTGCATACTGAGCAAACAAACCAAAACTCGAACAACCAGCATTCATACAAATCAATTGATGTGCTCTATGTAATTTTTTTACATCTTCTTCTGTAGTGGCCTTCTTTCTGCAAAATCACTATGGAGAAAAACGTATTCATTTTGTAAACTTCATGCCACCCCACTAAACTGCAGATATTATTTTTAGTTCTCCCTAGCACCAAGCAGACAGGGAATCCGAGGCGCAGTGCCAGGATGTAAACCCACTCCTTCTGAGCTGGCTTTCATCATGTTGCCTTGCTCCCACTATGCTCCGGTGTTTAGGTCAGCAGATTTCCTCAAGGCTAGATCTGAATATACGCACACATATGCCATGGATAATCTGGGTGTTTCTTCATGAATAATTCAGATAAAAGTATGATGTGCTGCTCCTACTGAAAGGCCCACCTGATTTTCTCTTTTGGCAAGGTTCGCCCAAAAATGTCATGCTGAAGAGCAGCCAGTGTCTTGCCCCTATTTATAACGTAGCTCGTTTACAAAAAAAGTGGATCCTCTTTACAAACTGTTTAGTACTGCTGGAGCTTGCAGTCCTGCTGCACAGAAAATGAAGGGACTCTCATTGAGTATGACCACAAAGTCAGGCGAAAAGTATTTTCAACAAAAGGGATATTTGTTTAAAATCCTTCTCCATAAAAAACAGTCTCTTGTACAGAAGCCTAGACCAAATGTTACAGGAAGAGCAGTGTTTTCCATAGAAAGCTCTCCTATCAGATGCTATGGGATTTGCACACTTGAGCAGCATTTCAGCATCTTAAATTATGGTTTTGTTGTTTCATTTTTTAAAGTATAGTTACAATAACTTGTTTGGCTATTTGTATCCTAAACTGCTTAGATTGCCACAAAATTACCATGACACTGAGGGCAGTTTGCTATTTATTTCCATTGCCAAGTATGGCAGCAGGTCGTACACACAATCCCTTCTCTTTCTAATCTGCACACTAGCAGGAATGAATTTTTTCACCTTAGACTACCAAAGCCGTTAATTTTTTACGCTATGACCGAGCTGGGGCAGGCAGAAATCGCAGAGCTTTGCGTGTGTACTGCAGTCCGCCGTGGACACCAACCTGAAGGTCATACATCAGCTTTCAGCGCAGGGTTTAGCTGGGGTTTATGCGCTGCTTTGTTTCTACCCTTCCAGCCGAGTGGCCCTAAAGAAAGCAACTGGTTCCTCCCTGGCAAATACAGCTCTGTTAAATACGTACTACCCTACTTCTATTTTTATTTAGAAATCCTACCGTAACTTGAGATCAAGTTGTTAGGAATAATCAAGCCAAAGCAAGAAACTAACTATGAGAAGGCATATAAAAACACGGTTCAATGAGTTAGCACTGCATGTCCTAGTCTTTCATTGCTCTGTTACTGAGTATTTACTCTAGTTCAGAAATACTCAAGAACCCACAGACCACTGACTACTCCCAAAGTTCCTGGGACATTGCTCTTTTTTAGTTTTTTCTTTTTTTTTTTTTTTGTTTTTAATGAACATAACAGGAAACCCATATCAGCGTCACAGAGTACACGAAATATACTTAACATCAGCATCCTAAAAAATATTTATTAATCCTGCTAGGAAAAACAAAATTGTGAACAGTCTGGAAGGCAGTCATTGCTATGCCTCCGAGGATAGTATTCTGACTTCCCACATGTTTTTCAGTGCATCAAGGATCTCTAAACAGCACTGTGCAGATCCACACGTTCTTGCCAAGAAGAACAATGAAATAAAACATAACCCCAGTCATTTTACCAGAGCAAGCTGCTTGTTAAGGTTTATCAATGTGCAAAAATGAACTTCATGATGGAAATATACTTTAAAGTCAGCTGTAATGGGAGGGGGAAAACCACAGAGCTCGGGATGGTGGAGTTGGGAAAGCGCCACACTTCTATGGCATTAGTTCTATTTTATCTAATAGCTTCTACAAGTCTTTCACACAGGCTTTGAACACGGATCTCTCTCATGTTTGCATTTTAAATTAATTTAATTCTTCAGAAAAGTGCCATGTGCCCAATACTGTAGAATCCTACTTACCTTCAGTGGTTCCAGAGATGCAGAACAAGAAACACCCTACCACAGTGCCCTTCCAAGTTTCTAGAAAAGATAATTTGTAAAAGTCTATCTAATTCTGAAGAGATAAAATAATAAAAAAGTAAATTATGGATTCCACCAGAAAGCAACCAGATTTGAGCAGAGGTGAAGACAACTCACTATTACAAGTAACTTACAAAGTCAGGAAATGTGGTTTAGTAGATAAAATTCCTCCAAAGCGCTAAGCAGAGTTTCTAAATAGCACTGGGAGCTCATTTAACAAAAAAAAAAAATAATAATTTTTCTTTTTTGCAGTGGTTCAACTGAAATATTTTGCCTCTCTTACAAAAGATCCAGACTGAAGGGACTTGTAATGGGTCTAGGTAACTGCTTATTAGTTCGTGACACTTTTCAGAGGCTCTGAACCGGAAAATAAAATTTAAGACATGTTATACCTGTACTTACTATATGCCCTCTACCCTGTCCGAACAGTCTTTATGGTATGAGAGCCTTTGAAGTACATGTTGCAGGTTTTTGTTCAGTTGACTTAAGTAACTAAAATCACATTGAAGGATAGAAAAGCCATGTTTAAGCACTGGAGCTGAAACCAACACACAAAATTTCATCCTGGGAAGGTGAAATAATACCTAGAGACCCCAACGCTGCCATATTTTTCTTTTTTTTGCCCAGAGAGGGTCTGCTCAGGGATCAGTGGAAATCCCAGCAGCACCATCCTCTCCAGACGAGGACCCAGTATATAACCTCTCACTGGAAGTCCCAATTCCCCGCAGCAGGCAGGGGGAGGACTAAGCAGCCAGTTTCACTTAAGAGACGGATGGCTTTAAGCAGGCTTTGCGTCAAACAGTGGGGCGTAACGCGGTTCTTTTCAAGCGGTAAGGCTGCTGCGAGAGGCAGAGGCAAGGGAGCGCAGCTTCAGACTGTGGTAGGTTTTCTGCTGGTAAAGCACAACTGCGTTCAGAATGGATTTTTCAAGACAGGTGGTTAACTTTTCTAAAAATACAAAAGTTAAGACTCCAATATGGGCTACGTTGAGCCCTTTGGGGCGAATGCATGTGTTTTTGTTTGCTCGCTCGGCTTTTTATGACCTTTTCCCTGCAGTCCTAAATATACTGCCCAAACAGGTGACCCTCTGACCAATGCCGAGAGGAAGATCTAATTACCAGCGTACTTCCAGATCTACAGGACCACCAAGAATGTTTATTTGCCTACCTCACTGATCTACCAGTTGTCATCTAATACACCTGGAAAGGGGAAAAAAACAAAACCAAAACACATTCACAGATGAAAACATACATATCTAAAACTGATGCACCTTCTCTGGTACGCAAAACGGATCACGAAATGGGAATTCACATAGTTCATGCATCCCTGGGGCAACCACTTCCACACTTTGTGATTTCACCCCGCCCTCTGACATTTGGTATTGTCTTTTTACTCTTTGCAGACCTCTTCATGGCAGATACAGTTGTTCGTGACATGATCATACACTATCTTGCATTAATGATGCTCTGCTTTATTTTGGAACCCATGTCATTGCATACGGTCTTGAGGTACCTATTCGTGGCAGAACATAAGCTGACAGATATTATATTACAGTATACATAGAACAGAAAAGCACAGATCCCATTTATGAATTAGGTCACTTCACTTTGTCACCTTAAGTTTGCTTTCCAGCTGCCCTCAAACACCACATCATTTAATGACCTATACAAAACTTCCAGTAGGTCTTGTCTTTTTAGCCAGTCATCTCCTTGTGGTCTCTAATGGTGCAGAACACGAAGGTAGGTGACACCACAGTTCACATATGGACAAATGATAAAAGCCACATGGAAATAAACTCTTCTTTTTTTCTTGTCTCTGAACTTGAAATAGTATCTGAAACCACCGAAGAAACAAAACCAGGTGGCAGAGGACAGCTGGTGCCATGAGGGGACCGTGCCAACGCTGCTGAAAATTCTGCATGACCTACAGCCTACACGGTAATCTCTGTGATCAGTCCCCGAAATCCATCACTGTTCACCACTCCACCTCAGAGAAACTCAAGATGCTCAGGGAGTTCCAGGCAAATGGGGAAGACGGATGGAAGAGATGCAAGGAAGGGTGAGCTGTGCACATCAAATGCTATACCAAACTCTGCCAAAGAGTAGAGATTGGTAGGAGTCAGTCACAGTACTATTCTGCAATGACTGTTTAGAAATTGAGTATTTTTTAGCATTCACTGTTATTAAACACCACCTTCAAGTATTTTTGTCTGAGATTTTTACCATCCCTAAAAATCAGGCTCTCCCTGTTGCCAAGACATGCATAAGCTAGCCAAACCTTTTGGAAGTCAGTTTTCTATTTAATTATTTTTAAAAGGAACTGCCTCTACATTTGAAAAACAGGACAAAAAAATGTAGAAACGGATAATCAGAAGAGGAGCCTTGATCTGGTGTGCACAGATGCATACAAGGTCCTTTCTTCAAATAAAATAGCCTTATTATCTGGTCACTGTACTACCTACAGCCACTCTCAGTGAGCTTACATCACTTAATATATTTCTCATTCTAAATTTTATTTTGCCTTTCTGAAAATAGAATCCTCCGTAACGTCGCTTCTACTCCCCAAATAATGGGGTGGTTTTCAGGAACTGCAAGAGGAAAAATGAATGAATTCTTTCTACAAACACAGCAGATAACAGTATTTAAAACCCTTCCTTTTCCTATTCTAAATATTAATCAGGGATAAAAAGGCTACATATCACCATTCAGAAACAGTTAACATTTTTAATGTTTTACTGTTTCTTCTGTTTGGGACGTGGGAGAAAATTATTATGGACAAGATGTTCAAAACTGGAACTTAAAGATGGCTTTACAAGCCTAAAATGAGAAGCACTCTCATTTTCAGAAAAAAAGTGCTGAATCTGTCATTAAGGAAAACAAAAACGAAACCTTAAGCTCTCAACTTTCAGTTCCCCTTCCCATATCTAAGTTAGACACTGTTCAAACAAAACAAAAACAAACAAACAAAAACCAAAACCCAAACAAACAGAAAAAGGGAGCGCAAGAGTTTTCGTCTGGGGCCGCATAGCCCACGTAGGCTGGCGATAACGACGCCGCCCACCGAACAATTCTGCATTCATTGCAAGCCTTTAGCATCCACACTTTGATTCTGAGCCATCATTTTTCAGTTTCTCACCCCATGAATGAAATTTTGACCCACACAAAGTTGGAGAAAATTTTCTTTTGGTCTTTCCAAGACTTGTTTTCTTGATAAAACTGCGACAACCTATCTTTCTCATGGAAAACAGTGTTACCTCTTTCCTCTGCAAAGTGCGCTCAAGTCTATCCAGCAACCAAACTGTGCATCTCTCCCATTTCCTGCAGAATCCTTCAAAACCCAGAGCTCATCTTTTTTATCATGGCTGTTACACCTATTCAAAACATAGCTTATCAGATTGACTCAACCTATGCAATATTTTAATATGAACTGCAACAACGCTGTACATACGTACTTAATATGCCAAGACTTTGCTGCCATTCAGCTCATGCTCTTACGTCACAAAAACCAAAGCACAAAAGAAATATGAATGTAAAGTTCACAAACTTTATTCTTCAAACATTTCTAACTTACATTCTTCAATAAGAAGCCTTACAGAACATGATATTATTACAGCATAAAAGCCTCCTCTGAATAGCTAAAATGAAAGACTTTGTACTGATGCCTTGTTTTTCAGAATGAACTGACTTACAACCGTGCTTTACTGCAATACATTATCTAACAATTAACATACTCTTGGAACAGACAAACATTTTTGACTTTCAGCCCACGCAGCAATGACAGAGCAGGGATCTGGATTACACGCAGGCTGCCTCCAGCTCTTGTCTCTGGCCCTCTACATCTCCAGTTCTTACCACGGCTCTACTTTGTCAGCAAAACGCTCCATTATTCCTGCCTCGCCTTGAGACAGCCTAGTCCCCCTGACGCGTGGCTGCAGCAGAACGCCGCCAGCTACAGATGACACACACAAGAGCTAAACCCTACCGAGGTCTGTGCACCAGAACATTTTTCTTTCACAGCAAGCTTGGATTAGTTTTGAAACCCCGTAACGATCTATTTGGATCATTGCTTATAGCATTTCTAAAAGATGTACAAAACATATCAAGTAAGTTCTTGCTTAACTGGAAGAGACAACTATCTTCACTAGTAAGAATCAGTTATAGTATAATTAGACTTAGGATGCCAGTTCAGGTTAAAAAAAATTCCCCCACACCAGGCTTGAATATTCGTGTTTCAAAAAGAAAATGCACAGTGTAGACCAGCCTAATAATTAAAGAATAAAAAAGTGCAGAAAGAGGTCAGACCATAAGACTCTCTCTCCCCCAGAGAACACGGAACTCAAGGCAACTGTCAGACAGCATTGATTCATTTCATACAATTATGATCTGGTTTATAGAATAAAATCAGTATTTCATGGTAAAAACGTGTTGAAGTTGAGCTTGAAAACACTAATCAAAAGGGCTTTTCTTGGTGGCTGGGAGAAAGCTAGGCCTCCTATATTTATAAACTCTTAACTGTTGGTTAAAAAAAAAAACAAAACAAAACGTTCCTGAGGTTGTGATGAAAATCTGCCAAATATAAAATGAGATAATGCTGTCATCTGATATGTACAGACAGACTCCGTGCATCCCAGATAATTCTCAAATGACAGCAATATAAAACTAACAAATCTCTGGCTGTTACTCAGAAGCTACTAGCCAGCACTAAACAGAAAACTACCCTCATCCACTTCAGCTGGCTGCTGCTTTGAAAAGTTATGGGAAGCGGCAAACACTACAGCAATTCCGAGTGGAAAAAAAGAAGTCAAAAACTTCTGTTCCCATCCTCACCAGCCAGATGGCTCCAGAATTTTTCTCTCACCTTGTAACTAAAGGGCAAAAGAAAGAGACACACCCCCCCCCCCCAATAAAAGCATCTTAGCATCCACCCCCATACCAACAGCCAAGCCCTGGGCTTGACACTGTGCCGCAGTACTGCTCCAGAACAGGAGTCGACCCATTGGCTCCTACTTTTCAGCTCTGCCTACAATTTGCAGGCTTTCAAATAAAATGTGAAGGAGTTTCGTACCACCTCACTCTCTCATTTTTCTTCAGTCACGGCAAATAACTTCAAAAGATGTTATCTTCCCACTTGATGTTATCAGAGCATATATTGCACTGGCTTTTTATTGGTCATCTGCTAAAGAAATCTGCAGGGACTGGCAAAAAGTATTGCTTTTTTTCTGCGAGTAACAGCCCCTTTTGTGGTCACAGTGAATGCACGTGTACCCGAGACACTGTGCAATACCGCTGGTGGACAAAGCAACAGGCTTGAAGCCAAAATTTTCTTTCTCACCTACATTGTTTTTTGAATTACTGCGCTAGCTCTAATCTCCTGGAAGTCAATCGTTATCTTCTCATTTTCATGATTTACATCCACCATTAAAAATTAGAGCCAGCTGCCTTCTAACTCAGACCACATGACATCTCCCGCCCTCTTCCTTCATTGCAGAGCGACTTAGCGTGCTACTGAACTTAATACTGCCAAGACGGATCACGCCACGGCTTTGCAGTCACCTTCGGCTCGTCAGAAGCCAATATAACTTCTGGCAAGGCTATCTGACCCTTCCCCTTCTTGGCCACTCACTGCTACCTTGTACCTCCAACCTACCTGTCTTGACATAAACAGTATTAGGGTTACATAGTAAAAGCAAACGAGGGAAGCAGTTTGGAACAAATCCAGCAAAGGTGGGGGAAAAGCAATTTTAACACCAGCCAATTCCCTGTTCCTGTTCGCTATGCGGCTGCACAAACAGTTGGGCTGCCATGAGGACAAAGCCGGGAGGAAGGAATGAGGGGTCGAGGCTTGAAGAGGACAGGATCACTCCTCTCAGTAGCGGTGCCAACTTACGCTGGCTGGAAGTGACTGTGGCCTAAGATGGAAAATAAGGTCGTCTCAAAATAACAGCTGTGAAAAATACTTTCTAAGCTAATATGCACCACCAAGCTCACGTAACCAACATGAAACAGAAGCACGTACTTAAAGATCTTGAAAGCGTGCAAGAGCAGCATCTATTTTATAACAAACAATTAAGGGCTTCAAAAGATTTTCAGAGCTAGCAACCTGCAGCCTGATTTCATCCACTCAGGACTAAGCTTACGCACAGATCAACAGCCAGAGACCTGCACAGACTTAGCCAACCAAGCCTCAACGACAAAACTCGGAAAAAAATTCCACCTTCTTTTCCTTTTGATACCTTAAAAAAACCTGCCTGTTAAGTCAGATACTTGTGAAACACATCGCTGGCTGTGCATCTATTACTCTTATTGCTGTTCTTTGTCTGGAAATCACGTGCTAACCCTCCTGCATAGGAGTTACTCTTTATTAATGATAACAAGGCTAAAAAAAAAACCCCAAAACAGTCTTGCCAGATAATATGTAGACTATATTGTCAGAACAAGATAGGAGTTTATAAAAGGGAACTTGTTCATAGTAATAGCTTCCTTTGATAGGAAGGCTTTACCTATAGTACCAATTTGATTTAATTCCATGCACATAAGGACATTTTCCTCCACGAGGAAAGAAGGGAAGATGTATGGATAAAAGGTTCAGTCAGCAACAGCCTCCCATATGTAAGTTTACATAGCATTTTGCATGTTCACAAGAGTAATACGGATCCACTTACGGAATGAGGTTGTCTTACAAAGTCATGGTACCAGAGCAGACCTACCCCAGAAATAAAATTTGATTCAGCACCTTCTGCCAACAGCAGGAACCTTGGTTCCCTCGAGTCCATATGGTCAGACTCCTAAAAGGACATTTTGGCTCCTCCCTTGCCAGACACCATCCCCTCGTACCATGCTCTTTCTGCATGCTCTCTCCTGGCAGAGCACCGCGGTGGCAGCAGGTTCCAACGAGTTAAGTGTAGTTACCTCCACTTGGGATACCGCCTCCCTTATCTTTGAGGATGGCTCAAGCCACACTACATATGCAAGCTAAACCCCTCCCACGTTACAATCCCCGGCAGTATGTTGGCTCAAACAAAAATTAATATACTGAGAACTTTTCAGTTTTCTTAATACTTCCTACCCTCTTCACTTAAAGGAAAAAAAAAAAGACACCAAAAGAAACCCAAGCAACTGTTCAGTGGAGCTAGTAAGTCAGCTAAGTGGGTTCAGTAAAATCCAGCATTTCTCATTTAATTGCACACGTTTTTCCTCCGTACACATCTAAGTGAGAGGAATGTGTCTTAACTTAATCAAAGGATTGCTACTGAAAGGCCTTTTTCTTGCTGTCACCATGCTAAATCAATGCTCAAACCTACTTGTCAAACCGCCATTGCTCAGGTACTCTAAAGAGGGAGGAGAAAGAAGTCTGCTGCACGTTGGATGCGCGAGCCAAAGCCTGTTAAGAGAGTCAGGAAAATACAGTCTGTGGGGTCTTTTTTTCCAGTTGGCACTTTATCAACAACGTCTCCACCCAAACCTGGGGCTGCCTGCAGCACTACGGAGCCTGCCGGAGCACGGCCAGGTGTCCTTAGCGTGACCCGCCAGCAAAAGGGGGCCCCACCGCTCACAACCGACGGTTTCTGCACCACCGGGGGGGCCGCGTGAAAGCGCGCTCCTCGCCGCTCGACTTCTTCCCAACCCTTACGCAACCGTAAGGCCGGTTTAACGCAAATTCTGCGTTTTGCTCACAGACCAAATCGCGCGCTTGCCATCGAGCTGTTGCAGGATGCGAGGCCTCCCCAGGGAAGGCGCACCGGGCAGAAAGAAAGGGGCCCCACCTCCCAGGGCACCCCCGTTTCGCACAGGCTGGTACCCACGGCCTGGCAGGTGGGTGCGCCCCGCACTCGGGGCAGGGGGTGGCACAGCACCCCACGGCCACGCGGGACTGTGTGCGGCCCCCCCCCGCCTTTCTCCGGGCCCCGAGGGCGCTGCAGCCGCCCGAGCAGCTCGGCGCGGTGCAGCGCAGGTAGAGCCCCGGGGAGAGCCCGGCGGGGGCGGGCGGGCGGCCCCGGGCAGGCTCCCCCCACTCCGCGGGTGGGTGGCCGGGAGGTTACGGGTCCCGCAGCGCCCCGGCAAGCCCGTCCGAGCACACCACCCCCCTCCGCGGTTGCGACGAGGGGGGAAGAGAAGCAAAGCGGGGAATGGGGGGGGGGAGGGGGAAATCCCGGGCAGCGCCCCCCTCCCTCTGCCCCCGCCGCCACTCGCCTGGTTGGGGTCGGTGGCCCGGAAGACGTGGCAGGCCATGGGGGAGTCGGGGTTGTCGGGCTGCGCCTTGATCAGGTAGGCGAAGTAGGTGAGGTCGTGGCTGTTGTGGATGAAGCGGGCGATGTGCTGCGCCTTGTGCTCGAAGATGAAGACGGCGGGCGCGGGGCTGGCGGGGCTGGGGC
>JAVKLA010000008.1:17162000-17188924 GCA_034782735.1 Sagittarius serpentarius | reverse complement strand
ACAAGATACGTGAAGACAATCGTGTGAATACATTAAAAAAATAGCAAAACCAGGCTGAAATTCTTTTAAGCAATCACGATGCATTGATGTTCTCACATTGTTCAAACGGAACAAGAAGCCTTTACTTGAAGATGCTACAGAGCTGAGTTTTCAGCTGCTAAGGATGCACTTCAGTTTTTGCGAATTATTTTACCAGGTAGAACTGCAGGGAACAAAATGCAGAAAATGAATCTGAAATCCTTAAACTGTCACCACTGTGCCAGTTACGTAAAGGTGTTTGGTTTCTCCTTCAGCTGGGTGATTTGCTTAATACGGTAAGAGATCTGGTTATTTTGACCTAATTTATTTCTATTATTGAAATCTTCATACAAATCCCTTATAAAATGAAATTAATCTATATAAACTCTTACCACTGATATTTTAACTACCTTCAAAATAAAATTCTCAGATGTTAATCCAAAGATTTCATGCTTTCTTCTCGCTTCAGCTTTTTATGTCTCTCTGAATCGGTTCTTCATAGCAATCCCTCTTAGCTGTCCATTACCTTTATCCATTTACTTCATCATTTCTTTCTTATCCTTTAATCTGACTACCACTTTTTATCCCTTTGATGGTCCCTTCCAACCCAAGCCAAGACATTCTATGATTAATAGTGTTTCATTAGAAACTCAGTCCTTTAGTGACCTAACTTTTCTTCAAGTTTTAAGATTTCATGCACCTTTAAGTTAAAACTTCCTAATTTCTCTCATATTGAGCACAGTATTCCTTTGCCCACGACCTCTGGCGTGCTCCTCACGTAATTGCTCCCCTAGTGTTTAAAACTATAACGGTAACAAAAGCATCATCCTCTAACTCTTTGCACAATATAGTTAGGAATTAGCCTAAACTCTGTAATCCTTATAGCTCAGTTAATGGGAATCAGAAATTTTGGGACAGAGAAGAAAGCAACATTCCATAGCCCTTATCCACAGAGCTTTGAAAATACATGTCTGTTCTTGATGAAAGAGCAGTTTCTCTCCAGGTCTTCCCAAATGGAAAGAAGTGTAAATGCAGCACCCATGCAGAGACATAACAGACAAAGCCTCCGACAAGGGGCCACAAATTCTTTAAAATTCCTTTTTTTCTTCTTCTTCTTACTAGTGGCCAAGCTTCTTAAAACAAACTGTAAAATTCAAAGTGAAAACTATATTGGAAGATGTAAAGTACATTAAGTAATATGCTCAATAATTGCCACAGCATGTGCCGCAAATACATGCTCAGTTGGTCAAATAAAACCAACCACATACCCAGTCAGAATTTTTTTAATTGTTGATAACCTGCCATTGATTTCTGTTGACTAAATAGGCATTAGATGCAAAATCTCTTAAAATAAGGTATATTATTGAAGTGACCAGACACGGATACAGTTAACTAAACCTAAGTAAATGCCTCTGAACATTTTGGATTCAATATGTTTCGTCAATGGAGTACTACATAGAAAGATCATTTTTCCAAATAAAATGGGTAAGTATATTTTCCTTCTGTTTATGAAAGGAAGTGTGTTTTGTTCATTAAGACAATACCTTGATGATGTATACTGTTTCTGCACATGGCAGCCATTTCATATATCATATCTGGATGATCAGTTCATATTCAGCATTTAAGGATTTAAACCTGCAAAATGGTAAGCAACCACAGTTCTCAGTAATTTCTTAAGGAGCGGAGAGACCTCAGCATCTCATATGATCAGACTGTTAATTGCTAGTAATTACCCACCCCCTTAAGCTTTCTAGCCACAATTTTAATTGCAGAAAAAATACTAAGTTATTAGACAAGCTGTAGACTTCACTTTACATTCCCATAATTTATGCATAACTTCAATCACCTTGGACTACTTTATTTCAGTAATATGCCCTGTAGCTGGAATCACTTCTCATCCTATTGCTTTTCTAAGAATGCTGTCACTTAACTCTCTGGGATTTCAAGGTCTACTACCATATTTGCATTATTTTTAACTAGTCAAATTTTATTTTACTCAGATCACCTTTTAGTAAGATCTCAGATGTAGGCATTTTTACTTTAGAAAACATTTTATTAATTTAAACTACCCAGTCTTATTTGAAGACTCTAACAAATTAACTTTTGGAAATATAACTGAAGTATTAGAAAGTAAGTTCATTAGACTGGGCATATTACCAAGGCTTTAAACTTCAGCTGCTAGAGAAACTCTCGTGCTTCCTCTATTAAGTTTGTAAAATCATCAGTAGAAATAATGAAAACTGTATATTTTGCAGGATGTATGGAGGTTATTATAGTTTAAAACGTAATGCCAAAGGTTTGAGTAGGACATCAGTCTTGCAGAGACATGTCAATAGCAGGAGACACTCACTGCAATTTGTACACAATAAAAATGATAAAAAATTAATCTGATAGGGGGTTGGGTGGTGGTGTTTTTTTTTTCCCTTCTCAAATGGCACTAATCCTTTTTGATCGTAATGACAGATTATAATTTGTTCTGCCAATCAGAACCACTCCAAGACAGGTTTAGGAGAACTGGAATGAGCAAAGCTTGTAAGAGAATAATCCCTAGGTAGAAATTTCATAAACCTCTCTAGAACTTAAGGCAACCCACCACATTTTATGTCTGTGTTCCGTGTATCGTTATTCAATGCAGCACTGATTAAGAGAGACAATGCACTGAACTATTATCTTTCCCTTCCAAGAAGCATTTGATTGTGGAAAGATTATTTTTGTCATTTTCTCATGTAACAGTCATCCCATGAAACTTTCTGGCACAGCAGACTTTGAATCCAGTGAAGAACAACAACGCTTTTTGTTTAAAACTAGGTTTTATCTTGAGTCCTGTATGCTTACGTGTGATCATAGCATCTTTCCAGGTGGGAATATTTGACACCTGTTGGGTTTTTTTTTTGTTTGTTTGTTTGTTTTTTGTTTTTTAGGGTTTCTCCCCCCAAAAAGGATATCAGATCAGCTTACTAAAATCCTTGTTGTTGAGATAATACAGAGTTTGGTGTCTGCTAGCTGCTCAGGCGAGTTGCAAAACTAGTTATTGCAGGAGATACAGCAACTTCTGCAATAACTTCCACATTCCCAATTGTTTCTGCTTTTATATAAAGGAGACATTCACTTCCCTACTATTCCCTGACCACTGCAGTAACATACAAAGACGACAAAAAAATGAGGAAGAAGAGAGTACCACAGCTGCTGGAGTCTACTTCTCTCCCTGACAGTGCCTACTACCTCTACCTCATTTTGTGATTTGGAAGACAGAATTTGTCATTGCCAAAGCTAAAAGGAACATCTTGTTATTATTCCACAAATATACTATTACAAAGCATGAACCACAGGTTAGAAAGGTTAGCAGATCTGTAGTAGAGTGCAGAAATAATACGGTAGGCAGATACTTTGGAAGGCAAGAGTACTTCAACTTCAAAGGTCACAAATTATATCTGTTCAAGAGGAAAATGAAAATACCATTAACACTTCAACAGTGCGTCACTATTAAAATGCTATTGCAACTTCACAACGCAGTACTGTATGTCTGGTAAGAGAAAGTACAGCTTACCATGAACAGGGCACTTGTAGTGCCAACACAATACTGAGAATGGTGCCAGTGTAGCTGCCAAAAAAATCCCCCCCCAAAACCAACCAAAACCAAACAAAAAAAGCCAGATGGGAACCCCTTAATCCTGTCTCTCATCATTCTTGACTCTCTCCTAGGTAAATCAACATCTGTTGTCTTGACTCTGTTGACCACTGAGCACCTCCTGTCATCCCATATTCCCAACTGCGAGAAGCACCATCGCAGAGCACATCGGTGATTCACGCAAGACACACATTTAATTCCTCTACTCATTTTAAACGTAAGCTTTTAACAGCCCTCTCAAGCTTCCTCCATGGTTGCAGCATCCAGTACTTGCCAGTTCAGAAGCATCACCGGGAAAGAAGCCTGTCTTGCTCTAATTTAGCCAAGCTCTCAGATGATTTTTTATTTTTTTTTTAAAAACACCTGTAACCTGCCTAAGACACAGTAGTGATGACATTCTGGCCCCATTAATGGGGAACAGAAAAAACTCTTTGCAGCTTCGGTAGTACCAAGAACATCAGAACATTATTTTTCAGACTCTGAGGTAATTCACAGGGGAATTAAGCAACAGGGCCACCTTCAGTGGCAGAGAAGTATATTCGTAAGTGTGGCATAAAGACACTGCAAACTAGGCTGCATAACAAAATACAGAGGCAGGATTTTAGAGAGGTTAAACTGCATTAAAATCTTGGATAGAGAAATGTAAATGCTTATTCTATGAACAAGATACAGATCTAGAAACATCTATTTGAGAAATGTATAAACAGGGGGGGGAAAAGTAAAATGAGAATAGGCCCCAATAGAAACATAACATGATACTATTTAAAGAGCAAGTAATAATGCAGAAATGTTAGTATAATTAAATTACTGTTTTAAGCTACTGCAAATACACAATGTATGGTATATATTCTGTTACCATTAAAATGCTGGATCTTGTTTATATCACTGGAAATATTTACACTCATCTTTTTAACAATTAACTCAGAAGTTGAGTATTTCCCTACAATGTAAGAAGCAGGATGGAAGTTACGGTGACATGCATGTGTACAGTTCCAGATATAAGCTTCCCAGGGGAGAAAACCAGAAGTCCTTATCCCATTGTCACACATGCTCTCAAAGAATTACCGTGTATCAAGACTGTATGTAGCAGTGCCACCTGGTGACCGATGCTATGACAAATTCCTCTTAAAATACTATATAGCACAGAAATTTATTGTATGAAATAATAGAATTTTCCTTCTTTTTTAATATGCGTATTAAAGCTTACTGTTCCAAAGCTCAGTGAAGTACAAAAGTGACACTGACATTTCCAATTTATAAATATAACAATATTTGTAATGCAAACACTAACCAAGTATTTGGAAACTACGGCACCCACACATACTAAACAGAAATGGTTCTCAACTTAGGGCAGCTAGATTGTAATTAGCCATAGGAGGAAAATGCAGTACAGGGAAGAGGAAACCCAGAAACACTAAAATTAGCCTTCACGGAGAAGATCAGCAATCTCGGCTTCCTTACTTTTTCAATGATAAAGCCATAAAAAAATTAACAGACATGTCCCAGTAACTCAGTTCAAATGGCAGGTCATTTCTCTGCCTTCCCTCAGAAAAGCCTCAGAAACAAGAGTCAAAGTCTTTCAGAGCATCCAGGATTGAGTATGAGGAGCGCTGAGCATCATCCCTGTAACATGCATGCTTCCTCATGCACTTGAGCACCAAGAGTGGAACTGGGTAAGTATGTACGGAGAGCGCTGTATGGTAGAAGCAAAAGAAACATTTGGCCAAAATTGCACAATGACAAGCAAATCCAGTTGTTTATGACCTGACTGAGCCTCAGGGAGGGAGGACTGTAGCAGCATACCATGCAAGCTCAACCCAGGTCGAGACACTTGTTATGTCACATACTGACCTGTACAGATCCAGCTTCCTAATTGGGTGAACGCCCAGTAACCTAGCAGCTGAACCAACAGTCACACAACTTTTTACTAAGAATCTGTCTGGGAAATGAGCACTACCACGATCAGCCACAGGGTACTGGGTAGGATAGAGGCTGCTGAATTTTGAGTTCCTCCCCCTGTTGCAAAGGTTCTTGAGATGGGGCATTTTTTGCTGCAGGTAGATTAAATGACTCAGGCACTTTTGTGTGTTATTCTAGTACCCGCATGGGCTAAACAGAACCCTGCATGCCTCTGCAAAGGAGGGGAAATTACCCTCTCATTATATCCACAGTTAAGAGGATAATAAAACATTCAAATACAATACGGAACAGGGCAAGCAGGAAGAAGAAACAACATTCTTCCTCTCCCCCAATTTATCATCTCTCTACCTTTGTTTTTAATCGGTCCAAGCTAATGTATCTTCAGGTGTTCAAATACAGTGCAAAGGCCTGAAAACAGGAAGGTAAAAAAATAGAGGGGGATGGGCTCACAGTGAACAAGGTTACACACCTTTAAAATGTGGTTAAAGAAAGGCAGTACAATTTTGTGGAAGCAGGAACAGACACATGCTTACTTTGGCCACAACTAGGCAAAGTGTGCAGAAGCTAAATATATAAAACACTAGTGCACAGACATGACTACAGCCATTTGTGCACTCCTTCTGTGGGGCTGTCTCCATTTTTCTACAGCTTTCTGCAAGTGGGCTGGTGTGTTTGAAAGTAATGCCTCCCCCCCTCCAAGGTCATGTGATGAAGTCAACCCACAATCACTGCCAGGAGATTCCTTCATTATTCCCCTCCATTGGGTTTGTTTACTGTGCTGTGTAAGACCCTTCCCCACCCCACCCCCCTTCCTCTTGCTCTGTTCCAGGCAAATGTTGAAAAGAAAAATTGTTTACTTGTCTCCTAAATCCAGTTAAGGAAAGAAAACCACCTGAATGCAATTTCCTGCAGAGTTTCATTAATCTCACATGTCCTCTGTCTTTCCCTGGTTCAATACAACATTTTGTCTAGCTGTAAGTAATTGATACAAATACTCCTTGCAGCCTGCAGTCATCCCTCAGCTCCTTGGTACTCCATCACACGCAAAGACTGCGTATGTCTGAACTTCATGCTAATTTAATAAGGAAAGACGTTTAGTCAGTCTAGTCCTGAACTTTACCCATTATAGTATTCATGAGACAGACTTTCATGCAGTGGACTTAAAACAAAAGACAGACCATCTTTATCTCCATTACCTATATGTTTAATGACTGTTTGTGGACTTACAAAAATATTCATCATATGCAATTTCCTATCAATCAACAAGTAGAATTAGGAACACACAGCAACTCCTGATTCTCTTTGAAAAGATCTCATTTCTGCACATATAGACAATTCAACAGCTTGTTTGAACATGTTAATATGGCAAACTGTTAGGGTTTTAGTTTGGTTTTTTTTTATTAAAGTACTTAATTCTTCCTTTACTCAGCATAGGAATTCCTACTGATAGCAATCAGGACAAATATCAGAAGTTTGAGTACATAGCCAACTTTTAATCACATCTCCTAGATGTCCATGAACACCTCTGAAAATTCTCAGGCAGTAAAATGGTATAGCACACGTCCAGGCATCTTCCAGCCAGAGTTACAACACGCTGGAGTTCAGGGACATTTCAAAAATATTCATTAATATTTCTAGAATATTTGACTTGACAAAATAAGTTAAGACTTTTCACAGGCTGCCAACTTTCTCCTCTTTGTGACAGACCAAGCAAAAATGGTAACTAAAAGTTTCCTCAATACCTTCCAGCGTCTACTAAATCGTCGTTTCTAGAAGCTTAGACATGATTAATTAAATCTTCTTTTCCATCCAGTTCCAATGAAGGCACAAATATTTTCATCCATATGAAGAACTCAAGTGCATTAGAACAAATGGGAAGTATTTGTAAGGCTCCAGCCATACTAAAAAAAAGGTATTCTTTTTCTCGAACTCTAGCATTGATGTAAACCAATTAATTCACTAGGCCAAAGCATGACAATGTTTTCCAGTTGCAACAGCCTTACACTCCAACTTTTACAAATTAAAAAATAAAAAAAGCCAGCTGCTTACATCACTTTTCCACACACAGAGAGGGTTTTTTGCACTATGTTCAGCCCAGAGCCCTTGCAGACAGACAAGGGAAAAGGCAAACAGTAAGTCCATTCCTGAGACTATTTTGTGACATTCCATTCAGAGGGTCCCAGAAAAGAGCAGTCTGCTCTCCCCAGCCAGAAAGCAAACACCTTGGACTTCAGCAGCACAAAGGAAGTATCATCCAGATCAAGGGCCACAGCCCAAAACTTTTAGTATCTTTTGTTAAAGCCAACATTGTTTCACCTACTTGGGCTTCTAAGCAACTCCAAATACTGTTTTTACACACCATGCATAATGCCCAAATAGTGGGGGGTGTACCTCTCCTTACTGAAAGGAATGCAGTATGCAGCACGCACAATGTGCTGCCATTTATTTTCATGACATAAAAAGGCAGGCATAACCTGTATCAATGACTTTCAGACAGCTTCTATAAAAGTTAATAAAAAACGTAAGTGGGTTAGAAAGTTAGATGTTTCCACTTAAGGGGGCCTGAAATCACTTGAGGCAAAACTCCCAGCAAAACTGATTCTCAGTCTCTGCCATTCTGAAGTTGCAGTATAAACTTCAGTCTGCTTATCAGCGTGAATTGCCTCTCTTCAGATTTACTTGCTCTACTACACCACAAGCACATCCTGAAATGCAACAGTATTGCTTTTATTACATCCCACTGTATTTGCAGTTTTGTGTCTTGTTTATGGAAAACTCCAGGAAAAAAAAAAAAACAAAACAAAACAAAAAAAGAGCATGCAAGCACACTGGATTTATCACTCCCCCTTTGGAAATGCCCACATTCTTCAGAATCAAAGTAAAAAATTTTGCTGGTTAGGACATTTTCTGAGAGCAAGTACGTGCAACACAGTCCAGTGGACTCCTGCCACACAATATAACAAGCAAAGAAATCTTCCTGACTTTTAGTGTAGTCTTTTCTCTGATGTGCTTGGCTAACACTCCAGCCTGAATTTTCAAGTTTCCTCTTCACTTTTCTAGTTCAGAGTTTGGAGTGAGGCAACCACATCGATATTCTAATTTAATTAGAAAGCAGACTGATCAAAACATGAAGCAGAGTGCCACAGATTAGGGTTGGATTAAATGCAAAGGCAAAAATATATTAAAATACTTTTGAATTAAATTCACCTTTCTACCTTTATTTAAAATTAGCCTCTGGGCTTCATTTCAGAGAATAAACTTCAGGTCTCCAGAAAAGCTTAAAGCATTAACTCAAGGTTTTATAAGCCTAGGTGGTGGTAAATAAGTATTTGAAATAAACAAGCTGTTAGGACAAGTATGTTCTCCAGTTATTAAAAGACAACTGGAAGCCAAGTCTGCAAATATCTGCAACTAACTACTTGATATTGCTATTCTTCAAGAATAACTGTATGCTTGTTACGTGTAACTTAATATACTCCTTAATATTATTGTTGAGTCCAAGCACATCTCCATTTTACAGACAAAAGTGTTAACATGGGATTTACACTTCTCTCAGTATCTTCCCAGTCAACATTTTCAGGTGTCTTTCCGCACCCCAGAGTTAAATGTGTAGTTTCTTACATGTAATTTCTTACTCTTGGATATCAGAAAGTCTACAGTGATGCTTCTCCGTACACATCCTGATCTTTTGTGTACCAGGATGAACAAAGCTGAACGCAGTTTCACAAACGCTGCAGAGTTTGCTTCAAGTATTCAAAGCGAAGAAATCTTCACAGCAACGCAAGGATGATGCTGACAGATACCTGTCAAAAAGCCAAGGATACATACCTTGCTGAACAATGGCACTTTATTCCCTGTGCAGAACGGAAAGTTTACTTGATCTAACTCTGTCCGAAATTTCAGTGTAAACAAAAGAGTTCTCTTCAAACTGTTTCAAGAACAGCTGCCATTTCCTTGAACTGTCTGAAGAAGTTCTAAAAAGCAAGAGTTAATGTAAATTTCAGTTGCTTGAAGAAAAGCTCAAACTCTAGTTCAAACTAGCATGTAGACCAAAAAAACAACAACAACAACAAAAAAATCACAATCCATGTTTCTCACAGTCCCTCTTTCCTCTAGTTACAATTTGCAGCTTGAACTGAAAGTTTCTGCGTTTCCTTTTCTGGGCTGGTTGGCATTTGGGCACATTCACTATGAAATCTACAGAGGTGATGCCTTATTTGCATGGGTTTGCCTATTAATAGGAGAAGATGCTATGAAAAATACAAAGTAGCTCTCATACCAAACCAAAAAAAAAAAAACCACCACCAAAAAACCTTCTCACACAAATGTTTCTATTCCCAGCTGAAATAATCTAGGCTTCTCAAGTATAGCATCCATTTCTTACAGTAGTTGAACAGCAAATTATTAAATAGGTCTCAACCAGAATGAATACATTTCACAACACCTAAGGATTCAGAATATCCTTCACATTCCTGCCAGTCCAACTCCACAGATTTATTTATTTGTAAGCTTGTACAATATTTTAAGTGATGTATACACCCTTTAAACAGGAATGACAACAGAAGTGCCACATTTATGCAAAATTAACCAACGTTACATAAGTTCATAGATGAAAGCATAGCAATTGAGAACCAGCAGTGAGAGACTGACCCCCACTGCTTAACCCAAGTTTTAGATTTTGAGGCTGGGGAACAGTTGTATAGATGCAGAATATTCCATATGCTTTTAATAAGGCAGAGTGACAGCTGACAAGACAGATCCAAAAGTCTTTCCATCTTCAGTTGTTAACTTATTTGTAAGAGAACAGATTAATTACTGCTAAATTAACATTTTCAGATAAGGAATGTAGAACTAAGTGCTATGAAATAAGTATTTAGCTTCAGTGTTTTAAATAATTATTTAATGCTTCATCTTTGAGTAGCTATATTAGTAAATAAGCAACGCAAACTTATGCATCAAGGTATACAGTTGCTCCTTCACAACGTCACTGTTGTTTAAGATACTGAATCAAGCAATGATTACAGACCTTGAACTGTGGGATCGTCATTTCAAAAGATTTCTCTGTTATTTGTCCTGAAGGGTCTGCCACCTTTAGCGTTACTGTAACATAAGGATACTTCAGAGATCTGCAGGTGTCAGAGCTCATTGCAACTCCCAGTTTCCATTTAATATCTACAAACTACAAAGAAGAAAATCATTGGAAACAGTGTTAAAGAAAGAAATCTAGCCTACCATTGCTCTTCTGTCAGATGGATGTTTTACAGACAATATAGGACATCTAGAGCTCATATCCAAATGGGAAATAAACACAGACATACAAAATCATCTGTCCTTCAATAGTGACAAAATCAGCAATGTAATAAGTTACTTCACTTAAACTGTTTCCCTTATTCAAGCACTGTCAATAGTCAAGTACAGTCTATTTAAAGTTCTAGTAACAGAAGCTCGAGCCACAGAGTTCACCTGGCTTGTATATCATTCATGCCTTTGTAATGTTTTCTTAGAAGTTTCTAAATCAACTGGAAACACAAGAAAAATCGCAGTGCACAGAAGTTTTATAATAGCAAGAATGGAAAAAAATTAAGGCATTTCATAACTGTATTTTAGATAAATCAAAGTACATCATAAATTTATTACAGACAGGTAAATTACCATTTTTAGTCTTTTATAATAGGCAGAACAGTTCAATAAAGAAATGGAGAGCCTTTAGAAGCTGACTATTAAGCCTCAAAGATTTTTTTTTGTCCTAATTCCGTACTCTTAAACTGTTGCTAGAAAAAAAGATCTCAAAATGCAAATACACTGTTACTTTTTCAAAAAGGAAAAAAGTAATGCTGGAAATTGACAGAAAGTATCTTTAAAAATAGTTTAAACTTAAGGGAGACAAAGAATAAAACAATCAAGTGCTGGTATTATCAACTCTAAAGAACAATTCAAATTACATTTAAAACAGTTTTACATAAACAGCTACTACAATTGTCTGACACACTGGCTGCCACTCACCTTCCCTAATAGTACTATGAAGCACTAATTTTTAAAAAGGTATGAAACATGACTTTATCATCCAAAGAGTAATATTAAAAAACTGTTCAGCATTTAGATAACCTTTACTGTATATGCTTCTTCATCTGGGTGGACATTTGGCAACATATAGATACAGATAGGAAAGCTTTTGGCAGTCAAGATACCACCGTGTGCTTGACAATACAACACGCACAACAAAGCACTGGTATTTTTGAAAAGTTAATAGTTAGCTCAACTGCACTTTGTCATTTAGTTACCTGCCCCACTGTGGCCATATTTCTTGCATCTTCTGACACACTAATGGATTTGCCCTGCTCGTTCCATACATGACGAATAACTTGAACTGCATGTTTTGGCAGCACGCTGACTGCATTGCCCAAGGCAGTGACGAGTTCTTCCGTAGAGAGGTTGCTTCTGGCTGCTGTGCTATAGGAATATCCAAAGAATGCCACATCAATTTCACTCTCCACAAATTTAAAAAAATTTCTCACTTCACCACGAATAGGCAATTTTTTATTTCTGCTTTATGTGTCTGCACTTTACAGTAATTAGTCAGCCTGTGATTATTTTTTTCAGAGTATTTTACTAATCTTTTGTATCCACATGCAAAAACCAACATCACTTGACTTCTAATGTGTCTTAATATGCAGAGACCAAGACACACATAAGAACAAGTGCTGTTGCAACTGAAAAAAAGGCGTAATACAGTGAAAGATGTGTGCATAAAGCAGTAAAAAAATGTTATTACTTTAGAAACAAGGCAATTTAATTACCTCTCCTAAATGTTTAATTAAAAGTATCACCAAAAGGCAAGTAAAGACCTCTAGGTAATGGTATAATTGGTACTAACAGGAGTCAAGTGAGGCAATAAACCCTCAACTGAAAAGGCAGCAAGTTTAGAGGAAAATTGCCACTTGATTTCCTTTACAGAAACCGGTAAAAAAAAGTTTCCCACCCTAGGTTTGTTCATGCAGATCCACTCCTCTTTAAAAGACATTAATAAAAAAAGAGTTGGTCCTCCAAGTAGCATAGTCTAATTTAAGGCTTTATATTTTATAGAGGAAACATTAGTATGTTAAATTTCTACAGGTATATTTTCTTCAGTCATATTAATGTTACATAAAATGTTTAGACACTAGATATTAAAAGAACAAGATCTTGAATATTTTCTTTTTGAAAACAGAAAAACTTACAGCAAACCAGCTGAAAATACCACCTAAAAACTCTACCTTTTTCACAGCAGAGTTCTACATTATAAAACTCTGTGCCCTTCAAACAGGCACAAATGCTTGTTTCTAATCTTTAAGAAACACAAGTTTTTAGACCACGCTTCTTCCAGGCAAAGGCCTAGCTGTCTTAACTTTAGAAGTGAGCTTAACTTCCTCTTATTTTGCCAGTAGTTCTAAAGCTTGCAGACAGGATCTTAGAACAATTTCCTCACTTTAGTTTTTTTTATTACAAAAAGTGAGACTATGTATTAAGCAACTACACATTTTTTAAGAACATAAACTAAGCCCAGAAGTTTTTTGTGCACTGAGAGTTACAAACTTTTGCCCTTTTCCCAAATCAGTTCATTCTATAACCACATTTGATGTCACTTTTTAATACCACTGTTAAGTTGGGGTGGAGGGAAAAAAGACATGAGGCAAAGTAAATTATTTTGTGCTTACCTAAATAGAAAGGAAACAATGTTAGCTATGTTTGCCAGGTCATCAGCATTAATCTCAATCCCAGATGCTTGAATCCTCTACAAACAATGTTCAAACAATTACAAATAATAAATTATGCATTAATAGAAACACCCTTGCATATATATACACACACACAAAAATTGACTTGGGGAATCTATCCTTTACAGCATATACAGCTAATATACCTGCTTGTAAGTGCTAGTACCTAAACTTACCTGACACAGTTCAGCTGTATTTACACCTGGGATCTTACAGTTCAGATGTTGAATTATTTGCTCACACTGTAAAGAAAGTAAGTTTGAAAACATTCTCAATGCATATTTTAGTACACAAGAGAAAGCTAGTTTGAATACTTGGAGATTACAAAACAAAAGAGAAAACTGGTTAATGCAAAAATGGACAACAGAAGAACGTTTGAATGCAGAGTGAAGAATAAAGTCAATGAAATAGCCAATTTTAAAATTACATCAAATCCAAGAAAAGGAAATAAACTTTTACTTACTACCTCACTAGCTATTCCTGCTTAACACACCATTTTCATACTAACTGAACAGTCATCCTGTTCAAGTGCACACTACAGTAAACAAGCTGAATGGTTTCTAGACAAGCTAGCTTGATATTTCATTTAGATGAATGGCAAAAATAAATTTTTAAAAATCTTCTGTGATAAAAACATGATTTAAAGCAATTCCATTGCTCTTAGCAGGGCTGGTCCATTTTATGAGTCACGTAAATCTAAGCTAACACATACGTAAGATTCCCTTTGCAACAAGCAAAAACCAGCGGAGCTTAAACAAAAAGGTTTCCTAGAATCAAAGGGTGCCAGAAGCCCTTCCACATCCCATTTATTGCCCGACTTACCAGTTCTGCAAAAAAGTCTTGAGGTATTAAAGTAATTTTATCTGCTGCACCACCAACACCTGAAAAACACAAGCAGTAGTGATGAGAAGCAAATCCTTAAAGTGTTATACTAATAACTCTAATAACTCTCTGAAGAATTCCTAGGTCACCATACATACATTTACCTTAAAAGCAAGGCTTTCACTCAGAGAGTTTGTCCTGAAACGCATTAACAAAACCTCCTCAGCATCCAAGTAAAGTCTAACAGGAGCAACTCCACAAGGCCTCAGAGCCCCAGACTGAGTCTATGCAATTGCAGTTTGACAGCCCTGAATAACTCCCCCGACCCGGGGAGCAGTATCCCCACCAAGTCCCTCAGCTCTCCGGGAAGCCGGGCATGCCCAGGGCTGCCCACTGGCACCCGCACCACAGGACCGCTGCTCTCCCTAAGGCTACGCTGCTTCACCCGGGCCGCCTCCCGCCGGCGAAGCCCCCAGGCGGCCCGCGGACAGCCCGGGAAGGCTCCCGCTAGCCCACCACGAGCCTTCGCCAGGTCCCACCGGCAGCGGCTCGCCCCGGGCCCTTGAGCGAGGTGGCTGCACGGGGCGCACCCCCGGCTAAACCCTCGGGAAGGGGGAGCGCCCGTACCCCCGGCCGGCCGGCCGCTCTCCCCTCCACACCCCGGCATGCGGGCGCGGGTGGGCCCAGCTTTTCCCTCCCCTCCCGCACCCGACTCCGCTCCCTGCTCCCTCACCCAGCGCCTCCACCGCCCGCGCGAGCACCGCCGCGGAACCAGCCGCCATGGCGCCGCACACGCACCGAGGCCCGACTTCCGCCACAGCGCGCTCGCCGCCCTGATTGGCCCCAGGCGACACCAGAGCGGGGCAGGGCCAGCGGCCTCGCCCTTATTGGCTGCCGGGCAGGGAGCATGCGCTCTTCTCCCCTGGGGTGGGGAGGGCGGAGCCTGCCCGCGTACCGTGTCAGCCCCGCCGGCTGCGCGCGGGAGGTTGGGGGAGGTATTTTTTGTCCTTCTCGAAGTAAATCGCTTTTTAAGTAAATATAAGTAATAACCGGGACTGCGTTTTAAGAGACCGTTGGGTCTGCAGTCGTCGGGTGGAAGAGGTCACCTGCGGGCGGTGGCTCAGCGCCTTGGAGGCTCGGGACATGGCGCTGGCGTCGGAGTCCCCTGGGGAGGCTTTGGGAAGCGCTGGCTCAAGTCACGCCTGGAGTTTGGTTTATTAACTGGCGCCAGGGTTTTCTTGGTGCTCTCTATTACAGTCTTGGGTATATAAAGTATGCAGCGTTCTCTGTGCGTGTGCAGCACATTGAACTCGGCACAGATACACAGAGTGACTGTACTTGGTACAGGCGGATTGTGGAGTTGTCCCGTGCACCTGCAAATGAACTGTGCAGTTCATGCATGGCTTGTGTAGATAAAACTACACCTTCAGTTTTATGGGGAAATAACCATTTTTTTGTAAAGCTACAGCTAGAACCACGTTCAATAAATTTTTCGTACTGAATTGTCTGGGGTATGGCTGGAGCCCTCAAACAATACTGATCCTTCACCAGTTTCACCTTTTAAAAATAGCAAATATTCTTAGACTTCTCTAGTCATCAGATTTACATTTGCTTTTAACTTTTTTATATTGTTACAATTTAAGTAGATCTATTGTAAGACTGTGACAGAGTAGTAAAACCACTTGTCATGCCGTAGTGCTGGCTAGTTTATGTATTTTCAGTAAAAGTTAATGAAAGAATTTAGAATATATTTCAGGAAAAGGGTAATTATTATGCAACATGGTGTGTGTTTATGAGCCTTATACCTTTATGGCCTGTCTGATCTTGGCTTCTCCCTTTTAAAGAACCTAGTTAAGTGTGCAAATGTTTTTGAATAGTATGTGTTTTTATGACCTTATGATTATCAAAACACTAGCAATGTACATACTGGTAGGTATGACTTAATCTGTTTGTTCTTAACTGTGGTAAGTTAACATACTTTGTTATCTAGAGAACTTTACATACTCTTATATTACAATTTCATCAAATCTCTTAGTAGTGCCTTTAGCACTACGACTAAATTCGTTACGTTACTCTCCATTTTTCTCCGAGATGTGGAGGTAGATATGAAGTTGAGTATCTTGGTGGTTTGGTAATTACAGAACCATTTTCTGAAATTTGGAGTTATTTTGGGGTTATTTTCATCAACATGTAAACATCTGTTTAGTTCTTTGAATTTGGAACAGAAGGTGGTGAAGTATGTAATGATCTCAGGCTCGTCTGCCCATCCACAAAATTAAACTGTTTATCTTTAGAAAATTCTGCTTTCTGTAAGTGTGCTCTATGAAGCTTTTCATGGCAGAGGAGGGTAGATGCAGACTAGGATGGTGATCTGACAGTACAGACCCATCTCTAAGCTAGGTGAGGACTGAGAACTTAATATGAGGAGACACTTGGTATAGAAACTAGAATACAAATCCTATGAGCTACGAGTAGACTGGATTGCTGAAGAGATATGCTACAGTACTGTCGATAGGTCAACACAGAAGCTTCAGGCACAGGCATGGAGTATCACTGTTGTCCTGCTGATTACAGCCTGCAAAATAAAAACATCAGGTAATTTACTCCATTTTGTAAACTTAACATTTACAGAACAGGGCATAATTTGCATCAACATTCTCTAAAGAACTACACCAAGTTCTTCAGAAAGCTCTTCAGGCAGACAGGGGAAAGTATATGTTAACTGGGTTTCTCCAGTGCCTGGGCCCTCAACTGTGTGATGTCCCAATGCCCTGCCTTTCTGGCTGCCTGTCACTTTGGTACTCCCGTCTCTACAGTCCCTAGACACACCATTTGTTCACATTATACTCCTTCCTTCTCTCATGGGACTCTGATTTGCCTGTAAGCTGGCGGAGTTTCTATCTTTCCTGCGCCTTCTCTTCACCCTAGATGTACACGCATGCTCAACTACCTGCTTCCCACTGCCCCAGGTCTTTCTGGTCATGTGCAGGGCAGGCCCGGAGGTCCCGCTCGTGGGCTTCTACAAAAACCTTGTCCAAATCTCCACTTCTGAAAAAGCAGGGCCCCTTGCAAGTGCTGCAGGGGGCCGCGTAGGTCAGCTGCAATCTGTAGGGAGTGGAGGGCAGAAGCAGTCAAGGAGGGCTGGGGCCAAAAAAATGACAGGTTCCCTCATTTTTAGCTTTTCTGAACTAACTTGAAAGAGGGCATAACACTAAATCTGATATGTATATATACAAAATGTATATTACATTCCATATGATACGTATACATTACACTCTGCTTGATCTTGGCCAAAAGGCCAAGAACTGGTATGTTTATGCTCCTGACATGGGAAAGTATGAGGGGCTTCGCAGCTTTAGAAGAGAAATGCTATTTTTAGTGGGGTTGAACGCATCTTACAGTAATTTTCGGCAGATCACGCGGGCACCTCGCCACCTGCGTCCTTGCGGCTACACGCCCTCAAGTCCTCTGAGGCGACGCGGGGGTAGCTCACCGCCACTGCCTCACGGTTCCGCCTGAATCCTTTGTCCCGCCTCGCTGCCTGGCCTGACCCCTTCCCACGGGGCTGCATTTTCCTCAACGCCGTCTGTACCTCACCGCCGGTGAACGGCTGTGGTTCAGCTTAGCTGCTGGAGGCCGGTTCGGAGCGGTCCGGCTGCCCGCCTGCCTCGCATCCACCCCCGCCCCGTTCCCCCCGGGGCTCCGGCGCCCAGCGCCGCTGGGCCGATAGCGGGCTCCGGCCTTCCCGGCCGAGGAGCGGCGGGGGCGGGGCCGGTGGGGCGCCCCCCGGCGGCTCCTGGGCACCACGCAGGCCCCGACGGTTGGGAGCAGGCGCGGGGCGGGGCGGCCGAGACACCATTCCTTGCCCCGTTGGGAGAGTCCATTGCCGGGGGGAGACAAGAGGGTGGGGAGGGAGAAATCTTCCGGCTGTCGGTGCTCGGGAGGACCCAGGGGGAAGGCGTTCATTGGCGTGTCCGCCGCCTCGGCCTGCCGCTCCGGAGCGGGGGAGAGGTGTGCCTGAGGGCGCCGGAGGATTGGTTTCGTCTCCCCCCTTCCCCCCTTTCCCGCGAGGCTCGGTGGTGCGGTCCCGGGTCAGGTCTGAGGCGAGGCGGTGTGAGGCGGTATCAGTGCCCTGCTGCGAGCTTCAGCCTAGAGCCGCTACCGGGAGCCGCCCCGCCGCCATGGAGCCCCATCGCTGGCTGCCCCTGGAGGCCAACCCTGACGTGAGTGTCCGGCTTCGGGGGTGTGTAGGGCGGGAGCTGCCGGGTGCGCGGGAGGGCTGCCTGCCTGCTGGTGGGAGGGAGGATGGCGGAGGGGAGAGGGCTCGGGGCCGCTCCGGGCTCGGTATCGCGGGCTGAGGGATGGCTGGTGGGGGTAGGGAACGGGGGAGGTGTTAGCCCGCGGATCTAACTGGGGTCTTCTGTTTTCTGCTGTCTTTTCAGGTCACGAATCAGGTAAGCAGCTTTTATTTGAGGTAAGTTTAGTCTCTGTGTAGCTTTAGGCCCATCTCCTTTCATTTTCATGTAGTAAAGGCTCCTGCTTCTCCAACGAGAGTAACTGCTTCCTCCCCCACTGGTGTCTGTGCTCGGTCTTCTAATACTGGACCGTACCGGAACTTGCTCTGAAACCTCTGAGTACATAGTGTCATGTAAAGATGCTATATGAAAGAAAAAAACAGTAAAGGAAAATAGAATATATGTGGTCTGGCTATTAATGTAATGTAACCTCTGATGTGTTTCAAGATGAATTTTAACTCATTAATTAATGATTAAAACGTTATTATATGTAATGTGTGCCAGTTCTGGACCTGTACGTGATGGCTTTGTGCACTTGTATGGATCTGCTTACATCAGTGGTGCAGCCTCCGTCTTCTTTGGCTTAACATAAGAAATAAAGTCATTTACCATATTTGCACTTTGCTGCTTATTCATGACAATAACTGCATGATTTGTTGTTGCTGGTTTTGTTAGCATAGTAGAATCCACACTAGAGAAAGGAAGCTTGTTCTAGGCCACAAAACAATGTAAGCACTGGATAAACTCTAGCTGAAAGGAAATCACACATACTCCAACCCTGCATCATGTTCTCAGTGGTAATTTTGAGTATCTTTAGCAAGCGTTAAAGTCAGATATTGATCCCAGCAGGCCTGTTGGTAATGTTAAGGATGGTGTTTCAGCCAAAAGACTCTGGAGCTTCCAGCAGTAATATGACATTCTTAAAACTGTACTGTTGAAATATTTTAGAAGTTAGGAACTTCTGTGTGTGAAGAACGTAGTTTGGTTGTTGTTGTTGCTGTAATGTACTAACTGTGTCTGCAGGAGAGTAAAGGGTTATTTGATACTAGGTCATTTTGTACTTGGCTTTATAGTTTCCTAGGACAAATACTTTTACAATTCTTACAGTATTACTGCTGTGGAACAATTGCAGAAGTTTTTAGTCCCAGTCCTGGGTTAAAATTAACAACCTTTCCTGGGAGCTTTTCTTGAATGTGTGCTATAATTTCATCATGTTTTAGATTATTTTTTTTAAATTACAAAATTCAGAGATTAAATTCCAGTTTGAAAGAAAATAGGTATGAATAAATGACTAGTAGAATTTCAAATTCTCTTAACTTCTTCTCATTTTCCAGATGTTGAGATGAGCTCATCAGGCTACAAATAAAGTCCTGTCACCTGTAAAGTAGAAGTTGAGGAAAAACTAGTAACTTTTTTTTAATCTGAATTATTTTGTATCACTACATGTTTGTTATATGCAGAAAATCCTAGAAGAACATTAAATGAACAACTCTCAGTATGTTCAGAATCTGTCTCTCTTGCGCATTGGCTTTGCATTGATGATGGATGATATCTATCAGTTGTGGATGATCATGGCTTATAGGAGTTTTTACTCCTCAAGGATTTTCTTGTTAATATTTCTGTACAGAAAAGGCCACTTTAGACCAGTTAGATTTCCTCCTTCACTATATTTTGCCAGTCTTAACTGAGCAGTGGTTGTTATTCTCTAGACTGAGAGGTGTATATTTAAAAAAACAAAAAAGGAAAAAACAGTCAGTGTTGAATGTGAATACACCTTGCATTATTAGTCATTGTTCTTTTAATCTCATCAGTACAGTAGTAAACTATAACAACAGGGCTGTTAGTCACAGGTTATTCATATCCTGCTTGTGTTAAATTACCACAGCAATAGTGGTAACTTAAGATTCAAATTAAGTTGCAAACACATTTTTAAAAAATCCTGTTGAGTTAATTGCAAGGACAGACTTTTTTTTGTGGTACTCTCTGCTGTGCTCTTTAAAATACTCTAGAATTCTTTAGGATTAAAAAAAAAAAGGTATGCCCCATATAGCTATAATACATGTGTCTAGTAGTAGTTTAATACATATATCTCTTTACACAGACATCTAGCCGTGTGTTTCTTGGTGGCTGGGTTTTTTTTAAAATGGTATCTTACTTGTTTTACTTGACTGTTAGACTATCCTTGAAACATACTACTTATGTTAATGTTATTGCTAGATGTGGTAGTGAACTCCTAAAACCAAAAAAAAATTCCAGTCACCTCTAAGATGCGTGTATTTTTAAGTATTAGATTATAGTCAGAAATGTCATTACGATTTAACAAAGGCTTAGTCTATTTTGGTTATTGTATCAATCATTTTATTCCCTTTTTTAATAGTAACTAGAAAGGAAATGTACTAAATGCAGGTTCATTTGCTTCTAATATGTTCTTACCATACTGTATGCTCTCTAATTTTGAAATGTAAGTTGTAAATTTGAGACTCTTTGTGGCAGAAATTCAGATGATAATGGAGAAGAACTGGTATTTCTCAGTTATAGGGGCTGTGAAATCTTTCCAAAATCTCTTGAAAGCTTTTTCTCTATCTGAAAGCATTTATGTTATAATACAAGTCTAGGAACTTCCAAATACTTAGTGTATATAGGACCTTTCTTTGTGTATATGTGTTGGAATTATTTAAAGGTTCAGAAACTGTCTGGTGAGGATAAACAGGAATATTCTTTCTTAGCTTTAAAGATTTCCAATGGCAGTGACTCACTCGGAGTACCATAGCCACGTATCTGTAGTGGCATTTTTAAGAGAGAAGTCAGCATAGTTATATGTATCATACAGTGCTAATTTAATTGTCGCAATACTTCCCCCCCCCTCCTTCTGCAGTCTGATAGAATGAATTGTTACTCTACCTCTGATACAGAAAGAGTTGATGATTCAGCATTTACAAAGTTCCAGTTTGTGTACAGTGATGACAGGGAATGGTTTCTTCTCTTTGACCTTCAGCTGGGGGGCCTAACGTGACTAGTGCTACCCTTCTTCCTGAATCTCTTGCGAGACTCTCCCCATTAATGGGAGAGAGAAAGCAAGAAATTGGGGTTTATCTGCCTACTGTTTACCAGATGATAATTGGCTGTGTATCTTGTTCTCAGTTTCTTCTACCACCAAAAAAAAAAAAAAAAAAAAGTCAGACTGCATACAAATTTTTGCAGTGAAAAGATCAGACACAAGCTGACTTTTCTCCATCATTATGTTGCTTCAGTCTGGTTTGTAATCCATGATTGATTTCCTAGCAAGTGTAGCTAAACAAAGAAGTAGTAGTGGTGGATATCTTCCTTGATCTCCCACCTTTCTTCATTCTCTTGCCTTTCTTCATCTCAGATCTTCCTAGATAAGGTACCATGTCAACTCATGCCTTTCTTATATCCAGATAAGGACAGAGTAATTGATTGCGTCTGATTATGAAGCTCAAGCACTGGCTTCAGGTAGTTCAAAGTTAAACTGTTGAGAGTTGGCTGTGGCTTGGGTTTCTTTTGCCACACAGGGCAAGCTACATACTTGCTGGTTCTTAGTTACCTTCCAGCATTATTTTCAGGCGTTTGATCCTACTTTTTTTTTTTTTTTTTTTTTAAATCATGAAGATACTGAGAGTCAGCTACATAAAGAAATTAATTTTAGTCCATGGATGCTCTTGACAGCTGTGACTTTAAAGTCACAGGGGCAATAAAGATCACAAAACATAGAACAAATGGCAGAAACTGGATATAGCCAGTCTTCAGTCAGTTATAGAATGCATTTCTAAAGGGTGTCGGACAAATATGGAGATTAATTATCTCAAGGAAACCAACTTTACTCTTCCTAAAAGGTCTTTTTATTTTATGAACTCTGCAGCACTATCACACAGGCTTTCCCAAGAGGAAGTCCTACTGATCAAAGTCATTGAAAAGGCAGTGCCCACAGTTTCTGAAGTGCATTGAGTGGTAGTACTCGTAGATGGGCTGCTGTGTTGGAGTGAAAGGATGTGAAGAAACAGATGTCCTTCTGAAAATGCTTAGCTAAGCTCACTTTTTTTTCAGTTGGGGGGTGGGGGAGTGGAGTTGAACTCTTCCTTTGTAAGCAGAGTGGGAACAGAGTGTGCATGCTTGGAAAATGGCCTGTTATGAGTGTAGCCTCAGAAGGTGGAAGACCAGGACTCGTGTCTTTCTGCAAAGAGAATACCCCAGAAAGCCCTCCACAGAGCCAACAAAGGGGAAATGTTGAGGCTGTGGCACAGCATAGCAAAGAATAAACACAAGGACAAATATGAAGGGATTGTAGACATCCACTGTGAGATCACTTGTTGAATGGCTTCTAGTTTAAAATACCTCAAGCTATATAGACCTCTTATTGAGTTTAAATAGGTAGGTATGTTGCAAAGGGAAAATTGTAACTTGTTTTGGGGTTTAGAGCATTATTTTTATGAACAGCTGAAAGACTGACTTAGATCTGTCCTTGTACATTCCTCAGTAATTGAAAGCTAAGAAAAACATGTGTTTCATTCCTCTATTTGTACTTGCCACTTCTGGCTTTTTCTTATGCTCTTTTTTGCTCAGTATCTTATTTCTGTTTCAATAGCCACTGAAAACTGTAACAAGGAAACCTTTACTGTCTCAAACCCTGTTTAAGTGAATGGGGCGCTACAGAGTGTAAAACAAGTGATAGTGGTTCATGCAATAGAGAATCTTGTTGCACTGAAGATGATGTTCCCGCTTCCACATTTTCCTTGGTGTAAAGGACCAGCAGAATCAGTAGAAACCAATTCTTGTTTTAGGACACTGTAAAAATACTACGTATAACAGCTTATTTGGAAGAGTGGATTGATCTGGCTCATGCCCATTATGAATAATTGTTTAGATCACAGAAACAGGTCTGTAAGTGTTTTTCACAGCATAATGTGGTATCCTGTTTTGAACCAGTGCCTCAGTAGTGGCACCTCAGGACTCAGTGGGGCAGTTTTGGAGGAAGCCTGGGTCAGCTGGTTAGCCCAGCTTTCTGTGTGCTTTGTGTTGCTGCCTGTGTGATGTCGTCATTCAATATATATGGCAGTGCCTTGGGTGTACTGAGTATTAAGTTTCGAAACTGCTTGATGGATATGTTAAAATATACCTCTCATTGTGAAGATCAGGAGCACTAACTGTAGGTCAGTGCTGCTATTTTAGACACCCTGAAGAAACTAACACAATTGGAAGGATAAGAAATTTGTGGGTGTAAGATTTCTCACATTTTTGATGAAGCTGAAAGTGTTCTCTTTTTTTTTCTCCTTCATTCCAAATTTTGAAAAAATAATTTTAAAAAGTTGTGATGATAAATGGGCTGTATTTCTTGAACTTTATTATGAGGTCTTGAAATACGGCGCTTGAGGATATTAAAGAATTTGTAGTAAATCTTGAATTTCCCAAGTAAGTTTGTTATAATGGAGCATCTCTTGTTTGAGCAAGACCATATTGTGGCCACTCTAAGTGAAGAGTAGTTGGTAAAAAGGAATAACACACCTTATGTAAGTTACAGCTGTGTATTTGCTTCTGGTATGCCTTTTGACCTGCTGTATAGAACTAAAGTTTCTCCAGCTGCTGCCATCTTGTCACATCAGTCATTTTGATTAATGGTCTGAAAATGTATTGAAAAATGATCCCTTCATTTTAATTCCATAAATGTTATAATGAAAGAATTAAGAAATACATCCTTATAATGACCAAACAATAAAATATGGTTTGGGCGATTCCCTTATTTCTATAAAGGAATTTCATTTCTGAAACAGTTTTTTGTAATATGCTTCTAGAAGTTATGTACAGAGAATTGAAAGCAAAATACTGTGCATTTATCTTCGTAATATAGATTAGTTTAATAAGAATTGAATACTTAAGGGGCTGAATGCAACCATCTATTTATGGATTGATATAAACTGTAATGTAAGTTTTTCTGTTGTGGTTTTTTTTTTTTCTTGGTGATAATTCCATCAGACATATTTTATGCAGTCTTACTACTTTCTAGGAAAAAAGATTAGCTTCAGTTTAACTAAGTGTCAAAAATTCTTACGCTTTAATGAAAATGTTACAAAATATTGTCTTAATTGGTTTATTTAGATATAGTCCTTCCATCTCCTTAAGCCATATGCATGTTTTGTTTTTGCAGAAGAAAGTCTTAACTGTAGTTTTGTTGTGATACAGCGATGCTTTAATCCACTGAGTAGAAGTACAATAAAATGTAGGCTCTGTTGGTGTCTTGGTTTGCATTTGCATTTAGAAGAGGATTACAACAGTTGGCTCTTCCCACAAAAGCTCTTTGACTTTTGCATCTGAGTGTCTGGAAATGTTTGTGCATTTTGCCAGTTTTATGTTTTCATGGTTCCAACTTGTATATAAATACCACAGTAAAATGTGGAAAACTCAGTCTTGAGTATAATGCCTTAGTATTCAGAATGTGGCGTTCTTGAAATATTTGCAAATGCAGTCCAACTTTAATTGCACCTAAATTTCAAAGTCCATTTCATATCAGTGTTTGTCCTCACTTTGTTTTTACATGCAAGTGACAAAATGGAAAAGAGCATCACTACTTCAGGCAGTATTTAAATTATGCATTAACTACTTCTGAAGTTTTCTGTTAAAATAAATTGAACCCTTATTTTTTCTTACCCAGCTTACCCTTTCCACATCTTCATCAACCCCATAAATCAAACCTTCCTACTGGCTGTGTAACTGTGTTGGCAGAAGTGCTTTTTTAAACTGAAGTCAAGTCGCCTGGGTCAAGATGTTGCTAGGTTGCCTTTGTCCACTGGGTTTCCATTCTACTTTTGAGGCTCTTCTTAAAAATAAATAAATAAATACATTTTATGAAACTTGGAAGGTAGCCAGCGTGCCTCAGAGTAGAATCATATATTAAAAGATAACTGCTCTGTGCTTCTTTCAGGGCCTAACAGTTAGTACGTTAAAGTAGTGGCACCGACAATGAAAACAGCATAAGTTATACCGCATAGGTAAAGTGCCTAAATGTGCTTGTTGTGATGTTTGTGCTATTAACTAACATTTAGACATACAGCTTTACAGTTTGTGGTGATTTAGAGAATCAGGTAGGCTGGAAGGGACCTCTAGAGTTCTATAATCCAACCATATTCTGTTAAAAACAGGTTGCTCAGGAACTTGTCAAGTTCTGAATCCCTCAAAGGATGGAGACTCGGCAGCCTCCTGGGCAGCCTGTGCCAGTTTTGACCATGATCATTATTTTTTAAATTTATTTTTAAATTATTTCCTCATCAAGTTCAAATTTCCTATATTCCAGCTTATGTCCACTGTTTCTCTTTGTCCTACTGTTCACTTCTGAGATGGGTCTGTCTCCATCTTCTCTGCACTCCCCCTTAGCTAGCTGAAAAAAGTAATAATCAGGTGAGAAGGAAGGGCCCTCTGGAATGCTGGGGAAAAAAGGAGAAATTCATGAGAAGTGCAGATAAGGGAAGGGGGGTGTAGAAAGTAATTTCAAAAGTGATCTTTTGTCTAATGATTAGCTGGACCAGTGAAAAACCACAAAGTGTTTTTCAGGAAAGTATTTTAATACAAGAAAAGAGACAACTGAAAATATGACAACAGTCAGTAAAAATAAAATCCTGAAAAAGTTAGTAAACTAGATACAGACGTGTGGTGTTTTCTGTTGTTGCTGCTGTTGTTCTTCCTGAGCCCCTGTAAGACTTCTGTAATGTAGCCAAGTATCTTTTTTTCTCCTTCTTTTCTAAGGTAAATGCTCGAAGACATATAAATTAAGTATGGTCAGCAATGTGATAAGCAGTGACTGAAAAAGAGTATCTAATACTCTCTTGTGCAGATCTAGAGAAATACAAATCTTCAGTTTTGTTAACCTGAGTATGTAGTATCAATAAGCTAAGAGAAAGTAAAGAGCTGAAAGTGAGTGAGCCCTCAGATACAGTGTGAAGTACCCTAACTGCTCCATCTAATAGGTATCTGTAGAATAAAATTGCTTGGGTAATTGCTGAAAAATTGGAATGCAAAGCAGTAGAGGTCCCTCCCTATGAATGACACTGTCTAAAAGGCATACAGAACTGCTGTCCTAAACCAGGAATGCTTTTGTCAGTGGCGAAGGGGTTGCTTTACCTCCTGCTGCATAACTGTACCAGCATCTTTGTCTGGCCTAGGAAAGAGCTAGAAAAAGACTGAGGGAGAAGAAAAGGGGGGTTAATTTAGTTATTACTAAGGTATTCAGGTAACTTGCCAAAATTGAAGCTGTTGCTTCTGACATCTCTTTTCTGACCTTCCTGTGTCACATCTAATATGGATTTTTGTACCTCTAAAGAATTATTCCTGGTTCCTGACAGCTTGTTTTTATTCCTACAAAATTTCTTCTCCTTGACCTTGCTAAATAGTCTTGCCTTGCTTTTCATAGAATCATAGACTGGCTTGGGTTGGAAGGGACCTTGAAGATCATCTAGTCCAACCCCCCTGCCGTGGGCAGGG
>JAVKLA010000008.1:17119914-17154428 GCA_034782735.1 Sagittarius serpentarius | reverse complement strand
GGAAGAGTTCCTTGATAACATTCTGCGTTCAAATTTTGCTTTTGTATAAAAAGCCCATCTACTTCAATTTTTTTTTTTTTTTTGTCTGCAAAAGTACCTAGTAAAAGAGACAAAGGAGGAAGAAAAAACAGTGTTGTCTGGAACATTTGCAGTTTTCTTTCATTCTTTTTCTGTTTGAGATGAAAATATTAAAAAAACAAAACAACAACTAACTAACCAAAAAAAACCCCCAAACAACCAAAACCAACCAACAAAACCGAACCAAACAAACAAACACCCCCCCCCCCAAAAAAAAAGAACCAACAAACCACAACCCACAACAAAGAAAACCCCCACAAAACCAATACAGTGTCACACAGTATAACAGGTATTAGTAATTATGATCTTTACAAAACAAATACTTTAAATTGTTCAATCAAACTAAATTCTTTCTTTTACTTCAGAAAATAAACATTCATTTTATGAATATGACTTTTGAAGTTTTGAGGCCTGTTTTGAGGCCGTGAGCATTATATAAATAATCTCATTTTATATTCTTGGGAAAAAGGAAATGTAAAAATGGAACTTGTAAGTATGGTCTGTGCTAAATAAACACCTGAAGTATTACGGTTTGCTTGATAGCGCTTTGAATCCTCTGTCCTTAAAAATCTTTTTGTTGGGTTGAAGAGAGAGGTTGACAGGTGGTCAGATCAAGGAAATATTTTGAACATTTTTGAAACGATGTTAGATAACGTGTATTTCAAAATGATGACAAGGCATTGGTTTACAAAACAAAATAGAGCTGTTCTGTTAAGTTTAGATATACTAGTCAGGCCACGTGTTGTGTTTCAAATTACAAGTTGAGTTTCAGCTTTTAGTAGTTAGCTGTTGCTTTTCTTTAAATTATTTTTGCATGAATAATGTAGCCAGTATTATTTGTACTATTTGTGAAATGTCTGTAACTTTCCTTCTAGTATGAAACCTTCAGAACAGAAGAAGAAGAAAGAATAAAAGCTAAGGGGCAAGATGTCAAATCATCAGTGTATTTCATGAAGCAGACCATTAACAATGCTTGTGGAACAATTGGGCTAATTCATGCTATTGCAAACAACAGAGATAAAATGAACTTTGGTAAGTTTTGTTGGTTGGTTGACTGGGTTTTTTTGTTGGCTTTTCCCTTTCTTTTTCTTAGCTGTGGGGAGGCATGGAGGGAAGGATATGTTTTGTACTACTGTCTCTGAATATAACCATTCATAAAGGACTATCTCTATTCAAAGAGCATTTCTACCTATAATTATAAAACCAGTATTTCATACTAATCCACGAACTAAAGCAGTTGAAACATTGCAAACTGCAGCAGGTAGCAATTCTTCTTGCAGTCAGCCTTCAGTGTCTTAAAGATACAATGCAATTATATCTTTAAATCTTGTTGAATACAAGCATTCTGTAAGCCTTGAATGAAGTTGAATTACGGCATGACTCTAATTATGTCTTTTTTAAATTTTTTTTTAAAGAAACTAATTCTTCACTGAAAAAGTTCCTAGAAGATTCATTATCTATGACTCCAGAAGAGAGGGCCAAATACCTAGAAACTTATGAAGTTAGTATCATGTGGTTTTACTTCTTTTTAAAATGGTGTAAGAATTACTTGCATGAGCAGGTACTGTCCTTAGGACTTGATCCAGTGAAACACTTGAACGATTCAATTTTACATGTGAGCTTATGATCACATAGTTGCTACAAAGAAAAGCCTGCTTTGGTAGTTTGAAGTATTCCTTCCTGCCCATAGCTTAGTCAGCAGAATGGATTTTGTCAATATTCCTCATCCATATTAATTCACTGGCTTAGTTTAAAATGACTTTGAAATGGATGAGAAATGTGTGCATAATCTTTTTGGTGCGTTCAGGATGCAGTATAATGGTCAATTTAAGCTGCTCTGGGGCTATTGCTGAAAGGGTGGTCCTTCTGCTGCCTCCTTTCATTTGTGCCTTCTAGTCATTCCACTTTGGCTGTAGCAGTTTGGGCACACAAAGGGCTGATTTGGCTGAAATATAATCTCTTTCCCCCACCACCCCAAACAATTAGATGAGCTAGCTGATAGTGTGGTTAGCCAGATCATTAGTGCTGTTTGAAAGGATGCGGCAGAAACATCTGGCCAGTGGTGGAAGGAGAATGGTGCTGTTGCTCCTGATGGTAATGACGATTCTCTCTCAAAATGAAAATCTTGATGATTTTCAAGTCTGAGTTCAATTTAAGCTTATTGTGAAGCCCTCAGGAGTAAGGGTGTTAACACGTGGCTGAGGGAGGTAGTAACAAACAGAAATAGTAGAGGTTCAATGACACTTTCTGTAGAAATGTTGGACACAAGATGTCTCATCAGAGCTTCTGTCTAAACTATTTTGTCTGCTCAAGAAGTGATATATAACAAAAACACTTGCCCGTAGTGTTTTCTGTGTGTAAAAGGGCCATCACAAACTGTTAGATACTTGATTTGAATTGTCTGCGATGAAACTGAAATACTGGTCTTTGGAGATCCTTGGAAGTGGAGATTGTTTGGGGTTTGTTTATTTTTTTTTTATTTATTACAGGCACTGAATAGAAATAGTTACATCTATGGCATTTGATGAAATGCAGAGCATACAGTGATGCTTAAAACATTGAAAGTCTCTCATTTAAAGTCTGATTGAAATATGTTTTAATTTTAGGCTATTCGTGTTACTCATGAATCCAGTGCCCATGAAGGTCAGACTGAGGTATAAATTTTTTTAAAAAATCTTTGTTAATAACTACTTTGAGTTGAATATAATTGAAATGAAAACAATCATGTATTAAAGGTTTATAGTGAAATGGAGATTATTGCTTGGTTTGGAGTATTGTGTCATTAGTCAAAAATCAGGGCACAAAATCAAGTGGCATTGTTGCGGGGGAATCAGACTTGAAGCTTGTATTTTATTTTTTTGGTAGGTTTTTTTTTTTTAAGCTTTTATATGACATGGATGATCTTTTCAAGCTTCATTTCAGAGTAAAACAACCAGTAATAGTATTTTTAATGAAAGTTGAGGTTTTGATATTGCAAATTTGTAGCTGAGACTAAGATCCATAGTAATCATACAAGTGGACCATTTTGTGAGAGTCTGAAAAGAAATAGAACAGTACTTGATTTGCCATTGTGTATGTGCTGTTTGTGTACAAATACTAATTCAGATAAATTCTCACTAATACATATATTTATAGGCTTTTATACCCCAACAGACTGGGTGAAATAGAAAAAAAAAACCCAAACAACAACAAACAAAAAACCCCCACCCAACCAATCCCAAAACCAACAAAAAACCTTAACATAAACATAAACTTAACATTCAACATTTTTCTGCTTCAGTCATACTAAGGCAGTTTTCCATCCTTCTGGTTCAGATTTTAGTATCTGTTCCACAAAAAGAAAATTGTAGATTTTTGCTAGCACTGCTTTGTTTGAGAAAGAGAAGAACCCTCCATTGTTTGGCTGTGACTCCAGTGGCTCATCTGCTTTCTTTTTTTTGAACTACAGTAGGTGAAGTTTTCTTTCTTCTTATGGCTTGTGCAGTGTCTTCTAAACAATGCAGGAGAAAGCAAAGCAGTCCTTTCTGCTCCCCCTTGCCCCACCACCTGGAAATTAAAATGAAGAGGATTGGTTTAACTGTTTCTATTATACTCAACTTCCTTTGTGATACTTTCTTTAAAAAACACCACCACTCTTTTTTCTTATCTCTTTCTCTAAATTAATCAAGGTGCTATATTTCAAGAAGAAACATCAGAACAAATTCATATTTCTGTTCCTTTTCTAAGTGAGAGACTAAAAAAAATCATCTGGTTTCTTTACAAATGAGTCCTTTTCTAGATATTCTTGGCAAGTGCAGTAAGAGAGAGGCTATGGAGATTATTCCCACAAGTTGTTGAAGACTGAATCTTTTCCGAAGATCCTTGTGAAAGAGAAATTTCTTTAGTTGTTTTGATGTATTGTGACAATCATCCAGGGAATAGTTTGTCTATGCATTATTCTGGCAGAAATTATGGAATGATTGGGAAAGAAAATGCAAGGGCTATACAGTTCCTGAGAGTCTTTGTAAAGATTCAGGAGGCATCTAAGTGATGATGGAATCTCCTAGTAAGGGACAATTAACTTCTTGAACTTCCACAAATTATTTTTTTTCCTGATCAAGATAACCTCAATACAAAAGATTAATAGTTGTGTGGAAAGATGAAGAATTTTTTGTCATAATAAAAATTTACAAGATTCTCATAGCAACCATGTCTAAACACTAATATTGAATAGGTAATTTCCTTGCCAAATATTTATTATTCCATTTTGCATAACTGAATCTGGAAGTAATTCCATATGTATATTCCTTAGACTGGTAAAATAACTTCTTCCTGTCCTTCTGGTTCCAAAGTTGAAATAGTACAATAGTACAGCTGAATACGTGTCCTAGGACCATTTTTCAGAGTAGCTCTGATACATCAACCAAGGAGGGAGGAAATAAACAAGTTATCTTACTGGAACATCTAATTGCCTGAAGATCCTGTCCTACCATAGTGTAGTTAAATTGGCAGCAAGGCCTCCCCTTTTATCTGTACAGGACAAATTGCTTTAGTTTAAAGTACAATTCTTTTTAAGCAAAACAAAATCTGAAATGTGAATATGCTGAGAAGTGTAATTGAGGCTTGGAGTGAGTTACTCTCCTAGTCTTTTTCCTTTCAGTCGTACATTTTAAAGGTTACTGTATACCTCTTTGTGTAGTGGTGGAGGGAGGACTGATAAACAGCATGCTCTTGAAGATGCTGAAGTTAGCATATGCAGGTCATGCAAGGATGTTCACTTGTCTTGCAGGGTAAGTTGATAATTTCTGGTACCTTTGGAGCAAGACAGAAGAGAATCCCATTCATCCTGCATATCCATTATTGTTAACGATTACTTTCCTGAGAACTTAAACTTCTTATCAGAGCACTGGAAAGGAACATGTCTGCCTTCCTATGACCCTGTTGGGTTTTTGTTCTCCCCCTGCCCTGCTCCTCCCCCTGAACAGCAAGGGCGTTTTGCATAGAAATGTTTCCTTTGAATGAAGTGGCTTATATAGTTGCTTAATGATAGTAAGTGCTGTAACTTTGTGAGCAAAAAGTCCTTTCCAGGTGTCCTGCAGAATTAAAGGTTAAGAAAATGTGCAGGCCTACTCTTTCAGGATGATTAACTTGGCTTGCATGCTTCCTAAGAATACTTTGCGCTGTGGGTGGTTCTGTCCCTTAGATAAGTATTGCATACTACTGTCCACTCAAATTCTTCTGAAGATGTTGCTTAAGCTCAGTTGTGTTAATAACATCCAAAAGTGGGATATATGGCAGTCAGCCTTGCTGATTTGGTTAAGAAATTGCTCTTAAGATGCTGTTCTTTCCCTCCTCCATGTGAAACACACCACCTACTATAGATCAGTATTATGGGATAAAAGTAAAATTTTCTGGAATCTTGAGATGTGGAAGGTTTAAAAATAGCAAAGAATACAGACAGGTTCTCTTCTGATTATATATGTATTTTTTCCTGGGCTCTGATTCATCACATCTTTGAGGGTTCAGCCTATAATGCTTACAAGTAAAGCCTTTATTTGTTGATTGTTCCTTAACAGTCTTGCTAAGCTGCCTGAGTGGCTACTTGATTTTTACAATATGCAAGTGGATTTTCTGCTTTTGTTTCTGTTCTGTGTATGTGGGTGTTTCAAACCTTGAAATAAAGTGAGTCTATCCAGAAATAAAAGGTTAGCAGTAATAGAGTAAAGCAATGCTGTCTTTCTAGTATCTGTGTATTTTATCTATTTGTCTTGTCCAGTGGGTAGGATTTGTTTCTTGTTTAGAATAATCTCATTAGAGATTATTTTTATTTTAATTTCTTACATTCTTAAGAAAAGTTGTATTTGGAAAAAAAAAAGTATCTGACAAGATATTACTTGCATAATATTAGTGGACTGCTAGATTCTGCATTCCAGTTAGTGATTGCTGGAAGAGAAGAATTATGGTGGTCAGTTTTCTTCTGGGATGTATCATTAATGTGTGATCCCTTTAGATGAAGCATTAAGATGAATTGCTAAGCAAGTGGATTGAAGCTGAGAGCTATAGAGTGTTGTGCCTTGATGGGTGCTTTAACAGGCTTCCCAAGTTTGATGGCTGTGATTAATTTGCCTAGTTTGAAAGGGAAAAAAAAAAGGCTGTGTTCCTAGCCATTTTATGTAACTTTTGGTATTGCATTTAAAACTTTAACAGGCCATCTATAGACTGGATTAGAACTGAGTATTTTGGGGATGTTTTTTGTATTAAAATATGTGAAGTTTTTAATGAAGTTTCCTGAACTTTTATTAAACAACTTAAATATTTTCTTAGAGAAGTTTTTTTCTTCTTTCAAAGAGATTAAAATTTAAGAACAGTTAAGGAGTTTTCATTTTGCTAATTCATTGCAGATTCACAAATTAAAAGGATTGTAAATTTGGGCTTATACTTGAGGCCAGGTTTTGAACCAGGTTTGATTGAAGTTTTGTATTAAGACTCCTGAATTCTGTGGCTCCATGGCTCACTTTTTTTGCTACAGTAAAGCAAATAAATAGATAAAGCAGTCCTATAGGTACTTTTATGTGTAAAAATTGTAGGTCTGTTTAAAATTACTTTAGTAGCAAGCAGGAAGATCTGGGAAAAATTCCACAAGAGAAGCGTTGTGTTTGTTTCAGGGGTTTCAAGGGTGGTTTGCTTCTGATCCCATGTTCCAGTACTATAATGAGAGCAATTAATGTAAGACTCTTAACAGTCTTTCTGTTAAACTTTATGCTGCTGAAGCTTACCCTTTCTCAAGTGACAGATATTTCATATGCAAAGCTGCCAAAAAAAAAGGATCTAGGTCTTTATGATAAAGCTTCACAGATCCAGCTCGCTCTCCTTCCTATGTGGTAGCTCCTGGAAGGCAGCTATTGCTGAGACTAGAATAGTTGCCAGCTACTCAATATACTATTTATTCTTTCATGAGTCTTCTGCTGAGCATATACTTTTCTTTATAATTCCTAGCATGTCTGAAGATGCAGAAAATACAACCTGCTTTTTTGCAGAACTGCATACGCTTTTAAGGTGGTCCTTATATTGTTTGTTGCTTTGTACTAAGCAGTGTTTGAGTTTTTCTATTTGTTTGTTTTTCGTTTGGTTTTTTTCTTTTTGTTCTTCCTGTGCCTGCTTCAGCAGTTCATGAACTGCTGAGACCCTGTACTACCACACATCTTAACATTGCTGATACCCTCTTAAAAAACAAAAACAAAACAAAAAAAAACAAACACAAAAACCCCACAAAAAAACCCCAACATAATCCTTCAAAAATATTAAAAAGACAGGACAGTTTGTGAATGCTAGAGCATCTGCATCAGCTGTCTAACCTATAGTGATGATTAATGAGGAAGTTTTGGCAAAATCTGGGAGAGGAAAATTAGCTAATAGCACTGATCAGGGTTAGGTTCATATCTAACTTTTTTTGTATTACTGTCTTGGGTTGCTTTCTTTCAAAACAGTCATAGTGACTACTGACAAGTAACAGATCAGAAAATCTGAGGGGAGAATTTTTTGAAAACAGGAAAACATGGTAATTACATGAGACAGACTTCGAGTTCTCAAGTCTTGCAGAGCAAATAGCCCATTTGGAGGTTGGGCAAGAAACTTACTTTGTATTCTACCTACTAATTTTCAGTAATAATAAAAAGTTACTGTATAGTTGTCTGAGAGAGTAGGAAAGGAAGAAGATGCAAAGGCACACTTGTTACAGAAATAAACCAGTAGAAATGGTTTAACTCAATTAAACAATTATATGCTATGATAGCTTGAGGGAAGTTATTCCAGGTAGAAAATGTTATCTGTACTGATTCTTGAAAATGACCTTTTTAACATGTGAATATAATAATGTGAGTAGCAAGATACTTTTGTTCTGCTCGTATTACTGATATCCATATCCACTACTTTGCAACTATACTTCTTTACAGCTCAATTCCACAGTAAGGAAAACGGTAAGCTGTACCATATAAAGTACTTTTTAAAAGATTAATTGGCCTTTAGTGAAGGAATTGGATCTAGAGAATAATCTGTGTTCAATTTCTGTATTTGTAAAGGCTTTGACATGCTTAGCTCTTGTTCAAATACTCTTCTGGTAATAGTATCTGAAGTTTTAGCCAGCTGTATGTGTCTGTGGCTGTTGAAGTAATTCTGGATTGTCAGATTACCTACAGTATCTTCTGTCTTCCATCAGTCTCCCAAACAGCTTCCTGAAACAGCTGATCCTATAGCCCTATAGGACCTAATGTTGGCACAGAGGTGTTAGAAGCACACTCCTGTTAAGAAGGCTTAACAGACTAGAGTTAGATCAGCTTCTGCTGCTGTGGACAGCAAATACTCAAATAGTTGTGTTGTTAAGTAATTGGCAGGCTGTTTGTGTAACATCAAGGTATGACTAACTGCTGACACATGGCTTTCCATATCACTTTGTTATAAAGTTCAAATGATAGACTGAACTTTTTATTATGTCTTGTGGTACTTGCGGCATATGGAACCAGTTTTGTGTTTGAGGTTGAAATTTTTTTGGACGGGGGAGTTTTAGCATGGTTTATGCATTACTGCTTAGCAGAATGTGATTTGTGGTCTTTGGGAAGTTTCCTTCTTTAAATAGTTATTACAGCATAGCTCAAAATAATGTTTCAATCAAGCAAATAAATACTAGTGAAATGGCCACTTGAGATACCCGTGTTAGATAATGGTTAGAGAATAATAAGAGCTTTTGATTTTGTTCATGGCCTAAATTCTTAGGAGAAAATTAGGAGCTCTCAAATTCCTGTTTGTTCTTTCCTCTTCCTTAGAGGCTATTGAGAATGTCCAACTAAATGAAGTTTAACCTACAGTGTTTCAGTTACGAGTTATTATGGAAGAGAGAAGAAAACAGAACTGGAATATAAAATATATCAACTATTTCGGGGAGTACAGAAGATACTGCCTTTGGTTCTGTAACTCCTCCTGTTTGTTGTTTGTGTTGGTGGTTTTGTTTTTTTTTTTTTCTTTTTCAGTACACTTCATACATCTATTTACAGCTGACAGCTTTGGCTACTAGAACTGTATGTTGGGCTAAATGACGCTCAGAACTGAGCAGACTGAGGTGCTGCATCCAAGCTGCCACTTCAAATGAAAACAACATTCTTGCACCTCATTAGACCTCTATCAAAAATATTGATTGTGGAAAAATTGGCCTTTGAAAATCAAAATTGGTGTTTGACTCTATCAGTATTGAAGTCACAAGTAAGAACTGGTCTCAGATGTTCATGAAAAACTGAAATACTTGTGCACATCAGTATGTTTACTTCGATACGCTTTGTTCACAAGTATGATCAGGAATACTTTTCACATGGATTGAAGTTGGCAGCCACTAAAAAAAGCTACCACAGCTTGATTTCTTCCTTAACTCAAACCATAACTGCAAACTGTAGTCTGTAAACTTGCTTAGTGTGCCTTAAGAACTATAATCTTGCTTGGAATGCGCTAAGTTAGACTTTGATCACAGTAACAGTCATTAACATTGGCAAGAACTAAGTAGAGTCAATGCACTCTGTTCATAACTGCTATAAAACTTGAACTTTCAAAGATCTCTGGTTCCCTGGGGCATTACAATTTATTGTTAGAGAAGAAACATAAAAGGAGCTTCCCTTTCACTCCTGCCGAGAACATATGGTGGCATTTTTTTTCTTAAATAGCCCATATTCCTCAGTGTTTCTTCTGAATAATCCATAGTCTTGTAAAGAAACATTTGCATCTCAGGAGAATATAAAATCAATTATATAACCGTTTCTAAGATGATTTTTGTTTAGCTTAGCATTACAGAACAAGCATGTAATCTCTCCTATAAAGGCGATGAAGTTGCCTAAAAATGTTAGCTATAGCTTTTTCTCTTTTACAGCCTATGCAATAGAAGTGTAAAAATGAGCTTACTAGAATCATGTGAAATGTTTGGAAATTATACTTGATTAGTCTTTGACTCATTGCATTGCCCTGTTATTTAACGTGTCAGTGTTTCAGTGACATGCATCAATCTGATTTCTATACTTTACTGAGAAAATAACTAATAAGGTATTAACACAGTATTTTTCTGAATTGTTATTCTGGGTCTTATGCTTAACTGTAAAATCTGTACGAAGGAACACTGATTCCTAGGATGAGACATAACTATAGAGGATATTCGCACCCATAAAGCAGCCCATGAATTTAAATAACAAGTATAAGAAATAAATAACAAGTGAAAGTAACAAAAATCTTTCTACAGTTTTGCATCCGACATCTCTACCAACCAACTGCCATAAGTTTTGTTTTTTGGTTTTTGTTTTTTTTTTTTTTTCTTTTTGCATCTCCGATTCACAATGCTTCCAGTGCTGTTCTTGCACTATCTGTGTAAGAGAGAGTAAGCAGCAGGCTCTAACCATGTGTTTGCTCACTGGCATTTCAGCAGGCTGTTCATGACAGGTGATGGTTGAGTTCACATGTAACCTCCCTTCCCTCAAGCAGAAGAAAACTGAATTGGCCCTCTTTTTTTTTTTCTTTATGTAACCACTAATTTTGGAGGGAAAAATGGTAAGAACTTACAATCCTTAAGACTGCCAACATTTTACCAATATACAGCTGAAGCTAGACAGTGGGCTAAAACTACTCAGGGAGTTGATGTTGCATCAACTGACTTTGCTCGAGGAAGCACTCTGAAAATATGGTAATTAGGTGTGCAACAATGCTGTTCATTTAAGAAAAAAAAAATCTTGCGGAGGAAAAGCTATTTCAAAAAATCAAGGTGATTTAGGTTTTGCAGAGCTCCCTAACCTTTGGAATTCTTGTTTTTTGTAATTCCACTAATTTTTGATCACAGAAGTCACCATTGTGATAATCTAGCTTGACTTTTGCCTAACATAGGCCATAGAACTTAAATGTAGGTCATCAGAGGGAGATAAATTATCACTAATTTTTAAAAGATTTTTTTTTGGGTGCTCTGATTTCACCATTTTTCTCGTCTTTTAAGCTCTGTCTTTACCCATATGTCTAGAAAAGTAATATTCTCAGGATACTGTCCTTTCTTAATCATGGATTAAACTGACATGGAGAATACTGTAAAGATTTTCTTTTTACCAGCTGCAGAAACACTAATTAAACTTACTGGTGCAGAAGTTGATGAGCTAGCAGATATAGCCCAATTCAGTTTAAAAACTGTAGTCTCGGTTTCAATACATATTAATGCTGATAATTGTAATGTTGACAAAACAAGTAGGTTTGTGAGGAGTGGAGTTTATGAACCATAACTTGCTAAGAATTTGCATGTCGTGCAGGCTTTTGTTGCATGTAAGGAAGTTCTAGTTAGGAACAAGGCTTTTCTTGCAGGTGAAATATTCATAAGGTCTCTCATTTGTGTGAATTCTGTGGTGTACTGTTGGGGGTGAGCTCACAAAGCAGCTTCTGCTTCTGTGGAATACTTCCTTTGTCAGGCTTCTCTTCCCTGTCTGGCTGCTTATCTTCTTGAAAGCTTGAAGGAACTTCATGTGTCTCAAGATTTCACCACCACCAAAACAGGCTTGAAATGTTGTTAAAAGATTAAAAACACTTGTGAAGGAAGAGGATTTTCTCAGACAGTGTGATGCATAGATTTAATTTGCATGTGAAAATGGATAATGACTTCTAAGGAAGAATAATGCTAGCACACTTTGAACTGTAATACAGACCCTGTAAAACATTGTGTTTAATTCAGTAATGAGCAATTACTTAAGCAAAACAAAAAAAGCCTCAAAAGGTGGTGGGGAAAAATTTAAGATATTAAGTACATCCTCTCTGAGTATAATCATAAAGCTATAATAATTCTTACATTGCCCATTTGGCTGGAAAAGTTGCACTTTTTATTGTCACTTCAACCTTCCCCCATCTCTACTACAGGGCTTACTGTACGGGAACTGTGTAACAAGGCCACAAACACTTAGTTTGTTGGGAGGAGTTACTGCACACTCATGGACCGACAACTGAGCAGATGCAGAACTTGTGGCAGGGCCTCTGATCCCGGGGTTGTGCATATGAGATGAAGACCAGGACTAAAAGTATTGTATCTCCTTTTGTTTCCCAAGTTTCCAGTGATGTTGGTATGCAGTTAAAGCTCGTTTGATCTCTGTCCCAGTGCAACTAGCATTTCGTTCTACACAGTGGCACAACCTCAAAATGGGGCAAAGAAGAAAGCCCCAGTCCCAGCAGAGTTTGTCAGCTGATAGTCAGGGAAGCTTCCTTAGAGGAAAGTGGCATGGGCTTGAACTTTCCACTGAGAGGGTGCCCTGAACTTAAGCTTCCAGACAGATGAATTTTTGTAACCGCTAGCAAGTTAATCAGTAATAAATATTTCTTCTTAGAAAGAAATGGTCATGCAATACCAGATGCCACTTTGTCCTGTCAGGTCTTCAATACATTAGACATGGACTGAGATGCTTTGCTGGATTGGGTTCCCCAAGCAAGATGAGCAGACAGATCCCTGTTTCTAGAACCTAACAGATTTGGGCATGAGCCAAGTCATGAGCTACTCAGCGCTATCAAACTTCTGCACTTTTAGGTGTGTGCAAAAGCACAGCTTTTGGTGCCGGACAAACTTTATAGGTGTTTCCTTTAGATCTTAGATTTAAATGCATTGAGGCTTTAATAACAGCTATATATAGCAATGAGTTGGATTGGGGCAGATGATAATTGCCTGAACACTTTTTCTTGACATATTCCATGAAGCTTTTAAATGGTTTATAATGTATTCTTTGCTTTACAAACCATAAACTTAATGTGCTTACTGGTTTATATGACAATAACATTCAATTCTATTTCAGGGGTTTTGTTTTACCACTTCAGATATTTGACCTGCTACAATTTTCAGCACAGAAATATGTTCCTGTGATCTTTTCATCTTGTGAAGTTAGTCTAATTCTGTCTTCTCTGCAGTTTCTAGCTGTTAATGTCTTGTCTGAATAGAGTATCTCAAGTTATGATTTGTCTTCCATGTTTTAAATTAAATGTGAAATGTACGACTTTGTATCCTTTATTTGGAGATGTGTATTTAACATTCATATCATATTAATATTGACATGTAATTGTATTTTAAATTTTTTTTAATATTCAGTTGAAAACAACTTCAGCTGACACAGCTTAATTTGTGCTTATTATTAAAGCAATGCATGGAATTTTATGGCTATTGCAGCCTTTTTAATTAGACATAATTCAGTATTAACGTTGCTTTTTGAGAATTCCTATATACTGTCTGTCAAAATTTCACTCCTACAACTGCAGAAGTCTGTTTTCAGTGGGAAGGAGGTTTCTGTTTTGTCTTGGTTGATTTCACTAGGGGACCCACTAGTATAGGAAATAAAAGATAAAAAGATTCAATGAATGGGATTTAAATGAGGACAAATACTGACCTAAAAATATTAAAATATTAGTTGCCTTAAACTGCATTCTAGGTTATAAATTCAGTTTTGATAACCTGAAGTCTTTTCTGGTCTCATTACATTCAGGCAAGGGGTGTTTTTAATATATTATCATTATTTTAGCAATATTAGCCATAAAACAAAGAAGTAAGTGCAATCATTAAGAATGGTAAAAGTGAAGAATTGTGGTAAAAATGGTAAAAAAAAAAAAAAGGCTTTATAAAAAACATCTTTCAATATTCTGGTCATCCCTGTACTGTTAAACAAATCTTAAACTTAGTATTGTTCAAAGTCGTCTTAATGGTTTCATAATAATTACACTAGGAGTGCTAAAAGATAGGGGGGGGGTTTTAGAGCAAAAATATACAGTTTAACAGCTTTCAGTCAACGAAATGCATCAAAGCCAGAGTAAATTCCTACTCTCAACAAGTTTTTCAGTTTCATTTTTTTAACTGTTTCTAAGTAAACAGTTACTATATTGCAGATTCTAGGAAGACTAACAATCTTGTCTGTTTTGATAGCAGCAGCTTAAAAAATTGTAAAACAATGTAGTGTGTCTTGCCTTTTACCATGAACTGTCTAGTCAGCAAAGCTCTAAAATTTCTACCCCACAGCAGGTTCCAGTCTTACAGGTTCCTCCCTCCACAGGGAGGTTTGTGGACTGTGAGGACTTCTGGGAGCAATGTTTTATTAGTTGTCTTTTGGAATTTTCTTAGGCAAGCTGAGAATAAATTGTTTTTAAAGCCATCCGATATGTTATCTGAATGTAAAATGTCTCGTTTTAAATCAATTCTTCAGGCGAAGAATTTGAAAAAAAACAACCAGTAGTACAGATAAACTGTAATAGCTATTAAAGTCTTGTAAGCTTCTCTGACTCACAGAAGTATTGTCATTGCTAAATTCCTCTTTCTTCATATAGTTACGTTTCTGGGCTGCTTTGTCCTCTCTTATGTGAAGCTGCTGAGATTTAGGATGAATTAAAATGCTTGAAAATCAGAAGCTAATTGGAAAAATAAAAACCCAAACCTGTGGCAAACCTGTGGAAAACTACTTTCTGGACAAGTTGAGACTTAGTAACACTCCATGTTTGTATTTGAGCTCTACAGTTTCTACTGTACTTGATGCTTGCTCTTCATGAAGAATTCCTATCTCTGTGTGTTCTTTAAGGTCAGCAATGTGGGAGCAGAAAAAAACAATTCATTGTCCCACTCTTGATAGGAAAAGAAAAAAAAGAAAGGTAAAATTGAAAGGGAAAGAAGATTAATTCCTTCCAAAAATAATACAAAGAAAGTAAATGGTTTTGACTGGCACTTACGCATTGATTAAAAAGAGTGAAAATAATTTTTTTCAGAGAAGCTAGCTAATACTTGGGTTTTGAAGTCTACCGAATCATTCCATTCAGTGCATAATGTGGGACATACCTCAAGGAACTGCAGTTTCTCTTCTGCTTGCATAACTTTAGTGGATTCACAGGCAGCTGGCAGGTCTCCGTGCGGATAAGTGGGCTATCATTGATGAGTAAGTATGTTTGCTAGTGGGGCTCTGCAGGGATTGGTTGTAAGACCTGTACTTTTAAACAGCTTCTATCAGTGACATGGAAGACAACACAAAAATACACCCTAAAACCTGTAGGCTGTGTAAGAAGGTCAAGAGATAGTGAAACACAAGACATCAACACAAGACAGTCTGGATTACCCTTTAGGTTAGCTTCAAACAAAGGAGTATTTTTCTGAGGCCAAATAAAAGCTTTGTAATTAGCACAAAAGATAAAGCTTATTTCCTGACAGAAGGTGAGGGATTCTCTGAAAGACTGAAGATTACATTGGGGATTTTTATACATGCTGAGAGGAGAAAGTAATGGTGGATGATAAGCTGAAGGTGAGCCCCTGTTTTGACATCGTGGCCAGATGAACTAATGTAATCCAGTGTTCCATATTCATATCATCATTAAGCACCACTAGAAAGGTTGCCTTTTCATTTAGCACTAATGTATTTAGTAAACTGCATGAATATGTTACTTACTGTCTCTGTAGCTATAGATAAGATTGATGGAAAATTTGGTTTGTTCTGATCTATTTCAGTAGTAAAAAAATTGTTATGCTTAAATGTTTGATTTTGTTTTGTGAGTATGTTCTGGTCCAAACAAAACTTGAACTTGATTGGTCCTGTGGCCTGTGTGGGACAGAAGATCAAAACTAAATCATCACAATGGTCCTTTCTAGTCTTAATATATTTACTGTAACTTTGTCAGTTGCAGCTGAGAGTCATTTTTAATACTTCTGTGGTCTTTCTTCTAATAGTAACAATTTGAATGGTTTAACATAGTCCTACTGCTTCCACGGATACTAAAGAGATCCTGTGTGTTAATGGCAATACTGCCACTGGCCTGCTATTTTAGAAGAATAGGTGAAAAACTTAGGAAGTTGCATACCTCACCACGGTAAGCTTCCCTTTTCCTTTGCTTTCCTTTTATGTTAGACATGGAACAGTAAAGAAACTCTGGGTTCTGTTACAGTAGTTACTTGATTCATTTTAAATCCCAGAGCAGCACAACATAGCTTTCCCAAATTATCAAAGAACTGTTGCTTACAGTCTTTGTAGCTGTAGACAAAACTCTGTTCTCAACTATTCCTTCCATGAGATGATACTTGAATCCCCTTCCTCCTCACTTTCCGACAGTCTGTCTCTTGAATGAGTCAGTTAACTTGTGTTCGTATGATGAAGTTCACTGGGTGTGAATAACCTCTAGTTTATCTGGTGATAAACTTCAGATTTGAACCATGTCTTTGCTTATTTTCGTTGTTCTTTTGTCTTCTCACTCAAATTCAACACGCTCTTGATTTATTATCTGTGTGACTGGATCAGTTAAAGGACAGTATAATAAATAGTGGACATCTTTGCAGTTGCCTTTTTAGGTATGTTACTTCAAGTTTAAGTGGGCTAAGTATGTTCTTTTTTAATGTTTATGTAGTCGTCATCGTCCTCGCTGTCTTCACCACCATCCTCATCGCAGCCTCAGGTTAGCCACAGCAGAACGAAGGCTTCACCATTGTGTCACTCTGCATCCCTCTCCTGGGCCAAACGTAATCATGTAGGTCCTGCAAAGGCTACCAGTCCGTCAATCCGTCTTCGTCGTTGGCGGCCCTTGATACGCCTTCCATCTGTTGGGCTTCATTCTGTTGTAAGTGTAGTCCATCTTCAGTCTTTTCTTACTCTGACACAACTGGCCTTCTGCCATGTAACTTCGGTCTTCAAGGCATCATTTTTTGTTGGGGTCTTTTCTCAACCATTCTTAGGATTTCTTTCTTTCTCCCCGCCCCCCCCCCCTCCCCCTTCCCCCATGTCAGACAGCAAAAGTACATCACTCCATGCTTTGCTGTCCAGGTATTTTTTGATTCAATACACGTGCCAAATCATTTTCAAAGCATAGATGAAGTTTGCCCTTCATGAAGCGGCTTTTTTTTTTGGCCATAGGCTCCACATCCAGCCTCTTCTTTTCACTTCATCTTCATGATCTTTCATTTGGATGTGCTAAACCAAGGGGCTTCTAATTCTTTGTCACATTATATTATTTCTTCTGTGTTTGAGACCTGGTTTATGTTCTCATATCCTAAACCTAGTCTCCTTTTCTTTCATTCTAAGTCTTGCTTTATGGTCCCTGGGTATTTCAGTAAAGATGAAATGTTTCCTGTAATCCCAAGGGGCTGGCTTACTTTCTTACTTGACATCTGTTTCTTTATCCAGTTTGTGGACATACATTCTAGTTGAAGGTGAAGATACTCTAATAAGAAAAGCTTGTCATCAAATACCATACTTAACACAGAGCACACATATGTCTTGACAATGTAGAAAAAAATTACATGCACAGAGTAGCCAATATTTCTGAACTGTCCTATGACCACCATCAGAAACACTAAACAGAGTGGTTTAGTGGTATTTCATCCTGCTTTTAAGGAGTGATCACACTTTTAGTATACACACACACACAAAAAATATCTTTATGTAGAAGTGAATGGTCTTAAATGCAAAATTGGGACAGGGATTTTGTTTTTATCGTTCTTTGGTAATGACCACACTTCACCTGTGTTACTAAAAATTCTTATTTGAGATATGTGGATCTTTTACTGAGGTGAAATAACTATTCTGACCGTGTTCCAAATAATTTCCTTTGTCATACAGATCTGTCTTTCCAGATGTGGAAATCCTTCTTAATGTTTTATTGCTATTAAAAATTAGCGTCCAAATGCTTCCATTTCTTTATAGCTTTTATATTTTTATCCTGATGAGTATCTCAAGATGGGACCTTTTTCCAGACTCCTTTCTCTTTATGTGAATAATAATTGCTATTATTAACTATCTAGCTCTCTTGTAATCTTCAGCACCATGGAACATTCTTGATGTTATCATTTGGAGCTAGTTAAATACCTTGGGATTTGAGGAGGCATGGAGTTTAGCCCAGGATTAAGTTCTCCCCAGCTCATGCTTCCTCCCCCCATTTAATATTTATGCCATTGGCATATCTCTGACATTTTACCTGGGGACTTCCTTGTTTGTTTAACAAAACTTGGAAAATTCTATGTCGTATTTTTGTAATTTGAAACTGGGATCTTTTATGAATTTGACCTATATGAGCTTGTTGTTACCAAAAGATTTACTGAGGAAGACTTGAGCTTGAGTGTGCCTGCCTAGAACAGAAACATTAACTGACTATGAGTTTACTTCAACACTAAATAAATCATGACTTATCAAAGAATGGACGTTACGGCATAATCTGTTGTGATTATACAAGAAAACCACTGTGGGCAAGTTAAGAGTTTTATTTACTTCAGAAAATTTCTAAAAACAACTCCTCATCCATTAGCAGTAAGCATTTGCTTTGAAAATGTTCAAAAAAATTCATTCAGAAAATACGTGGCCTTCCATACAACTGTATCTGGCAAAACAGAAGCTTGCCACTAAAAATAGTTTTAAAATATTACTTGTTAACTCCCCTGAGATCCTGACTGTCTCTATCTGACAGATTAAAATTAGAAGTCCTATATGCAAAGATTTATCACTGAATACAATAGTCTGATATTTTATTAGTAACTAAAATGTTGTTCTCCACTTTTGTATAACATACCTTTCCAAGAAGATTCAAGAATACACAGACTATATGTAAATTAGTGTAATATGTGAAAAAGCAGACAGCATTTTGGGCACTAAAGCTGTCTCAGTTGGCTTGATAATAAATACAGTCTTGTCCTTAAAGTTTTGTCCTGTTGATGCCCATCAACAAGTATTATTAGTATAGCTCTGATCATTCTGATAGATGTACAAAGAGGCTGAATTGGTCTCAGCGTTGTATGAAAATGTTCTGGGATTGCTTTTAAGAAATCTATGCACTTAAATTTAAGGGAAGGGGGAAACATCCTGTATATTGTGTTTAGAGTAGTTAAACTTTCTTCTAAGTACATTTATACTACTTAAACATCAACAAACAGAAAATAGATTGTTTCAAAATTAAGAGCAAAAGTCTTAATGATGGTAGACTGTATTTATGCTCCTTAAATAAAACCATTTTCCCTACTTGAAAACTTTCCTTGACTTTTGTGGTGGGTTGACCTTGGCTGGATGCTGGGTGCGCACCAAGCTGCTCTATCACTCCCCTCCTCAGCAAGATGAGGGGTGAGAAAATAAGATGGAAAAAAAACTTGTAGGTCAAGACAAAGGCAGTTTAATAAAGCAAAAGCAAAGGCCATGTGTGGAAACAAAGGAAAGCAAAAGATTTATTCTTTACTTCCCATCAGTAGGCAATGTCCAGCCATTTCCCATGAAGCAGGGCTTCGGTACGCTTAGCAGTTGCAGTTATCATAATAACAAATGCCCCCCCCCCCCCTTCTTTCTCTTAGCTTTTATTGCTGGGCAGAAGTCACATGGTATGGTCAGTTTGGGTCCTGGCTATGTCCCCTCCTAAGATCTTGCCCAGCCCCAGCCTACTGGTGAGGGGGGAATGTTGGAGAGGCAGCCTTGATGCCGTGCGAGCACTGCTCAGCAGCAGCCAAACACTGGTGTGTTATCAACACCTTTCTAGCTACCAATACAAAGCACAGCACTACGAGGGCTGCTACAGGGAAAATTAGCTCCATCTCAGCCAGACCCAATACAACTTTTCAGAGTAGGTCTCCAGATGAGTTAAGAACATATAATAGGGAAAAAAAAGAAAAAATTTGAAAATACTGTCTTGAAATGTTCCATGCAAACCTGATAAATTCCAGTAGGTGTGGTAAAATTTTAAGCTATAGGTAACTACATGCTTCATTAGTAATGTTGACTTTTCCTCAGTCCTTGTAATGATCTCTTTTTCTTCCAGGTCATTTGTTCTTTTAGTTTAATGTCTTTGCTTGCCTTAGGGTCGTTTTGATGCCTTTTATGTCAAGCTATTCTAATTGTTTTTTCTTTCCTACACTTCTCAAGTTGGAAAACATGCGATTTGTTTTCCCCCATTTATTTTCTGTGTCAGACTAAAGTTGCTGTTGTTCCAAAAAAACCCCAAAAAACCAAACCACAGGAGATACCTATTTAGAGCAGCATACTGCTGAATAATCCCTCTTGCTTATGGATCTAAAGGGAGATTTGTGTTTGTATAAACATTTTGTATCCAGATACTCTGGTCATTGATAGAGCCCATCTCTGAATTTCACCTTCTTGCTTGACATTGTCCCATTCAAAATCCGATGCCACAGTCCTGCAGCTTGGAATTGTACCTTACCTGACACTTGTGTATTCTAGCCATAGTTGGGGATATAGAGTTAATAAGCTTGAGAGAGCTTGTCTACAGTGACAGCATGGTAGAAAAATACATAAGGCAATGCTAAGCAAAGGAACTTCGTGTCCATTCTTGGGTCAGGACTCGGGACAGTCCCACAGCACCTTTCTTACAGAAATTCTTTTTCATTATTCTGGACAAGGGATACCTTGATCTAAATTAATCTATATATGTTCAACTGTGAAACTCCAGAGCATTTCAAATACTGCAAACTTACTGCAGTATATTGAGCATTAATAGGGATGTCACTGTTCTGTGAGAATGAGCCAGAAATAATCTTGCTGAAACTTGTGATCATCATTCCAGTTGTCTTTGTTTTAATTGCAGTATTTTAACCAGGATTCAAATGCCTTTTACAGGCCTACACAGCACATTTGCCCAAGCATGTTCCGTGCTTCAAAATGGAATTACAGATGCCTAATCTATCCAGTAGCAATTGCATCACTTTTTCCCCTTTACTTCAAAATGTATTGAATCCAAACCATACCTAACGTTCTGTTGTGTAAATTTCATCTTTGAGTACGTTTTTCTTTGGTTTCTTGTAACTTTGTAAGTGAAATTGTATAGTTAAACGCCTAAGGTTTTTCTTCTCTTCTACTTTGGTTACTTTTGTTATGATCTTTCAACTGGATGAATCTGAAACTTTATTCCTCAAGGTTCTGCAAAATTGTCTTTTCCTTATCAGTCTTTACCACTCTTCTTCCAGAACCTGAGAGACTCTTGATGCAAATTTCTTGACTTAACCTAAGTGGTCCTTTTTCCTTTCCCAGCCGCTACCTGTAATACAAAGCATTCTACTAAACTAGTTTGTGAGACTTCTTGCTTCACTCCTTCCTCTCAAGAGCAAGTAAGGAAATAATAAAAATACAAGATTTAGTTGGAAGGAATTGCCTGAAATCTGTCATGTAACATTGAACCTGTTTTTATAATGTGGTCTTTCATAAATAAATTTCAAGCAGGATGTGGTGAGGGCTTGTTCAGTATGTCCATGAGAGCAAGACAATTTTCTTTTTTTTCCCAATTGTATGTTTGTCCCAGAAGTGCAATTTTGGGAAAAAGAAACCAGTTACACATCAAATTTGATGAACAGTTTTGTTCTGTATTAGCAACATTTGAAGATCAAAAGATTTCAAATGCATGAAAATTGAATACTGACTTTTAGATTAGGATAATGGTCTACGTGCATTAGCAAGATAAACTGTGTAGGTGATGAAATACACTTTATTAGACCAGCTAATATGATTGGGCAGACAGTGATACAGGGGTGTACCGTTGAGATTCTGAAGGTTAGTGCAACAACAAGAAAGATGACTGTTGTAGTTCATGAGGAGAGGGCAGCATGCAGTGGTGAAAGGTAAAATCAAGGAATTTCTTAGTGCAGTGAGGGAGTAGGAAGGGTTATCATTTGTATAGCAAAAACTTTGGGAAGTGCTACTTTAAAAATTACTGATTGTAAATCTGCTAGTGAAGAATAGAGAAAGAAATGTAGAGGTGCTGTTTCGATAACGTGAACTAATGGGTATTGACCTGAGAAGCCAATTAAAATTGACTTCTCACAGCAGTCAGCAATTGTTTATTATTTAATTTGAATGTCTAGGTTAGCAGAGAAGGCAGTCAAATCCTATAAAAAATCGGGACTTGGTCATTTAGGTGCTTTTAGTGTAGCATCCAAAATTAGAAGGCACAACAACCTTGCCTGTCACTTTTGTATGAGACTGGGTATTCATGAAGATACGCTATATTCTTATCATTGAGCATTATCTCAATACCTTGAGAACAAATTGAAGCTGAGAAGATGTTCTCAGAACCATCAATTTGAGGACTGAACTTTTTGCATTTTTCCTCTTCAAATCAGTTTCAAGTCTACTAGTCATTATTTTTCAGGGTTTTTTTTCATTTGAAGAGATAAATTGGAAAAGTGATGTCCACTAACCCATACTACTAGTACTTATTCTTATGCTAAGGTTTGAACCATAACATAAGCTTCTGTAAGCTACCCAAGATGCTGGTATTTGTCCCCTTTCTCTCTTTTCTGGATGGGAAAGAAATACAAATTTTCTTCACTGTGTGCTACAGCTCTTTGGAAGGTGTGGAAAAATGAGTCTTGAATCTCATAGGTTATTTCCAAATCTTGATTAGACAATGATCTTGTTTAGAGTCATGTGTCTTTTTCCTTCCTTGTGGTTAATACATGCGGTCATTCAAATCTTCTGTCTCCTTTTGCACATTGAGTGGGCTTCTAAGTGAAAAAAATCTAAAGGAACAGGTCATCCCAACACTTGACTGATGTTCATGTCACTGTGGTCTTTGACAAGAAGAGTAAACAACAGAAAATGCTCTGTAATTGTTCTGAAAATACTACCTAGTGATGAACATGCAGGCAGACTTCTTAAAGCTATGTTCTCTTTTCTTTTAAGCATTCACACAGACTGTTTATTAGAAGCTGAAAACTTGGCCAAAGGTGTAGCTTTTCAAGGAGACCACAAAAGACATTTCCCTGAAGCTGACATTCTCTCTTCTTTCCATTCCTTTGAAATTTAAAATCTTCTGGTTCAAGTGTTAGAATTTCTAGAGCTTCCCAGTGAAGTAGAAATTGGCCTGGCGAGGCTTCTTTTCGCACACGCACGCATGTGTGTGTGTGTGTGCATGCACGCATGCACACATATGCAATGGATGTCTTTTTCTTCCCTAAAGAGGGGTGGGGGGATTTTGAATCAAATTCATCACCTTGGGAAAGTTTAATCCAGTTACCTGTTTACCGAAGTCATAAGTAACAGATTTTTATAATATAAAGTTTTAGGTCGTCTTGACTATTCAGACCCTGTTGTTTCTCTGTGCTTATGATTATGCAAATAATTGTCTGTCAAAAATTATTGAAATCCTAATTTTTCAAGAAATATAATAGCTCTACTTTGTAGTAAATTTAATACTATCTGCATTAGATGAATAGAAGTCACAAGGGAAGGAGACTGTCTACATTAGAACATGTGGTAGAAACTTTTTGTTCTGAGGTTGGGGAATTAAATATGTAAAAACAACATTTCTCATGGGTTGTGGCAATAGCACAATGAAAGCATGTTATTTAGATTAGGCATGTACAAAAACTCAGCAGGATTCTATAGCAGTCTGTCTCCAAGTAAACGATGAAAAATTAATCATGCTTTTTTTTTTTTATGGCTTCCCTATCCATCTTTTAGCTGTATATAGGCTTAGCATTCCAAGCATGCCAGGTGTGTGTCTCTATAGAAAAGGTGTTTATTAGAAGCTGGCAAAGAACGCAACCCTCAAAATGGTCAAAGGGGGAACTGTATTTTGTTCTAAATGCGATCAAAACCAAATCCTGAACATCTCAAAGAACTCTGACAGTGATACTTTGAGCTCTTCTAGTTAATGTCAATTTGAGCCCAGGTAGCATATGTTCAGATGCAAGCTTTTAAATGCTAAACCATTTCCTTCCTAAAGTGAGACTAACTGGCAGTGGTCTTTCCCCTAACTCTGAAATTCCTTAAGTCCGGTTTTCCCAGTTGGTAGGTTTAACTGATAAGTGAACAGCTGTGAAGTCCTATGTCTACAAAGGGAATTAGGTGGCAGAGTGGGATTTGGGAGGCACTCTCAGCTTTGCTTGCCTGCATACTTTTGTAGTACCACAGTTTAGATGCCTGTAAAAAGTTGGTTGATTAATGAGAACAACAGCAAGGTGGTTGTCAGCTACTGTCTTACGTGGTTTCCAGAAAGTTAGGGAAACCTGTGGTCCTTGGAAGTTTACAACTGGGGTAGCCAAACTCTTGAGGCTGCTTGTTTTGCTTGTTTTTTCTAAGCCCTGGCTCTGTTTGGCCTTCTGTAAAACAAAATTCTCAAAGGCAACTGGCTTATGCCACAGGGGAAAAAGACTCCTTGGAGTTCTGGTGGAAAGGTTCTCTCGTCCCTCTGATAGCTGCCTCATCTTCAGCAGCAGGAATGCTTTTTCTCCGTTCTAGGCCCTCTGAAACAGAGATAAAACAGGGAATTTGTGCCTTTCGTACTTTAACTAGTCATGGAGATGAAGCTCAAATGAGGGTGGGGGGAGGTCGGGTTTTTTTTTTTCCTTTTTCTCTCTTTTGTTTTTGAGGTTGCTACATGGAATTTTTGTAAGCTGTTGGCAGTTCCTCTGTAATGCTGTGTTCTTTCACATTCTTGATGTATTGAAGGACTTATGGTGACTTCTTGTCCTTTGCTTTATCGTTCTGGTTGTTGCTATATTTCTTCAATTTAGATCATCTTTTCAAGTCTTTTCTCATGACGATCAGGAAGAAGGAAACTTTTAACCCAGCCCTGAAAACATGATGCAACTGTAAGGTTCTACAGCTCATTTCACATTCTAATCTGTTTCTGGCAAATTCTCAGGTTTTTAGGATGCTTCAAGAAATTCACATAAGGCTACCAGTAATTACAAGATGGAACGAAACTGCATGAAATATATTTTCACAAAACTGCATGAAATATATTTTCACAAAAGTCAGATTCTCAATAATTTAAGAAAAAGAGGTGGTTTGTCCTATTCCCTTAACCACTGTCTTCTTAAACTGTGGATCGAGGCTCAGATGCAGACTGGACACATTGATGAGGAAATAAGACCATCAATTGCTATTGAACACAACAGTGGTGATGCACCTTTTGGCTTGGAAGTTCCAAAACTACTGCTTAGTGGAGGCTGGGAATGTGTGCTGACAGAGTACCATGCTGTGCGTGCCCTGTTTTCTTCTGAAAAAGCTTTTGCTTGCTGTAGTTGGCAACACAGTACTGAGCTAGATAGATGTTTACCAACTGTAGCCATATTTTATGTCATGTCACTTGATGCTGTCACTGCATTTCAGTCCTTTCTTGGTGTGATGGCTATGATACCACTTCGAAATTTCAGTCTAGGCACCTCTGGTTATTTTCCTTCCCACCTGAGATGTATGAACTGTTTCTTTCAACTGCTTGTGAAGAGGGAACAGGTTAACTGTACTATACATGGCTTACAAGGAAAAAATTATTTTGATCAAATGACTATTTTCAGTTTTAAAATACTACAGGTTCAGGGTTCAGCCCTGCATCACTTTGTTATGAGAGATAGGTTAGTGAAGGAGTTGCTATTTATATGAATATCTGTTTTTAATGTTAATGTATTTGAGCTGATACTACTTTGAATTCAGTAATGAAAAACAAAGCTTTTATGTAGTGCTATAATGGAAAATACTTCCAGATACTTTACTGAAAGGATTCTTACTGATCTGTGTATTTCAGAAAGCTTCTTTATATTCTGGTGTTCTGCGGTGTGACTTCTGCCATTCTGTACAGATCCAGAATGTGCTTCTGACTTGTGATTTCTCTTGGCCAGGTGTTTTGCATATTATGATGATGTGTTGTCATTAATCATATTGTGGTAAGAGTTTTAGTGAACACAATTTCTTTTTGTTTTGTTTTGTCTTGCAGGCACCAAGTATAGATGAAAAAGTAGATCTTCACTTTATTGCATTAGTTAATGTAGGTGGTCATCTCTATGAATTGGGTAAGAACACTTTTTATCCACTCTCTCCATTTGTTTGAAACAAATACAAGTAGTAATGTTAACTATCTAAGTTTGAGAGAGATTACTTGATGTAATGGAGGGCTTAGGTTCTTCTCAGCTGCATCATAGGGTCTGGGGGGTTCTGTCAAACAGTTGCAGGCTTCTTCACGTTGTTTTTTGGGATTCTCCTTCCCTCAATTCCCTCCTATAAAGATAAAACGGTACAAAATACTAGACTGCTTCTAAACTTCCTTTGATTTACAAGGACAGGAAGCAAGAAAGAACTGATGAACACTCAGGGTTTCAGAGAGGAAAATACTGTTAGACTTATGTGCCTGAATTGCTTGTGGAATTAATAAATGAACTGTATGCCACTTTAGAAGTGTTAGCTGTATTATTAAATAGCGTGATACAGTTTAAACTGAAATTATGTAGTGAGGATACTAGCAGATACTGATATTTTGCAACTCATTTGTTAGAGGCTGGTTATTTTTTCTTCTTTTTGTGGTTACTAGACAGTTAACTGTAAAACAGTAGTCCCTGATTTCTGAATTACAGCTATTTTTTTCCCTCTTCAGATTGTGTAGCACCAGGTTCTGCTCAGTTATTTTCTAATGACTCTAGTCCTTAACATGTTGCTGGGCAACTAGGTTTTGCAGCAGGTGCTTCAGAAAATTAGCAATTAGATCAAGATTTAAAAACTGCAAGTCACTGGTCTTTCCTAACGTAATTTTTGCAGTATTTTATGGTGAGAACATTTTCATCTTTTGAAAATCAACATGTAATTAAGCAACGCCCTTAACACGTGACAACTAATCATAACCTGGGGCATAAGGGGTATATAAGAAGTGCTTATGTTACTATTAAGATGATCTAAGGGGTATTATCAGTGGTAAGTCATGAACAATAGGTACACATTTCTGTATTTTCATGATGCTGTATGTCTGTCAGTGAACTAGATCAAATAGTGAGGCAAGGACTAGGATGCAATATAAATAACTTATTACTCTAAATTTCAAGGTGTGATGGATGGCTCGCTCTTCTTCTAGTTGTGTGCTACTATTTCCATGTTAACTTTTCATCGTGCGTTAATTTGCTCTGCTTAAACAGCACGCTATAGACTACGATTACCATGTTTAGTTATTTTCCGTAAGTATATGCAAGATAAAACCCACTTGAATTTTTTGCTTAAATAAAAAAAAAAAGAGGCATTTATCTTGACTGTATAGTGGAATGCCAATACTACTATTTCCTTTGTTCTTAAAGTAACTTCTCTCTATACCAGCAGAAGAAAGCAAAAAAATCCTTAAAAGTAGGAAAATGGGAGAAGGTTTTTCACTTGATTCACTGGCTTCAGACACAGTGGCCAGCATGTGGGCTTTGGCAGGCAGAAAATGCTAAGGAAGCACATGGATGTTAAATGCTTATGATGTTTTTGCCACAGAAAACACGTTATTTATAGGCACATGAAATTAAAATGCTGTTCTGCCAAGACGTATGTTAAAGAAAAAAAAAACCCACGATCAAACTTAGCTTGCAACAGTACAGGCATTCAGTTCTGTTTCTCTGGAACATTCTGAGGGTTTTGCATTGTTGTACCTTCTATCATTGTTGTTACAATAATGAACTATCTTTTGTTCATGTAAATCCAAAAGTTTTTCTAACATCGAATCTATTTTTAGTTATGGAAAATGTAGTTTGGAAGTGTTGTCAACTTCGATGGAATCGCTGGGGAGGGAAAAGTCTTTAAAAGGGAGGACAGAGCCAAAAGGGAATTTGGTCTAGCAAATACTTCGGATATCCTGACATATGTTCTCATACTGTTAGCTCTTCACAAGTAACCTGAAACATATTTCTATGAATTAAATTATTTTTAAAACGCTGAGAATAATAGCATTGTTATATTGCAAAAGGGAGAAAAAAATCATTAACTATAGCAACCATTTCTAAATGCTGTGAAAGTACTTAATACTTAAAGTTATTGGGTTTATTTGCTTATTTATTTTAAATGAGAGTAACATTTCAGTTATGCCAGACTCTTCAAACTGGTGGGTTTGGTATTCTGCTCGGTCATGGAGTCCCTGATCACAGCTGTCAAAGACCACAGATGTACAGCTGTCTGCCTGGGTAAATCCATTAAGTGTAGTTTAAATTGTTCTTCTGTACTTGAAAAACTGAAGTACTATACCAGCACTAAAACAATTGCAACTTATAGCCTTAAAGTTTTCAAATAAAATATTAAAAAGTATTTCATTGTTTTGATTAGATTTTTTTTTTTTAATGTAACAGGCTGTACATAATGATACCTGTTGAAACAGTCAGCAGTGGAGGAGAGATCAGGGAATAGCTAGCTGCATGTGTGATTCTTTTATGAAAAATGAGGTAGCATTTTTGTAAGTGAAGAGCAAAAAATCTGTTCAGGTAGTTTTCACTGGAAAAATGAAGCTTTTCTAATTTTATAAATGTGTTGTTCAATGCTGCTTTCTATTTCAACAGATGGGCGCAAACCATTTCCAATAAACCATGGGGAAACTAGTGACGATTCTTTCTTAGAGGTAGGAATAGAAAACCTTCTTAAATGGTGTTACACAAAATTCTTGCTATATTGCCACAAAAATTTATGAAAAAAAGTTATACAACAGTCTTGCTATATTTATGGTTGGGTGAGGAATAGAGCGAGTGGGATAGTGAGACAAAATCAGGTTTACTCAGTTTTAAAACAGGTATCTCAGAATGCTCATGTTGTGACCCTAGATGACAGAGTATCACACATAGTAACAAGAAATGTCAGAAGGGTTGACCGTAACAGAAGATCAGACTGGCTTTTCTTCTGTGCTGAGATATTTATATACCCCTGCTTCTTTCAAATTGTACCTGAGATGAAGTCATCAGATTGAAAACTTAGGAAAAATTTTCATTCCCTTTCCTTTGGTTTAGTTATAGGTTGATGGGTGCCATGCTAGACAGAAGCTGATTTCCTTTTTGACACTTGCTAATAAACATTCTTCTCCTGTTTCGTGGATTCTTTTGGGTGCTTCTTTGCGTCAGGAGCTCTTTAGTTGAGAAGTGAATCAGAAAGGAATACACTGAATTGGGAGGATAAACTGTCATCCCCGCAGAATGATGCAAAGTTGAAGCTGAGAGAAGGCAATGCATAGATCTGCCTTTAATGGTATCCAGACTAGATTAGCTTTACAAAAGGAAGGAAACAGAGAAACTAAAAAAGAAAGAAACAAAACCTTTTATAGTTTAGTAGCATAAACTAATGTCTGTAAAGTTTGCATACAATTTGTGCTTGTTTGGGCAGGGGGAGAAGTTGGATAAAACTTCCCTTTTTTCATATGTGGCTTTTTTCAGTTTTACTGATAACATGTGTTCTCCAGATTGTACCCTAAAGCTAGATGAAGGAATTACTTATAATCTTGCACTTACCCCACACAGCTTAGATTCATCTTGAGACAAAGGAAACATTTCTGAATACAGCAGTACTAGTAAAGGCAAACTTCAGAGATGCATTTAGAAAGTCAGACAAGCAACACATCTGTTGCACAAAGTAATACTCAGTCACAAAAATTGTTGCTAAGGTTCTGCATAAAACTTTTGCTCTCTTATGCTGCCCATATGAGCACTGTAAATAGTCTTGAATACTGGTAACTCAGATCAGAAATACAGTTCATGTGGATTTGTCACACTATTTAGTAGTCCTTTATGGAAAAATCCTTTTTGAGCATAGTTTGTATAAAGCATATCTTCGTATTTCAGTTGTGGGGTTTTTTAAGTAAGTAAAATTTATAGTGGGTTTTGTTTGTTTGTTTTGTTGTTGTTTGTTTTTTACTTTTTTCCCTAGGATGCAATAGAAGTTTGCAAGAAATTCATGGAACGTGACCCAGAAGAATTAAGATTTAATGCAATTGCACTGTCTGCAGCTTAAAAGCCTTTTCCAGTGGGGCTGATCTATTGCAATGTATTGTAACAATAAAACTGTTGCCATATGTTAATAGTACAAATTTTGATACTTCCCAAACATGTTGATTAATTGTAGCATATGTGGAATAAACTTTGCATTTGTCCTTGCTATATCTTGCTGCTTGTTCCTAAAGCAACTTTGGGTATTTATATACACGCATGCATTTTGTGCAAGACTTCTATGTGGTGGGTTTCTCCCCTTCCACCCTCTTAAAAGTTTTGGGAATTACTGTCTGTGATATTTCATCATAATAATGATGAGCTAGGTCAGAGCAGGATTATCATTTGTATCATGCACAGATAACATTTTGCGTGGAGTATGTGGTATGTTAATGGGTAAAAACTTGAAATATGAGGCTATCTCCATCTTTTAATTATAATGATACAAGAATATTGTAAGAACTTTTGCAGGTAACTCAAAAGATAAAGGCTTTTTTTTCAGTGCATTATTTATAAATAAATATATGGAAGAAAAAAGGGAGAAAAAGGACTGTTTCTTCTTACTGTTGGCGAGCACTAACATTTTAAAATTATCTTAATCTTTACTTTTTGAATAAAACTTAGTTTTGTTTCTCAAGCCTAATAAAGTTAATACATTGTCAAAAAGCTTTAGTTAAACCAGTGTTTGCTATTTGTATATGTGGAAAAACAACACACATTCTTGCCCCAGAAAAGCCTCACTAGTAATTAATGCTAGTTTAAATGGCAGGATGTGGAGGGCACACACAGGTGAATACAGCAGTGTGAAGTATCTCACCTAACTGAAACACATGATAGAAAAGTAATGATTGTTGTAATGAAGTTTTGTGTAACAAGACCAGAAAAAGACTATAGATTTTAAGATAGCCATGATGGTCATATACTTTTTTTTCCCCTTTAGGAATATCTATTGTAAGTTTGTCAGGTGGCATTACTGAATGCTATGTGATACCCTTCCCCTGTGCCATCCCTCCCACCCCACCCACTGGATCCTAAGGTACTGTTGACCAATTTCTACACTTGAATTAGTAACAACTTGGATGTTTTGGGGGGTTGTTTTTAGTTTGGTTGGTTGGGTTTTTTTGGCTAAGCAATTTTATGCTTTAGGATTCTTGTGAAGGTTGGTTTCGGTTAAAGTGCATGTTTTTGACATTCCAGACAAATATTCCTTATTTGTTGCTTTTATGTGAAATAATTCAGGTTCGCTTCCAATCAAGACCACTGCCAAAGGAAACTGAACCCTCTGTGTCCCAGAGGGTGCTTTCATTCTCTGTCAATTGTCATTGCAGGAAAAACGAATGTGGTTGTGCCAGAAGCAATCTGGCAGAGTTTTCTTTCATTATAGAAAAGAAAGAGGCCTGGGAGTCTGTCTTATCACTTAAGAACATCTTTTGCACTCTAAAGAAAAAGTCACTGTCTGACTAAAACGTGTCACCTGGAGAGTCCACTAACAGCAAGAGTCTGTTTTCTGTAAGTGAGCTGGTTCAAAAAGTGAGGAGGAAGAACAGCACTAATGAGCTTCTATTTTTGAGCACTTTTTCACCCCAGTAAAGACTTGCTTTACGTTGCCATGCTCATTAATAAAGCCCTGAAACTTGCTTTTAAATAAAAACCAAAGGCTTTAGTAACCAAAGCCAGCTGCATTGTCTTTCTGCTAGTATCAGAAAAAACAAATAGAAGTTGTCACAATTTAATTGGGATATTGCATATTTTCTGCTAAAGGTGACTTGGAGGATTACATTTAAAGTAAGCCATAGTTAATATAGGTAAGGTGCTTTTAGGGTAGGGAGGAGGGTGAAGAAAGAGAGGAAGTGCAGTTCAAAGTTGTTAAACTAGCTAAATCAGTTGTCCGCTTTAGGGAAATACACCATATGTGCTCTTCAAGGTTCAGAAGATTTTGGTGGTTTTAGGCAATAAATGCAGGGGCTCTGTTTTTGTGCAGTTATTTATTGCAAAATCACTTGAGAACTGGAGCTTTGATTGAGCATGAGGACTGATTAAGTGAATTCATGACAAAGGAAATCAAAGTTAGAATAGTAAACATGGGGTGGGATTTTTCATGGTCACCTGGAAAAATACATCTTGAATCTTAAGTAAAAAATTACAAATAAGAATTCTTAGTATTTTGGCAATATGATAGTTTTGCTCAGCATTTTTTACATAGTCTTCAAATCGGTTGTCCTGCTCGGTAAGGTTTCCTTCTATTTTTTTTTTTTTTTTACTTTCAGTGTTGATTTCCAGTTTATTAATACATAAGAAGTTACTTTTTAGGGAACATTGCTTTTGGAAAGGTTGAGATGACAAAGGAAGAGCAAGGCACCAGTTTTTTATGCTGAACTGTATCTGCTCACTGCAGGGTCCCTTGCTAGATGGAAATTTTGGAAGACTGCACTGCAGAAATACTATCTCACCTAACATGTATGGTGTAACGGACTTCCAGTGCTTGGAAGACCATGCTTTGGCACCGGCATTGGTGGCCATCTTGAGGAGCACAGGAAGTAAAGGGATCTGTAAGTTACTGGAATATCCTTGGCATTGCCAGAACCTGTATAACTTGGATCCAAGGAGCGAGGTACAAACACTTGGCTGACTTGTATAGTCCAGCAAGGTCCTGACCAGGGGCTGGTAAGCCCTGCAGACCCCACGGTGCTTTGTGGCTCCGCGATGCCTGTGCAGACATTGCCTTGTCTGTACAATCTGCGCTTATTAGCCCAAGCTTCGTGGGAAAATAACGCCTTATTTCCTAACTTGTGCGGCCCTGCTAGAGCCTCGCCACCTTTGTGTGGAGCATGGTTTAGCCACAGGCACGCAGTGCTAGTGACTGCCAGGAAATCCCTCTTCAGCTCCGGCAGCATGGGCCGGCCATACGCATCATCGTATGGAAATGGTGCAAGTAGGCGCAAAGAGAAGATGCATGCTCAGCGCTTACATTAATTTTAGCTGAGTGGAGCTGGTATGCTATTAAGCACTCAGGCTTGTTCAAGTTCTTTTAAGTATATTGGTGTAAGTTTTCCCATGTTATTACCAGCATTTTGTTGAGAAACCGTAAGAATTTAATAACCAGTACAATGACCTTTCCTTTCAGTCATGGCTGCGTGATTCAGTTAAGGAAAGAAGCAGAAAGATGCGTTTTCTGTCACTGAAATTTAACTTTTAGAAAATAAACACACTTAGCAGCCGCATTTAGAAAATAAGTATGGTCTTTCCTTAAGGGAAGAAGCCTGCCTTGGTAGAAAATATTATTGTATCAAATATTTGTAGAACTCTCTGTGAAAAGAATATGATGTAAACTGTTGCTTGACTTATCCCTAGGAGCACACAGATTGAAAGGGTTTATTTTCGCCAAGTAGAACAATATTATATTTGCTACTTTAGACACCAACAACTAGCAGTCATATCTGGTATATGTAATCTCTTTATGATCTAGGAGTCCAGTGACTTACCTTGTTAGCACAAAGGAATATTAAGCTATTTTGGTTGTTCAGGCTTACATAGATAAATTATCTGTGACAACTGATTTAAAATTCACTTTGAGGAAGAAATTTGCATGCTGGAATTTTTTTACTTAGTGAACAACTTGAAAGCTGCTGTGGTCCATGCAGCTTACTAAAATGAGGACTTAATCAAATTACTTGATTACTTAAATTATTTAAATTATTCGGTCTGAAACATTAAACACTTGTTTCATAAGAAAAGTGATTTGATTTGCTATTAAGTGAAATAAAGCAACCAGAAATAAGTGAGAACTTGGAAACTCTTTTTTAAACATGACCTCTTTTGAAACCTGTTTCATAGAATTTTATTCTCAAATAAATTTAAACTTCTATAGTATTCGTAGTTACTTTCTCCTACTGAGGGACAAGCATTATATATTTATACGAAGTGAAAAGGCAGACCTTAAAAATCTGGGAAAGGCTGCAGTAGTCTCCAGAAAAACATTTAGTAATGACAGCTAACGCAAACTGATGTCAGCCAGCAGCAGCAGCACATACATGCTTTACTTAGACTTTTTTTTTAGCCTTTGTAGTCATGAATGTTGCGGTGAGGTGAGAGGGGTGTTTTCTGGTGCTTAGGCTTCCCACTCAAGAAAAATGCAGATTCTTCATTTGTATTTGGTCTTGTGGCTGATCTGGCTTGGAGGAGGAAAAAGGAGTAGGAAAAAGTTTCAACATTATAGCTTTGATTATTGCTTCATTCATCACTGGCTCTATAGCATAGATGTCTCAAATCATACCACTGTGAGGAGCTAAGTACATCCATTTCTATGCATTTGTAACTTTAATAAATGTCAAACATCTCCCATGGAACTTACTTCAGCCAGAGTCATGGGGTTTTCCTTCCTGTGTGTACCACCAGAACACTCATTTCCGCACACTGCTGAAACTGATGGCCAATAGCTTCTTGGTTATGTTGAACTGATTTCCTAAAATCTTCTTTCCTATTCTAAGAAGGTTATTTACAGAGCAGAAGTAAGGTGTGCTGCCAAGTCAACAGTTGGGAGAAGCTCATTTCTGTGCAGTACAAATTTTAAGTTCTCTTTTTGCAGTAGTCCTTAAGATATTGTGTATGTTCTGCCATGGGCCCCATAAGCAAAAGATGTGTGCAGCAACTCGGTTTTGCTTACAGAGAAGTTATGGAAAGAAAAATACTATTAGAAGTTCAAGTACAAGATTGTCTTAAATACGATTTTAAAATGAAATCGAGTACTTCTTTTTTAAAAAAAAAAAAAAAAAAAGGCCTGATTAGT
>JAVKLA010000008.1:17073260-17115013 GCA_034782735.1 Sagittarius serpentarius | reverse complement strand
CGGCAAATACCGCTTGTTTGCCCGCCCCCCCCCCCCCCCCGCAGTAGTTGAATGTACAGATCCTTCTGAGGGAGGGTGGGCAGTGAGCGTGTGCCTGAATGAATTGTTGGAGTGAAGCGGCAGAGGTGTAGGAAAGCACATGGAGCAACCTTGACGAATCCACTGAAGTGAAAAATAGGTGTTGGGCCAGGTAACTCTTAATATTGCAAGCTATTATGGGGCCTCTTGGGAGGTGAATGTCTTCCCCTAATAACTGACCTGGAGTTGTTAAGGTTGGATGTTCTGAGAGCTACTAATTTCATCTGATGCTATTGTCGAGAGCGTCAGTCTCAGAGTCACAAGCAGGACCCGTAGTCCTGGCACTGTCCCTCATGCAGGGACACTGCAGCGGAACAGAAGTCCTTTCTAGTGCTAGCGCTACCCAGTGTTGATGGAGATAGGTGTTTCACCGTTAGGATTTCCATAGCAAAATAAGGTTTTTATCGTTTTCGATAGGCGGCTTTAGAGAAAAAGAGCCCCGCGTGTCTGGATGGCAGCTCAGGATACCTCTGCTGCTCATATCTGCCATGGCCTTGAAATAGGTAGTGTAATAGTCTAATTTATCTGAATGCTGTTGTGTGTGCTGATAACTTCCTTTATTATTGCATTACAGCATGCTTTTCAGAGCCCCAAACTATCTTCCTTTGTGACTTAGAAGTATCTGTTACATTTTGGATGTTGGAAGATTATTTGAGGGCTTTTGGTTTTGTCTTTTTCCAGGAAAAAACAAATGTGTGTGTGTGTACACACACAGACACCCGCTGCCCTGCCTGCTCAGAAGACTGAAAAAGCAGATTTGCAGAGTGGCTTGGTAGAGAGTCAGCTTGAGGATAAAACTTGAGAGCCAGGACTACTTGCTGAAATCTTTTGGTTTGGACTAACAGTACAGCAGTCGAATCCAGTGAGTGGTCTCTGACATGTGGTCACCAAATGTTTCTATTTGTTGAAACTGTTCAAAGTCTGCATTTCTACTGCATATTTTTATGGCTTCTGCAAATGCAGCAAGAGGTCTAGCAGCGATGTTTTCCCTGTATTTGCATAGAGAACTTACCTCAGTGATTATTTTGTTTGGTTTTTCCCCCAAGCATGAATCTAATGCATACAGTCTGGTATGGCAGATGGAAGGAGGAATAACTGTAGAAATAGAAGAGAGGTCCTCTTCTCATAGGTACCTTTATTTCAGTTGAACTAACCATTATGAAAAGGTTTTTCTCAGTTCTGGGTAAGGTATTCTTGGATAGTGTGTAGAGAGCCAGTCAATGTCCTGGATGCTGTCAGAATGAAAAATGTGTGGATGAAAAGATAGAATCTATGTATCATGTTGCCCAAACTGTGTCTAAGACTGGGTAATTCTGTCAAGTCATAAAACCTGGGTGGGCTGGTTTCTGGAGAACTTCTTATAGCACGACTGCCAAAGTCCTGGCTCACGTCTACAAAAGGGATGTATTTAACTTTAGGTGGACGCATCAATATTTCATTATTGTGTGTAGATTCTTGACAGTGAGCCCTTGCCTGGAGTAAATGTAAGTGTATCCAGTTAATATATAAATATGAATTGATATATAAGTATACATGCTGTTAAGGAAATACTGTGGGAATGTAAATCTTAGAAATAATGTTCTCCACTGGCTGCAGACTATGAAAGTGCTGCGGCAAAGTGTCATATAACAGGGCTAGCAATGATGTTTTAGAGGGAGAGAGTGACAGTAACACTGTTTTATCTGGCTGAACGTTACTCTCTTTTACCTTGTTATCCCCTTCCTTCCAGACCTCAGGAAAGGTGTCTGTGGTGTACTTGTTGATGTGTTTGAGAGAAAAATGGGACTGATTTTTGCTTGAGAGTAAAATCTATTTCCTGGTTCTTGCAAGGTGGGTTTATGTATTTTCAAGTTAATTCTGTATTTAGATTCCTCAGAGCTGCTCAAAGTCTGTCTTCGCGCAGTCCTGTGCGATGGGCATGCAGAGCTTTGAGCTGAGTCCACAGAGTAGTTTCCTTTGTTTCTCTTTGTAGTTTTGAGCGTAGTTTTAAAATTTTGCGTGAAAGCAGCATCTGCAGGCACTTTAAGAGGAAGAATTAACTTGGTGACTATAGAAATGGGTATGTCTTCTATACTAGAGAAATACATTGCAGTTTAAGGGGATCTACAGAGAGTTCTGACCAGGCTTTAGTTTTCTTCTGTTCTGTATTTTGTGGTTACCAACTACAGTTAGTCATGGTGTTACTTTTGTTCTTTTCCTCTTGTCTTTTTGTCTGTTTTCTGAACTGTGTCTTGATCCTTTCTTCAGTTTTGTGAGGTTGTGCATTTTTTTCTGCCAATGCTTTGGGGAGGAGGTGAGATGATGATTTACGTGTTCAGCATGCTTCCCCTGCCCCCCCCCCCCATTACTATGGACTCCCTTTTAGCACCTTTCCTTTGTCACACACTTCTTTTTTTGGGCGAAAATTTTAAGTTTTTAATGAGCACGTGGATGTATTACATTAGATGGTGACCTTACTGAGCTCTGGAAAACACTTGGGCTTTACTGTGTTCTAAGAACCAGATACATTCCAGCTGTTTCTTGTACCTACCACTCCTCCTCTTTAAAGTTCCTTTATCCACTCCGGGAGGATTTTTTTGGTGTTTTTTAAAAAAAGGGGGTTTTTTTCTTAAAATGGAAAAACCCCAACCTTTTCTGCTTAATGAGACTAACATAACTCTTAACTATCATTTTTAAGTGGGCTTTCCGATTTCAGCAATTTGATGAAAAACAACACGTGCTCTCAGACCCAGTGTGCTAGAAATGCTTCTGCTGGTCTAAGGTGTGCTTGACACACCTAACTTATTGTCCAAATTACCTTACAAGGAGTGTTTTGGTTTTGCTGTTTTTCACATATCTGAATACTGTCAATCCAAGTGAAAAATCTAACTTTAAAGGAATGTAGTGAATAAGCTACTTTAAAATAAGTTCTTTGGTTCCTCATGCTGTGAGCTTCTGCAAGCAGTTGTAAATTTAGTGTTTATGAATAGTGCTAAATTTTTATTTTTCCAATTAAAAGAAAGATGTATAGGTCTGACTCACAGCATGCTAACTTCCAGTTGGATATTTAGCTGTAAAACTTTAATGTGTGTTACACTGAATAGAGAAACTTAATTTCAACAGTGTTTTGCATTTCTGGTACAAAACAGCTGGGATTATCTTAGAAGGGCATGAGGATTATAAGACTTGCTTTATTATTTTTTTTTTTGCCAGTGCTAGATGTGTTGGCACTTTTTTTTTTTTGCACTGGCTCGCATGAAAGCCCTAACTTCTGTTTCTGGATGTGATTCAGCTTTCAGTCATTACTATTAGAAAAGAAACCTGATACAGTAACTTTGGGAAATAGTTGTTACTACCTTGGCCAAAAAAGGTCAAAATCATTGTCATGTGACACAGCTTTAAAGGAATGTCTAGGTTGGGATCAATTCAACTACCACTGACAGTGAAAACTGTTGGTAGGGCCAAGGTGTCCTCCTAGGGCAGGTCCCACAACGATGTGATCTTGTGTTAGTGCTGGGACCTTATCCCAGCCAAGGTGTCATTGAAACTCCTGTGCTTGGCACGTGCTTCCCCTGCCTCCTCTTGTGGTGGCAGTGGTGTTTGTGTGACCCTCCAGTGAATTGGCTCAGGGAGTTCATCCGATGGTGGGAACTTGCCCTGTTTTGTGGTATTTGGTACTCGCTTGGCTGCTGGGAGGCGAGCTGGGCACCAGTGCTCATGCCAGGGAAGGGCTGGTGTTGGTGGAGGGGGGCCTTTTGGTGGCAGCTCGCTGTTGGGTTGCAGCCAAGCTAGTGGGATGAAGAGAGGCAGACACCTGAATTTAGACAAACCATCTCTTTCCCTGAAGGCTTCTCAAGTCACCTGCTTCTGCTCGTTGCCCAGCTCGCTTCCTTGTATGATGCGGGAGCCATTTGCTAGGCGCCCGGGGTCGAGGTATAAGCTAGACACCTGAATTAGGGAGGCTGGCTTCCAGCCATAAATAACTTCTTCAGGATGAATATCATAAGGCTTATAAATACAGTTGGAGCTGTTTTAAATAGAAACTCTGCCAGGAGTTCCTGGGCCAAAGCATTTGAAAGTATTTGATATGCTTATACACCGACTTCTGCTGTGGCAGAAGCAGCCCTTGCGTCTCGCTGGAGTTTCGCTGGGTGGGAGATGGTCCTTCAGGGGTGTTGGGCCGTCCGGCCCAGCAGTTCTGCAGGGATCATCACCTGCCCTTCAGGGGTGCGATCTAATCCCAGATCCAATCTCCAGTGTTATTTGCAAGTTCTTTCCTGGAAGTACTTTATTGGCCCTGCTATTTGTTATTTATTTATTATTTTTTCCTTCAGGAAGGAATTTGAAAAATCTGGCTTGTGGAGTTTGATCTGAGACTTCCTATGTGGTCAGATGACTGTGTCAGCTAGTAAATTGCGACGTGATAGAGAAGGAAGCAAACGAAACCAGATGTCAGGGTGGCTGTGGAGGAGAGGAATAAAAATTAAGAGCCAGGTTTGACACTACACAGGTAGGGGGTTTTGTTGCAACAACTATTGCATTGCCTTGAAATACTTCTTTGGATACTTGTTTCAGGTTAAGTGAAGCTGGGGACAAAGCTAGGCGTTACTGCACTTCCACTCTAGGAGAAACCTCTTTTCTTCCTTGTGTCACCATGCTCCATTTGCCTAAATGGTGCCACTGGCAAAATGTATTTTTTTGATGCACCTGAAAACGTAATCCTGAGCAAAAATGGGCCAGACATTTGATTGCAGCTTCTTTCGCAAATAGAAAGGGTTGAAACAAAGTGACATCGACTGTCTTAACTAACTACAGAGGTCTCACCTTTGTGTAATTTTTTGGTTTTTCTGGTTTTAGGTTTTGTTGTTTGGATTTTTTTAAATGTCAGGTAGGCATCTTCATTGCAAGTTCTCAGTATTCAATAAAAAGGTTGTGTGGAGTTGCTTTTATTTGGACTGACTGAGAGGGGGGTGAGGATGAAGGCGTGAGCTCCAGGTGCAGATGGATATCTTTCACAGACATTTGCCTGATGCTGTGGAGGTAAAAAAAACCCTGGTATAATAAACATTGACTCAATGATTATTCAGGAGGGTATTGCTTCACAGCTAGAGTCTTACGCGCCAACCACTTTTTTTCAAAGATAAATCCCCATTGAAATGCACAGACTGGGTTGCTCACTAATGACCTAGCTTTCATGCGTCTGATAAAATCCAGAAGTCCTCTGTGACGTTGGGATAGGTCTTGCAGACACCAGCTGTAATCTCATTTGAGAGCATCGTTAAAGACTCACGGAAGTTCTGCCTGTCAGGTGTCAGTGGATGGGGTTGGGAGCTGTGCACTGTGGAGGAATGACAGAGGAGAGAGGCTTGAAAAGGGAAGAGGAGAAATGTGCTCCTAAGGTTATTTGTAAATAACTACTTTTTCCTTCTTATGGGAATGATTTTCTTACCTCGTAAGTATTTAAATTGTGAAATTTTGTAGAACATACTGGCCTTTTACATATTTTTTTTTTTCATTTGTTTTGCATTTTGGTCCTTTAAAAGATTGGGGGAATGCAGTCTCACACTGTTCTGAATTTCTGAATTTGTTATTACACTTATTTTAATTTTTTCACGTATGTATTTGTAAAACCAGTATCGCATCTGCTTTACCTACCATGGGGCATGGAAGCCTACTGTTAGATGTGACTGGAAAATGCATGTAGGTGTGTGCCTATGGTTCCTTTTTTGTTTTCTTCCCTTTCTTACCTTCCCAGCTAAGGATTTCTAAAATACGTATTTCTTTTTTAACGTGGCAACTGAAATCTTGTGGCATTCCATTTTCCAGTGGAATCTTTGACCTTTTCTTGTGAAAACTGTCTCCCCTTGAAAATTGCAGTAAAAAGGAGAATGTTCTTTTCCTAAACTTATTTGCATATACTGTTAAGAAGAATAATGCTGTTAAATCAGGTCTGGTTCTCAAAATAATGGTTAATTTTGTCAGAATGCAAAATACTTAACGTGCACATTTCGGCAACAGGATTTGGTCTTCGCACGCAGGCAAGTCTCTCGCAAGAACCATATCTACTGGTCATGGTAACAAAGCGTAAGGTTGGAGCAGCATTTTCCACCGTGTCCGCAGACGTGGTCGGGAGGCTGGCAGTAATTTGGTTTCCTGTGTCTGGTGCATAGATGGGTTAGATGCGATCCAGCCGTGCAGATTTCCAGCAGTGACTCATCGGATTGTTTTCTCTTTCCTCTGTGATCAGCCGAGGAGGTAGGAAAGAGGAGGGTGTCTCTCAGGCAGTAGAAGACATCTCTAATGTCACGCTACCTTTCAGGTACGGGGGAGTGAAATATGGAAAGGATATCGGTGTGTTTCAACTGTTCTTAAAGGTATGCCAGCCTTCCTCACCTCAGTCTTATTTTTTTCATTTCTTTAGAGTGTTATCCCTTACCCAGCTGTGCTGTGGCTGTAGCTTGGCTACATCTTACCTTTATTCTTCTGCTATTGTGCAGTCTGGGAATGGATGAATCTGGTGCAGGCTCAGTTTAACAGACATTGCTCCTGGGGGGAGGGTGTAGAGAAGAGATCTAGATCTCCAGATCCTTCCCGTCCCAACCTCAGCACGTGCTTTTCTACTCAAGTGAAGAAGCGTATGTGTCTTTGTTTCTTCTTGAGGCAAGGGATATATATTCACCTTTGGGAAGGGGCACTCTCCTGCAGACTGCTAGTGGAGGTAGATGTGACAGGCTTTTACCAATTTTTTCATCTACCAATGCATATAATGTTGCTTCGATTGCACGTAGTGCTTTTAATTTTTGACAGAGATGCAGATTAAGACCTTTAAGTGCTTTGACTGTGTCCACCTACCTGATGCAGGCTGGGAATTGGAAGCAGTGTGGCTGTTGTCACGCAGAAATCCATGTGAGCCAGTTTAAGTCTGGCAGGTATACCCACGTATTCTACAGCATTATGCAACAAACATTCTTTGAGATTAGGATGCTACGAGTTAACTGCAGCCGGACACAGCTCTTTGTTTTCTTCATCTAAAGAGCCTGGATATTGCTCACCATTTTATTTTGTGGGAGAAGATTTAAAGTATGACACTTGCTTCTACGTAACTTCTTTTGTCTGTCAGGAAGACTGTTTCCCAGAGCACTAATAATACATAGGTTCCTCAGCTATTGTAAAAGTATAATGGTGGTTCGCCTTCTGAAGAACTTGGTAATCTGAGTTACAGAATGCACCATCCTTACCATGAGAAGTGTTTGTCAGAGAAGCTTCTCTTGAGAAAGCTGCTTTAAATCCTCTCGTGTTGAGGTAGGTATGTGCATTTCATATGCCCCTTTCTGTCCTGTATTAGATGTGTAATACCGTGACATAAGAAATAAAGTCTCTGTGTAAATGTTAGCATTATATATCCCCTCCCAGCTACTTCTAAAATAGTTTTAATCCTGTGATTCGGAAGGGAAGCGGGTAACATAAGGGAGATGCAGATAACAATCCATCTTGTGTTTGGGACCAGTCTGACGGGCAGCGTGGTGTATTGAGGATCTTGGCGCGCAATAAGGAAGGCTCTGGGGAATGAATGTTACTGTAACACCGGCAATCAGGTACCGAATATCGCTGCACATCACACATGCGGTGTTGTCACGTTTCTCAACTTAGTATGAGAAGTTTTGGCCATCTTATCAACTTCCGTGAGCAGCTCCTCTTTACTGGTTGAGTTTAAATGATTGTCTCTTTTTGTAGCATAGGTTTTATGGCCGTGATGCACTCTGGTTTTCTGCTGAGAAAAATCTGGTTTTAATCTTGAATTCTAAGCTGCGGTTTTTGGAAGGCGCTCAGAAGTAGGCACGAGTCTTCAGTATAAACTAAAAGTTTGATTGTTTCCTGGATAAAAGTGCCAGGACGCTTTCTACTTTACACTGAATTTGACCAGGGTCTGTTGCAGCAGCTCCCAGTGGTCATTAAAACATCACCTCTGCTGCTGTTATTTCATTTCTGCATAGAATTAAACTGACGTGTTTTGGAATATTTACATAGTGCGCTTCTCTCTGTTTAACTTTTTGGCATAATTAGGCTACAGCACTGTCATAAAAACACAGTTTTGGTTAATGAAGTAAATGTCCTTGATGACCTCCGGAACATTGTATAAGCACTGTTAAATCATAGCTGTCGGGCTGGAGTTGTGAAAAAATCTCTGAAGCAGTGGCTAGTTTCAGGGAGAGAGTTCTCCAGCAGTCAGAAAATTGATATAATGCTAGTTTAGACCTTGAAGCCCCTTGCTTCTGTTTACGTATAGTGTCAGTGGTGCTTGTTGATGATTGTTGCAGATACCACTTGCTGCAGTCTCTGATGATGGGGAAACTGCTGCATGGAGCAAATGAGCATCTCATGTTCTCCCTCTGCATAGATTCATTACTCTCATATATGCAGTCTGGAAGTACTAGAGGTCTTTGATCTTTAGAACTTAATGTTTGAAAATGTAAATGATGCACTTCTTTGATCTGCTTGTTAAATAAAATGGTAATGGTGAAAATTACATTAGGCAGCTTTCCACTTAAAGGTTTGTACTTTTCATTTCACACTACGTTAATTTTAAGCCATATGTCCTTGCTGGTTTTTCATCAGTGAATTCTGGTAAGGGGGGAGATACTCATGTTTCTACATGGCCTAATTATTAGCAGTTTGTATATTTAGTGATTAGACCTTAACATGCAGTTCCTCTAATGCTGACGGCCAGGGATTGTCAGTTTTGCTGTATATTCCTGGCTAGGATAATGGGAGTCATTAAGGATGAGCAGTAGAAAACGAAGAGAGTTTTGAGCTGTGTGTGCCCAGGGTGGGAGGCTCCAACTTGTTCACTTAAGGTGTCAGGAAACAGTTGGGCACATGCTCCACTGCAGTCTGGTGATGTGATGTGATGTCTGGTAGCAGGGCAGCAGAAACTTCTTATCTGGGTCCTTCTGTGCTACTGGACTATTTGCTGTTGCCTTTCCAAATTACTGTCACCTTCTAATCAAAAACCTACCAGGTAATTCAGGGCTCCGAAAATGTTGATGAAGCTCATGCAAAGTTCAGACTCTTCCTTACATCAGCTTTCTAGTATGTAGTGGATTTGTCTATCTTAATTACCGTAAATGATGATAAAGACCTCTCTGCCTTTGTCCTGTTTTCTTACGGAAGGGGCCTTTGAAGTCTGAGGGCCACATCAGACTGCCAACTGGTAACTCACAGTTATTCAGAATCTTATCCGTGTGTAATAGGTTCTTTTAAGCTTCTGTTGGTTTAACGCCAACTAAAAATCAGCTGCTAAACTGAAATGAAGTTGTTAATTACACCCTTAGTAAAATCACTTTGTGTACTTTTCAATTATTAATATTTGTTTAACTACACAGAGATTAAGTTTGTGGGGGAGAAGGTTCAAGGTGGTTAGTACTGAATGTCTGCCACAACAACTTTAAGATGTACTCATGGCTGGAGGAGATTTTCTGTGGGGTTTTTTGTGTTTGGTTTTGGTTTTTTTTTTTCAAGAGAAGGTAGAGGTTCTTTGTTCCAGATCAAAAAACAGTCTATGGAGTGGGATTTTCTGTTTTGAATATCATCATGTGGACCTTCTGCTGTAACTCATGCTACAGTCCCAAGATTTGTCTTGCTTCCTATCTCCTGTTGATTTCCTTTAGTGATGTTTGTATGAAGTTCAGCATCATGCTGAATTACCATATTGCTGCTTTTTGCTAATTTCGATTTGTATGTGTGCTGGTGGATTTGAGCATTCATCTCCAGTAATTTGCATAGGATGTTAAACAATCCGATTGCTTTAGTGGCACCCATCAGAGTTAGGAAATTGCCCAGCTGAGGTGAACAGGAACATCTCAACTCAGAGCTGCTACAGCAGCCTGCCTGTTTATTTGAACTTTCTTTCTTTAAGCACGAAACAGAGAGAAGATATTTCCAACTGGGGATAAAAACAATTGCCAGGGAAAAGAAACTTGAAATATCTTTTATGAGGTTATGGAAATGATTTAGCTTGAGTTTCAGTGCTTCAGTGTGATACCTTCCTCATTAAAATTTCTTTTAGGTAGATAAGGACTTATAAAACTTCCAGATAACTGTTCAAAATGAAAATAAGCTCTCCTAGGTTATTTTTTTTAAAGTTAAGAAGCAGATGCTTAAATTTTACTTCCAAGTGTGGAGGATTCTAGATCATCCTTTCTCAAAATTTCTCTTCCCCAATATGTTCCTTTTGGCTTCTGCGTCCATTTGAATAAGGAGGACTTGTAGAATTACTAAAAAAAAAAAGTGTGGATTAGAATTATCTGATTGAAATGTTTGGACTGGAGGCAGAGAGGGCTGCAGGAGCCCTTTGTCCTCTCCTGCTGTGAGGGCAGAGACCCCCACCAGAGAGGAGCTGGCCAGGAATGGGACCATGCAGCAAGACCATTTGCCGCCATTTGTGAATCTTCAGCGTCTCTTGTTACCCAGGTCTCGGGGCTGTGTCATTGTGGTCACTGTTTTTCCCTTCTTCTTGAAGCCTAGTATGAAGGTCCTGTGGCTCAAAGTGGGGGTTGGTTAAACAGTAAAGTACCATTTTAAGGCTGTTACTTAAAAATATCAGGCGATGCCGACCATTTTTTTTTTTTTTTTAACTGTTCCTTCGTAGGGATTAAACTCATTTAAAGTCAAGTTGGAGCAAGTCATTAATTAAGGTAAGGAATTTTTGAAGTCCAGATTTTTTTCTCAAACTTGAAGAACTTGAAACAAGGGTGCTTCGTAGGTGCCTGAGAGCAGGTAACTTGTATTTCCTGGTGAATGGTGTCGCCAGATTTAAACCTCTCTCACTGCTCCTTTAAGGCTAGCCCAGAACTAAATAAAATAAATGACCTTAAGCTTCAGACCAAAGCTTTGACTTTGAATGAATTCCTGGGGATGAAAAGAGAAGTGGTGGGTGTGATCTGTTTCATGGAGTTAAAAAACAAACACACACAAAGTAGTGTCTGCTGCCCCATTCAGAGCGGTTTGCTGTCGGGAGAGCTGCTCTCCTAGAGCCAAACTTCCGTAAACTTTCTGGAGCTCCCCACTTTTCCCCGTATAATTTCATTTTTAGCCTTGTTTGGGGAGTCTTACGACCTCTTGAGAGTTTAAGGCTTTTCCAGAGACCAGAGCTGCCACAGCCCTGTAACCCTTCGCGCAGCCCCCTGTGTTGGAGCACAACAGCCAAGGACTTGCTATTTCCCATAAAACTCGGGAACAGGAATCTGATAGTACAAGTGTCTTCTCCCTTTAAGGTGTGAGGCTGCCATTAAATACAGGAATCTGCTGTAACCAGAAAAACAGATATTTAAATAGCTTTATGCTTAATCATATTCTTCTTTCCCTCCCTTCCTATTGACACTAGGAAAAAGGTATGACAGTGACATCTCAAGCTAAACTTTATTCTTGGGGGCTTCATTACCAGCAGAAGTGTAGGTACTTGTTTGGAATCTTGGGAAACTGAAAGGGCCAAGCTTTAGGCTTAAAAAAAGCAGCTGTTCTTGTCTTCCTGTAGGTATGTATCATACGTCAGGCTTCCTTTTTGATTTTATGGTAAATAGTCTGTGCTGAGTTCTGGCATTAGATCTTGAAATCATGTCTAGATTAAGTGCTAGTAGTCAAATGAAATGGGCTTAGACAGGCTTTACTTTGTTTTGGTGCTCTAGAGCTAATCATTTACAAATTGCTGAGCTAAGGGGCACAAATTAATGACATTCCAGTGTCTTAAAATAGCCCTCACTATGTCATACTGAAAAAATGTGTATTCAGCGTTCAGATGCTATGAATTTCAGAAATGTTTCATTTATGTGAAAAAACAGGATCAAGACACAGAAAGGAATTGATGTTTTGTGTCAGTTATTTTCTGTTAATCTGAACACTGCTGTGCATTTTTGAGTAGCACAAAAGTCTTTACAGTGTTTGCAAAATTACTTTATAGTAAAGACCTACAAAGAATTTCCTGCCATAGTATTTTTCACGTAGTATTTTTTTTCTTTTTAGCAGAAATGTTGCTATCACAAGTTTGCTCACAAAAACGTTCGTTAGCCAGCAGAATGTTTACCGCTTAATCCAGTTTCACTTTATGCAAAGTTTTCAGATTTGATTCAAATAACAATGCCTTCCGTTGCAGTATATTGTGACTTTCCAAGGATTCAGAAGATATTTTGAGGTATTCTCAACTTGCCGTTACAGTGTTTATAAGGGAAATCTTCCATTCCAGAGTAAGCTGGTTTTGAATAATGTTGAATATATTTTTCAGAATTGTTTTATTCTACCCATTTTTTTGTTTTGGTAAAAAGTGTTCTGGGTAGTTATATTGTAGACTTATTCCTGCATGTAGGCAAGAATATAAACAAGCTTTTTGTTGGGTTTGTTGGACATTATTTAATTTTAATTCGCTTCTTCAAAGCTATTGAATGAAATATGGGCCATTCACTTTATTGACCCCAAATCTGTCCTTTGATCTTTATTGATAAATCTAATACAAAGACTGCCACTCGATTTTCACAGAGGTATCTTTTGACGGAGACACATTATCAGTATGAATTTGGCACATGCTAATGTGTATGTAGCCTTGACTACTACGCATCTTTGTCCAAACAAAACCTTGGTGGCCTACCTCTGATCTACCGCTTTTGATTTTCATATTTGGGATTTTTGGAGGTTCTTGTGCCAGCTGCCATTACCATGAAATGTTTGGTCATCAGGCCTTGGGGTTGTCTCAGCTTGCCGGGTTTTTGTGAAAACTCCCTGAATTTGGCGGTAACATTGCACAGGGCTGCTGGAAGCAGCAGCAGAACCAGAATTATCCAGACTCGTGCCTTCTCTGGCGCTGGGTGTATGCAAAGGCAGGAGACCAAGGTGTAGCAAAAGTCACATCCCCACTGCCGACCTGAGGCAGGATTATGTGAGGGCTGTGCTGGACGCTGTCAGTGCATGCTGGAGGGGATGGGGCAGACAACAAAAGTGGTTGTTCTCATCTCTCCACCTCCTTATTTCTCAAATGCGAACACAAACAGCGCATCTTCCAGGGTTGTCCATTTTTGTCCTGTGTTTCTTCCGTTCCCTTTTCTGGCAGCAAGGCTGTGTGGGGTTTTGCATCTTCTTCCTTGAGGTGGCAAAAACTTGATTTATTTTTTTTTTTTTAATGTGTCTAAAATGATGCCTTGAGCAGGTGGATTGATGTAGCACCTGTGACCAAAAGCTATGTAATGAAGTCCAGACCTGCTTTTACTTTGAATGTTCCTGTCCAAAAAATATGTTTCAGTTATTTTTCTTATGTGGTTTCTGGAGGTTCTTCAAAGAAAACACTGCGGTAGCTGCAGTTATTCTCTCCTCCACTGGTACCTGCCCCACTCCCACATAACTCTGTCACTGGAGGTGCCCAGGAGGAGCCCTTTGTCTTTCAGAGCTTGTAGGTCAGTGATTTTTATTAGATCAAGACAATCTTCCATCAAGGAAAGGGAAACCAGTTTGTTGTTTTTTTTTTTTATCTGACACCATCATGTAATCTCTGTGGAAATGTAGAAAGTGCTAATGGTGCATAGGCATCCTCAGCACCACCACCTTCCGCTATACCATCTCTCTGCAAGCATCCCCAGTGGTTCCAGGGCAGCGGGCCACTAGAGGAGCACAGCTGGACCACCAAGAGGTTCTCTAAGCAATGTAACTCTAATAACCTTGCACATAAAGAGCACTCAGTTCCTTCCTCCCCATCCCCAGCAAGTGATGAGAATTAACAGGCCATACAGAGGAATCTATTTTGGGAACAGAATTCATTAGAGAGTGTAAATCGGATGCAACCAGTACCTTAGCCTTTAAATTCTAATAGATCATATTTCCCTATGCAACTTCTACCATAATATTAGAGTTATAGAGTCTAGTGTTTGGGTTGTATATGATAGTGTAAGTGCCACTTAAACTGTGTGTCTTCAGACATTCAGGTCATTATCCTGATCTGAGTAATTACAGTTTTTTGAGGGGGGTGTACTTGTGTCTGTCCCCCCACCATGGGTATAGAGTTTCTCTTTTTTTGTTTTAACAATGCCAGGTCATAGTAGGCATTACAGGTTTGAATTTCTGACAACACTTAGAGTATACATCCTAAAATGAACTGATTTATGTGTAGACTTTTTTTGCATCTAGGTTATAATGTGTTTTGAGCAGTTGCTGTGAAGTACCTCATTTCCAAAACAACGCCAAAATTCCCCCTGAAACTCACTTTGTTCTGTCTTATGCTCTAAATCCTACAGATGCATACATGCTTAACTAAGAATTTTCTCTTGGTTTGGTATTCTGATGATGAGACTGAATGAGTAATAAGCTCTTTCATGTGGAAATTGCATATATGGCTGGAAGGAGCTCAGAGGTCACGTAGTTCATGACTACTCTCTTGTAAGACCGGATATTCTTATACCTAGACCATTCCTGGTGTATTGGGTTTTTTTTTTTTTCAGCCTCCTAAAAACTGGCAAACTGGTCTATGGTATGTAACTTTTACAGTTAATTTTTCTTCCCTAATATGTGACAATTTTCTTTGCTGCAAATTAAACCAATTAATACAATTTCTGCTTTGATAAACTTGGAAAAAGATGTGTTCCCTCTCAGTTTCATCTCTTCTTTGTAATAACTAGTTCTCATACTCTAAAGACTCTTTTCTGTCATGTCTTAAAGTGCAGTACATGCAATAGCATGTACCAAACTAAGAGCAGGACAACTACTGCACCAATAGAGACAGGTAAATAACTACTTAAGGCAGTAGCACTGTTGTGTAAGTGACTGACTACAAAATGAGGTCAAGTCTGTTGTTAAAAAAAAAATAGTTAACGTTGTTTTCAAATGTACAGGAATATCTTATTCTTGTGTTCTGTTGCCTTGTTTTAAGAATAAGGTTTTGGAACTAAGCTCTGCTAAATTTTCTCTTGCTGAACTTTAGACCAGTGCTCCAATTTAGGACTAGAACGGCGAATTCTCGTCTCCCCTCATAATGCTCATGCAACTTCTCAGTTTGGGTTTATAAATAATATGGCTGTAGTCTGTCACCTAGTTCTGTAAAGAACACACTGGAGAGTCCTGGAATTTGAAATAACTTCTCTTGGGTCCCGTTTAGTACCTTATCCCAGTTTGATGTTGCACCTTAGAAACCTGTTCTTTACATGCGAGATCTTCTGCCTGCCATCACATAATGGCCTTTTAATCTCCTTACCTAAACTGTATTTCCGCAGTCTGTCTGTCTTTAAATAAAATAGCAAGGCTTTTTCCCAGTTGCATAGCTTAATTCCATCTGTAGCCCACTTAACTGCTCTCCTTGTGTATCAGACCAGTTAATTTGCCAAAGCAGGAAAAAAAAAGTTTATATGTGACTTTTCAAACCGAAGTGTTATCTGCCTTCCAAACAGTTACGGCTCGGGGGGGAGGCGGGGAATCAGCAATATTTAATACCCTTCTAGAAACTAAAGTTGGGGATAATAGTCTAAATGTTTTTCTAACTCTTATTCTGGCTTCTTCTCGTGTTGTCACACCCCTGAAGGGGATCTTTAATTTTTCGGTCAATGAGACCTTTCCAGCCCTTTCAGTTGAAGATAATTGCTAATGGCTTAGAGCATGCTCTAGAACACAGAAGAACTTTAACTAAGCAGATTCTTCCAGGCTTTGCCATCTTTAATGCTTTTCTGCTGTCAGTGGTTGTTTTCCCAGTCCCATGCTTCTCTGAAGAATCTGACAGCTTTTTAACCGAACATCGAACATCGTAGCCATCTTGTCATTAACTGTTTATTCACCTTCATCATACCCAATCTGTCCTTTCTTTTTCTTCTAGCATGGCCATAGAATTTCTTCTACATTTTGTCTTTAGTTACTTTTTAAGTTTAACTTGCCTGACGCTTTTTATTATGCTAGTTCTGTGAATTTTGTTCACTTCTATTTTTGCTAATTGCTTTTTCAAAGAGTTCCTGTTTAATCATATTACTGTTTTATTTGGGCTACTCAGTTTCTCATCACATTTTTGATAGAATACAAAATTAAACTAACCATAGGGCTTTATTGATTTGCTTGAACACCCACCAGGTTCTGTAATAGCCTTTAAAACAACAAATAAAGTTTTGAGCCCACTTGTACGGTACTGCTGGGTAGTCTCTGTACAGAGACAGCGGAACTGGGGCTTCCTCCTTATATCGTGCAAAACTGTTGTCTTTATTAATAAAATTTTAGAGTGGGAAACTGAGCTGTCTTGACATGCCTTATGTAAAGTAATTCCGTGTTTTAAAATACCAATTGTAATGCTAAAACCTACAGGACACTTGTGGTAGTTTGTATAACCCATTGCTTGGCATCCTTACTGACAGTCTCCGTATTTGTTACTGGAGTTGCAGTAACATTTTGGGGGGCCCTTTCTGTTTTAGTTTCCAGCAGGTGGTGGGTGCAACTGAAGGCAAAAGGAAACATATGAGGATGATTGTTGGAATGGGGCGTGCGTGTGTAAGCTGACAGGCTGTCCCCTGGACATCTGTGCGAAGTAAGGTGCCGTGCTGAGATTTAATGACTGTTTGTTTTGTAGTAACAGTTGAGGATCCTTTAAGATTCAGTGATTTATTCATATTAGGGTGTTGCCTGCTTTTGCTTCAATAAATGTGTTTATGGCAAATTTCCATATGTTTGTCCCAGCAGAAGCAAAATCTTCAATGATTAAAAAAAAAAATTGCTTAACTATATGCATGAAGGTGAAAATGAAGTAGTTACAGGCAGAACAATAAAAAAAAAATTAACTTTGGTGTTGCTGGTAAAGAACACAGTTTTTGGTGAAAACAGGCTTTTTTTTTTTTTTTTAAGAAAATACTGCTGAAGAACTGAACAAGACTATTTCCTACTTGTAGCTCTGAAAGAGTTAGACCCTTGGCATAAGGGTGAACTTGCTGATTTAAGATTAGGGTCTCTTCCCTAGTTAAACATAAGGATAAAAAGAGCATTTGGTGTTAAAACACTCGTTGGGCATTCTGCCACTGTCTTTCTGTTCCTTAGTCAAAAGTGTTATCTGACTGGGAGATACAGTCTTAAATTCATACTGTTTATAAATATTTGATCAAATACTTTGTAATCTCCCAAGCCATGGGAAATCAGCGAGGCTGATGGAAAGAATGCAAGCTGTAGGTGCAGTTTTATTTTGAAGTTTGTCAGGCATTATGATGGGAAAGGAAGAGCAGATGTTCTTTGAGCATTTGTGGTAAGTACAGTCAAGGTCCATGCCTTAATCTTCAAGGTCAGGGTCTGAGAGGAGACTTCTTATCCAGGAGGGAAAGAGAAATTTAGAAGTAGATCATCATGATGGACAGCCCCTTGTTTCTTCTCTTCCCCCTGAGTGTGCCTATCACTTAAAAAGTGGTGTTTTGCTGCCTTCAGAATCTTCGCAACCGATACAGTCACAGTTCATTCAGATTTACACTTTCACTGATATTAATGTACAGGGTATTTAGAATACGATTTCTTTACTAACCAGTACTGTGGAAATTCAGAATGGAGTCCTAGACTTGTACATAAGTAAGAGAACTTGCTAGTCTACTGTAGAATGTTTCTGTAGTGAAAATGCAACTTAAACTAAAAAAAAGTGCTGCCTAAAACTAGTTATTTGAATAGTTTCAGGTTAGCGATAGTCTGTAAATTGGCATGCTCAGTGGTTTTGCTGGTATCTGTCACAAAAAGCCTAAAGCAATACATTCTCAGAGAAAGATGATGTTGGGACAGTTTAGTAGCATACATAGAGTCCAGATGCTAAAAGAACAGGGTATATGTATTTACATAATAGTCAAATATGCAGCTCGTAATAAATGACAGGATGATAGGAACATGCGGGAGAAAGAAAAGCTTGGGCACTTTATTTTTATGCTTCACAGTGTAAAATAAAAGTGATTTTTCCCATCATTTCTTTACCCTGGATAATTGCAGATATTGAAAATTTTTACTCAGCTGAAGGCAGTGTTTTAAAGAAGAAAATGGTTGTCAAAATAAATTCCACTTTATAACAGCAGAGGTCAGAATATGTCAGGAGATACGCGAGATCAATTTTGCAGTTATGCCCGGGTTCTGTGTGAATTCACGCCCGATATCAGTGCAGGCTCTCAAACTGAGGCACCAGTCTTGGAGAACATTGGCCGGCATAAGGTATATGAGTTTTTTAATAGCATATGCATGGTTACAGGCCTTAGTTAAAAAGGTATTGTATAGATTTAACACTTTGGACTTAACACAAGTTAGACTTCTGTCCGGGTTTTTCTAGATACACATTTCCCTGTGTTATTGTATATTACAAATAAAGAAATCTTTTAGGCAAGCAAATATTAAAAAAAAGAATAAACTGGTGTATGGGGGCAGAAGGAAGTGGTGGGTGATATTTCTCCTTTCTGTCATGATTTCTGATGCAAGAGAACTGTTTGTGAAAAGGTGCATTGCTCTCCCTATCTGTGTTTTATACCATTTAATTACAGAGAAGGCTAGAACTCCTCTACCCTAAATATGCAAGTACTGGTATCCTCCCTCCCCACCCTGCGAACATGCTGACATACCCAGCACAGGTCACTGTCAGACTAAGGATGCTGGGTAAGATGGACAACTAATTTAACTCAATGGGATAATTCCTTTGTTAGTCTGTAAACATTGTGCAAGTGGTGTTTGAATGCTTCAAGCTGAAGTTACGTCCAACTTTTTGTTCTAACAGAAAATATTTAAGAGGACGTGCGTCCAATGAAATGCATAATTTTGTGATGCCCCCAAACAAAATTAAATCTTGCCTCGGAAATAACATCGATGATACAAAGTACCGTTCCTTTCTCTCTGGAATTTCAAATTAAAAAAAAAAAAAACGAAAGACATCATTCTGCTTTGATAAAGCAGTGACCTAATGTTAAAAGCACTTCCCAGTTTTGTTTTTGTTATGGCAGGAAAAGTGTCTTCAACTGCTCTACTGAGCTGTAAATAAGATGGTAAAAATTTTCATGTAGAAATGGTAATCGTGTACCAGACCAAGCAGCAGAAATTGGCATAACTCCATGCAATATCTGTGGAGGAAAATGTTTAAATTGGGGGCAGTCTATGCTTTGTCTCAGTTGCTAGGCAAAATTTCAGACATTCTTGAAGTCTGCATGCCCTGGGAGGCAGGTCATAGAAACCATTGTGACTCAAACCTGAAATGCTTGAGGCATCTTGCCTATGGTGGAAGAAAATCTCAGTCTTCCAGGACACAGATATTCTCTGCTGATGAGAAACTGTACGGGTTACTTGATAATATTACTCTATTTAATGTATTATTATTTTTAAAGACAGAAGGAAGTTAAGCTAGAGATTAAAAATGCCCCCAAAGTACATGGATCTGTTTATAATCCAAAAAGTGCATTTTTTTTTCTGTGGTTACAAGGTATAAGCGTAATCCTACTGAATGAATGGATCAGAGTAGCCTTCCAAGACTGTTTTTTATAGTTCTGGATAGAACATTTTCTGGTGCAGTTTGTTTGCTTGCATCTCAGTGCTTTTTCTTGTGTGCATTTTGTGTGGCTTTTTTAATCACTGTGGCTGTATCATTAGCAGAGGTTATGTGAATACATGTGAACCAGCCCACTACAGGTTGGAACCTCTCTGGTTTTTCTACACAGAACCTAATGTCATTGTCTCCCTTTGAGAAAGGATGCGTCAGCCATATGCAGATAAATTATTTAATATACTGTTGTCTTTTTTCCAGAGGAAAATAAACTAATTTTTTCAGCAACACGGAATTTTCTAATGATAAAAAAAATTTGGATATTGAGGATTCGCATTTTAAATGCTTAATGGGCTGCATATGGAAACTGTGGGGTAAATTTCTGCCTCTCCCTTGCAGTATGGAGTTGTTTACAAAGAGTCATGAACACTTCTGCAAGGATGTCACAATAAATATAAGCAAATTATAATTGTCTTCTGTAATAAGGGGGAGATTGGCTGCTTTTGACTAGTAATTAAATCCTGCCTCTGGGCAGTGTACACAGCAACCCTGTGTAGCTGCTGTGACAGTCAGTCTTATCTTGGGTTCCTCTAAACACACCCAGGTGAGGAGGCAGGCACTCTGTCAAACCAGTTTGGCTCCTCAAATAATTCAATAAAGCAAGCTGCATTTGCAGAGGAGCCATAAAGTGGCTGGAGGAAGTGTTATGCTGGAGTTGCTTGAGTAACGCTTGGGTTGTATTGATGCTCAGCCTGGATCGGAAGTGGAGTGGCAAGTGACGATGTCAAAGAGGAAAGATAGGAAGGGAGAAGCATTGAAGGAGTTTGGAAGAGCAGCAGTTGTCACTCGTGGCTTCCCTTCTGGACCACGATCTCTCCTCTTTGCTCTTCACCTTAATTCTTTAATTGAAGTGCAGTGCTTATCCCTGTACGGGGCCAGCTATGACTTTGACAGCTGCTAAAACTTCTTCTATCTGTGGTTTTGCAAACCAAGCAGAAGAGTTCCATGGAGAATGAGAGTTTGGTGGTGGTGTATTTGGTTTAATAGATACTTAAATGACTAGACAGAAGTGTTCAGATAGGAAAGACAGATGACAGGGCAGTGTGGTGCATAAAGAAGGGCCCTTTCATGTCATCTTTAATCTTTAAGAAGGGTGAAGTCCTGACGTTGAGGTCAGTGGTAGCCTGATCCGCCATCTCTGTTAGCAATGACATTTTATTTTTGTAAAAGCGAATATATCTCAAACAGTAAAGAAGTTACATCTTGGGGGGAATAAAATACGTAATTAGGAATAACAGGTGAGCGGTGTAGGCTGCTGTTCAGAGTGGTACCGTGTGTGTTGTGAGATGACAGAAGAGTCTTGCAGGAGGTGTAGCTGGAAGAGGATCCCCTGAAAAGCTGAAAGCTGTGTCATCAGGCACGGCCACGTTCGCTTTGCAGTTCTCCAAGTATCATAAAGACACTTCAGTAACTTGCTACATCTTCATCAAATATTCTTTTATATTTGATTCCTTTCTGTTTAAAAGGGCAGGATTCATATTTTAGAACTCCTCAAAAACATAGTCAGAGACAAGAGTCGGTCAGGAAAACTTCTGAGCCTAAATGTCCTTACTGCTTTGCCCAGACTGATATTTTGCCTCCTCTAGTTGTGCTCCTGTCATCTTTTCAGATGCACGCCATCCTTTTGTGGCTCCCTTGGACTTCAATTTCCTCCATAGCCGTCCTTCCTCCTCTGACTGCAATTATTTAATTTCTTTGCCAGAGGCAATTTCTTTCATCTCCTGCCAAGGAGAGGGACTACATATAAGCACAAAGCCTCTGGTCATATGTCGTACCTGGCGTCTCTCATTAGATGGTGCTGCGCGGCAGCGGCAATGTCCTCTGCCATCCAGCGCTGTAATATAGGAGCTCGTTACCTGTAATGCAGTATATTGCTGCAAGCCTTGGGAAATGGAGCCTTCAGAAGTCTCACTCCCAGCTTAGTAACTTGGTGCGTGCACACTATACTTCAGCTATCCCGACATAATTATTTGTGTGTGTTTATATTCCTTTAAATTTCAGATTTTAAAAATTCCTTAAAAAAAAGGCCACAAAAAAGCCAAAAATACTATTTTCCTGGATGTCACAGTTCTATATAGCTTCTCCTACTGCTTACTCTCATTTCTTAAAACTTAAATGTAGTTTAAAAAAAACTCCAACTACTAAACATAGTAGTATTCAAGAGCTTTATAGTCTTGCTTTTATGTTTATTTGAACAGATAGTATCAGTGGAGTTCTCTTAAGCTAATCCTTCCCCCTGAAATATTCCAACTCCAGAGAAGAGCATATTTCTACAGCTGAAGTCAGCATTAATTTCAGTAACTTCCACCTGACGGTTTATTTCTGCATAACTGTTGCTAGATAATACTGAAATTTCTAAATGCTGTCATTTAAGTGCTGCAATTAGTGCCAAGTGCCATAGTTTACTGGGAAGTGGTGCCGTGACTATTTTTTCCAGACTCCATATGTGACACTAATTGCCATTACGGTGTCTTTTGACCCTGTTAAATGTTTGTTTCCGCACAGTTTCTTTGCTGGCTGTCCATCTGTTGCCATGTTAATGAGCTAAGTAAGTCTGGTGAAATGGGTTGGAAACCTGTGGGTGTAGGAGGAGATATAAGAGTCGGGGGATGCGGGGACGGGAGCGAAGACGCGGCGAGAAGGCTGTTGCTTCTCAAACCCGTATGTGTGCGCACGTGGGTGTATGCGTGAGAGAGAAAGGGGTGGGGGGGTTGGTGACTGGTTTTGGCTGAAGCTGACTCAAACCACGTCTTGGTATGTACACTGCTCAAAGTACTGCTTCCAGTAAGGGTTGAAAAATTTGAAAAGATTGACAAATCTCCAGTAATAACAATAAATGACTTCCATGCATGAATAACCTCACTAAACACACGAAAGCAATTTTATCTAAAGCATTTCCCTCTTGTGTGCATATTTCTTTATCTGATGCCTTTCTCCTCCTTCTGCTGAACATAAGTTTCAGGACCTTGATGTTAGATCCCCGGTTTGTTCATGGCACTGGCGCTGCCCTCTGGAGAACCACACATATTTAAAATATATGAAAAATCAAAGTATTACGTACACCCAGGGTCAAAGCAGTCAATTTGTAGGAGGTAACTCTAATCTAGGGCAGAAGTATGCTCTGGTTTTGGCCATTTCATTCAGTATCTCTGCATTGCTCTGCCACTTACATAAATAATCCCAACAGGGACCCACTTGCAAATAACAGCGGAGTTTTAGCATATTTTTCTTAATCAGTGCAAGCAAAGGTCTTTCCTATAGAAATAAATGCTAATGAACTTGAAAGCCTGTATCGAAACATGCAGCATATACTCTCTGACCTGGAATTACAATAGCAGTAAAACTGAGCTATAAACTTAGGAAATACAAACCTCAGAAGGCTTTTTATAGCTTGCATTTATCTTTCCTTCTAAAGGAACGAGAACAAAATATTTAAAGATTCAATTACAGTGAAGTGGAGACAGTACTTAAAATACTAAATACAAAATAATGGATTAAAATGTTAGACAAATGTGATTTTAGTACCTCTACAGCAGAAATGTCCAAGTTTTTGTTAGCTTTAATCCTTTCTTTACATTTGCCCTAGACAAATGTGATTTTAGTATCACTAATGTTTTATCTGTTAATATTTCAAGTAATACCTCTATTTTAATTGAAGCTTGTAAAAACTTTTTTTTCCCTTCTTCACCTGAAACTGAAGTGCTGCAGTTTTCATGAACTTTGTTTTCCTCCTTTAGCAAAAACAATGGTATAGACAGATTTTGCATAGAGGTTTTGGAGGTGGGATGATGATTATTATTATTATTAATTTATTTATTATTGTCAAAACTTGAAGTTCTTTGTGAGGGCGCATGGCCGGCAATCCCATCAGTCACGTACCTCCTGGCTGTCAGGGCACTGAGCCGCTGGATCTTTGGGTATGTTAAGCCTCCCAAGAATCTGCACAAAGTCCAAACGTTATCCCTCTCTCATCTCCAGCGTGCTGCGGCTCCAGCCCTGTGGTGCCCTTCCCCGGTGTTTGGAACGCCTGGCTCAATTGCCGTGGTCGTTTTGGCGCTGGGGAGAGGTGGTGGCACGTGTGAGGGAGTTAAGTGGGGATGGGTTGGGTTTTTTTTATTTTTAGTACTCTATTAAAGCACAAAGTCATCGGGGTGATTGCAGGATGTTTTCTAAATGCAAATCCTTCAAGTGGGCATGGGGAGGAGAGTGGGAAAGGAGGCTCTGGTGCCATTTCAGGGCAGCAGGAAGGTCATGGTTTTCTTCTGGGACTGGACCGCTCAGCCAGCCCTACAAAACCTTCTTCTGTCTGTGGTGTGTCTAAGTCTTCTCTCAGGTCCTCTCTTCTAAGCTGTGTTGTTGCTGATATTCTAGTCTTTTTATTTCAACATCCTAAGGGAGATGTTGAGAACATCCTGATTTTCTGTCGAGGACAAGCTTTTTGTATGCCCCAGGTGGACACTATGTAGGAGTCCCACTGAGACAGCTATGCATGGACTCATTTATCTCTTGATCGCTTATTCCACAGCTTGGAAAGGCGTTAACAATTTGAAGTCAGGTAACAACCAATGCAGTGCTGAAGAGGTAGTTGTTTCAGAAAAAAAGATTAAGAAATGGTATATGGAGTGACTGACTTTCACAATGGGCAAGTTCAAAAGTTGGCTAGCATGACAGCACCTATGTTATGAAATACGATCCTTAAAAGATATCTAAGTAGTGAAACTGGAATCTCTGCTTGCCACTTCTGTTATGTCACTCGATCATTTTTCTAGAAACTGTTCCTTCATAATTCTTGTTCCCTGGGTATGTTTAACCTTTTTTTTTTTTTTTTTTAAATTCCTATGGCAGAAAGGAAGACCCAAGTCTAGTGCACCACCGTTATACTATGAATTACTTGGAAAAGACAACTTTCAGTAAACCAGTATTTTGCATATTTATGGATTTCAGTGGTTGATTTCTGGTTGTTTCAGGGGTGAACTGAATGTTTGGACGTTTTTCTCGTGACTACTTTATCCTTTTCCCTGCTTAACTAGGAACATGTACGGTTAAGGGGCCCAATGCCACCCTTTTATCACCAACCACTGAACTAGTATGGAGCTCAGCTGGCAAATTTTAAAATAATAATGTTACTCTTCTACTGTCTTGGGAAGTTGCATAAATATCCACTTTTAATTAACTGAAGTTAGTTGCAAGTATGTGTGAGAAAGAAAATGCATGGTTAAAGTTGAAATCAGCATGCATCACTTAGGATAGTAGCTTTAGAACTTGTGCGTATTTAAACTGTTTAAGGAATTAATAGTTTCCAAATAACTCAGATGTACCTATATACTTACAATAAAATGGCAACAGTTTGGGTTTTTTCAGAGATTCCTAGTCATTCAAATGTCACCTTGCATTTGCAAGTTCCTGCAGGAACACCTACCTCCATCTAGTTTGTGCTGCCCATCTCTGCATATACAGTGAGACCTTTTTTATCACACAAACAAATATATGTTGGTTTTCCTAGTTTGACACCTGTCAGTATAGTCATCAGTATAAACAACAGTAAGTTGTTTTGTAGGATGATCTTGTTTGTAAGGGGGGAAAAAGCTTGACTGAATTAATTGATCCCAAATGTTTATCCTTGTTCTTTCTGCAGTATTGTTCCCCTAAATCAGGGATTCCCTTAAGTATTGGAATAAAAACTTAATTTCCATCCTTCAGATTGTGTTTCTATATGCAGTTTGACAGAAGACCTGAAAAAAAGAGTGTAAGCAGCTGATGAGCAGATATGTATGCTTCTCACACCTACCACACCAGTAATCATGTCCCTTCTGTCTTGCCCCTTATTCATTTTCTTCATCTTTTGTAAAAATGTAGTCGTATGTTATTTCAGGAGTCTTGGCGTTTCTGTCCAGAAGGCATGCCACAATAAGACCCCATCGTTATGTTGATGATAGAAAATAACTAAGACTTTTTCAATAATCAGCCATTTCCTTTTATAAATGTCTGTTCTCGTTTGTAATCAAAGGCAGTTTTGGCTGAAGACTGAAAATTTTCCACATCCTCTGAAATTAAATGATGCCCAGAGATTTGGGGTATGGGGTTAAGCAGGAGAGTACAACTTCGCATTGAGCGATAGAGTGGGAATTATTCCAACTGAAAAACATTAGTGTTATGGATATAAATGGGAACATTCACATGCTCCGGCGTAAGTGATCAATGGCAAAAATATTCATCTCCTTCAGCCTTCTTACTTTTTTTTCTTGTAACTTTGGTATTACTCTTCCTTCATGACAGACCCAAAAAGGTAAAATCTGTCAAGCTGAGGTAGAACATGGTACTGACAACTGCATATAAAATGCAGTGGACTCGAAATACCATATGAAAATCTGTCATGAATTTACTTCCAGGCCCTGCCAAACCGTACAGGTGCCAGGGCATTGGGAGTTGCGTAAACGCTTGCTTGTTGGCTGTGGGTGTAGCCTAGATATCTCCTTGTGGATCTTACAGTAACAGCACCGTTCTGGAGTGATATGTGGGATGGGGGCGGTTAGAGCCCAACGAGTGCTGTAAACGGAGATATGCAGTGCTGGGATTATATAAGGATGGAGCCATTTGCCATGTAGTCTGATCCAGATTTTTGGTAGCGGGTAGGGGGAGGAAAGGCAAGGCCATTAGCAGGGTAGTAATTCAGGCATTGATGCGTATGTGAGGTGATCTGCTGAGGCAGGCGCTGTGACAGAAACTGGCAGGCGTAACTGAAATTCTGTAGTGGGGATGGTACCGCAGCGTCAGGTTTGTCTCACTGTCCCAGCTCCCTACAGCACATGACCGGTCCTCTGTGCAGCATGATAAACTTGGCTTTTCTTGCTGCAGGCTGAGCTGGGGACCTGAAGTTCATAAATCAGTGTAGTATCCTTGAGGTTACCATCTGATTAATTGCTTGCCCTGTGAGACCCTTGCCATGAGCCTGCATTAAGGCCGTTGCTGTCATGTGCGGTTCAGTATTTCTGGTTCAGGCTTTTCGTGACGGAGAATCGGTTAGCCAGCGTGCCTATGTTACGTGGTGTGAGTCTTGCACTGGATGGGGAGAGACTAGCTTTGGTGTTTCCACCACAGCAAAGTTAAATTGAGAAACCTGCCAGTGCCTTGCACTTTGAGTTGCATGTGGTGGTATGCATGGGAAACCAACCCACTTGAAAGCATCTACCATCCTGTGGTAGAGCTGCCTTTCTGCTAAAGCCATTCAAACTGGTGTAAACCGTGGAAGCAACGTGACATGAACTCCCTTAGTATTTTTTATTAACACTGAAAAACCTTTCAACTTTGAATAGCTTTTAAGGCAGGGAAGACCTATTATGATCAGCTATATTTGGCTTCTAGTAGGACAAGCCAAAGAAATGTACTCAATGTTAATTTTAGTACTGAGGCGTATAATTAGCGTATTCTTCTGTGCCATGTGCTTTTTGTTCAGTCCATCATGATTCTGATGTCATGCCATCTTCAGAATGGTTGGTCTTTGGTTATTTATTCTTGATTTGCTGCCTCCTACCGGAATCACAGCAAGCCTGAAATTAAACTAGTCCTCTTTGTGTGTGTGCAAGCATTTTTTTATATGTCAAAATTTAAGTAAAATCTTGATTTGCATACTGTTTGAAGTAAATTGCTTGGACCTGGCAATTGCAAGTTACTGAAGTGTTAGGGGACGCTGTCTTACAAGAATCAAATCAAAAACTGTTTTATAGCAGCAATTAAATGTGATTTCACGGCCTTTAATTATGTCATTGCTCTCTTTTTGTCAAAAAAGCAGAGAAAGAAGCAGAATACATTCAGCTGAAGGAAGGAGAGAAAAGAGATGTAATTTGAAAAGAGATGTTGTTCAAACATGGATAAAAATCACTTTTGCAAGATATTTCCTTTATTATTTGGTGGCTCACATGGCCTAAGTGTTTGAAAAATTGTCCAAAATCAAATATGCCTATTACATAAGAGTACCACACCCAGTATAACCAGTTTTAATGAATAAACAGTGACTCACAAATCGTAGGCATTGTTTGAAGATGTAATATCTCAGGGTGGGATTCACTTTGTCTTACTCAGGTTCTTAAAAGTCAGGGAACTCTGAGCGAGCCTGTGGCTTTCCATTTTTTTTTTTTTTTTTTAATGATACCTACTTGCTGTGTAGGCTATAATAGTTACAGCTGAGCTTGTTGCCTTGCAGTGGATATAAGCCAAATGAAAGTCCATGCTGAGAAAAGTCCTCTGTCTCTGTACGAAAGCAGGGTTTAAAATGGAGTACTTATTTTTGTGACATCAACAAATTCGAGGTGTTGTGCAACTTGGAAAACGTTTCGGTTTCAAGCCACCGGTGTTAAATTGTTCCTTGAGAATACCTCTTAATGACTTAATTATTAGTTATCCTTTAAAAGTCAATATTAAGGAAACCTAACTTGGCAGTACCAACGCTTTTGTTTTAATGTCAACAAACCACGTTGTTGTCAAAAATCTGTGGGTCACAAGATTGGTCTGACAGCTCCATCCTGTAGATCAAATCAGTGTTGATTGCCACAGTGGCTGCACAAATAGCTTAGTCAAAATGCTTCCAGTGTAATGTCATCTAGTGTACTTTTAAGAGGTCTGCAAGTCTAATAGTAGAATTTACAGCCTTGTACTCAAGTTGGACTCTATTGTTGTTCAAGGATGGCTTCTAGTTACCTGAGGTCATGTGCCTGAAGACTTTGTGGCAGTCAGAAATGTTCCACACACCATTTTGGAGACTGAGGTGTTGGGGTCTTTTTTTTGTGGAAAAGACCACAAGGTGCACCATGGAAAAGTGATGATGCACTTGTGTTCTGGAGGGACTACACTGAAGTTTAATGTGTCTTGAGTGGGACAGGCTTCTTGACAGTAATTTTTGAGGAGTGATCTCCTTAGCTACATGCTGCAGTTCTAGCATTATTTGTTTTAAGGAATTTCAGCATGAAGGTTGTTTGTGGGTATATAAGACACTGCAGGTTTGGGATGGGCCCGACTCTTGGTGAAGGAGACATCTTGCCATCTATTGCATGCATGACTTAGCAGTAAACTGTCTATATAAAACCAAACATTTGGACTGTGTAGTCCTGTAGATGTCAGCAACAGCTCCAGAATGAGAATAACTTCTGGGCTCTAAGAATTGATGGGAGTTTGAAATATAACCGTAAAGCTAGACGCCTCTCCTACAGCCCCTATTACAGTACAGTTCTGCCGTATGACAGGCAAACTTCAAGTTTCTAGCTTTTAGAATGAAGGGCTTAACTTATAACCCATATTACCTAGGGAACACAAATATTTAAACTTTCAGTGCTGTTATGTTATATTGGCTAGTTTCCTCAAAATTGTTATCACTGAATATACAAATATGGAAGCAAAAGGCTGTATTTCATTTGAGATAAGGATAATTTTCAGATGCTGTGGTTTTAAGTGATTCTTGAAAATTATATTGCTAAGATGCAACCTCTACTCTTCTGTAAGAACAGACTGTTGTAACAGGAATGTTGTATAAAATGCAGTTCTCCCAGGGGAATCGCTATCATCCGTTGTTGTTAAAAGTTTTTTTTCTTTTTTCTTTCCCTGAATTTTGAATATTTTTTTTTTACCTTGAGTTGGTGTCATCATTCTTTCTATCTTGTTATTTGTTAAATCCTAGGAAAAAACCTTAAATCCAAAAGATTTTTGTAACATCTAATTTTGTCCTCAATAGGGAGATTGAAGTTACAGCTTTTGAATTAAAAGATATCCTACAACTGAAGTAATTAGTTTTAACATAGCTTTTCTGGTGTTAGTATAGGTTCCTTTTGCAATTTAGAAAAAGTAATAGGGTGATAATGTAACAGATCCTTAAAGAGCTACATCCTCTCCTTTGCTCTTTTACCAAGCACAGCTCATTTGTTTTACTACTAATTTCCTTAATTACTGTGGTAATCAGTAGCTTTGGTCTGGATGCATGCAGGTTCCACAGCATTTTTAATTGTGTGCCTGAAGTCCTGTGCAGTATTGGGGACAGTCATGATCCCCCAGAGGGAGGTTTGTAATTAGCTAGTGACCTCTAAGCTCAAATAAATACCCTTCTTAGTGTTTGAATTCTATACCCAACTGGGATAAAACCCTCTTTTAGACAGGTTTAGGAATAGCCTCTTTTTCTGACTTGTGTGTGGGTTACTGATCTAGGTGTTTAGAAGACACCTGCCAAATTTGGCCCCTTCAAGGGACATGGGCAGAGGGGGGACGTAGTAGGAAGAATCCAAGTGAGTTTAGATTTGAGCAGGGTGCTGTGTTGATGGTCTTGTTGGAGATGGAGGAAGTTCATGTCAGGAGCAAAATTTTTTTTTTTTTTTTTTTTGGTGTGGAAAACAACTTAGCTGAAAACCTGTAGGCAATGCTTTTGGCATTGGGTATCTTAAGTCCTTTATAAGACGTTGTTCACTGCTTTTCACTCTGAATATAAAATGTAGTCCCATTAGTATAGTCCTACCGCATGCCAAGTAAGGGGAATTGATGTGCACGTGGTAATACAGACTTGCTGGTGTGGTTCTTTAGTCAACACTGCCTTAGGTGCAAGCGGCAGGAAAAAAAAAAACAAACTATTAAAATACTTTGTGCCAGATATCATGAGTATACACGCTGTAATATGAAGTAGGAGATAAAAGACTTTTTCTTTTGCACTTCTGTTTGAAGTGTATTTAATGCTTTTCAATGTGGCTGATACTGCTTTAGAAAATAATTAAGTATTCCCACAGAATTTAGCTGAAGATTGGTTTACACTGTAGGAGACTACTTGAAGATGTGGATCTGACTTCTTTTGAGGCATATAGAACTCTTTTTCTAAATACTTATTTCCTTTGAAATTAATATAAGAAAATAATAGTATGAACTAAGTATTGAATCGAAAAGTTTTTGTTGGTTTGTTGTTTGTGGGGACTTTTTGTTGGTTTTTTGGTTTGGGTTTTTTTTTTTTTTTTACTACTTAGATACTCTTGCTAGTCCTGATTTTGCACGTGTGTCCAATTAACTCTCAGTTCTTATTTTTGTAGACAGTTACTGGGAAGAGCTTTGGAACCAAAGACTTTCGAGCAGCTCTAGAAAATGGAGTCCTGTTGTGCGAGTGAGTATTGACTAGTATATAAAAATCCTTCAGGTTAACGTTAGTTGGCCTCTTTCGTTGCTGGCCTCTGAAATTTTTTTGAATTACTGAAAGTATTTTGTAATAAATAATTTTTTTTTTTTTTTGTACATGTTGTTTGCCGTGGGAAGGAAGAACAGCTTTCAGATGTCCTGTTTCTAGATCTACACATTCCATGTGTTGTCCCACACACTTCGTGTGTTACCAAGAGGATCGTGCTGATCCTCTGGCTGGTTGATTGGTTTTATTGGTTATAATGCTTACGGTATCACTGGGCTTTCTGTTCAGCTTGTGCAAGGTGCCGTGGCCATGGCTGGGATCAAAGCACTCAGTTATCCCTATACCCACTGTTTTTGTTTGGGTTTTTGTCCTCCATCCCTACCCCCTCATAAGAAATAATTGTAAACTCTGTGTGCTAGTTGTTCTCTAAATCCTGAAAGCTGCCTATTCCTACCAGAGAACTTTACACTCAGAGAAGTTTTCTTTTTAAAAGTTCTGCATTTCAGAAGTGCACTTTACAAATTTGTAAATTAAATACAACAGGCAAGCATTTGATTTCATGTGCTAACACACACTGCTCTTACAGTTACATCCAAGTAGCTCAATAACGTAGAATCTATTGGATGTCGTTTGGCATACTGTATGAAAATATACTTTAAAAAAAAACCAAAAAACCACCAAAATACTTTAGGATGATAAAAGTAGATGGGTTGGGTCCCAGCATAACGTAGAAATACGTTGTCATGTATGTGCACATGCGGTCCAGGTTTCAGTACTTTCTGGACTGACTTAGTTTCTTGTTGAAAGCAATAACTCTGACCTTGGCTTTTTTTTGAGTGCTTTCTCTAAAAAGCTTCCTTGTGCTTATATATTATAAGCTTGGCAATAATGGGACTTGTCTGGTTTCATTGCTAGACTGAGTCAGTTTAAATGTCCACTTGTCAGGTCTCTTCCACATATCTGTAATTGGAACAGGTTTCCAGGACTGGAAATGATGCTAATCCCTTAGTATTTTAAGGAACGGCTGGTGTAAATGTCATTAGAACGCCAGTGTGAGAGAAATATTGTTAGAGAACTACCTGGGACACTTAAAAAAAGTCAGATCTCAGAGCCACTCTTAAATCAGTTCAGCAAGCTAACTTTCAGAAAATATTTATAAAGGTTCAGTTCTCTGAATTTTTTTTACTATGTATCGGAAATAACCACAGCAAATGCAGAAAGGCAACGTTCCAGCATTTTCCCTTCTGTGAAAATTACCGTGTCTTCTGTCCTTGCCTTTGTTTTTCTCTTTGGGCCCTTTGCCCATCCAGTCTATCTTGCTAGTTGCTTCTGCAGTTATCTTTGTGATATGAGGGAGCTGATTCATTCTGAAGACTGAATTATGTAGAGATGGGCACTGTATTTTTATCACTTAGGTAATCAAATGTTAACCAGACTGAATGTGGTAGTAAAAATAGTTTATATGTTTAATAAGAAGGTATTTCTTCAGGTATGTGTTTAGTGGGACATGTATGTTGTATTCAGCTGTAACTTTTAAATAGTGTCTTTTAGAACTGGCAGTGAACTGATATATTCTAATCCTCTGATATCTTCATTGTTGACGCTTATTTGGCAAAAGAATATGAGCCTCCATCTGCCAGATGCAAATCAGTTAAATTTATCTGTAATTAATAGCCATATGCAAGAAAAACATCCTGTAATTTCTTCAGTGAGCAGCTTGCCTTAGGAGGCATGCAACTTTCTTTAAAGCTATGCCTCATTATGTTGCACTAAATCATATAGCTGTCCTCCTGTATCATAATTTTAAATTTGACATTCTTGAAGTATAAAAAGTGGTTTTCATAGAAATTCTGTTGAAATAGAAGAGAGCAAGATGGGAAAGGTTTTCAGATGTCCAGTTTTCACCAAAGTCAATAGAGTGTATGATCTTAAATAATTGAGACAAATTACACATGACATTGCCCGTTTCCTTGGTTCACCTGTGACATGGCTAATTTAGTGACCTCGGGTATATTCTCTCTGGAGGTGGTATATTTGACTTAAACTATAGCAGATAAGACCTATACTTGCACCATGTATTCCTATAGCAGTCCAGTTGGTTTGTTAGGCCTACTTAATGACCAAGCGTGCGTGTTGACTGGCTGATCAGTAGCTGTCAAAATAAAGCCTTTTACATTTTACCAGATCTCCTGTGTATACATTAGAGGAAGAAAGTCACTAAAGTTTTCCTGATCATGTGCTACTTCATGTTCTTAAGTACAATAAAGCAAATAAAAATTATGCATTTGGAAGGTTAAAAAAAAAGGAGGGGGGCACCCAAATGTTTTTTTAAATTCCACATCAACAGATTTTTTTTTTTTTTCAAAGTCATCAAATGCATTTTTTTAACTAAGTAACTTAATGCAGTTGAAAAATCTCAGGACCTGCAGCCATCATTTCTTCTTCTGCAGGCACTTAGAAATCTGTCCTCCATTCCAGTGCATATAGGTAAACTCTGTTCCTTGTGTTTATTTTTTCAAATACATTTGCTGCTTGAGCAAAAAAAATTCCTTTCCCACATAAAGTTTTAAACCCCAGGTCCTGACTCTGCATTGGCGTGGGTAGATCACAAAACCTTGCTGATGCTTTGTGGGGTAAAGGGTCTGGCCAGACAAGCAGCAACAAGAAGAGGCAGCAAGTCCAAAATCTTCAAAGGTATATAAGCAGATGAAGTCTGAAGGGTCCCGAGGTCCCCATTCGCTGTTGATCCTGTGGTCTAGTGTGTAATTTGGTGAACCACAGTATTTCCCTACCTCCGTGACTGAAAACCCGGGTATGAAGCTGCAAGGATTCCTGTGCCTCATCCTCACTGCAGGACGAAGTGTGCATTTGGGCTTGTGTATTCAACAGTGATGCGTCAGTCTGTCCTTTCGTCTCAGTTTAATCATGAATCTTATATAAAGTAAAGGTGATAAGAGGTGCAATCTCTTCTCGCTGAGACTGAAGACAGCTTGCGAGTGTAAATTACATGTGCCAAAAATGATTGTTGTACACATCTTACTGGGCTTGATGGCGTTATGAAAACTGAGTTGATTTCTTACACTTGTAGCAATATCAGTGCCTTCAGACTGAACTCTGAAAATTAGTATTCTGATATATTTTTTACATCTTTTGCATCAGCAACTTTTATGTGAAGAAAATCTTTAAATGGGAAATTTGAGTCTGATTAACATCACTAGCTGTGTAGTAGAAACACAGATCCAGTTCTGCCTATGCCTACCCAGGCATTTTTTTTTTTTCCTCTTTCTGACTGCCATTCTCAGAAACCTCTTTGTGTGTGTATGTGCGTGTGTGTGTGTCTTGTCCCATTTTTGCTTCTACAGCCTGTTCTTGGAAAACTGATTTAAAAAAAAAATGAGGGGGCATTAAGAGGTTCAAATTTACTTGGTTCAAGTCATAAAAGTTAGGACTATATGCCAGGTATTTCTTAACAAGCATTGATGCTAATGCTTAAATAAAGTTGATTATTTAACAGAAAATCATTTATTTCTTTTTAGTTTGATTAACAAGATCAAACCTGGCATCATTAAGAAGATCAATCGTCTGTCAACTCCAATAGCTGGCTTGGTAAGTAATGACATCAGATCTAGTATCTGGGGTATGATACCAAGTTCTGTTTGTTTCTAATGAGCACTCTTGCCTTGTTCTTACATGGTCTTGCTATAAAAACCTACTAAGTTTTCAAGGTTTTAGTTCCATTTCTGGTTTTGTTTGAAATAGTACCATTTATAGGTTGTCTTAGACCGCAAAGGAAGGTTACCTGTTCTGTGATTTGAATCTGTAATTTTAATCAGCTTCTCACTGCATGAAGCTTCATCATCCCCAGATATATCAAGCACTGACAGCTCCTGTGCATAAACCTATATAGCGTTACTTGTCTTTATTTAAAGGCCACCATCCTATTTTATATTCACAAGCCACTTCAGATGTCCCTTTATTAGGGAACGGGCAGACTAGGAAGTGTTCTGTGTAACTGGAGTATTTTTAGAATCTGCTTCTCTCCACCCACAGCAAAGCTTAGGTTGCATTAAAATAACTCTGATGATGCAAAGATCTCTCCTCAGGCTTCAGTTGAGGGATTTGCCAATGTTTCGGCTGTAAATCACGTTGTCGGGGGAAAAGGGGGAAGATACATGTAATCATTTTCACAGGACATTTAAAAGATTTCCTGCATGCTGTCTGACAAATTTGCTGGTCAGAGACCATAGGATAAATTTTGTAGCCGTTTAGCATCAGAAACCCTTTTGTGGGTAAATGAATTAAAATTTTTTTCATCATTTTTTCCTACAAAAGCCTTGTTGGCTATTCATCTCACTAGGGTATCTGGGCCACTTAGTCCTGTCACCAGAACTATTGGTCTCATCTTGAAAGACCCAAGGTGAATGGGGACATATGCATGATACCTCTAACAAGTGGATGATCCCACTTTATGGTAAACATGCAATGTCAGCATTAGGGGAAGTTACCTGATTTCTTAATAGCAGTAGAACGCAAACCATCTCTACATTCTTGTATTTATCTGTTTTAATGGGATGAGCCAACAAAACATCTGCTTTTTCTGGTCAACTGTGTATCTCGTTAGAGAAGAAATGTAGTTAACTTGGCCAGAGGTCATAAGATTGGGTTAACTTGCTGTATATTATTACACAAGCTGAGAACGTGCATTTCCACATCAAATGAATGTAGAAAGTATTAGATGCCTTTGTCCCAGAAGAGCTCAGGGTATTAGGCTTGCAAATAATGAGTGCTGCACATTCTTTCCCCATTAGGCATCCAAAAAGAATTCAAATGAAACCAAAATCATTCTGGGGAAGACAGCACAGTTATTCTATCAGCAGTTTGATTGCCTAAATGGCCTCTGAAGTAGCCATTTGATCCAAACCAGAAAACCATAGACCAGATTTCATTTTTGTGGTGACTTAAGTGTTGTCTTGAATCATAACTGTAAGAACTCTTGTTTTTACATGCATTTTTTCACTTGTTTCCAGATGCAAAAATTTGGAGTGTTCATTAGGTGTGTAGTTTATATCTTACTTGTAGTGTATTATTGTTCCTTCAAGTTGTTTCTAGTTCCTACAAGTCTTCAAAAATAAAGGGGAGGAAAGGTGAATGGTTCTCGTAAACCAAGGTCATCCAGTGGTATTGTTAAAATACCACTTGAAGATAGTCATTGAGAGAGCTGATGTTCTGTGTAAACCTGGGAAAAGGTTTTACATAAATACTTCAGTTTCAGAAGATAGTGATTGTGAGGGCTGTAATGGGAGGGTTTCAGAAAATGATACTTATGATGGCAGTAGTGAGAGGGGAGATGTGTTTCCCCAGATTTGAGAGGAACATGCTCAGTTATACCAGCTTTGAAGAGCCCAACTTTCATCCTGGCATGTAAACTAAAACTAAAAACAATGGGTTTGTGCATTTATAGAAAAGCAAGCATTGGTACCTGACAGGCTTGAGATACTGTGGCTGATGAACCATAGGATTTAGAGATGCCCTTCCAGGAATTTCTTCAGGTTTGGTTTTGTTCTATAGGGAGTTAATATATTTGACTTCCATAAAAGTGTGGTTTTTTTAAGCTTTGTGTTCACTTCAAATACTTGGCAGGCTTTTTTCAGCAGTACAGAAATACAGTGCTCAACAGGCATCTTCGGTTGAATCTCCAGAAGGGTTTCATTATAGTGTTTCTTTGACTTCATAGTTATTTTGAAAACAAAATTCTTGAGTAAAAGAGGAAGTGAAAGCCTATATGAATAATAAAACATTCTGTTTTATATGGAATATTGTGTGCTATACTTTTTTGTATTGAGTTAGGGTGAAGTGCATTTTTTTAATAAAGTAAATGCATTATTAATTTGCTATGTCATATTTACTTTTATGACACCTTAATTACCATAAAGTATAATAGGAGCTTTACATTAGCAGGAGCACCTAAATTCCAAGCAAATTTAGGCAATTAAAAATAAGCCTTAGCTTTCACCTTTATTTTGATTATACTGCTGTCTAGCAATTTTGGGTGTGGATTGCAGTAGTTCAGGTATAATCGTGGAATGGATAAATAAATACATGCATTTTGATGATTGAATACTGAAATGAAACTCAGCATTCAGTTAACAAAAAAATGCCGAATTGGTACCAGGCAAACTTAAAAAAAAATTGATTAAACTTAACCCCAGTTTGGCATGGCACAGGAAGGCTGGGCTGCAGTTTGCGTGGAAGGGTTTATTAAAACTCTTTGGGAAGGAGAGGTGGACCCGGCCATAACTTGATCTCCATCTGGCAGCTTGTTGCTGCAGCCCTGCTGTTCCGTTTCTCTTCGGAGGCACGTACCTCTCATGGTTTGGGTGAGATCTAGCAGTCATCCTAGCCATGTTTGTTTATTACTTTGTGGTTCGGTTTGGAAAACTGAACTGCTTCACTGGGGGTAAGACGAATACCAGAGCAGCTGCAGGGAAGCGGTGGTCAAGGACGGGTGACTGAAGAAGCATCCATGCAGCTCTTGAGGCGGTTTCCTGAGCAATGGGGCGTGCTGTCTACAGGGTGCAAAGGACCAACTCCACTGGTAGTTGCAGAAAGATGCCACTTGCTGCGGGTTGATTTTTAACAGCATGCGGCAGTTTTCGGTGTCTGTGACGCCCCTGTAGGTTTCCTGAAGGGGGGTTAGCTGGGATGTGACTGTTGGTTTGTTTGCTTTAATTTTGGCCATTTTTTAAAAATACCGTTTGTTTAAAACCTTTACACTAAAACAGTTTCTGGAAAATGAAAATTTAATTTCTGCTTATCTTTCAGAGTGTCTAAAATACACAGTTTGTATAAAGAGCAATGCATATATTTTTCCCTAGTACAGCAGAGCAGGCAAGCAAACTGGCACAGAGCAGCAGTTCCTGAAGCCCTCTGGCATTTCTAGGGGACATGGTACGGGTACCTGAAAGGTCAGAGGATTGTGGAAGTTGGGTTTCGTTATACGCGGTAGCGAAAGTGCAGTCTGCCTTTAAAATCCAGTTTTTCTGGTCCATACTTATGTGAAACAGAGATGGAATTTAAGGAAAACTACTCAAATTGAATCTTGCTGGGTTCAGATCCTGCAAAATGACTTTGCTTAGAGTTCTTGGGACAGGGCGGGGGGTGGTGGATGGAAATAAAATGAATGCTTAGCAAAAGCAAATGCAAAGAAAACCTGGTTCTTAGTAAATATGGGCTTTTCAGCTTGAAATCCCAGCATGTGAGATGGTTTGGATATAATTACACAAGGGGGAGGACTTTGTGGTCTGACAACATATTTTCCAACAAGGCTCTGTGGAGCGTTTTGAGGCACATCTCTGGCTCCAGCACTGTCATTCCCCAGAAACCTCACGTTTCCAACTCGGTTGGCTGAACACAGAGAATCATGAAACCAGGATGGAAGTCGTAAGACGTCATGAGACAGTGGGAAGATGAATGAGTTTTGTATAATACATGCAAGCTCAACATATCTGTCAGAATAATACATTGCTCATTGCTCAGGATAGATAACTGTATGCTCTGTAGCAAGGCAAAATTTCAGTTAAAGTAAGTTTCCAGCTGAGACCAGGTGGTGAAGCAAATTCAGAGTTAGAGTCAGTATCTCTGTTGAAGAGTGGTAGCTAATGGGAACCTCGCCTTGCAACGTACCGATTTGGTTGTTCAAGACCATCTATCTTTCCTTGCAGTTCCTGTGAGTAAGGTGGAAGTGCAACACTTTTCTCTGTGGTTGGGAAGTGTTTCATCACATCAGAGGTGTGAGGGCTGTGGTCAAACCACGGGGCAGAGTAGAAAGCTGTTGGGTTCTTAGAATTGTAAATGAAATGCCATTAGTGCTTTTTCTTAAAGTTGGTCCCTGATTTCAAATGAGTAGAGAAGTTGCTAACTCTGAGTGTCTCAGTGTGAGTGCTGGATGAATATTAGCACCAAACATCATCTTCACGAAGTTCTTCAACTTTGGCGGAGGGTTTTTTGGTGAACTTTTGTTTCCCTTTCACACAAGAGAATAAAACTGCACATCTCTAGGCAGTCCCAAGTTTGAACATGTGCATCTGAAATACTGTAGAGTGGGAATTTTTTTTTTGGTTCTAGTGGGGAGTTAGGGTTCCCTTAGGGTGAAGAGCATCTTGATAGTTTTCCAGACAGGATTTTTCAAACGCTTATTTTCCTAGTTCACTGAGGCCCAGCATGCCCCTCTGACAAGCACTGCTCAAACATAATTTCCTCTCTTTAATGCATTCTAATATTACTCCACTACACTCTATAATTTAATTATTTAATGTATGAGAAGGTATTAATTCCACTTGCACCAAGACAACCACCTCAAATAGTGGGTGAAAGCCACTTTGTTACGGAGATCACTGGCATGTACCTCCTAAACCAGGAAAGTAGGGAATAATAAAGTAAAGAAGGGAGAAATATGCAAGGAAGTTATACTAAAATGAAAGGTGAGGTAAAGATAGGGGTGGAGAAGATAAAAATGGTGCCGTTAAAAAATATTTTTCTGAGCCTTTGTGCCTAACACTCTACTGCAAACCATGGAACCGCCCTGGTACTTCCTTATCTCTTGTCATCAAGTAGAGCTGGCCAAAATTTCCTCTTCTGTGGGAAAGTTTTCTTGACAGGGTTGTTTTTTGCGTTGCAGGGGAATGGCATGCAGATGATTTTTTTTTACTTTTTTTATAGGACGCTTTTACAACAGATTTTTCAGGTAAAATCCACACTTGCAAAGTGAAGATTCAGTTGTATGTTTTATTTAGGAGTTAGCTATGAAGTTCCTTCTCTAGATTACTTAGAGTCAAATTAGTTGTGTTTTCCACTTAAATTTAAAAATCTGATGGTAATATGAGAGGTTTTATTTTAATTAAAAAAAATCCTTTTTTTCCGAGGAGCTCCATTTGCAAAGTTCATTCCTTCATGCTGAAAGTCCTGGCTATTTATTTTTTCCTGCTGTTCACCTCCTTGTGTTTAGTATGGCCTTTATATTGATCCATGCTTTCTGTCTTCTTGCATTTTGTATATTTTTAAAAAATAATTTGAATTTTTAAATATTAAACTCCTTGTCTGTGAGTTTGACTAGTAATATTAATAGTAACTTGTCTGGTATGAGAAAACTAGTATGAGAGAACTTTTTCTCCTTTCTCTTCTTCATGAAAAATCAGAAGGGGCAAATACACAAATATGTGGACTAAGCTGCATAAAAACTGCTCTTTGCTTTACTATCAAACACCAAAAAATATAGGCTGAAACCTGGATGGAATTGCTGGTCGTACAGCAACTAACAGTGTCCAAAAGCCCTCATTAGAAATAGCCTCATAGATTTGGGTCGAGAGCTGGCTAATGAGCTGATAACCATTTGATGTGCTCTGTTTGCTTGTCTGACGTTTTCTTTTTGCAGCAAAGAGGGAATAATACCAAGTGATGTGGAGCATTGCTTTTTTTTCCTGAAGGTTTAAGTTGCCTTTTTGAAGAGTAGCAGAACACATCATGGCTAAGGCGGTGGCTGTGGGCTCTGCCTCGAGCCCTGCCTCCGTCGCCCTCTCTCATGGCTGCCCAGAGTCTTGCGATTTTTGATTTGTCTGTGGACTGTAAATTCGGAGGTACAGGGTGAGTGCGTACGCAGCGCTGCTGCAGAGTGAAGTTGCGTAAGTCCTATTTGATGTCTTTCACCTGGAAGCTGATTAGTCTGGTATTGCTGTTCATAAGGCAAGGCACAAGATGATACATGTCTTTTTCTGAGAAGTTGATAATTTCAATGTGTAAACAAAGTTAAAGAGGCAACATCGCCTGTTTTGTGGATGAATACGCTCAGCAAGTTGTTGGGAATTCAGAAAGACAAGCATTTTAAGAGACATCTAGGTACTTGGCATAATCCTTACATGAGTGGAGACTTTTGTTTTACAACAGCAATTGGTGTTTCTTGTGACTGTTCGCTTCAGAATGTCGAAAACTGAAGAGAAAAGGGGAGAAAGTGAAAGTGGATATGGTCTGACAGAACTCATGCCTTGCATCCAGCATGTTCTCTCCTTTATAAGGCAGCCTATACATTTAATGCAGGCTCAGGAGCGCTTCAGATGGCAGAAATGAGGTCAGGTTCCTCTTTATAGTAGTAGTTATCTACCTCTTGTCATTCAATATCCTTTTTACGCTGCAGGTAACAAAACTTCCCAAAAGTGTTATTTTCCTTTTTCTTGTGGGAAGCAAGAGATTTGTGGGAAATGGGAAACATTGCACCCAATTTTAAAAAGGGTAGAAAGGAAGACCCTGGGAACTACCGACCTGCCAGCCTCACCTCTGTGCCTGGGGAGATCATGGAACGGATCCTCTTAGAAGCCATGCTGAGGCACATGAAAGACAGGGAGGTGATTCTAGACAGCCAGCATGGCTTCACCAAGGGCAAGTCCTGCCTGACCAATCTAGTGGCCTTCTACGATGGAGTGACTACATGGGTGGACAGGGGAAAAGCTACAGATGTCATCTATCTGGACTTCTGTAAGGCCTTTGACATGGTCCCCCACAACATCCTTGTCTCTAAATTGGAGAGGTGCGCATTTGATGGCTGGACTGTTTGGTAGATGAGGAATTGGTTGGATGGTCACATCGAGAAGCTAGTGGTCAATGGCTCAATGTCCAGATGGAGACCAGTGACAAGTGGTGTCCCTCAGGTGTCTGTATTGGGACCATTACTATTTAATATCTTCATCAGTGACTTAGGCAGTGGGATTGAGTGCGCCCTCAGCAAGTTCGCTGATGACACCAAGCTGAGTGGTGTGATTGACACACCTGAGGGACGGGATGCCATCCAAAGGGACCTGGACAAGCTCAAGAAGTGGGCCTGTGTGAACCTCATGAGGTTCAACAAGGTCAAGTGCAAGGTCCAGCACCTGGGTTGGGGCAACCAATACCAGCTGGGGGATGGGGGGATTGAGAGCAGCCCTGCGGAGAAGGACCTGGGGGTGCTGGTGGACAAAAAGCTGGACATGA
>JAVKLA010000008.1:17027998-17073160 GCA_034782735.1 Sagittarius serpentarius | reverse complement strand
TGCTGGAGCGGGTCCAAAGGAGGGCTACGAAGATGATCAGAGGGCTGGAACACCTCTCCTATGAGGACAGGCTGAAAGAGTTGGGGCTGTTCAGGCTGGAGAAGAGAAGGCCCCGGGGAGACCTCATTGCGGCCTTCCAATACTTAAAGGGGGCCTGTAAGAAAGATGGGGAAAAGCTTTTTAGCAGGGCCTATAGCAACAGGACTAGGGAAAATGGCCTTAAACTAAAAGAGGGTAGATTTAGACTAGATAAAAGGCAGAAATTTTTTACAATGAGGGTGTTGAAACACTGGCACAGGTTGCCCAGAGAGGCGGTAGATGCCCCATCCCTGGAAACATTCAAGGCCAGGCTGGATGGGGCTCTGGGCAACCTGATTTAGTTGAAGATGTCCCTGCTCATTGCAGGGGGGTTGGACGAGATGACCTTTAAAGGCCCCTTCCAACCCAAACTATTCTATGATTTTTTTTATTTTTTTTCAATAAAGAAGTGGTAACTGCCAGGAAGGACAGCATAACTTTTAAGTGATCATATTTTACTATAGTTAAAAATCAAACAAGGAATTTGAGGCACCATGTTATCTGTGTTTGGGCTGTTGGGTTTTTTTGTTTTCTTTTTTTGTTTGTTTGTTTTTTTGTTTGGGGGTGTGTGTTTTGTTTTGGTTTTTTTGGTTTGTTTCCCACCCCACATCCAGATGCTTCAGCCTGTTGTTACACTTTAGCTTGAAACCTGTCTGCTCTGGCAAATGGTACAGTTTCATTAAATACTCAAAAGCATTTTAATGTTTACTGCTTTGTTTTAAGTAAATGCAGTATCATCTTCTGATTTTTAAAGTGCTTAAACCAGATGAGGACTTCTATCTGACTGTTACCAAACAGGTGACTAGGATACACCTTAAGTATCTAGTTTTGTTCTGACAAGTACAATTATATGGGAGGGGAAATTTTTTTCTTTGATCAGTGGTCCAGCTGAAGTGCTCAAACAAGTTTCCTGGACATAAGAGAATTTATATTAGTCTGAGAAAATATCTTTTCACCTGGGAAGTGACGCAGCATGGTATTTCAAATGTAACCATCAAACAATGTGTTAAATTTCTTATTTAATGAATTTTAGTGAGATTTTGTCAGTGCTACAAAAAACACAATTGGAAATTAGCATGTGAGTTTCTGTTGTAAAATTCAGAAGTTTCACTTGCCGTTGCTTCAAACTCCTAAGCAGATGTTGCTTCAAATTTGTGAAAATGATGGGCACACAAACTTGGGAATGAAAATCCTGATTTAAAAAAAAAAAAGTTACTACTTTTTGTTTGTTTGTTTTTGTAAATTTATGAAGCATTTTAGAAACCTGATCATTATGGTTAAGAGGTAAGATTTTTTTCTTGTATTCTTATTTAAAATGTCTTTAAAATGTTAGATGTCAGAGTACTTTCCAAAGAGCTCTTTACCATGGTGTGAGTTCTATGCCTGAAGATAGCAGAGCATAGGCAGAGGGGGTTTTTAGTGGATTTCCTGAGGTCAATCAGTAAGTCAGAGTAGGGTGGGGTGAAAATTTGACTTTCAGCCCAATTCTCTCATAGACTATACTGCGAACCAGAAAAAAAAACCAAAACAAAACAAAAAACAAACACCTATGTCTGACCTGAGTTCTGAGAACCGAAAACTATGAATTAGCAAATGTCAGGAGTGATGCAAGACCCAATAGGAATGTATGTGGAACTATAAATCACTTCTGGTACTCTTTCTGCTGTCTTATGGGAAAGAGGAATGTGGCTTGTATGGAAACACCTCTGTTAGACAATTAAGAAAAGAGGGTTGTGTGCTAGACAGGAAGTATGGTTATTAATAGTTAGAGATGACATTGTTCTGTAGTCTTTCAATGCCTGATAGTGGGAGTATGTAATCTCGGCAGTGGTTACTGATGTTTTGTGCCCTTCTGCTTGAAAACATATGGTACGTTTCAGCCTTAGCTCTGAATTTCCTTTAATTGTTTTCTGTTGCTGCCTAAACACTTTGAAATGTAGGGTGTGGGGAAAGGAGAGGTTGATGCAAACTCTTTGTGACATTTTTAGTAGCTGCTCAAAACTACGATCAAGCAGAATGAAACCCAGACGCTGGATTGAACTTGACAGGTTTTGGGTGGGTGGCGATGAAGGGAAATGTATCTAGGAGGTAGAAGTGGGGAGAAATTATATGGGTGCAGACACCAAGAAATGGTGGTTTAGCTACTCGCCCTGGTCTCTTGTCAGGGGACAGTAAGTGCTGTGCCTGTTGGTTGATCTCCATGAATCAAAAGTAGTATTTGAGCGATACTTTAAGTGAGATCGTGTCTTCCCAGCTGATGCTTCCAGCATGTTACTGGGATGAGATGTCAAAATGCTAATTAATTAATTTAAAAATTCTTGTAAACTAACTGTAAAGTAATATGATTGGCAGCAAGAACTTTCTAATGCGGAAAGTTTTCGTCCCTCCTCCTGCTCTAAACCAAAGCTCTGAAAAAGTATAACCCTTTCTGCCTCAACTTGCCAGCACTTAAAAAAAAAAAAATATACATAAATACAGCTGCCAAATGAACTGCAAAAAATTTCCATTTATCAACTCAATCAGCTGTAGTCTGTGGTATACTCTGTCATTTGTGTGCTATTTTTATTTCCTTAAATAACTGATGACTGTTTCTGTGTTTGTAAAGAAACATTCCTTCCTAACTGGGGGAAAAAAAAAGTTAGCCACATAGAAAAGGTACACACCTTAAATCATACTTGTGACATCTATAATCTGATTTCTCCTGCCTTTGCCAAGGAAGCACCGTGTTGAGATTTCTTGCGGCAGTTGGTGTTTATCTGTGTTAAATCTTCACAAGCTGGACGCTACAGTGCTTTTTTTTTTTTCTCTGGGTTGTCAGATATGTATTGATGTGCAGTGTTTAAAATTCATGGCAATTTCCAAAGAAAGTAGATGTTAATTGCAGCTGTGATAACTTTTTCTGCGGTATCAGTGCTGAAGCTGTACAGCTGTGCTACTGACTCTTCTGTTTGGTACAAAATCCTCATGCTACATCTTTTAATGCCTGCCTGAACACCTCCGCGCCCATGTGCCCATGCTGAATCACCCTCCTCTGGTGATGTATGTAAAAGATCTATTAAATACGATGCCAACATCAAATGCTGCCGAATGCAGAGTGCCAAGACGCCGCAGCTGCGGTGATCAAGGTTGCTTTCTGTGGGGCGTGAGGATGGGGGGAGACACGAGGAAGCCTGGCACTGAGGCAGATCACCTCCCAGGCCCCTCTCTGATCCGGGCGTGCAGGGAGAGCTTCTCTACACCATGGGATAAGCCCACATAGGGCAGCAAGAGTTAAATAGGGTAGTAGCATCTGAGGCAACTTGCTGTGTTTCAAGCGCTGTGTGCAGAGGGGCTGAATTTCATCTATATCATATTGTTAACCTGTGTGAGCAAAACAGAAAAACTTGTGTATACAAATAAAAGAAGGGTGGCGGGGTGGGGGCAGAGGGAAAGCAAGCTCTGCCAAAGCTTTCAGTGTTTCAAGAACAAGAGGTCTTTACTTCTTTTATTACTCATTAGGCTTCAGGGGAGTTTCACCTTTAAGTGGATTACTGTCATTCCAGTTCTGTGTAGTGGGGTGACTTGGCACTGGAGTATTTTACACACTTCACTTGTGAAGTCTGTTTTGTATAAACCATTGGGGGTGAAAAGCACATCACTTGATTTTTTTATTTTTTTTTTTTTTTTTTACTATTTTTTTGTTTTCTTGACTTTGACTGGAATGCAGGTAACTGGTGGGAGAGTTAAGGTTGTCTAACATGGAAATAGCCCAGGATGGTTATTCCATACTGGCTTTCCAAGCCTATACTTTACAGTAAGAGTGCCTGCGAGTGGGCGAGCTTTGTCTTGCCCAAAATGGGATGGATGAAGCTGTGAAGTGCAGAGAGCTGTCTTGACCAACAAGGCATGTCTGCCCAGGGTGCCCACGTGCTGTACTTTTGCCCTTCTCCTTTCCAGCTGGCCTTATTTGGTAGCAGTGACATCCCAGAAACACACCTGCAGTTTACAACCTGATACTCACTGTACCTTATCAATAAAAGGCTCATTTGGTACACGTTGCTGCTGTAATATACAGCTGTAATGTTATAGTGAAGGTTACGCTGTAGCACGGTAAGAGACATGGGCCTGGGAGGAATTTTGAATCACTGGGGACAGGTGGTCCCTTCCTGTGTCAAGCACCTTGAAAGCTGTCAATTCAGAAGTCCTGTTTAAAAAAAATCCCAACATTAATTTATGTTGTGTGTTTTCCTTGATCCCATTACTCCTGTTTGAAAGAAACTGTGGAGTTCAGTGCTGCAAGAGGTTGCAGGCAATGAGGTGAGCTGGGCAGAGGGGTCTTCTGCTGGCCATTACTCACAGACAGCGGTGGGTACAAGCGAGGAGCAAACTCTGGGGAAGATCATTCAACACACACCTTCGTCTTACAGAGGTCCGTGACTGGCTGCTGTCATTGCAGATGGAGTTGGGTTTTGGGGAATGGGTGGGCCTTTTTATCCAAAACCAAAATGCTTCTTACCTAAGGCTGCTTCAGAATGTGGTTTCTGTAACGGCTGGACTCTGGTGAGACCTGCGAATTGCAACAGCGAAGAGGAATGTTCCTCTTCCTGGCTGTCATTTACAATTATTGATACTGGGAGAACCAAGGTAATGGGAGAGTTTATGGAGAGAGTTTCATTCTGCATTCTGGCAGCAGGGGCACCTGCTTTTTGAGAGGAAGGCTGGAAGTGAAGCATTGGAGAGTCGGTGTCTGTAATCGTGTGTAGAGCTGGAGCAGGAATCCTTGTGTCAGGTAATCCTTGTGTCACAGTAACTTATTATTTACACAACGTGGCAAAACAACGAAGGGCACAGGCAGGGGAGTGGCAAAGCAGTTAGCACCGTTTCTGATCTTTGGCCAATACAGTGCTCCCCACATGCTGTTACAGGTGGGATAATGTACCGAACTGCAGCCTTGAGGTCACTCTAAGTCAAATGATGCCTGCAGGATAGTTGTTTTAAATAATATTTTTAGTTTGGGGCCCAAAAAAGGAGGAAAGAAGTGGTTTAGCTTTTCCAGCCACTCCTCCTCCTCCTTTCAGTTCAAGGTCAAACCTGTTAGCAGTCCTCAGAGAAATAAGGAGAGCTGTAGGAGCTGGGATTGCAGTCTACAGACAGGATGAGTGGGTGACGGGCACTGAGCATCCCGATGGGCAAGGCCAAGGTGGTAATTGGGAGTTCCTGGCTCCCAGGCCTGTGGTCAGACCACAAGGTTGCTTTAGCCCCGCTCTCTGCTCTCCCCCCTCTACCCCCACCCTGCACCCATAGCCAGCACTAATAACCGAAACGAAACGTACCTCCAAGGAAGAGCAAGTTACCCGACTTGTTCAGCGAGCTCCTGCTGTAGGTTTCTTCCCTTACCCCACCTCTGAATATAAACAGCGCATAGCTGTGCAGTGATGCTGCTGCAAAATGCAACTCTAAATTCTGTATTAAACTGATTTGAGCCAGCTTCAGTGGTCAGTATAATGCTGAGTCTATGAAAAACATTTTCTGCTGTTAAAAAATACCTCTTTTTTTGTACTGGAAATAGGCCCTTACTTAAAGGAATGAGGGTGCCAATAAAGAGGGTTTGTCGTGAATGCAGAGCTGAAAAAGACACGGTGTAAGCTTTCAAGATGACTCCAAATGTCCTCATAAATGTAGTACTAAGAAACATGCCTGTTAAATATGATCTATTCAGATGATTTTCAGAATTCTGTAGCCAAAAAAAAAAATGCATCAGTCTCCCTTCCTAAAATGTCAAAAGTTTTTGTTGCTAGGCACTGTAGGTACTGAGTGTTTTTTTTCTTTCTTTTTTTTGGGAGCCTGGAAATTGAAAACAACTTCTGGCACCAAGTCATGGTCTGGATGATGCTGTAATACTTCTGCGCAAATACGCTTCACAGTCCTGGGAGCATTGGGTGCCATTATGAAATTACGTTCCCATCCTTCCCCCTTCATACTCTGAAAAAAAAAAAAAAACAAAAAACAAAAAAAACCCAAAAAAAACCAAAACTAAAAACCGCAACAGAAAAACACCACCAAAACAGAGCTTGAATAGCAGTGGAAGCAAGGGCTGTAACTGAAATGGTGGGTATTTGCACAAGAGTAAGAAACAATGGACTGTCTTCGTCTATTGGCTGACGCAGCCAGAAAAAAAAACAAAAAAACACTATGTTAATTAAATTGTTTTTCTCCCAGATGCCAATGGAATTGAAAGATGTGCCATAACTTGCATGGCCACGAGATTTTGCCGTGTTTCAGTGCATGCACACGGTCTCAGAGAAACAGTTAACTAGGGAGAAGACAGGCTTACCACACAGCATGACTGCACCCTAAAGAAAGCAAATGTATTTACACACTTGTTTAAATTAATATTCCTGCCCCACCCAGATAATCATGATAATGAGGGATTTACTTTTTTAATTAAAATGCAGCTCAAATATACAAGCAGAATTTAGCGTGATGTTGAGTTGCACGAGTAGCCAAAATGAGATGGTATTTACTCTTTCTTATATGGAGACCTTTCTTCTTAATTACCTTTCACTTCAATCTCTTCACTTCAGAGATTTTTAAAGTTCTTTTTATATTTTGCGCACTATATGTCCCTTCTCAATTTTATTTTGTTTTTTCTCCTTAAAGTCAACTCTTTCTTGATCCTTTTTGCATGTCTCCTCCTGTCTTTTCCCTCATTTCCCTGTTGCTCATGCTATTTTTTTCCATTTTTAGAAGTGCGCTTTCTTTTTTCCCCTGTGGTTTTTTAGGTGTTGAGGAATGTATGTACTTCCCCACCACCTCACCAGTGCTATATGGTTGTCTTCACAGTGCTGCATCATCTTTGTCTCAAGTTCTTGCCATGGTGACATACACTAGGAGCTGATTACAGCTGCAAGCACAGCACTGCTGCCAGTTGTGATCTCCTGATTTATTTTTTTTTTTTTTAAAGGAAAGTGTCCGTGTTTTCATGTTTTCCCATACAGTGACTGGCTGCTTCCTTCTTCTTTGCGGTCTGGAGGATAGCAATGGGAACGAGGAGCCCTGCAGCAGCAGCAGCAGCCCTGCTCTTCCCACCCCATTCACCTGCTGGAAGTGCAGAGCTGTGGCGCAGCCCCCCTGCCCCTTGTCTAGGATCAGAAGCAGCGCTGAGGTCTGGCAAGGAAGGACAGGGAAGACTCAGCTCTTTCCTCGTGTCCATGAGGTTGCAGCGGTGAGAAAGGCAACCCTGCTCTGCTAGGACGTTGGAGGGAAGGCATGAACCGCAGTCTCAGTTTCAATATGGGCATGGCATCTTGGCTGCTTCTCAGCGTTGGTTAGAGGGGGATGCTTTAGCAACAGGCAGGGGGAAGGTTTCGTGGCTGGTGATGCCCTATGGGAACTAGAAAGGCAGGTGCATGCCTGAAAGCGTGCGGTATCGTTTGTCATTCCTCCGAACGGTGGTATTTAAATGCCTGCTCATGGATGACCTGCTTCCCGCTGCCGGCTCCGTCTCTCCCGTGTTACAACTTTGCAGAATTTTTGGGTGCGGTTTACTTTGAAGTTTGAGGCAAAAATGAAATGCTGAACGGTAATAGCTCTACCTAGTCAGCGTTCCATGCTGTGCATTTAATGTAAGTCTGTACGACGTGTGGGAAACTCAAGTCGTGCTGGGAGCATCTGAAATGCCCTGCTGCTTCATCCTGCACACCGTCTGGGGAAGAAAACGAGTCCCCCCCCCCCGTCTACTTCCAACGTCCCCACCCCCTCCCACCAAAACGCTTAGAAGTAGTAATAACATACCAGAATGAATTGGACTTGAATTTTGTGGTTAAGACTTCAGGCTTTATTTTTGTTGTGATTTAAAACCTGTAATTCTGTGATGCTAATTCTAACTTCATATGCTCACGGAAATGCGCAATGCACTGATCAAGCTCTGCATTAAAATCATCTCCTTGATTCTTTTTTTTTTTTTTTTTTTTTTTTTTTTGACCATGCTATCCCTGTTAGTTCAGGAGCTTTCCCTTTTGATGGTCAGAAACCTTACATTTTCTGCATAAATGTGTTTGATCTGCCTGACCATGGATCCTTGCTTTTGGACTGCACAGCCCTTCTCCCACCTTCTGGTTTTGCTTCCCTTGTGCTGGCAGATGGCAGCAGCATTGCCTCTCATGCTCCGTTTTATTGGTATAAAGGAACCAAGTTCTCCCGTTCTCATTACGTAGGTCCCTTGTCTTTCCTCATCATCATACTCCTCTTTCTCTGCAACTCTGCTGATTTGAACCTTTGTTAAATTTAGGTGGCCTGCCCTCATTTACAGAGGCTGGGAACACCTCAGTGGCAGAGGGGGGTCGTGGACACAGGCATGAACCCTTTTTTCTCAAGCACGCCACTTCAGTGACTTGTGGTCACCAGGAGATACGTCTGGTGTGTTGTACTTCTGCAGGCTTTTGAGTTCTGAAAGTTTAAAAAGAATTCTTTTTGTGGAGTACGATGAGATTCAGATTGCAGTATACCCTTTGGAGTTGAAGTGGTAACAACTATTAGTCTTACTGAAGTACAGTTATACTGGTAAAAAGAATAGCATGAGGCTTCTATATTTGAGCACATTAATCACCGAACAATGTTCCTGTTCACATTTCTACTGATAAATCTAATTGCAAGGTTGATAGCTTGTCTTTTTTTTTTTTTTTCTGCTTATTTCTGTGGTGCTATTTAAAATTCATTTTCAGGTTCCTTATTCTGATAGAGTTTTTAAAATGGCTACCTATTTTGAGACTCGTAGCTTCAGTGATACACTACGATCATTAGGGATGGTCAAGAATAACTCGGCAAGGATAGTATTTAGATGTGCTGATTTGTTGAAATTACACCTTTTTGTGTCAGTCTCCAAACCTGAGCAATAGCCTTTTGGGTAGCCTCTCTTGATGCTCTAGGGGTGAATTCCAGGCCCTGACAGGAGGAGAGCTGCTGTTGGGGCAGTCACCTGCGAGATGGCAGGTGTGATGAGACTGCTGGCTTGGGAGCTGGGGGGAGGCAGATCTTGAAGCATGTTTTATCCTGCATGCCAGTGAATGCCGTGACTAGCTGTGTTCTGCCTCCTGTGTTATCTCCCCCTACCTGTGACCCGTTTCTGAAGGTCTTGACTCATGTCAGTGATGATGTTCTCAGGGGCTGTAAGTCTTATTTATCAGAGGGCTGGTGTTTGATAGGTTTAATTGCTGCAACACCTTCAAAACTTAATTCTCTCGTGCGCCAACAGTTTGGTGGTTGTGCAGCTGAGCAGCCACTGATGAGCAACTCTTCTGCTTTGTTTTCCTTGTGCTCGGGGTGTAGGCAGCATCCATTTCTCTAAACCTCTGACTCTTCTTCCTTGTTTACCTGCACAATGTGCTCGTTCTCCGCAGTTCAGTTGACATAACCCATCGGTTTTGGAGTTTACTCTGAGCTTTGGCGACTGGTCAGACCAATCAGGTCATGTTGCCTTGGTGTTGGTGTCGGTTCTTTTCATTACCTTGTTCCTTCTGCTCTGTTGCTTTCTTCCTTTGCCTTACCTGCCTGTTTCTTGGACTCCCCAGACCCCCTGAACACTGATGTGATAGTTAGATGTGTTTTGTTGTTTAACAAGTAGTTCCTCCCATTCTCGCAGTGGGACTGTAACCTGTGGCTTCTTGGATGCAGAAGAAATGATGCCTTTTCAAGTCCTTGGGCTTTTGGTGCTCATGTGACACTCGAATATTAATTGAATAAAACTGACACACCTAGCCAGCTTTCCTTGTAGTGCATGGAAAGGAAAAAGGGGCATTGCAGGGAAAGGAGATGTAAATGTCCCTGCCCAATGTGAAGCTCTACGTTGGCCACTTTTGCAGGCAGCCCCTTGGGTATTGCAGGAGCAGGTGCAGAGGTGAAGTTGCCTGTTCTCCATCCTTCCCAGCCCCCTCCGCTCATCCGCCACCGCATTGTGTCCCCCATCATCGTCGTCACGTCACATCCCCCTGCAGCAGAACAGCCCCCACTGTGGCACATCATGCACCAGGCTTTGGAGCATAACCTTCACGGTGTGAGACACTTGGGATCTTTCGGATGTGGTAACACAGAGCCCGTGGCCTGCACAGGGAATACCTTGTTCAAATATTTTCTTTGAATGAAGCCATGTTTACAGACTGATAAGGAATACTAGAATCATAGGGACCTTCACAGCAGACGGTTGTGGGGATTCTTGGGTTTGTTTTACTTTTTAAGGTCTGTATTAGAAGCAGCTGTTGTTTTCTTTGTAGTTTTTTTTCATAAATTTTAAATGATGGAATAAATGTTGCATCCAGTGATTATGTGTCAAAAAAAGGTATAAAGTATATTTATTACATTACTGAAGTGGAGCTTTTCCATACTGTGAAACTCTGATACTAGTGCCTTGACTTACAAACCCTTTGAATGACAGATTATGAATTAAGTAACTTTGTGTACCTTTTCCTGTGGCTTCCAGCTGAAGGGAGCAAGTGCGCAAGAGGGCACATTCTTTTGTTGTTGATAGCATTCCGCCTTAACGAGAAGGAATTTCTTGCCTATTGTTTATGAAGTGGAAAGAGATCACAAGTTGTATAATCTCTCTCCATATCGTTGGCTTTATTTTTATTATTATTTTTTTAACCTTGCTCTTGCGAGTCGGTTGTTCTGCAGCAGGTGCGGCAAGTGGGTGCTCTAATACACCGCACCTATATTTTGTTATATATTGGTGTGAGCTGGGGGAGGGAGCGGGGGAGAGGAAGGGGAGGAAACACAAAGGAGAGAAAAACCCCCAAGCAAGGAAGCAGCAGGGCTGAATACAGTTTGGTTTCTGTCTCTCCAGAGCTTTGCTCAGCAACCAGACCCAGTCTCCAGGTGCACTATTCCCTCATCGGTCTGTGAGCATAGAAACGGCGTGTCCCTCCTCTTCTTCCTCCCCTGCCAAGAGTTTCTGGGTGGTGAATGTCAGTAGCTGGAGTTATTTTTAAAGGCAAGAGGTGAGGCTTGCCGTGCAAAGCTAGGAAGAGGGCGTTTGTTTGCTGAGCAGAGCTGACATCAAAGTGGAGACTGCTGCCTACTGGCTTGCCACTGCCTTATGCCAGGTAATCTTTAACGTACCCCTCAGTCACCGAGATCGCAACCCAGCCTGCCTGTGTGCCTGAGAAACGACCGGTGTTTATGATCCAGAAGATTGCTTTTTCAGTATTATTTCCGTGAGCTGGACTTTGACATTTAAAGGCTCATACTAATCATCTTGCAAAACCTGCTTAGTGCTTTTATCTAAGCAACTGCTTTCTACTTCTCTTCACAGGATAATATAAATGTTTTTCTGAAAGCGTGCGAAAATATTGGACTGAAAGAAGCTCAGCTTTTTCACCCAGGAGATCTTCAGGATTTGTCCAATCGAGTTACAGTCAAGTGAGTTTTGTGGTTCTGTTTTCTCCCTCCCCTTCTCCCTCTAAGCTGTTTCACAGTGGTTTTTTGTTTGTTTTTTTGGGTTTTTTTTTAAGTTTGCCTATGGAAAATTCTTCTTTTAATCTAGTACGAGCAATTCTGAATACTGTGGTGAGGGTTTAAACCTTGTTAAGACTGGTAAATTAGATTTGCACAAATTTAATTTAAAAAATAAAGTGTTATTATTCCTTATAAGCAAACTAATTGTTAATGAATATTTACAGCATTTAGTATATGAGACGGAAACGGTTTAGGTTATTTTAAACTTGGAGAAAAATTAACTGTTAAATGATATCGAAAGCATTGCTTCCCTTTATGCTTTGAGATTACCAATGTAAAATCTGAAAGGCTGAAGTGATACTTCTGATACTTATCTGAATGGCTCTGAGGCTCGGGTATGGTGTTCCCAAAGGACTGCTGGTCTCACCACTCCAAATATTAATCAGGTGTTTGTCACTGAATGTCACATCTCCTGTCAAGCTGGGGGGGTGGGGGGTGGGGGGTAGAAACCAAGTACGGGATTGCACAAAGGATAATTGTCATGTTTACAGAGAAGAGAGTTTTCCTGTGAAATAGCATTGGTTTGGTTCTGAAATATAGTTAGTGGATTCTCAAATTTCAGGACTGCTGTGTCTCCTAATAGGGGTTTTATTACTAGTTTCTGAGAGATTAAGGTTGAGCTTTACTATATAGACATTTAACAGGTGTTTTGAGATAAATGTGTCATGGCAAAATATTGTCTTGGGGCATCTTGCTTTGTTACAGTGTTAGCTGTTTTTATTGTGTTGGTACAAAGGATGAATTTATTAAGTCTCCAAAAAAACCAGAAAAGCTTTAGTGAGTTTTGCTGGAAACCTGTCACGTTAAACGTGAAGAATTGATTCCTGTCTTAAATTACCAGCTTTATCAAAGAGGAATAGGCAGTAATCCCTCTGTAAATACAAGAAAAAAATATTATTGTGAAATGACACATAACTGCTTTAATTAGAAAGAAATCTCTTGTAGGTGGATCAGGCTGTAGTGTGTTGACAAACTCTCTGCCTGGTTTCAGAATGAAAGTTTGTACCGTTTTGAGGTCTGATACTTGAGATGGCAGTGCGTTTTCCAATCTTTGACTCATACCTGAAACATAATTTCTCGCTAATGTGGTGCTTAGGGACTTGGCCGTTTTCCAGGACACTGGTATTCTCTCCTCTGGTTCCTATGTCATGCCAAAAGCCAGAGGGTTGGTAACCTCTGCCATGCTTCAATTATCCACAAAACCCTTGCTAAAGTTATTTTGGTGGAGGTTTGCTCCAAGGGTGTAGCTGGGAAGCGCTGGAGGCAGTCAGGAGCTGGTCAATAGCGACAAGCTGAAACCCTGGGGAGTTTGAGTTAGCAAACTATTGTGTAAGGTATGTTGTCCAGCTCGTCCCTACATTAACCACGGTGCCCAGTCGAGGTCAGCCATGAAATGCATCCAGTGGGTCTGTAACAGGGCTTTTTTTGAGGGGTCCTTTCAGCTCCGCTGGTTCCCTTCCCAGCTCTGGGAGCAGAGGGTAAGGCTGGAATTTGAAGTCGTCGTAAGGCAAAGGGGGTTTTACATCGTACCTACTCGGCAATGGATTAATTAGTGTTTTTCGAAAAAGCAGATTTAACCATTGAGCACCTCTTATGGACAGCAATGCAAGGGGTTTGGGTTACAGTCAAAGGAGCTGCCAGCTGTATCGCCACGCTCGTTTAATTTGTTTCAATGTAAGTTTGATTTTCCACACGTTATGTGTCATATGACAGTCCCACAGTGTGTGTAAAATGCTTACAGAGTAATTCAAAACTTCTGTATCTGAGCATGCTGTAAAGTGGTAACCTAACTATACTAGCGCATTTTGACAGGTTTAGGAGTTTGGAGAGGGACAGGAGGGAAGTTTTATACCAAGAAATGAAGGAAATAAGTTACAGGAAGATAACTCTCTCCATGGAAAAGTTAATTACGCGTCACTTCATTACCCAGAGGGCAAGCTAGTCTTCAGGGGGTTTCCGGAGAGAGTCGTATGTGTGTCAGGCGGGAGGTGCTGTCTGATCAGGAGCTTTATCTGATGTATTTTTTTTTATTATTATTTAATAGAAACTTTTTCATACATTCGAGCTGAATTACAAATTTCTTCAAAACTTGTAGCATGCCAGGCCTCAGAAAAGGGATACTATTTCATGTCTTGCTTTCGTGTCACCCTCTGTTAACCTTAGTTTCAGCATTATAAGTAAATAATTTCTTGTCACAAAGAGGGAAAACTTCTTATGTGCTGAGTTTTTTTATAAAAGATGGCATTTAATTTTTTGCTTTCTAACATTCCTAAGCAAATTCATTTTGCTGCCGTCACCTGAGGCTAATTGCCCACATCTTAAACCAGCTGCGATAGGTTGTACGGGATAACATAAACGTGTGCCTGAAGCAGTGTGTATTTTGACACCTCAGCAGTATTGCTGTGTTCTGCTGTTGCACCACCGTTAGCGCGTGCTTTTTATCTACCCAAAATAGATTAAATAAACTGTTGCTTAAGCAGTCGGTTTTTCAGGCTGGGATGGCTGAGAACAGTGCTCTGGTAGGATACATGTACATACTGCCGGGCATAAGAAGATGCCAGATTTGCCTTCCATGTGGAAAACAGATAAGAGGAAGGTACCATTAAAAGGGTGGGTCCGCTTCTGTTGCTAACGAGGACGCGAGAGTTGTCATCTCATGCCAGAGCAAAACCAGTCTCCGACAGTGGCTGGGAGGTTGCATCTCTGTCCCTGCCGCGCTCGGCCTTCTGCAGGCTTGGCTGAGCGCTGGGACGCCTCTGGTGCTGGGAAGGCCCGCGGCGGGAACGCCTGCCCTCTGAGGATGAGGCGCTCAGTGAAGGGGTGTTCCCTCTGTTCCTCCTGTCTCTGCTGCCCGGCAGTCGTGTGCGGTACCTCCTCCTCCTTACCCTGTGGGCAGTCGTTCGCCCTCAGGCTCTCGGGCAGGACGGTGGTCTGAGGTGCCCGCCTGGGCAGGCTCCCTTCCCAGCAGGGAAAGTTTGTTTTCTCCTCGTACCTCGCTTCTCGGTGTGCTTGCTGCCTTTCGCTGTACCTTCGTTGACAAGGCCAAGCGGTTCAGAGATACCAAACTCTTTATTCGTGTGTGGTACAAAGTTCTTGTGTCACCTGAGTTAAAGACCCGCTGTTCCTCATGGCTTGCCAGAAGCTGTACTAAAAAATTAATCTTTGTATCTGGTAAGGAGGTTGCAACTTTCTCTTCTATTTTGTTTTCTGTTGCGGCTGAGATGATGCACAGGCATAATGCGAAACCTCCTCTGTAATTACTACTAGTATCTGGGACAGGAGAGGCCAGAATCCTCTTAAATATCCGGACTTTCAGTGCCAAGTGATTATGTGATTATCCTTTTCGCAAAGAAAAAGCTCCTTAAAATTTTATTGTTTAGAAGTTTGTGTGAAGAGGGCTGGTTAAAATTACTGGTTGCTGTTCAAAGCCTTGCAAACTTTATGCTTTGCCAGATCAGCGATGAGATTAGTAGTTGGGTGATGTGGAAAAAATATACTGGCATGGATGGTTTCTTTTCTGCCAATGAAAATGGGAGTGTGGATTAAAGTCTTGAGATTTATAGTTCAGTTTTTCTGTAAATCTGCAGAAGTTATTGCTCAATGGTATAGTACTGTAATGTGTCACATGTTCCAATAAAGAATATCCAAATGGATTTATTCTTCACATTCGGTGTCTGGCAGTCATGTGCATATCTTCTTGTTTTGTGGCTAGTTATTTGTGTAAATGCATATGTGTGCCTCTTCAGTTCTTTCAGTATATTTGATTTTTTTTTATTTTTTTTTTTAGCCTAGGATTTTATTATTTTTAATTAGAGGAGATGTTATTTTAAAGCCCAGCAGCTTGCTTGCTTGTTTGTGGTTGTGTGTGGTTTTGGTTGTTTTTTTTTTTTTTATAGTAATGCAAGGTTATCTCAATTCATTTGATTCTTTTTTAGGTCTATCAAAGTAAGAATGTAATACGAGCTTAGCGACTCTCAGTTGTCAGCAGGGTTACTATTTAAAAATGTTAAGCACTTCCTTACCCAGCTCTTCAGAGGTGACACACCCAGTTGTTCCCAGCTGTGGAAGGGATCTTAGTAAAATCATGCCATGGATTTGAAAGTGAGAGTTTGCTTAGGGAGACAACAGACTTCTGTTCTGATGGAATGTGTTATCCCAATGAGCAGTTTTAAAAGAGGCAGCCTGAACAATGGGATGGTATAATTAAAATTTGTCTTGTCTTTCAAGCAAATTATTTCTTCCATCTGAAAAAAAAAAAAAATCTAATTCTGTAAAATGAGGTATCCACTTAAAGAATCTCATTAAATACTAATAATAAATCCAAACAATGGTGGTTTAATAGATTAAAATATTAAACAAAGCAAAAAAATTATGAAACAATTCACTGCCTTAATCCTAAATAGCAGACCTTTTTTAAAGCTACTGCAAGCACCTGAGTCCTGGTGTTGAAGTTTTACTATATTAATTTAATTCTTCAACAAAATATCAAATCAAATTATTTGTCTTATAATAATATTATTACTACAGGCTTATACTTAGTATAGGTCTTGAATGAAACTCAAAAATTGTCTCCAAAGATAGCTGGAAGTATCTCAGCACCTTGCAGAACTTGGTATTTGGTTAAGGCCTTCAACCTCTTGCTGCTCTGTACTTCTTCATTATCAATCCCGTGCACTAAATGAAGTGTAAAACTTACGACGCAAACAGACGACCCTATTGGAGAAGTCTTGCTGAAGTGGGATTAGGTGTGTATGTGAGACAAAGTAATGGAGCTCTGATTCTAGCCCTGGCATTTCTAATTTTGGAATAGTTTTATCTGTTGATTTAATGTTCCTTTAGCTCAATTGTTTTTCATTGTTTCCTAAAGCAAAAAGCAATCCTGGAAAAATTTGAATGCCATGCTCTCTGTAGCATAAAGCTCTATATAAGTAGAGCCAACTGGAGAGAAGTAACAACTGTTATCTGTCGTGTTCATCCTTGTGTTGATGCATTTCAGAAGCTGAATTTTTGAGACAGGCTGTCTATTTCAGTTCAGAGATAATACTTTCAGAGTTTAAAATACCACAAAAAAGTTGTTCAGAGATTAGATGCTTTTAAAATAAAGCCTGAGAAAATGAAATAGTTGCTAAGTGATGCCATTGTAATATATTATGCATCTCTTTATCCATCTGGAGCAGGATACATTTCATGGGGTTTTCTTCTGATTAAATAAGAATAGAATGATTATACCCATCATACCAACATAAACTATTTTAAGGAAACACACAGAATTGCTACCTGTCATATCACAACTATTGTCCCTTACTACGCAACCATCTCCTTTTAGGGGCTGTTGAAAAGGAAGCCTTCTAGCACCCAGTAAAGCAAACACAAAGCATCGTCTAGTACCTACCTTCTTTATCCCATAATTCAGATTACAATAATGCCAGTGCCTCCTTTCAGTGATGAAGTTGCCTCACTTGCCTCTTTGGGTGCAACCACTAAATGTGCAGGTATAATAAGGTTCCTGAAAATAGCAGTGAAGCAGTAGCAGAGAGGGGTTGAAGGCAGACGTAGCTTCTTCCAGTTCTACTTTCAGTCCTTGAGCAACTTCCCATTCTTCACGTGGTAGGAAAATAACTGTAGCTTTTAGTTTCTAATTAGAAAAGAGATTTTTTTTTTTTCATTTTTTTTTTTTAAATATAAGTTGATGGTTTCTCATGACATTCATGTCTAGTCCTGGGGAATATGCCAGGTTTCCTGATGCCATTTGTGTTTCCTGCTCAAGGTGCGTTCTTCTGCAGGGTCAACAAAGGCAAAGTGAAATTTCTGTTCTATGGGATGAATGCTACCACTGCCAAATAGATCACTAAAGCAAGCAATCTGCATAGATACCACTGAAAAGATGGTCTTTTTGAGTGGAGGATTGTTGTCACTGCTGTTAGAAATCTGGTTTTTGGAGAGCAGTAATTGTGAAAGCAGTACCACCTGTCAGTGCTAGGAGGAATTTTTTAGGGTTGCTTTGCCAGTAATGCTCAGATCTTCGAACTGTCTGGCACGGGACTTACCTGGAAGCTCAAGGTATAATGATGAGATACTCTTTTGGGACTTGTATCCCATTTTGTGCCTTGGGAAGAGCTGCCATATTTTGCTCAAAGGAGGTGCAAAGGAGGGGAGAGACAAATTGACCACAAATTGGCTCGCGTTGTCAGAGAGACAGTGCAAGTCTGTGATCAGGTAGCTCAGAGCTAGTGTTTGCTGTTGATAACACTGAATTCATACTTGAGTCTTCTTCCATATCTAATATATTTGCAGAGTTACTGTATCTTCTTGAAAACTTTTTTGCTCAAGAATTTCATGCTTATAATCGGAGTGCATGATGGAGCTGAACCTGAATTTGCTGTACCTATTTTTCCCAGGAAACACACATTTTAATGAGTTGAAAAACCTGGTTCTAATTTGGCTTCAAAAAAAGAAAACCCAAAACACACAACATAGAACCACCCTTTCCTGCCTTTTTATTTTGTGTCAAATGGAAAGTCGTGGACTGGATGAAAGCCAAATGCTTCAGTGCAAGAAGTACGATGGTAGGTAGCCCTGAACTTATACCTGTGTAAGGTCTCCAGCTTATACCTGTGTGACTGCAGAGGCAATCACCCCAAGGACTTGGGCATAAAGGTTTTAAGAAACTATCTTTGAATTCAGGTTGAGATGAAAGGAATAAAAGACTGCTTCGTGGGTCTTGAAAACTGAAATGCAAACCATTTAACCAAAATTTAATTAGAACAACGTATGCTTTTTTTTTCTCTTCTTATATCCAGGGAAATAACATTTCTTACACATGTGGTTGTAATAGGCTTTTATTGTGGTAACTGAGTTTCCTAGTGATACTTCCCTTGAAATGGAAAAGTGCAGCACCCTCACTTCAGAATGACTCTAGAAATGTTCCTATGACTTTGTAAGTGGAAATTTTCTTTGTGCTATGGACATTTTCATAGAAATGGGTAATGTTTACAGCAGCTAATCTTTCTTGGCATTGCTGTATTCTAAACATTGAAAATGCTGTATTTATTTTGTTTAGGATATAACTAATTTCAAGATCATGCATTTTGCACGTTTAACTTCTATTCATACTGATAACAGTTACGCAGAGGTGAAGAAAGTGAAAATAGAATGTATTTTATCAGTCTTGTGAAACTGTTGTGCTTAGTGTAAAATACTCTCCTGTCATTAATTTGCATAAGCTTTAAATCATGCCAGTAAAACCGTTGTAAGGCAATCAAATATGTTCCAGACTTTGGACCATACCTGCAAGAAATTTACCTCCAACTCTTCAGTGTAAAGTCTGTGAAGTGTTGGGTGTGGTTCTATTTTATCTTTCTACTTTATCTGTGAAGTTTCTGGTCATTAAGAGCGATGTTTGAGACTTCTTCATTTTTTCTGTTGAGTAATATAACAGTTAATAATTTACACTTTGTTTATGGGCTTGTACTCTTGATAGTGATTGATTTTACCATTTCTGTATTTTGTGAGATGATTCTGCTCTAAGAATGAAAAGCTTCTAGAGTTGCATGCCTGTACTTACAGGTATACAGGAGGAGTCTGAACAAGTTTGGATAAAAATGACATTAGTATGTGTTAGTTGTATTGAGAGCAATTCAGATATCTCTAGTGACACGGATCTATAGCTTTATATTCGAATTTAAATAGTTACACTACAAAACTGAATGATTTGCTGAAGGAGGTTACAGTAGCTTTCTGCTGAAAGGTGTTGTTTTGTTCAAAGTCCTCATTTTTGGTCCTATTACATTTTAAAAGTATTTCTAGAATAACTTTTGGGGGGGGTACAGAACCATTATTACTAAAAACCTTTACAATACTTGTTCAGTCCTTTCTTTCTTTGTGTTGAGAAGTGTCTCTAACCTTTTAGAATTCCATGGGAATCCATGTAAACCTTAGGCACCTGTATTCATTTTAAGCATGCGTATCAATCCCCTAACATCCCAGGGTTAAATGCAGTTTATAAAACAGTGCAGTAGAGGGAGGAAAGCAATTTGGACGAGGAGCAGTGAGTTACAAAAGAAGGTAAAGAGAGAACCTGCAGGGTTTTGGTGGTGATTTTTTTTTTTTTTAAACAAAACAAGTGCTTGTGTCTGAGGTTAGAAGTTGAAGGGCTTCTAAAAAGAATAAGCTTGTGTTACCTTAATGTCAGTTATACAGAAACATATATGCAAGTTCACTATCGTATTATTTTTAGTAGTATTTTACCGCTAAATGGCTGAAGTTCAGTTAGCTTTTCTGTAGACAGACAACTCAATAGGAAAAGCTCCTGTATTTAAATACTGGGGGAAGCTGACTTCTTGAAGTTTTCCATGGATACAGGAGTTTGTCAGTTAACCACACTCTGTAAATAGAGAAAAGTAAAGCTGAACAGTGTATTGACAGTTCTGGATACTACTTCATACAAAACCCTACTTTTGGCCATTTTTATTCCTGAGCTGTGATCAATACTACTGTTGCAGTACTTTCAGAGATTTCAATTTTAATTGTTATTACTGCTTCATTGGAGCACTCATAGTATCCTTTAAAGTGGCATTAACAGGTTTTCTGCTGTGAGTACTACAGAATGTAATGGTAATGCAATAACAAAATATTTTTATAAAGGGCATGTCAAGAGGGTTTCAGGGTCGTTTTCCTCTTGGCACTGAAACCAGTTAAATGAAATAATGTCTCAGCACATGATTAGAAGACAAGAAGGGGCGGGGAGGGTTGGAAATGAAGAGTGCTAGAAGCAGCCGAGCTTAACCACACAAAGGCATGATCTTTTCGTGTTTCTTTTAAATGATAGAGATCTGTTGTCTTTCAGAACCAAAAGGGATAAAACCCACCAACAACAAAAGAAAACCCGCCTGGAGAGCTCTTCTCCAGGCTGAGCAAGCTGGACCATCAAGCTCAGGAACTCCAGCCCTGACCATCCCAGTGACCTCCACTCAACTTGCTCCAGTTTATCAGTGTCTTTCCTGTACTGGGGGACACCAGACGGGAGACGGCAGCATTATAGACATGGCGTAACAAGCGCTGAGGAAAGGGGGGATGATCAGGTCCATCAGTCTTCTGGCCACGCTCCATTTTGTACAGCCCCGGGTGCTATTGGTCAACGTTGCTGGGGTCTGCTGCTGGCTGATGTTCAGCCCAGCAGGACCCCCAGGCCCAGCTCCTCACCCTGCTCTGCCATCGCAGGTGTTAGGTCCATCCCAGGGTCAGGACTCAGACTTTGTCCTCCTTGAATGTCATGAGGTTCCTGCGGAGCCAGTCCTCCCTGCAGCCCTGCCCTCGGCGTATCGACTGCGCCCTCCCCGCACTCCTGTCTGCTTGGGGAGGGAGCGCAGTATCAGAAACTGACTCAGAAAGAAAAATTTTGAAAGCTGCTGTGGCCGATTGCTGAGACTGGAGTAAGAAGGTTGACTAATGCAGATGATATTTCCTCTTTCCTTTCCCTTGTAGAAAAAACGTCCTGCAAATGTAAACATGTACACACCTTTGAACCCAGTATGTACAGATATGCATCAACTGACGTGGATTCCAGTGCATTATATGATAAAATACTTAACTGGGGCGGAGAAACGGAGGCTAAGTTCAAAATACCTCTGCTTTTCAAAGGCTATTAAATTACAGACAGCCACTTGTGCCCTGTGAATAAATGCTGAAATATGCTTGTCAGATTTATGGTGCAGTAATGTATTCTTTTTAACTCCATGACCTGCTGTTTGTAAGATGCTCTCAGCCATGATCATTTTCTGGGGTGAGGGATGTACTTGGTAAAGCAGTAGCTAAAAATGCCCGAGTTAACAGAAGGCGCAGTATATTTTTGTATGGCTCGACTTGAAGATGTGATGTATTTTCATCACAGATCTGTGCAGTTAGGGAATTACTTCACAATTCCACAAACTAACCCTAATGTGTCCAAATTTACCAGTATTGATCACTCTAGTAAACAGCTTTTAATAGTTTGCATGCTAATTTTTCAGAAACTGTATTTTTTTTTTATGTATAAAATAGAATGAAAACTTGGATTACTTAAGTGAGAATGGGAAAATCAGACTAGTTCCAATTTTATGTATAAAATGATGAGTTCTGGAACAGCTGATACTGCTCAGGCCTGAGGTTAACAGGGTTAGGAGTTTTGTTGGAGTTTTGTGAAGGCATCTATTCAGTGTTCAGTGTCAGTCCAAGAAAAAAGAAAACAAAATCAACTACTACTACAACAAAAAAAACCCCTACACCACCACCTCCAAAAAACCTATCCAAAACCAAAACTGAAGCATTGCTAAGAAGTATTAGGAATGGGAGAAAAAGCGTACATTACTGTGCTGCTGCAGGTAATCTGGAGTTTGCTGGTGGTGTTAATACCATCTGATGCTTTGGACTTTGATCACTTTCCCTTTCGTCGCTCTCCCACTTCACCTCCCCAGATACCCCCAAAATCAGATCTGTGGAAATAGGACACCTTCGTCCTCATGATGCTTCTCTGACCAAAAGTAGGAATAGCTTCTACTGCAGGTTTAGTTAAACACGCTAGGAGTCCTGAGCCTGAGAGAGAGACGATGGATGAAGAGGAGAGGTGGACAAAGTAGCAAGCTTAAAACAAACAGAAAAACCCTAGTAAACGGCATGGACGAAGTGGTTCAACTAGTTGCTGAGTCCCGTGTTATACAAATAATCAATGAACAAAATGAAGGGGCAGTAGGCTTCCTTGTCAACAGATGCTGTGGATGATAAAAGTTTATTTGCGTTTAAGGGGTAGTGGAGAAGCTCACAGAAGAGAAATCTCTTAAGAGTTACTTAATGCAAGGAAACCACATCTAGCTTGGGAAGTCCCTGGGGGTGAAGCATCTTGCCTGCTCTATTTTTACTCTTCCTTAGGCAACCACTTGGGGTTGCAGGGGAGGATAGGATCCTGGGCGAGATAGTTTTGATCTGGCCCAGTGTGGATGCTTCTGTTTTGGAAAGGTGACATCCAATGAAAGCTGCTTTTAACTTCTGTAGATCTATGATAACCTCCTCCAAGAAGTAAGACTAAGGAAAAAATCAGACACAAATTTTATGGAAGCAATTAATTTGATTTGCTAGAGCAGTCAAGCAATCTGCCATCACTAAGCTTTAGCAAGTGTATGCAGAGGTATCTGAAGAGATGAATAAAATCATGGTAGGGAAGGAATATAAACCTCTTAATCTAGACCAGTATCTGACTACTACTATATGTGACCACCTTGTACAATCAATCATGGGGGAAAATATTATTATGAATTCTTAAAAATCTAATATTTGATGATTTTTTTCATCAAACCATTTGAAATTTTAGTAAAAGCTTCATAAGAATAATAAATAGGAATGGCTGAAATTCTTTTCAAATAAGCTGGCACATTTATTTGCATATACTATATTCAGCATCATTACTTAAAACCTACTTTTGCTCTAAAAAGATCAGTTAATTTAAGAGGTTTTGTTACTGATTTTGGCATGGGTAATGTAACTGTAAGATCACACATCAGATGGTTATGCAGAAGGCACACCCACCCAGATTGAATAAGTGCAGAATAAGATGCATCAGTAATGATACTCCTCTGCTGTGCTCGTCCTGCAAAGCGCTCACTTTGTGCAGTGAGAGAAAACGTGCCAAACGTTTTATTCTTTGAAATCTGAGCTCACCTGTTGTATTGAATGTTGACTGCTGTTGAGAAATCATACAGAAGTCACTTAGCACTGGTGATTTACTAGTATTTGCCATTTCATTGCAATGTTTTCATTCCTTCAAGAGGAAAAAAATTCTGTTGCAAAAGGATACTTTTCTTTCTATAAACAACATTTTGTCTTTCTGAAGCATTTTCCTCTTTGAGCTGTGACCATATTCCTTAGTTTAATTCAGTTTTCTCTAATACTGTTTGAATAATTTGTGAATGTATTCAACAAGGTAGTTTGTTTAGTTATTAAATAATGTATACACCAATCTCCAGTTATGCAGGTGGTGTTAGTCAAGGCTGGGGGGGTGGTGGTGATCATCACCAAAATGATGTGGCTGCATTTTTTAATTACTACTTCTGTTTTCTGTTCAGTATTCTTTTTCATTGACCAGATCGGATTTTAAATCTATGAATCCAGGGACTGACAGCAGCAAACATGGTACCAAGCAAGTGTTCCCAAGCTTTGCTTGCCTGGGTATGGCGTGAGCGATGGGTGCACAGTAGCTGCTCTCGGCTGTGCCTGAGGCTGTGTACACAGGAGGATGCATCCTGCTTATCACCTGGCTTTTGAGCACCGCTTTGTAAGAGCGTGCTGGTTCAGACCCTCAAAATAAACTAAGGCTGGTATTCCATGCTTATGCTGTGTCAGGCTTCTGCCAAAGTTGCTTGATGAACTTACTTCCTCTAGTGAACAGCGTAATTTTTATCGGGAGAAAAGCTGGAATGAAGTGCTCGTGCTTCTTGGTTTTCTCAGAAAGTGTATTTATGTGAAAGGGCAGAGAAGGGTGGGAGAAAGCTGGGCAAGGTAAAAAAATGAGAAGAATCTGAATGCAAAGGGGATTCAAAATCCATTTTCAAACTAGAGCTTAATCTGAGCAGTTGGAAAATCTTTACTGAACTCGAACTAAAATAGGGCTGAGAAGAGATAGGAAATCTTAAGAATGAACTTAATACATAGAATAAGTTCACTTTTTTTTTTTAACCTTTACTATATAACTTTTCCGAAAGGATTAATTTTATAGTGAGAAAGTGCAATGGCTTGAAGAACTTTCTAAATAGAAATACAAACTGACCATAACAATATATGAGGAGGAGAACAAAAGACAAGGGCTTGGTTCCCTCAAGCAGCTCAACTATGAACACGAAAGTGAAAATGCTTGAAGCAGAAGTAGGTCAAAAAACAGTGAATGCTTCTTCCCAAGTAGCATAGTTTGTGAAGAAGGGAGTCCACCGGTGCAGGTATTGCATAGCTTCCTTTCATTTTACTTGATCAGAGGTAGGTCTGCATGATAAGGTGTGCTGGGTTGACTTAACACCTGAGCCATGGGAACAGCAGCCCCTTCTGCTGATACTGCAAGCACTGACCCAGAGCTGTGTCCCACCACGGCGCACCTGGAGTGACATCACGCTACAGTTTTCTCCTTTACCCGTCTTTCCCTTTCCACAAGAGCTTTGGTGTTTCTGTACCGTGCTGCTTCGTGTAGCCATCTAACCTGAGCTCTGCCTAGATTGCTGTGTTCCTCTACAGAACTTGTTAGAGGACACTGTAGCAAGGACAAAAGAAATTGCAGCAAGATTTGATTCAAAGCTGATGTGAAAGAATCAAGCCCTTTATTTTGTTAACTGTGACGGAGAAATGGATCTCCGCTGGTCACTAGTATTAGAGAATCATTGCAAGTTTTTGTCAGCATCACCAAAATGCATTTTCTCACTTTCAAATACAACAGTTCATATGGCAGAATGATTTGCATTTGTGTAGCTACAGATTTTGGTTTTGGTTTTTTGCAGGTCCAAGAGGAGCTTGAATTGAAAGTTTCTGTATTGGCTTAATTCTGGTTCAGGGGAGGTGGGGAAGCAGTGAGCACTGGAAATTTCTTCTTGTCTCCCGTTGCCCAGGAATGTGTTTGTGTGGTTTCCATCATGTAAAAATGACATATTGCTGTCTGATCAGAGAAGAGAGAAAAGCTCACTTTTATCTCCCAGGGAAGGAATCTTTTTGATGGACATGCACCAAAGGCACGCGTACCTTACTTATAGAAGGAGCTTTTGTTTGCAGAATTTTTGTCAGGAAAGCAAATATGTTCAAGCTCCTAGAAACTGTTTGGTCAAGCTTAATTGCATGTAGGTTTTGGCATACGACATTTAGTGGAACATGTTCTTGTTATTTGTGCATCTGTAGTTGCAGGAGAGTCTGGACTCCTTATAAGCTGAAATAAGGAGCAGTGAAAATGGTGAAAGAAAACTGCTAAACTGTTTTTTCTGTGCTCACTCATGAGTGAGTACTCCAGCTAATTATCTCAGGTTACTTCAGCTCTTGGTACTGTGACTCCTTTGTTGATACTCTGTGCTTAATTATGAAGACTCCCTTCAGTTTCAAAACAAGTGTATTAAGAGTAATCTTCACCTGTAAAATATTCTAGAATCTGCGTTTACTGTAAAGAAAAGGGGGGGTAGCATCTTCTCAGTTTTTAGTTCCTTGGCTGTAGGTGGTCCACATGCCGCTGCTGCCGTCATTCAGAATAGCCTTCTGATAAATCTCCAGCTAATTTGGGATACCCGGGAAGATGCTTTCTTGCTGGTTTCAGTCTCCACTGCTCAGACGTCTCTGCCAGGCAACTCACAAAACAAACAGCAACAGCAGATCGGCCTCAAAGAGTGCATGCTTTGAAGTAGAGGGCAAGTGACGGTTATAAAAGGTTAGTCTTTAATGGTATTACAAAAGGTAGCTGTAGAGGTTTCCATGCATTTCCTTATTTAAGTGTGTAATGCCCCGATTCTTACATTCAAAAAATAATTAGTGGGTAATTACTAGAAAAAATTACCTTGTACGTTCCTTGGTGGTGGAGGATATAGCAGAAATTAGTTTATAGCCAGGATTTGAAAGCGTGTGGCTCATTTTTAGGTGATGGTCAACACAGCAAGGTACAGGGACAAAGACGAGTAAAAGACAAAGTGGGTATAGATGGTCAACTTAAAAGCCTTGTAGAAGACAGAGGGGGAAAAAAAGAAGTTAGCTCGTTAAACAGAGCAAGTTGCAGTCCATTCTAATCTTTGTACCTGCAGTAAAATTAATAATTATTTAAGAGAGTAAATACTGTGATATTGTGTTCATTGGGTAATTACATGTTTAATTTTTCATAGAGAATTGCTTTTTGGTTTGACTAAAGCTCTCTTGCCACTGGTTGTACTCCCTGGCCAGTCTTCCAACTTGCGAAAGCACTTTGGCAAGGCTCAGTTGTACCTATGAAACACAGGATCCTCTGTGCAAGCCAAAATTAGCAAAAATAAAAGCCTTTTTGAAGAAAGCAGAATTGCAAAACAGTTTTTATTTCTGTAAGTTGCTCTGCAATCATGAGCGTGTTAGTGAACATATTTTTGAGGGGAATTGGTACAACAGTTAAAATGAGTGTATTTGAGATTTTACATGTTGTAGATCATCACAGAATTAATTTAAATATGCATTTATGTATTTTAAAAGGCCTGTTTACTTCACATGCAATCTGCTGATTTCTATGCTATCAGCATTTGTCAATGCTAAAATTTCCATGTCGCTGCTTAAAAAGAGAAGCGATTTGGGAGTGCTTTTGACAGTTTGTTTTTTCTCTTTGTAATGAATGATACCTCTGTGCTTTTAATTTATTGCTCTTTTTCTGGTGCCTTTCCTTTTTGAAGCATTGCCTGGTTTTTGTTGGTAACTTTATTATACAAAAAAGTTCAAGTATATTCACCTGTGTACATTCACCTGTGTACCTATCCTGTGTCCTTCAGGGTCTTTAGTAATAACTATGTTACTTTAATAATAGTTCAAATAATTACATACTTGACATTCTGTCCAGAGCTCATGCAACAGTTCTGGATTTCTTTACCAGCTTTTACCAAGCAAAAGCTTCCACAGATTCTTTTCTACCTGAAAAACAATGTTAGGGTGCATACTTTTACCTGTACTTCATGTCCTGTTTTCCAAGCAAAGAGCTCTAAATGCGGTGTGGCAGAAGACTTCACATTCATCTTCTTTCTCTTTGAGTAATAAATATCTGACTACTGCAGTGGTTCTGAATCAGTGTCTTCCAATAAATTAGCATCAAACAGATGGCTGATCTGTTATATCATGAGTTGTTTTTGATAGTACTGATTTATGTTATTAAAGATGAGGCTTGCATAACTTACACTGCAGTATAAGCTATTTTTGAGTATCTTAGAAAACTTGTACACTGTACTACTCTGCCATAAATTTATTTCCTTGATGATGAAGACGGTTGCATGTCTTCGTACCTTCACTTTCTAAGAAACCATCTACAACAGTGACATGTATTAAATTTATTTTTAAAATGTATACTCTTAGCAGGTTAGTTGGGCCACTAACTGCATCTACGCTAAGATGTAGAGAAGGTAATATGTTAAGAGCACTCCAGCTCTTTTTTCATGGCCTTCTCCACCTATCTAATGCTATGTGGCAACAAAGTGAAAATAAATTGCAAAAAACTTGCAGCGTAGTGTAGATAATGTGGTCAACAATTTGTCATCTGCCAACCGAGAGTGATGATAACACTCAAGGTTATCTCCCATGTATGCTATCTGTGGATCAAAGGGTGAAGGTACTTCCATCCCGTTGTCTTCTCCTGTACTTTAGGGTGGTTGCCTTCCTGTCAAGGAGCAGCTGCGTTTTGCTGCAGTTTGACGACCTATTCCTAACCCATCAGCAGAGACTGATTTATCCTCTCCGCATTGGAGGATGCTGCTGGTTATTCCTCCATTGCACTGGGTTAATTCCTCCTTGTAGTTCTGTTAGCCTGGAGGAGAAAAAGAGGGGAGACCTTGGAAGCTATTCTGAGTCTCACTGTTGCAAAGTGCACATTGATGATGAGACCTCTGAGATGGCTTCTTGTATGATTCTTCCCCAGTTGTAATTTGTTTCAGGTAGGCTACGCTAGAATTAAGTGTATCAAGAGGAGAAACATATGTTTAGCTTTATCGAACTGCCTTTGCATTTCTCATCCTGTCTAGGTTATGAGTTAATTCGGGGATGATAAGTTCTTGGCTTTTCATTGAGTTGTATAACAGTGAACAGAGTGACGGCACTGTTGTTGGGATTTGAATCGAATAGGGCTAAAAACCTGAGATCAAAAGGGCTGCTTGCATAGACACTTCCAAGGTAGCAGGTCTGGATTTAGCAGTCGCTAATGCAGCTTGCATACTGTCCCCTATGAAGCTGAGCCTTGTAGCAAACTGGTGCCACTGACATACTTTGCAGTTTAACCATTAGTTTGATTTAATCTTTGCAATGATTAAGTGCAATAATGATTGCCATTCACAGGGTTTTCAAGATACCCTTAGTCTTCAGAAGCTGTGGATTCCTAGATGAGAGTCTCAAGGTTTCTGTTAATCTTATCTGGGTCAAAAAGGCTGTCTGGTCTTTGTGTAGAAATTACGAGGATTGTTGGGGAAAGGATTTGTAGAATAGCCTCTTCCAGGGCCCAAGGGTTACTTTTGTGTTATCCTGGCTCTGCAGTTTGATTGACTTCTGGGAAGGGAGAGCTTTCCAACCACCATGTGTGTTTTAAGGAGCCTCCTTCTCCAGTGCTTCATCTGGCTAGACAGTTGGTAAAATTGTGCACGTGGCTAACTGTAGTTTCCAAGAGTCGGTGCATATGGTATCTTCTTTCTCGTGAGAAGGAAGATTCCTAATTTAGTATTTACTCATGCACTCATTAAAGATGTTGGGAATATTGCCTTGGCCTTACTTGGAGCAGAATCAGATCGTTATGTTCCGCTCCCTCCCTGCCACCAGGCTTAGATGTAATAGCTTGTTGGAGCATTTTGGTGGTGTCTTAATTGGTGTATTAAGCCTTTTTTTCCCTCAGTCATCAGTTCTGTGGTACAAATTACATACTCCATGAGTACCAGTGAAAGAGAGGTGTGAGATCATCTATGGCTCCCTGGCTGGGATTGTTTTCCCGTATCGTTAGTTTTGTTCAAGTTTTTATTCTCAGACTCCTCTAACTTTACAACAGAAACTCTCAAGTGACTAATAGCACATTTGGTTTCAGTAGGTTGGGATGCTCAGAACTGATGTAAATTCTCCAACTTCAGAGGTATATGGTCAGACTAGCTTAACTTTTCTCCCTCTCCCTGCCCACCCTCTTTCCCCTTTTTGCCTCCCACACAGGCTTTCTAACATTCTGGCAAAGCAAGTATTTGGACTCTTACCCATTCTCTCACTTTGCAGTAAAGAAGCATTCATTTTTCCAACATTAAAAACTTGGCCAGAAAACCTGGCCCAAAAAGCTTAATGTTTTGAGCAAATGTTCAAAAATACCCTCTGACTTAGTGCTTTAAGGCTACTTAGAGCAGCCGTTGTCCACTGGGGCGGACAGATTTTCCCCCCCAAAAAAAGCTAATAAAAAAAGCTAGTACTTATCCAGCAATATTGACAGGAACAAATTGAATTTAGTCATTTCAAATGTTACAGAAATAGATCTGAAGCCGTGAAGGAACCTGAATTAGAATAGTTACATCTTTAAGGAGCTCCGTTACGTGTGGATGTTGCAGGAGCTGAGGATGGGAGGTGAGAATTGTAGCAAATATGAAAAATAATATCTGCTTATCTTGGATCTTATCTGTTCCCCAAAATAAAAGGGCACATTTTTGCTAAGAGTAGTACAATTTTTGAATTTTACTTATTTTTGTATCTTGGTTTTGGTTTAAATTGTGTTGCCGTTTCACAGCATGTCTCCTGGGAGAGCTGTATCAAGGGAATACATCCTCTTTTAGTGTTCTTTTCTGATAAGGGTGAATGGATTAACGTTTGACTGCATTAATTGAAGTGCTCTTTCCTGGCTGTAAATACATCTTCACAAATGAAGGCAGAATAAGAAAACACAGGAAATAATAAAGTTCAGTTGTATCTGTTTACCTCACTTCTTTTGGGCATATATGCATCAGCCTATGTTAATAGAGAACTGACTTCAATAGAGAGAAGTCAGGTTCGGTCTGTTTCATATTTTTGTGCTCAGTGTGATGAGTGATGATGTTGTGCTCTGTGTTGCTAGGGTAACCCAAAGAAACATAGAGAAAATATGGCAAAATTTCAAAAAGGAAGCATTATAATTTCTTCAGTGTTTCTTATTTGCTTGTGAAATATTTTGCTAAAATATTACTGAGAAAACCCAGTAGTCCTTTAAAGTATGTATTCCAAATGGAGAGACTAAACTAAATGATGCAGTCATGCAGTAGTGATTTATTTCTACTTAAGGACAAATTCCAACATCACTTTAACTTGTTTCCAAAATCTTTTATCATGGAATAAACTGTGCTTACCTTGCACCTCCATTTTGTCATCTTTGCTCTGTCCATCTCTATAAATAAATCTAAGTTCTTTCCAAAATCCTAGCTCTATGACACTTGCCCAGAAGCTGTGCTTTCAGTAATCACCCTTTAAACTGCTAAAGCATTTGTTCTTTAATAATACGACAAAAGTTGAGATTGAAGAGAGGGGCTGGGGTAGACACTGCCCCAATTCTCTGTCCTCCTGTACAATAGTTTGGCCAGCACGACATTGGAATTGCTCTAGGGGGAAAAATGAGCCATCAGAAACCTGTGAAGTGACTTCCAGGTGCTGCATATCCCACGTACCCCCAAAATGCAGGGGGCCTGTCTTCTCTCAGGAGGATCTCCCCTGAAGAGATGGCGACTGGTGCGGACTGAAGTCTGGATTGCTTCCCACTGACAGGCCACGGATAGGGCATCTGTAGTTTCTGCTGTTAACTCTGAGTCACCTCTGCGCTGAATCGTTTTCTCTGTGTGTGTGTTAGAACAACAGCAGCCAAGCAGATACCTATTTGGACTGGTGAAACTCGATGTTAGCACAGGCGTGAACATAGCAATACCTGGTATAAGTTACTGTCGGTCATCTTTTTTTTCTTTATCAGCATATGTGTTCATTGCCAAGTATCTGGTATAAATTATACAGTATAGACTTGAGTTACGGCTTTTTATCTTTTTTCGCATACCCCGAGAAATTAAATAAACCTCACTATTGAGTGTTATAATCTGTGGTAAACTGCTTTGCTTATACACAAGGCAATTGTACATCACCACCTGTTTGCTTGACGCAGAAATAACAAAGGGTTACATATACCACATCTTTCCCTGGGCATGGACCATGGAAGGAGACTGAATGCAGGAGGTTTGGGTTTTTTTTTTCTCCTGACTATAGAGGCTATAAAAATCTCTCTGTCTCTCTGAGCAAGCAAAGTTGTATAACCTGCCAAATCCTAGCTCTTCCCCAGGGATCACTTCTGAATGCTTTGTCCAAATCGAACAATTGTATTAATCCTGGGGGTCGAGGGTAAGAGAGTGCACACTGGCAGTTGCTATGGAGTAGTTGGTAGATGGAAAATTTTTTACCCTAACTTACCTTGCAGTAACTTGTTTAGCCGTACCCAGAGTTGGTGCAGAGGTGTCTGAGCAATGTTTAGAGGGAATAAATGAGTCAGTATTGAAGGCTATTCTACAAAATTATCTCTGGTATCTGTCTGTGGGAAGAGGAGATGTTGAAATACTTGTTAGGTGTAAGAGTGGGAGTAAAAAGGACAACAATTTTGGAATTATTTGATTTAACAATGGCAAAGAGGCATCAGGCAATAGAGAAAGTGAATTTCTGTATTGTCTTGAAAAAATGCAAACTGTGAGTTACCATGGTTGCTGCAGCTTAACTAAAGCAAATAATATACTTTATACAGATTTTTTTTTTTTTTTAAATGCTGTTGAAATATTTCTTTGCTAATTAACAGCTGCACCTTTGTGTGTTTTTGTATATGTTTCTAAAAACGTACAGGATTGCACTTAACTGCCTATTTTGATACTTATTTTTCAGAGTGACTCCCCAGATGTACCAACTATTCCTTTTGGAAAGAATGCTAGCACAATTGTGTGTTCCCCATATGGATTTCTCTTCAAATTAATCTACAAAATTTACACAATATGGTCTAGTTTTGTGGAGGGGAATGAAGGTAAAGAATCCTCAGAACTAAATGCAAGAGAAGTTAATGTCGATGATCATCCTGATGATCAACAGGATGAGCTCAAGTCTGTTGATTCTTGGGAGAGGGGAATGTAAAATCTCAGAATTTTGAGAAAGTACAAGGAAGGAAAAAAGGTAGAAATGGTAACATTTCGTGTAACACTGGTGCAAGGGCCAATTGAATTATGTACAGGTTAAAAAAAAAAAAAAAGGCAACAGGGAGATAAAAGGAGAGACTCAGCAAATTAATATGCTCCAAGTTCCGAAGAGCAATACTTTGGAAGTTAGACAAATCTATAGGGTGTGTAAGTAGCAATATGATCGCTAGCTGTCAATCTCTTTAAATTGCTGTGTATTTTGAAATGTTTTTTTGTTGAAAAGCAATTAATTTCACCTCTGAAATTCAAATATCCTCTTGAATGTGAACAAACTTTGATTTCCCTTGAGAACTCCTAACATTCCATGTGAGCTTAGAGTCAACTCTAACTTCTTTGTGCAGAGAGTCCATCACTTCTCATAAAAGCCAATGGATGTTCTCATGCTTATTGGCTTATTGGCCATGTGACTGGTAGCTTTCAGAAATAAAACATTCACTATTTATTTTTGCATAGGTACCAGTCTAGACCTGAAATTTAAAGTAACCAACACAGACTGGGGAAAAAGTCTAGATTTTCCCTGGAAACAAACAAACAAACAAAACAATAGAAGAAATAATGAGTTTAATTACCTGTAATTAGTGAAGCTGCTGACTTTTAGGGGGTTTTAGGCATGAAGTAAGAAAAAGGCGCAAAAAGGGACCAGTCAACAAAGCTACACTAATTATTATAAATACTTTAATTTTCTTTAATAGAGCTTAATATTTGAGCAGGAAGCTGCAGGATCCTATCAGTCTCTTTTTCTGCAAGTTGTTGCTGCAGCAGTGCTGCATCCCTCTCCCCCTGCCCACCCCCGAGACGAGAGCCAAGGAGTGCTCAGGTTATCAGCCAGGCTCCTCTGCATAGACTGCTTCTTCTGGGGATGGTTTTGGGGGTTTTATTTTTATTTTTTATTTAACAGGTATGCCTTCTGCCCTGCACTATCCTGAATATTAGTTTTCTCTTTGGGAGAACCTGTAGTTTAGTCTGGGATATGAGGAAGCTGGCAGAGATGGACCGCCCAGGGAGGGGTCGGAAAAGTGTGTGAGGAAATGGATAATGTTAGTGTCTGGTGACTTGCTGGGGCTGATGCACTTTTCTAGAAGTGCCTGTTTTTGTTTTGATAAGGGATTTAAGAATAGCGTGGAAGCATAATGCGTGAGGTCAGCAAGGAAGCGCCATGCTCAAGAGGCGGCAGTATGAAAGGACGGGCTCTGAGGCCATGGATGGGGACGCGTTCCCACGGAGGGTGTTGGCCAGCTGTGTTCCCTCTCCGCCTTTCCCTTCTTGGGCATCTCTTCTCCACCCCTCAGCCCCTTCATTAGTAGGCGAGGGCAGGGACTGGGACAGGGTGGGGAGAGGCTGCTCGGTCATCAGGGCCCCGCAGAGCTCCTTGATGCCAGCCGGTGGTTTTGTGGGGGCATGGAGAAAAGCTTTCTGCATCATTTTATACCTGACTCTGTGTGCTGTTACGATGTAAGCGGCACTGGGTCTGGTGGATATGTTGCTATGGAAAATACATGTGCTTTTTATAGTCAAATAGAAAGGTGCATTTCCAAAAGCTGTTCGTGAATGTTGCGGCCATAACCTGACCGTTTTATTTCCAGCAATCTCGGCAGTGAGCTGTGGTTCTCGGGGTTGAATATCAGTTCACAAAGAATGCAAGTGCTGGAGGAATGTCCTCATGTTTCTGTACCCATGTGGCAGCTCCATCTTCCACTGGAGCCTTTCTATTCTCAGCAGCACGTGGGAATTCAGTGAAATCCGATAACGGCAATATTAATAGCAGTTGAGTAGGTGGCCAAAGAGGTTGAAATTTAGCACAAGCCCGCTGCTAGTTGGACAGCTGGTGTTCGTCTCCTGCACAGCATACCTCGGCGGGGGTGGAGAATCCTTCAGACCCCCCGACGTCCTCCTCAGAAGCGTAAGTGAAGCTGGTCGGTGTCGGGCTAGAGCGCCTGGAGCTCGGCGAGGAGCTTGGGAGCGGCCTTGTTCTACAGCCTGCTGATCCGCTCCAGCTCCCAGGCCAGGGCATGGCTCTTCCAAGTCCTTCAAAGGGCATCTGGGAGGTGGAACTGCCACCTTGGTGGATGGAAGTTCAAGGGGAGAGCACCGGTTCTTCCTTTTAAACAGAAATCTGTTCAAGTCCTGTGTTTGTGAGGTCTGTAGTACAGAGGAAGGGATGGAAAACAGCTTTGGCAGCTGTTGGGGTTTCTGGAATATTCGTCACCAGGGAAAGGGTTTGGCACTGGGCAGGGTGCATTTGTCACTGGCACATTCCTTTCTATCAGTGGGAGTGTCTCCGTCCCTTCTTTCTCCCCGAAAATGGGTTCGCATTTGTCTTACCTCTTTGGGCATGATCACATGGCCTCTTCTCGGCAGATAACCCTAATTTAAGCAGGAGGATACTCTGATCTAGCTTTTTTTATTATTTATTTAAATCGTAGATTGATATCTGTATTTTAAATATGTTTCTATATGAGAAACAGACCCTCAGAAAGCTATGCTTTCTGAACAAGGTGCTGTAAAATCATCTGCCAGGATTTTGCATAGACTTCTGGTATCCTGGATTTGGTCTCGAGCTCACGTTGATGTTTACCCTGGAAAATAACGAAGTGAAGTGTTGAAGTTGATTTGACATCATGAGTTGCTAGATGCTGGAATTTAATACCTATTAGGATGTGGGGGAACCAAACCGTATAATGTGTTAGGAAAACAAAATCCAAACTGTTGGGTTTATTTGTTAAAAGTTTTGAAATAAGTCAAACCTAAATGTAGCTATTTAAAATGCACTGCTCTTTTGTAAGGAGGCATTGGAGAGGTGACTGTGTAAAGTGTCAGCGTTGCCAGTGCATATGTTTTATAATTGGTTATAGTTCATGATTTCTTGAAGTACTGTGGTCAGCTAGCTACTGTAAGGTATATGAAGGTTGTGTACAGTATTTTCTTTCTAAAAAAAATTTTAAATACCTCCAAGCGCATAAAAATAATGCTAGCAAGCTTTCCTCACTCCTCGGAGCTAAGCGTCAGCGGATGAATGGGAAGCACAGAGTGCCTCCGGCTGGGGTTCTGTCAGGTGGGGGCTGTTACGGTGCTGACGTGTGGAGCAGGGTCCTCCTCCACCAAGCCCCCTGCCCGCTCCTCTGCGGCAGCACCTTGCCCCTGCCGCGGTGCTGACGCAGTTGCTTGTATGAGCGTGCTCTGAAACAGATGAGCAAGTTAATTGGGGGCTTGAAAAAGTGTATTAGGAAAAACCCAAACAAAGAAACGGGCACAGCCCTCTGGTCCTGCTGCACAACGTGGAACCACAGCGTGATTCAGAGTCGTGTTGGCATAACCACGGGGGCAGCAAACAGGAGCAGTGGGAAGGGAAAGGGAGACCAGGAAATCCTTAAGCTAGAGCTGATGCCAAAGCCTTTGTATTGTCAGGCTAGGGCCTTGGTGAGTAATTTTGCTACTTAACCTTGAGCAAACAGTGGAGCTGAGAATAAATTGCTTGAGCTGCGGCTCAGCATGCTGATCTGCTGTGTCACTTTGATTTATCCTCGTAGAGTGGTCTTCGTTAGAGAAATGTATGTCAGTCCGTGCTGGCTAGGCGTAAGTGATGTCTGTGAATATGCATTGTGTTCAGATGTAACAGAGGTATTTGGTCTCTAAGCGTATCACCTTCTAACAAGTGAGAGCTATTTCTATCCCATTTGTCTTTTTTCTGTTTGCTAAAGGATTGACGTAGATGAGATGATTTACACAGACGGTATTATTTCTCCATGCATGGTTATTTCACATCTTTTTGCATCAGTTTTCGACTTGGAATCATGCAATTGTGCTTCATAATTATTATAATAACTCCCACATACTGTTATCTCACGGCCTTTAGACTTTCATGCTGTGTTTGACAGATATTTTCCAGGATGGCTAATCTTGAAGTTGTACATAAACTTTTATTGAAACCACTGCCAACAGCTAAGGTTCACGCTTTGTGAAGTAAAAAGTGCACTTTTTAGATGTTGAGACCCCTTTGTCAGCTGGGGTTTGACATAAGGGTTAAGTTAGGTAATGCCAAGGATTGGCATTGCTTTTCTTTTAAACTTCAGAATAAATGCTAAAATGCTGAGACTGTGGCAGGAGCAGATGAAGTATTCAGAATAAAATTCTTTCTGCAAGTTCTTAACCACTGTCCTTAGTGGCTTCCTTCGCTTAGTTCAGACATCTTTAAAGAAGATGCATTGTTAGTGAAAGGAGATATAAAAACCTCTGGGAAGACAGAGAAGATAATGTTTGAAATGACACGGAGTGATTTTGTAAATGGTGTTGCAGCGTCATTTGGAGAGGAACCTGCTTCTTTCAGTGGATTGTTTAAAGATGCAGCCTTGGCTGTGCTCTCCTGAGCAAAGCAGCAGCCTGCTTATAACTTTCAGCATAATGGCATTCATTTAGTCAAGCCAGAAGTTAGGTTACACAGAATAGTATCTTCATAAAGAATATAGCCTGCACCAAGTGGGCTCTGGACAATTTTGAATGAAAACATCAAAAAGCAGGCTTCTTTCACAGTTGCCCAATATAGGATTGGCATTTATTTGCATTGATGAAGATACTTCAGCAAGTGGGTTACCCCTTCAGTTCCTAGAACAGCGTTTCTAGGACAAATGTCTCTACAAGCAGTGGTGTGTGTGTGCTTCAGTGCTACAGACTTATGTTCAAAATAAGGTTATGATTGTCCAGGAGTGTTTAAAAAGTTCAAAGGCTACATTGCAGAAGTTCTTGCACTCCATCTTCTAATTAATTTCTTCAAATACAATGTGTGAAACTGGGTGTTCCAGCCCAGTGTGTTTAGAGCCAGGCTTGCGAAGGGGAGTGGAGGTGAGAGCAGGAGCTCGCTGTTGGGTAGCAGCAGGTTGTCAGAGACGGCAGGGTCGTGCCTCCTCTCACAGCAGCAGAGAACTTGCTGTGTTTGAGGTTGGTGCCTCTGTCTTGTCCCCTGCTATGAACTGTCATTGTTCAGGGCTATACACAAGACCCCGCTTGAATTCTTTGCACAGTACTGCAACACTATATGAAGGAGAACTTCTGTGTAATATAATTATTTCATTTTATGTTTTCATTTACGGCAATTGAGTTAATTTTTTATTTATTTATTTTATTTTGATGGTCCCAAGAAAAAGTCATTCCTCTTAAAAGCTTTTCAGTGTGTTATCACGCTTCTATCCAACAGATATTTGCCCAGCTATTTTAAATGCAACGTACTGGAGGGTAACTGGGCAGTGGCTTGTGCACATAAGCTCCGAAGTGCATCATGAGCTTCGCCAGGTTGTACGTATAAAAGGCTCTTATTTCACTTGGAGAATGTCAGCAAGTGCATCCAAACTGCATCTTCTGCAGGTTGCATGCCTCAGAGGAGAAGCAGACGTGAAGTTTGTAGGTGACAAATGACTTCTAAGGCCTTTCAGTAAGATAACAGCATTGCTTCTTTATTGAGGGTTTTCTTTTGGCAAAAAGTTACATACCTGTGTTTTTTACACAGATTCTAGGACAGTACATTAGTCATCCAGAATACTCCTCCTTTTCCTTGGTTAAGCACCATCAAAGAGTTAATATGTGCCTATATAAATTAGGAACTGATTGTTCTAGATTAACAGAGGTTTTCTTGTTTCGTTTCTTCTTCTGCTCGGACTATGTCTATCATGACAAGTTGCTGAAAAGGTTTAGAGACCAATAGGCATAGTTCAGAGAAGGAGAGTAGTAACGCAAGTGAAGAAACTTTGGTCACGAAAAGTAAGCAACTTGCCTGTTTACTTCTGTTGTTAGCCGAGCAAACGTGAACAGAGCACGGTCTGTCATTCGAGTGTGTGATACATCTCCCTGCCTGCATGTTGGGTCTCAGCTGTGCTCATTGGTGTACCTGAATGTCCCAAGTTTTGCGTTGTTTATAGCCCAGCTATACAGATCCAATGTATTTATGGTTATTCCAGCATAGAAAATATATTGAAATACGAAGACAGCTGAATGTTGCTCCTGTTGCAAATGATTGACCTAAATGATCCCGCAGAACTCATGGAAAGCAGAAGTGGACACCGTCACGTTGAGTCATGTAGCTTTGCTCTGTGTGAAGGTTGGCAGCCTCTTGGATACAGGCTCCAGCTGGCTAAGGGCAGTTTTTCGCTCCTTACTAGACTGCTGAAGTTTAGAAGCAAACTTTAAGGCATCCTTAGCAAGGGCATGCATGGCCTCTGCTTTTATAATTGCAAATGACAGCAGAAATTCTGCTAATGAAAGTCTTTTAGACCTTGAAGCTAAAGAATGTAAACCTTTAAGATGCTCTCTGTTGGGTATGGGAAGTGTAATGTCAATACACGCCACCACCAGAATAATTTTCCGTCCTCTGATTGGGAAACCAACCTGTCTCTAGTCAGCACATTAGGTCACAGCCATGGTGTGTCCTGCTGCATGGACATTGGAAAAGAAGTCCACATACTGAAGAAAAGGAAGAGGGAAATTTTTTTCAAAAATAGTCTCCAGTGAAAAAAGAACAACAATGTGTTTCAGAAGGGTTTTGTTTTGTTTAAAAAGTGTAAATATTTCACATTAAAGGAGAAGGGTTCCTCCTTACCCATGAGAAAGAGGTCGCTGACTAAAAAGCCAGTAGCACCTCTGGCACGCGATACTAAGGACGCTGCAGGCGAGGACTGTGCAGGTCAGATCCATCTCAGGACTTTGTGTTCCTGGCAGCCTGATTTGTTCATGGTGTGGGGACAGGCAAGGCAATTGCAGCTGCACCGAGTGGGAGCGGGTGCTCTCAAACTAGGAAGAAAGAGAAGGAGGAATGGTCTGTGTTCCTGGAAGTTGTCACGTTGCATCGAATATTGTATTTCTGTAAAGAGTGCCATCTACGCTGACCAGGCCCTGTCATCGTTTTGCTAACTCGTAACTGTCCCCTGAACAGTTTATTCTAACTTTTCCTTGCAACTTTTGACTAGCTTGATCCTAGGTGGCCAGAAACGGGATAGGTGCCCTGATGTATTGTTGGTCTGACCTTTTACGGGGCTCTGCATAGGTCTTTTTGGCGCTGTACGTTAATTCTCTGCTTTTTTGTTTGAACCCCTTCACCATGCTGTGTGTGAAGCTTGCCACTGAACCAGCCCCAAACCAACAGCATCTGGGGCTGGTGAAAAGTTGTTTTGGTGTATTTAAGCCATTTGCCCTTCCATAACGGCTGGCAGTGTGGGCAGGAGTGTTGTTCAGCCGCTCTCTGTAGTCCAGCCCTGAATATTTACACCTGAGGACTGAGTCTGTGGTACCCCACCTTTTGGGAGGCTCCGATCCGAAAAGTTTCTTCTTGCTCTTAAAATGAGCAGGAGGAGAACAGGACCACTGTAAGCGTGGTTGGTGCACTTCTGAGGTGTGCCACAAATTGGCTATAGATAAAAAAAGTTTACTAATGTTAGTGATTGCATATTTATTTAATACTTTCTGAGAAACAGGTGTCTTGCATAAAAGCAAACCAAGCCCTTCCTTCCAGCCCTACAACATCTCTCTCCAGATGTCCCAGTTTCAGTTGCTCATTTTTTTTGTCTGAAAAATTCTCTGAGGCAAATACTTTACAAAAAATAATACAACCAGGAAAAATAACAAATGAATCTGCTGTCATATGAAACTGAAGATCTTCCTGGCTAATAGAGGCTATGTTTCCCAAAGTCTGTAGCTTTTCCACTTTTATTTTGTTGGTAATTAAGAATGTTAGCTAATTAAAAAAGCCTAGAGCCTTTCTGAGTACCTCTCAAATCAGAAAAAATAGATCAGCTGGTTTCTCGCTTTATATGTAATGATTGAAATAGTACAGAGTCATGGCTATGAATTCAAAGTCAAGTGCTTTTTATTTCTTTTGGAACAGTCATAGTTACATATTCTATACTGGCCTCTTCGTTGGGCTTCAAACCTTTTGAATCTTGAATAATAATTAAATTTTAAGTCAGATATTCTATAACTTTTTGTTTTGTTTTTTCTCATTCCCTGCCCTGCTTTAGACCGGAGGAGACCAACAGAAGAGTGAAAAATGTAAGACGCATCTACTTCAGTGCTTTCTGAAACAGTTTCACACTAGTTCTGATTAAATATTTTTAAAACACTTCTATTCATGGCACTATCATGTTTACCTTATTCTTCAGCTGTTCATTTATCTGATGCAAATTAGTGCCATCTTACGATGATCTCGATGCAGCTTACTTTCCCAAATAAATGTAGTCATTGGAAACGTTACTTATATCTGCTTACTTGAGATACATCATAACACTCTTTAATTGATTTTGATGGAGATCATAGCTAATACTGTAAACAAGATTTTACAATTCATTCGGGAAGACATTTCTAACAGCATGCTGAGATTCTTTTATACTGGTACATGGTATGAAAGGAAAGTAATTAAGTTTGTATTTGTTTTTGTTTGGTTGGTTTTAGGTTTTAATTACATTATACTGGCTTGGGAGAAAAGCTCAAAGTAACCCTCAATATAATGGTCCGTACCTCAATCTCAAAGCATTTGAGAAGTTATTAGGGCAAGCATTGACTAAGGTAAGGAATCCAAAAAGAATAGTAAACCAATAACCTGAATTTTATAGTTTGCTATACATTACAGCATCCACTCTAAAAAGTCTCTTAGGGGGTTAATTTTATTCTTAGTTTGGAGAACATAGTTATTTGTTTTGTATGTTTTCCTTGCTATCAAATCCATGTGAAAGGAATGATTTTTAGCTTACACTGGTTCTTCTGCTACCCATATAATTGTGAAATTCAGAATCCATCTGCTCTGATTGATGTGGTAGATTCTGAAGAGCCCTGTCATGATTCTCTTTGGCTGAGATAAGAGAAATTTAAGATATTGTGTTGAATCTCCTATCCAAGCTGTTGTGTATGTTGTTTTTAGGGGTTTGTAGTAGTCTTTGTTAAAGTTTGTTTGTGCACTCGAAATGCATTTGAAAAATTTTTAAGTGAAAACTCACAAGTAGGATTTGCTGCTTAAATTATTGTAAAAGACCTTTCAAAACTTACTCTCATAGGCACTTGAAGAGTCCAGCCACCTGAACAGAAGTGGCAGGGATAGTGGGTACGGTGATATTTGGTACGTTGACCGGGGAGAGCCCTTTTCATCTTCAGCTAGCCATAAAAGAGACGATTCCTTCGATAGCTTGGACTCTCTTGGTTCAAGATCCTCCACAAGCTTTTCATCAGATATAACCTTGAAAGGTGGCAGTGAAGGTATGCTTTCCTTTTTTTCAGCCTTTTGTTGACATGTCTTACGAGTGTGGGAGAAGACAATGTATGGACGTAGTACTTCGGGTTCCCAGTACTGAAACCGGCTTGAAAGGCAACTCTACTTTTGCAACTGCTACGGTTGTGTCTTGCTTAAGCAAATATTGACCTTTAACAGTTGGTAGAAACAAAGCAATGCTCACATGAATTTTCCTAGGAGGGGTTGCTGGGACTCTTGCTCTCACTGCTGCATTAGGGTGTCTGTATGTGCAGGGTACTTTCCCAAAGTTCAGGAAGGGGAATTGCTAGAATTTAGATGCTGATGGGATCTTCTGAAATTATTCAGCAGTTGCAAAAGTCGCTTGCCTTGTTCCTAGTATGGATATGTCAAACCTCTATGTCTTCACTCCATTTGTGAATATTTAATATTCAGAAGGGTTTTTGCCGCCTAGGTTAAAAACTGAATAGTAGTTGTTACTTTCGATAGTTTGTCAGGGAAAGGTAGGTAAGAAGAAGAAAGCGACATTGGATCGCTACAGTTGTGCTCTAACCTGTGTTTCTCTCCCAGTTTTAAAATTCAATACAAATTTGTAGTCTAACTTAAAGTTATAAAAATAGTGAACTTCTGGATTTTGTTCCATGTGGATAACATAAAATCATTGGGCCAAGGCCACACGGAGCACTTCCGATGTAAGCAAGGCAACACATAGCCATACTATATATGTGACGTCACCTGGGCTTCTACTGGGCGTCAGTCTGGTGAGATGAGCATGTTGCTATACTGTTTGCTGGTAACTTATCTATGTTAGTAAATTTGAGTGGCAGGTATGCTTTTAATTAAAAACTGCTGTGCTGGTTTACATCTTTAATCTAAAGGTTAGCGCTTTGTTTCCTGCGGGGAGCAGTGACAGTGAAAGAATGGAACGAATGTAGCAGAGGCATGCAAACCAAACTCAGCGTAGTGGACCTTATCACAGCTTTGCCACAAACTTCTAAAAATACCTCTCCTACTGTCCTGTCACTACTAGCTCAGCAAATTTGCAGCCGAAGCATCCCAAATATGGAGTTAAATTGATTTTAGAAGATGTTGGTGCAAGTTCTAGCTAGAAGCTTGTTTCTAGAGAATAATGTTTGTGCCTTCCCTTTCCTCTGCTTTCTTCCAAGGTTGCAACAGTGACACAGACTCGGAACTGCCTTTCAAAATGCATGACTCCCATAAAGATGACAGGTCTTACCGTAGGATTTCTGTGATTGAACCGAAACCTACCACTGACTTCAATCGCTTCTTACCCAACAAAAACAAGCAGGCGGCGTATGTGCCAGCGCCCTTAAGGAAGAAGAGGACAGAGAAGAATGAGGACAACAGGAGGAGCTGGGCAAGTCCTGTCTTCACTGAGTCAGATGGAACATTTTCAAGGTACTGGTGTGTGGTCTTAGTAAAGCAGACTTCGATTTAGGACTTTTAAAATAAGTGATTTCTTTATTAGTTAAAGAAAAGCTGCTGTTGCTGCAATAAAAAGTGAAGTATTTGAGTTTCCATATTTTAACGGGGAGGGGGGATGCTTTGGTGTGGCTCTGTGGTTGGTTTTTTTGTTTTGATTTTGTTTTTTAACTTTGTTCCACATAACTAGTTTTCTGGTGTTTGAGTAATGTTTTGAGGCTGGTCAGACTCCAGATAGAGGGGATGTAAAGGACTTTAAATGCAAGTTCATAAGAGGTAGACTTACGGTTTTAGTTTCCCATTAAAGCCTTCCAAAATATGGTGACGAATTTCAGTTGTCCGGCTTCTTGGTGCGTACAGATGAGATTAGTGGGCAGTTCTTGGGTTTCATCATTGCCTTCATGCCTTCACTGTCTTCATTCTGTTCCTGTTTTGGTCAACCTCAGTGGACGTGAAAGGAATCCCGTAGCTTCCTGCCAAAATAGCAGAGCAGAGCGTGGGCTCCCAAATCCAGCTTCCCTGCAGATGATCTATGAGTCTGGCAGTGGCTCTGATTCAGAAGATGAAAGAAGGCTACCCGACGTGGTTATGGATGACTTAGCAAAACGTAGATTTCTAGTCAGAAAGAGCCCTGTAAGCTCTGCTGCGCCTGGACATCGTTTCGTGTTGCACAATGACTCTCCTAAATCTTGCTCACAAGAAAGTTATCCAGCTGGTCCACTAGATGCAATGCTTGAACCACTGAGGTCAGAGATACTAACCCAAGATCCAGTAACTATTGTATTACCTAAATTGCAGTCCATAAATAACTCCATAAAGTTAGCCTTCTAATTGGCGTTTTAACACAGCCGATAATTTGTTATGCCTTTTCTGTCAAACTTTGTATTTTTGTCGGAAGTGATAGGATGCTGATATAACCATTTAACTTTTTTTTTTTTTAAATATATTTTATTATTTCTGGTGCTGCAGTGATGGAATTGAGAACTAATTTGCTTTATTCATGAGGCTGAACTCCTGTGCCAAAAAGCATGTCTTTTTGCATTCTTTATGTCAAGTTGCTCCTAAAATATTTTAACTGATTGGGTATTTTGAACAGTAACCAGAGGAGGCAGAGGCAGTTGGATACTAAAGAGGAAAACAAACCAAGAGTTAACATTCCTTCAGAATTATCTGAGTATTTTGATGAGGACGAGGAAGAAGAAATAGGCATCCCAAACATTGAAAAAGATGATCTCTATTTTCGCAAACTAAGTTCTTCAGCGGCAAATACAGTTGTTGCTTTTGACAAATTTCTTCCTAAATTTTGGACCCCAGAAGAAGAATTGCTATGGAAAAAACTCAGAAAATCCTCTTTCAAACCCTGGTATAAAGAGATTCAAGGGTTCAGGTGCGTTTTCATGCATGTCCCTGTTTCTCTCCTGTGTGCAAAACCTATAAATAAAGTGTAGTTGTATGACTATTTTTATTTTTCACTTTTATTGCGAGTGTAGCAGCAGGATATGTGTTTTCTCTTTTTCTTTTTTATTTTAGAAAATAATGGAAATATTTTCATTACACTACTGCACTGTTGCCGCTGTGCATTTTTACTCAATGAGTACACTTCACAGGTTTTTTTTTTTCCCTTTCCCTCTGCTCATTCTTTGTGCTGCTGCACAGTAGAAAGAAATCAGATTCCGAGGATGAGGAATTTGCTTACAAACAAAGCTCTGCCATTGTTGCTAATCAACCAAGACCAAGTTTTGACTGGAACAACAGTTGCAGAAGGGATCAGAACTATAAGCCAGCTGCTGAATATGTGGGAAGCTCATTGTCACAGATTGCAGAAGGAAAAATCTTGGAGGCTTCTGATCAGCCCAGGTTGATAATTGCTGCATGAGCTGTACTCTCGCTGCATCAAAAAGAAATGGCTGGACATGCAACAGCTAAATGAAATTAAACCACACCCTGTGATGTCGCGCTTTTTTGGTTATTACTATTTTGGGGCTGGTTTTCTTTTTTTTTTTTTTTTTTTTTTTTAATTTGGTGGTTAGTTGGTGG
>JAVKLA010000008.1:16997377-17022531 GCA_034782735.1 Sagittarius serpentarius | reverse complement strand
ACTGGCACAGGTTGCCCAGAGAGGCGGTAGATGCCCCATCCCTGGGAACATTCAAGGCCAGGCTGGACGGGGCTCTGGGCAACCTGATTTAGTTGAAGATGTCCCTGCTCACCACAGGGGGGTTGGACGAGATGACCTTTGATGGTCCCTTCCAGCCCAAGCCATTCTATAATTCTGTGTTTCTATTTTAAATATCATCATAAGTATGTGATTAATGCTTCAGGATAAGACTTGCATGTTTTGCAGTAAAGCCTTTCTGTGCACATAAAGAAAAGTTAGGGCACAGTTTCATGTGTTATCTGAAATTTGTGAATACTTTTTTTGTGAAACAATTGGAATGCCTGAGTATTTGATCCTTTGGGAGAAGGGAGGGAAATAATATTTCCTTGTGCAAATTCTTAAGGCTTCTATCCCCTAATAATTCTGTCTTGAATCCAACTTGTAAACTGATGTGGTAGTTCTGCACAGCATCATAAGGGTATCTGAAGACCTCTTCTTTCTTATTAAAATCTCTGCTTTTCAGTGATTACCAATAAGAAGCTGAAATTAAGAACAGAGCACCAAGGAAGTTCATATTTATTTGTTTAATGCATCTCAGCCATCTCAGTTCTAATATTCAGTACTTCTCTTAACTCAACTCTAGTATTTCATGGAGAATATTGCCAGTTCCCATTGTGGTTTTATGGAAATGAAGAAAATACAGATGTATATGTTTTCAATTTAGAATTTAAAGCATATTTATTCTCAAGCTAATGTATCAGTATAACATAGTAGTTATTTTGAAAAAAAAAAATAGACCATACTCCAAAGTCTACAACAAAAAAATACACACGGCATTTGCGTTAGTTTTCAACTGTGTGTCACTGGGTGAAGTATTCTAGAATAAAACTGAAAATGTTAAGGCGAGGGGAAAGGGCAAAACATGTACTTTTCCACTTGTAGTCCAGTGATTATAATTGTCAGCTTTAACAGGTGGTGCGGCTGTAACCCTAACTGAAATATGAGAATCCCTTTATCATTTAGGGGGAAGGTGCATGAAAATGTGGCCTCAATGGAGACATGCAAATAAAATCAGGGAAGTAGGCAGCATGTGATGGGCTGCCTCTGTATATTTATTAGGTCTTGAGAAAATGTGATGGTATACGTTCATGTTATTCTTATAGGATCTAGCAAAATGGAAGAATCGTAGAAAGAGTTTCACTTCCGAATTGCAAAAGAAAAAGGAAGAGAGAGAAGAAATAGAAAGGAGAGCCTCTGAGGTGTCTGAAAGGAGTACCAAGTCACTGAAAGAAATGCAGCAGGAGAGGTAATGATCCTAATGGGAGTATTATGTTGAAGAACTTAAATCTGAGCATTTTTATTCCCTTGAATTCTTGAGCAGCAAGTAAAAATTCTTTTTACTAGCAAGTTGCAATTGATTCTGCAGAGATCTTAACAATTTTAGTTGCAAATTATAGTGTAGAAGTCTAGGCAATTGAAGGGTGGAATATGGTCTGCTAATGCATTGTTTTCACAGAATGTTAAGTAGTTTTGCTCTATAAATGATGTTTTACTCTGCTATCCATAAATAAATGTATTGAGAAAAGTCAGAATTTGCATCCTCTTTAAAGAGGTTAAAACAATAGTGTTGAACTGGATAAATACCTCTTTTATTCTTGGACCAGCTTAACTATTTCTCTTTCCTCTACCACTGCATTTGCTATTCTTTTAGCCACTCCAGACAAATACAGCCAGAATTTTAATGTGTATCACAGAGCTGTAAACTCTTACTTGATTTCCACTCTATCCCCAGTTGTTCCTCTGGGTATTTACAAAACAAGATTCTCTCCAAAGAGTAAAAAAGTATAGACTGAGAGTAGCACAGTACCATTTCTACTGGTGACAGTTTTGGTGATTTGGTTTTTGTTTTTCGGGTGTGGGTTTTTTTGTTGTTTTTTAATGCATGTATGACCAAGATGAAGGGAATATGCACATGGCTTGTATTCATAAAAGAAATTTAAATGAGTCTTAAAACAGACTGTTTTGAGTTTCTGTATTTTTTTTACTTATTCATGAGGACGAAAATTAATCTCTTGATAAAACATACAGATGCTAATTTTATTGAATGTCCAGTATCATCAGGATCTTCAAAAGGGTGTGGTAAAGGTTATCTCTGTGGTGGTTGTTCCTTTATGACAAACGAATGAATAGCAGGAAAAAACCCAACAATTTGAACTTCTGGACACCATCTTACTTTGTGATCTAAAATTCAGTATAGCATTTTCATAGAGCAGAGACATCAGCAGAGCTATACAGTTCAGGCAGTGTTATGGGACTACCTTCTTCCCATTCTTTCCTCAATAAAATCTGAATTTCTGAGGGATATGTAACTTGAATAGCTGTAGCATTTTCTTGGGAGAGAGATTTCTGTCATGGTGGCAACCTGATAATGTGACAGTAGTATGCCTGAGTGTTACGGGAGTGTTGAAATGGGGAGGAGGGGGAAGAAGGTAAATTTAAAAATATATTAAAATAGTAATATTTTAAAATTATGCAGTTCATTTGCATTTACTGGAGATGTGTTTCTCAGTTCATGCTCTGCCTTGAACATTCAGTAGTCAAGACTTAGGGCCCACCTGTTTGTCAGGTCACTTCGTCTGGTATTTTAACACGCTCTGTCCCCATAGGGAAGACAGAGATCAAGACTCCTATGGGCAGCGAAAACATGATCGTAGATGGACGTATTCACTGAATGACGATGTGTTTAGTGAAGAAAAAGCACCTTCAACACGGTCAGCAGCGAAAGATTACCTTTTGGAAGAAGATACCTCCTCCAGCACGAAGGACAGCAAAAGTGCGTATGCCGCGCAACTGCGCAAGGAGAACCTGCCGGAGAGCTCGGCTGCTGGCGAAGCTCCCGCTCCGCCGAAGAGCCTGGCAGAAGAGCAGAGCTCAACTCTTTTGTCTGCCCGCTACTCGGTGAATGCTCAAACTGGGTCAGCTCAGGTTTCAGCTTCTCTCCCGAGAAGTTACCAGAAAACTGATACCTCTAGGTTAACATCTGTGGTTACACCAAGACCTTTTGGTGTCCACTCAAGAGGAATCTCGTCACTTCCACGGTCATTCACGGTAAAATTCCACTTCACTCCCGAAGTTTGTAAATGTTGGGGTCTTGGATAGCTGGGGGAACAGTAGAGTTTTAACGTTAGTTGGTTTTTAAAAAAATCGTCTCCTGTTTGATGAAGGCTGTGTTAAGAGCAGGCAATTCTGTTGCGGCTTTAGATGTTTACTCCTGTTTCTGTACTTAAAGGCACTGCTAGAAAGAAGGCTGATAAATGCATTCAGTAGAACAATCTTTTTATTACTTGTAATAAGTCTCCTTAGTGTTCCTTATCAAAAAACTGCCTTTGTTGGATGTAATTGTCTGAAGCTAAGTTAACGTAATTAAATGTTAAAGACAAATTTTTCAGGTGATAAGCTTCCTCTGCTCTGCTGACTTTGTTGAAATTGAAATTTTATGCTAACCTAAGCTTTGCCTGCTCAGTAAAGCACTGAAACACAGAAATTTATTTTTATTCTCACTCCCCGCCCCAATTAGTATGTTGATTTTCCTAGCTTTCTCCTAAATCCCTATTTGTCCCAATTTAAAAAATAGTGAGAATGCAAGTCATTCTAGGCAGATGATTTAAGCAAGTTTATCTTAAAAAGTCTGGACTATTTATTCTGCAAGCACTTCAAGTGAAAAAAATATTTTGCTCTTCTTTAAAGTGGGTAATTAGTAAGGTATACAGTAGCCAGAATTTGCATGAAAGGAAGAAGGATTTTTGTTAAATATTTAGATAGCTGAAAGATTAGGGATTTTTTTTTTTTTTTTAAAGTGCATACTTACCAAACTGTCATTTTTGTCCTAGATGGATGATACACAGAAATACAATGGAGAAGTAGAAAAAGCTAAAAGAACACAAACATTGTTCACTAGCAGTTCGTTTTCACAGCCGGACTCTGCACACCCTCTCTCCACTAGTGCGTTCAGAAGCAGAGGTGAGGAGGAAGAGGAGGAAAAAGGAGGTGTTCAGTCAACACCTCCTCCTAGTTTGGCATTACCTGTAAAATCCCAAGACCAAGATGCTGGAAGCAGTATTCTTAAACCAGAGTATTGCTCTCCTCCTGATTCTCTTTCACTTGCATCTTCTGCAGAAAATGTGAGTCTGCCAGAGGCTGAGGATTCAAAATCCCTGGTAAGCGTGGAAATAATGTGATTACTTAGTGTAACTGAATGCTACAACAGAGTAAAAGAAAAAAATAAATAAAATCACATCTAATGCAAGTATTTTTTGGTAGTAAGAAAACAGCTCAGAGAACTACTATTTCCTTTGATGTAATTCAGGGGAAAGAGAATATTTAGAAAATAATTGGTTCTTTTTTCCCCTACTGTTTGTGTCCTGTGCTTAATTTTATTTCTTATTCTAATTCAAATTACTCTAAATATTGTTTGATGCTTGCAAAGTTTTTGTTATTCCCCAAATTAGCACATTGTGCGCACAGTCAGGTATGTCAGATGAATGATCTGAGCTGCTGTAACATTCTTTTGCACTTTTAAATTGGCGGTGGAAAATAAAAATCTGCTTTTCAAAGGCCAGCCTTCAACATAAGTATTGTACTGTCCTTTTTTTTCATCTGTTGTGGCTTGAGCCCCCCCCCTTTTTTTTAAATAGTTATTTACTTGAAATTAGTTAATGTTCACATTAATGAATTTTAAAGCAAATTGCCATTTCTTTGTCTATGTGCTTGTCCAAGAGCTGGGTCTTTCAGTGGTTTTTTGGAATATGTATCTTCAAGTGCTGTTTCCTCCAACTGATCGCATGTTTCACATGTTAAAAAAACCCACCAGCAATAGCTTTAATTGTCGATACCTTTCTGTAATATCTAATGATGTGATTCATACCCCTTGACAGATTAGAGGTGAATTCTTTGCATTCCTCATGCTGCTGTAAAAGTTAATTGTGCCCATTGCTTGGGTGAGGTTCATAAGACCTTGGATGCTGATTTATGAAATCACTTCCCACACCAGCTTTTTATAAATTCGGTCACTTTGAACCATTCTTCTTCCTAATCACTTGTGGAAAAGGAACATACTTTAGTTTAATACTCCTGATACCCCTTGGCCATTGCAATGAAATTGCCATAATTTTTTGAAACCGTGATTGGTGTAGAAGAGATCGTGATAATTTTTTTTTCTGTGTTGTAGCAAAAACAGGCAGAGGAATTGCTGTTCTAATCAGTGAAAACATATTAGATATGGGTTCTTTGTATAACTTTCAGCAAGCCAAATGAGAACAAAATGTACTAGGTCCATATGTTCGGGGCTTTTTTTCCTGTCATTAGTCACAAGATTATAAATTGTCCTTCCTGCAAATGAGTAATGGGTTTTTTAAAATAAGAAATAAAAAAAAAAAATTAAAAAAGCTTCTGTTGTGCCTCAAACAAGCTATCATGTAAGGAATGCACGTTCCATTTGGCATGTTTGTAAATCATTGCCAGAGTTGAGAGACTGGTATAGTTCACTAGTCATCAGGGCAATAACACCAGGTTTGTGGAGTACTAAGTGTTTTGGAGATAACCTGTCCAAATGAAGTTCAGCGTACAAAGTCACATTACTCCTCTGACAAGAGGTAGGTCTGAAGAAGAGCGGGGCTGGGATGGTGGAAATGAAAATAACAACAGTAGTTTCCAGGAACACACTCAAATTCAAAAGCTTTATGTGTGCTTTAGCCCAGCATGCTAACCTATTAGTAGATTACTAATACTGTTACTCACCTAAGGACTTGGGTTGTATGGGAGCTTTTGCAAGCTAGTAGCTGTGTTTTGAAGAAACTTCTACCCCAGGCTGTAATGGGGAGTGTTTTGCCAAGAACGTTCCTGTAACACGAGGTGAAACCTCAGGATGTTGCCTTGCAGTGTCGTTGTCTTCTGCACCCAGCGCTCGGGTGCTGCTGAAACCTCCTCTGGCCGTGTCCTGCCCAGAGACTCCAGCTAACTACATCCACTTGTGCAGTGCTCCTTGCAGCTGCCTGTTGCATCCTACCAACAATAGGAGCTGTGGGGAATTTGCTTACCTACCTAGACTTCTAAATATTTTAAGTTAGGGAAAATGAATCCCACCCTTCAGGAAAGCTGGTTCACTAGGCAACTGAACTGTACGTATACATTTAGTACACCAAATTTAGTACACATATGGGGGTCTCCTGCATGCATGCGTTGCTGGAATATGTGTATTTTAAGTGTTTGACAGAAAAAGTCTAAAATTTTTTTTTTCCTTTTAGAACAATGTCAGTTCCATAATAATGAAGTGAATAGCATGCATTTGGGTATTTTAATTGTTTTTTAATGAGTTCACATTAAAATGTTGATGTGATGCTACACATGTTCATAATATATCGTGGGATTGAAAGGGCATGTTCCAAAGTGTTTTCCCAATCAAATATTTCTGTAGTTTAAAATTGTAATGTTGGGTTTACATTTAGGTTTTGAAAGCATCTTGAAAGTCCACTGGAATGGAAGATCTAGATTCTAGCTAATTCTGGAATTAGTTTTATTATCTAAGGCCTCAATTACAAAATCCATAGCAAGCTAGTAGTATTTCACACAAAATTAAAAAGATGATTATTCACCCAAGTAAATCTAGTTGCAGCACTGAGCTTAAAGGAAACTGATGATGCCTGCTGTAGGATGTGCAAGAAAAAAAATACGATGGATTACTGTTATCTAGCTTTTTCACATCTCTCTGACTGATGCTCTCTGAGGAGGCAGTGTGTTCCACAAATTCGCACGGCTATCCATGAAGACCCGTTTTGGGTTTTAGTTTCCTCAAATTTCTTACATTTTGTAGCAGCATGTTAGGAAACATTTAAAATAAGAGAAATGCACACCTAAATATATACGTAGAGAAAATACAAATGTAAACTGAAAACGTACCTGTTTGAATAAAAAACAAATTAGTTACTTAACTGCTTTCAATGCTGTTTCCTTTGTCTGTAGTACTAATAATGGATGATTAAAGTGCACATTGTGAGCAGCCTCACTTATTTAGAGGATAAACTTTCCCTCATTTAGATTCCTGTGATACCAGATACTGTAGTGTCATGTTTTATTTTTCAGGAACAGTACAGTGAAATGAGAATCAGTATAAACCAGAGACCTGGCCACAGTCACAGCTTTGGGTTTACAACAAATTGGAGTTCTTCAGGGGCCTTTGTACAAACAGTTGAAGAAGGTAAACGTGTATTAACTGTACAAATTTTTGTTCTTGTGTTCAGTTTACAGAGGCTTCTAATTAAGGCATTTGCTGTTAAGAATGTTGCAAATATTTAAAAAAACTCAGGTGGAGAATTGAAAAATCAATATTTAGTTTGCTAATGTATTTCTGTGAAACCTTATCTGTTGAAACAGGGTGAATTCAGAAATAGCAAAACTCTGTTTTCCTAGTCAAGGACATTTCTATAACCACTGAAAAGGCATAAATGTGATCACTCAAACATTCATCAAGCCCCTTACAGTAGTAAGGGGCACATACAGACTTTTAATACCCAGATTGTTCCTTTCAGCTAAGTTTAAAGCTTTCACTTTGTATGGTTTGTAAACGTGCAGAGGAAACTTAGGAGTTAGATAAAATTTTAAAATATTCATAGTCATGTTGAGTTTTGGAGACAGTTAATATTTTTCATCAATTGCAACTTCTAAATTTATTTCCAGTGCAGTTTTTTTCAGATGTTTTAATACTGAGGAAAAGCATTGAAATGAAACATACATAAAGTTTATTTCTAAGCTTTAGTAGTCTTCTGCAGAGAACAAGCTCAGTTTTCTTAATTAGAAAAAAGAACAAAACACACCAAAAACCCAAACAAATCACATGTAAAGCTTGTTTTCTGAATAGTGATTTTTCCCATTGCCAGTAATACTTGAGGAATATTTAATTGTGCCCTTTCTTTCAGCTAATGCAAGATCATCCCGAGAAAGGAGAAATAACTGGAAACTTCTCTTTTAGTTAGCCCTTCATTATGCTTTCCAGAAAGGAAAGAAAAGACCATTTAACACTGCATACTGAACAGCCTTTATTTTTTTTTTTTATTTTCCTTTTTTTTTCTTTTCATTTCATAGTCAATTTTGAGACCTCTCTTCACTATAGCTAGATACTTCTCATAATTAGATGGTAATCATTAATAATTACTTTGCATAAAGAATAACTTCCCATTTACTTTCCCTGCTGCTAGGCTTCTGGTTTAATTTTGTTATTTGGAGAGGCAGAGAACGGTCTCTTTGCACTGCCAGCTGTGAATGAGAAACCTGAGGGTAGTGAATGTTCCTGCTGGTCATTCGCAAAGATCCAAGTGAGCTCTGTCCCCAGCTCTGTAGGCTGGGAGAAGATGAAGGCCTTGTGGCTGTTGTCTTGGCTATGCTTTATTAGCATTCTCGCAAGGATGGATGCAAAGTATAAAGATTGAATGGAGCATGGGCTGCATCTTGGTATTCTCATTTATAGTGTGTGTTTAATTTGTTATTTTTTTTTCAACAACTGGCTTGTATTGTACCCTTGTTCAATAGCTGTAGCTTCCTTTAAAGGAACAAAGGATGAAAGAGGTGGACAACCCATTGAAAAGAGTAAGGTGTGCTTTCAGTTGGGCACTTCCGAGTGTTGCATTTCCTTTTTTCTGAGGATAAGTCTTAGGATAATTCAGGTTGGAAGGGACATTGGAAGATCACCTAGAGCAAACCCCTGCTCAAAAAAGCATCAAGATTTAATTCAGACTAGGTTGCCTAAGGCCTTACCCAGGTGGGTCTGAAACCTTCCAAGGGTGGAGACTGCACAGCCTCTCTAGGCAGTGTGCTCCAATGGATAATTATCCTCACAGAGAAAATTTTTCCCGTATATCCAGTCAGACCATCCTTTGTCTCAGCACAGCGTTTGTCCTTATAAGCGCTGTGCTGTGTTCTTCTGCCATGGATTTCAATAAAGAGCAGGCTTCTTAGTGACTTCCCTGTAGGTACTGAGGTTGGGGGGACTGCTGTTAGGTCCCCCTGCAGCCTCTCTTGTTCCTCACAGTGCAAGTGTTTCAGCCCCAGTGATCCCAGTGGCCTCCTCTGAACTTGCCCCAGTTTATTGATGTTTCGCTTACAGTGGGACACCAAAACTGGATTCAGTATTGTCAACATGGCATAACAAGTGCTGAGTGAATGGGATAGTCACTTCCCTTGATCTGCTGGTTGTGCAGGCATTTATTCATACGGCCCTGGGTATTGATAGCCCCATGACTGCCAGGGCCTGCTGCTGCCTCACATTCAGCTGAGAGACCACCAGGACCCCTCCAGCCCATCAGCCCCCAACCTGCAGCATCGCTGGGGCTAGTCCATCCCAGGAGCAGAGCTCTCTATTTGCCTGTGTTGAATGTCGGGTTCCTGCTCTGAACAGCAGCCCTGCCCTCCAGCGTATCAGCCACCTGCTCCCTTTTTGTGTGGTTTGCAAACCTGATGAGGGTGTGTTTCACCTCCTCCTCTTCCTGGTTGTTAGTGAACACGTTAGAGAGGACAGGTCCCAGGATGAGTCTCTGGGGAGCTCTACTTGTAACCAGCCTCCAGGCTGAGTAGGAACCATTAACCGCTACCCGTTGAGCCTGACAGTTTTTCACCCCTCTGGTCATTCTGCCCTGTAGACAATACCATCCCAACTTTGATACCAGGATACTGTGGAAAATCATGTCGAAAGCCTTATTAAAGACAAGGTGGATGGTATCCACCACTCTCCCTTCATCCACAGATCTAGTAATTTCATCATTGAATACAACCAGGTTGATCAAGCGGAATTTAGGCTTGGCAAATCCATACCAGCTATTCCCAGTCACCTTTTTCTCTTTCGTGAGTGCAGAAATAGCTCCCAGGAAGACTTTCTCTGACTGTCTTGACACACTTGTCGTTCCGACTATCTGTATGATTTTCTTGAGGTGATAATTTGCATTTCTAATAATTTGCTTTTTACTACTTATAAATGACGCTGTATCCTGCCTATGCTTTTCCTTCAAAAAATTAAGAAAACTACTTGGCAAGAAAAATTAACTTCTTTTAAGTGTTCTCAAAAAGCTTAGAGTTAAGCTTGTAACACGTTTCAGTGAGGCCCATTTACTACATAAAAAAGAAGATAATGCTCATTTTTTCTGGAATTTTTAACCTTTACACTAAAAATTAGGTAAACAGCCTTAAAGTCATTAATCTAGACATTGTTCTGTCAGCTTCCCCCCTGCCATGTAATCTTTATTGTTCCAGTCCTTTCCCTTTCACCCACCCTAACTGCAATCATTTTTTTGAGATGGTGTTGATGTAGGAGTGCACAGGTCTGTGGTCAAATGCTTGCAGGAGTGTAGGACAAAGTAAATTTGACCCACTTCCTTCAAGTGTTAATTTTTTTTGTGTGGCTGAGCTGGTATTTATCTGTTGTAATAACAACAGATGGGGATAGGTTAGAGATAACTAAATACGTATGGAAAACGAGTGGGTATTTGGTTGGTTTTGTTTTCATTGGGGGCTAGTAAAAAAGAAAAATCTTTTATCTTCAGGGAAACTTACGAAAAACAGAAATACATGTTTTATGTAATGTAAACTAAAGCCTCTACAGTGGTGTAAAGAAATTATTGGTAAGTCCTGTAGTGTTGGAGGAGCTGGACAGAGAAAGACAACTGGTTCCATACAACTTTTGGCACCTGAATTGCCGGCTAATCTATGTCAGCTTCTCTGGAGGTGAGTAGGTGCAGAAGCCCAGTATAGGAGCTCTGGTTTGCACTCTTGAGAAGCCCTTCTATTCACAGAATGCGGAGGCAGTAGAGGAAGAGCAGCTGGCAAAGTTACGTGCCAAAAATTGAGCGGTGTCAACTTGTCCAGGCTCTGGTAGGTCTATACGTGCAACCTAGAGACTACTGCTATTCATTCAAGTCTGTATGGCTGGGGTATGGTCTGCATGCATTTTTCTGGTGACATTATAGGATGAACGATGCAATCTTAAATTCCCTTCCTTTCCTAAAACCTGAATCAATAACCTGCTTTTCCTCTCATGTGCTTAGCGTAAATGAGCTGAGGTATACTGTTCTCACCTCTGAGCTAGGTCTCATCCCAGTGAAATTCTCTGAGTAAAATGAACACCACCTTTTTTGGTTCCTAGGGCTTGTCATAACAGAAAACAGGGAAATTATCAATTCTGATGACTCTCCTTGAGTCTAAAGCATTCCCTCTACCATGAACATAAATTTCAGTCTATATGTGGTCAAACTGTATGTTACTAAAGTTCTTAAATTTTGAAATCAGGCACAATTCCAAATATTATATGATGTTGTTGAAAATAGTAACTTCAGTGGTAGTATCTTCAATAGCATTCTTAATAGTACCTGCAATTAATGTATTTGAAAATCTGTTAATTCTTTAATATCTTCTTGGCTCTAAGGAGATGCACTTTTTTCCAGTTTAACTGTCACCTGTGTTTTCTTCCTCCAAATGAAAACCCTACATTTTCTTCTATAATATTGTTTAAAAGTAGTTGGTGTGTTTTGTAAATTTTACTGTTAGCTGCTAATGGAGTTTTTAGTCCATACTTTAAGAAGAATGCAGAAAAACAGAACATGGAGCTATGGTCTTCCAGCACAGTAGTTAGTGTTGGAGGTTTTTTGTGAACTATGATGGATCACTGGTTGGTGCAGTATTAGAAAACAGCATTTCTTCATTTCTTAACTTCCTCGGGTGCCAGGAATACTAAAAGCTGTCTGAATCCTTAGTGGATCATCCAGACTTCTAGCAGCACTTCACTGGTGAGTCAGACAGTGGTCGAGATGAAGCATACGGTGTCTAAATTCTTCTGTCATGCTTGTCCACATTTGTTTCTGATAATGTAAGATGGCATTGTTCTTGGTATATTTTAAACAAGATGTGTGGATTTCACTACTTACTTTGGAAAACACTCCCATAGTGTAGTTCAAATCTGTTGTATTTTATTAATGTGGGGGTTTATTGTGCAATCTTTAACTATGTTTTCACTTAGCTTTTCCATTTTCTGTTCTGCTAAGGGAATAATCATTAATGGAGGAACCATTCAAATGTAATTCATAAAATCTTACTTAGGGAAGTCTCAGTTTCTCAGCTCATCCATTTTCTGAATTAAGTAGAAAAAAGTTTAACTGGTCCCATATGTTCTCAGTCCTTAGGCTAGTGAGATCACCTGCCAATGTTTAGCAGTAGATGAAAAAGAGTATAAAGTGCAGCCCGTCTTGCAAAGTATCAGTAGAATTCAAAGTCCAAGCTGCAATAAAATTTGCTCTTAATTGACAAAATAAGTAGAATCCAGAGGAGTCTAATGGGACAGTACCCAGCAATATCTTGAGTCCAATTTATGAGTCAGTTCAGACCTAACAAATTATTTTAGCAAAGCAATAAAACTGCATGTTCTTGCCAGTAGAGCCCAGAAAATGTAAATAAGGATATGAGAAAGCCAACTTCTACTGGAATTAACGAAGTGGAGGCTGGGTTTTGGGCAAATAAGAGGATTACCCAAACATTGGCTGAATTTCAGCTAATTGCTGGCTACGGACACTGTGGTGCGTGCTCTCCTCCCCCTGCTCCCTCCCCGTTCCATGATAAAGGTGAGTTAGTGAAGGCAGGAGTGGGCGCAGAGGCTGTTTATTAAATGGGCTGGCCAGGATGTGAGTGCATGCAAGTCCTTTGTCGTTTTCATAAGTTTCAAATTGAAACACTACTTTGATATTGAGTTTACTGAGCATATATTCACAGTGCAGTAGATTTTTCAAAGACTTTCTGAATATCCACCAGTAAGAATTTCTTCGGGGGAAAAAAAAATTAATTCACTCACAACTATGGTAAAAAATAATGGTGAATGGAGACAATTTTATTTCTCTTCTGCTTTCTGCAGGTAGCCCTGCAGCACTTGGTCAGCTGCATGTAGATGATGAGATCATTGCTATCAACGGCACAAGGGTTTCACGTATGGGCTATAGTCAGTGGGAAGAAGCCATCAGCAGAGCACTAGAAACTGGAAACCTGGTCATGGATGTCAGACGATATGGAAAGAATGGTGAGTTGTTTCGTCGGGCAGATACAGTGTGCTCTGTAAGGCAAATAAGCTTTGTCTCTGCTGTACCTGACAGCTGAGAGTCCTTATTACCCTTACAGTAGTAATATGTATCTAAGCTAAAGTAGTTTGCTAGCATGTCTGTTGCATTTTAACACAACTTGGCTATTTTTTAACTACTCGTGCATTAGAAATGTTTTGACAAGCAAGTCTACAAAGCATTGAACTACTGACCTCTTTGTGCTCTGGCCTCTTTCTGAGAGGATACACAGGTAAAAGAGTGCATAACCACCATGTAAGGGAATGCAACACTTTCTTTCCTGCCATGCCACAAAAACGGAGGGGCTGGTCTCTAGAGGAAAGTAATATTTAGAGCCTCTCTCCTTCAGTCAGCAGCTCCTTTTTTTGTCAGGGAAGGAGAATCTTGTGTTCCTTTTTCCAGGGAGTGTTTTGGGTAGTGTATGAGCTTGTGGGTGATGTAGCACCTCTGTGCTAGGATTTTGACCATCAACTCAAATATTGTGATGCTGTAATCTCTCCAGAATGGTACTTACTCGTTCTGGCTAGTGATGGTTTCCATCCTGGCAGAAGGCCTTGTAGTATCTCTAGACTCCCCATGGGTTTGGTCAGGATACCCTTTCGAAGTCCTGAAAGAATTTTTCCGGAGTTGGAAGTGTGACCAGTGACTTCTTTCACATTATAAAGACAAAACATTCTTTTAGTGGGAAGCTAGGTAGAATTAAGTTGCCAGCAAGTGGGGGGAAAAAATAGTGGAGTGGGGAAGAGGCAGGAAACAAATCACAACTTGTACAGAGCCTAGCACAAACGAAGAGTGAGATTAGTGGAGAAGAACTCACTGAAGAAATTTTAGGGAGTTAGTGGGAGAAATGATGGAGTCTGAGAGAAGATTATGATTTGTCTTCACCTCACAAGTTTTGCTAGTTTAGTTTAGACTGCCTTTTTTTTTTTGCCCTCTGTGTATTTCCTGAGGAGCACGGACGTGAAAATGACACTTCCCTGGATAGTGTATGAGTCAAACTGTACCTTTTGTGAGTAAAGCTGGAAGAATTTTCTCAATTCTTACTAATGCTAATGAAATAGTTTCCAATGAATACTAATTGCTCTGTAATGTTGAGCTGCTATAGTCCATGTTATCAAAACTCTTACCTGGCTTATGACTAACACTTGCATTTTTGGGGAAGGTGGTCTGCTCATAAAAGCCCTTTTTCCTGTCTTCACAAATTCCACCTGATTTGTGTGTCTCCTGTTATGTGTGTTTTTTTTGTGTTATTTTAATGTGTTTTCACTAACTCTTGTTCTGTTCTTTGACATTACTGTCTACATTAATTTCTTGATCCTCCACACACCAAAAAGATTGGGGCAAAGACCAGCCTTCCCTGCCACATGTAAGGCATAAAATCCTCAATCTCACCAGTATGGCTACCAACATTATAGGTACATCTGAAAATAAATGGATTGATGCAACTTCTGGAGAACACGTTTCAAATGTTTCCACCATATCAACAAAAAGAGATTTCTCCAGCAGCCTTCAAAGTTCTGTAAGTATGTTTCTGAAGGCTCATGGGATTTGGGGGGAGGAAGAAAGTAAAAATGTAATGCCTTGATAGGGGGAGGATGGAGAAAAGACCTTGGAAATCTTATTTGTACTTGTTTTGCTTAAGGAATATGTAGAATACTGCAAATATGGAGATGTAGCTATGTACACATTAAAGTAAATAAGATATTTTAAAGACTTGCTACTGTCCATTCATGAGTGGACACTGCTAAGTGGTAAGTATTAAAATATGTGCAGACTATGTTTTAACTAAAATGTATAGAGTGTTTATTCTTTAGAAAAGACTTTTACCTCCATTATTAGCGTAAATGAAAGTTACAGCCCCAAAGAACGAGGACATATGTGCTTTCTAATTACTTGCAAGTAACACCCTGCCTGCCAAGGAGTTGAAATAGGAAGATCTCAGCTTCTGGCATTTTCTTGCACACTAATGGTTTTTATTTCAGTGACCAATTCACAGCTGGTTATTGATCTCCTCAAATGCCTGCAGTTGTTTTATCCTATAATACACATAGGAAGTTTTAGATAGTTTTGTATCATTCTGTGGAAAGCGTTCTGAAGTGTTTCGTGTTACTCAATTCCTGTCAGGGGAGACATGTAATTGGATAAACTTCCCCAAATCTAATGAACCTAAGCCCTATATTTTTTTATTTTTTCAGGATACAGAGACAAAATTGACAAATGGAATGCAAGGAGATCCTAGCTCTAACGTACAAAGAGGTAAACCACTGTTCCTTTTCATCCCCTAATTGTGTGGGTTTTGAACAAGCACAGACACTAAACCTGTAATCATCGCAAGCTTTATACAGTGGGCGAAGCAAGACCTTAATGAACTGAAAGCTAGACAAGTATCACAGCGATCTAGTTGCATCCAGACTGCGTGTAGTTTGCTTCCACCATGTGCTAGGCAGTTGGAGAACTGACAACAAAGCAGTGACAACCCCCCCCGCCCCGTCTCTGCATTAGTGGTTGTGAATTTACTGTGTCATAGGGGTGAAATAAGGAGGAGGTACACAATTTATTGTAATTGCTACTGCATTGTTTGGAGACTGAGTCAGTATGAGTATTGATTTATTTCACTGCCCAGGAAGAGTGTAGAGTATTCAACTCCCCCCCCCGCCCTTTTTCCTTTTTTTTTTTTTTTTTTTTTTTTATTTCACTTGTGAGGTTTTGGGGGTAATGGTTGTTTTACTGTTATTATTTTACTTTTATTCCTGGAGAATGATACTAATGATTCTGGTATGAATAATAATTTACTTATGATGGTATAAACAGTTATAGCCTTACTTGATGAAAGTGAGAGAAACCAGGTACGTATACTTCCCAATGGAACAATAACACTTAAATGGGAACTTTGTATTTCATTTTATCTTGAATGCACGTGACGATTTATAAAAGACTTCCCCCAAGAGATCAGTTGCCCTCTGGAGATGCCTTTCTGATGACCTTAAATGGTGATTAGGCTCCTCAATCCAATTTGGCATGTCACTCGAGGAGGCTTAAATTAGACAGGGAGAATCTGAGTCCAAGTTTGACACTTGTACTGTTGTTATAGTTGGACATTGTTAGTGATAAAATTAAATACTAATCAGTATATGACATAACCTACTAAAAACTGTATTTGTTATGAAAGATTAGATTTCCTTTGTGTTTCAGGAGCTTTTTATTTTCCTGAAGTGACATTGCTGTAGATTGGAGGTCTAACAAAAGTTGCTTATCCAGTGGTGATAGTCATTTAAAAAAACACAACAAAGACAGCACCTCATTGACTTGTTTGTATTCTTTGTATTTTTCAAATAGTATCTGAACCTATTTCTTTGAAAAACTTAAAAAGACGGTCACAATTTTTTGAACAAGGTAAAGCAACAAGCTAACATTTCATGTACTTCCATGAAATTGTTCCTGCTGCACACGCTTCCTAACAGGTCTGGTGCTGGGTACTATACCTCTTCAGCATTGTTTGTTGCAGTTGCAACGAAGCAACATAATTAATTTCCCTTCTTTCCCCAGGGTCATCAGGTTATTCTTACAATTCATGGGTCTACCTTTGTGGTAATGGGTCTTTGTGTGTTCTCTTATCTCTATAGCTGTTTAAATCTATTCTATGTTGTTCATACTCTTTTTTCACTGGATATGAGTAAGAAGGGTAGCACACTCTGTTCAGGTTGCTACTACCTACAAAACAAGAATGATGTTGAACATTCCAGCAGAGGCTTAGTGCAGATCTTGGAGCTGTTGTTAAAATACTTGACTCTGGATTTGAGTTTGAGTTGCAGCTCTGTGCTTTCATCTAAATTGGTGGAAAAAGGCAGCTGCTGGCTTTCCAGTACGTGGTCGTGTCACAAGATCCCAAGAAGACCAATACAAATTTTGAATTGAATATGCTAGCTTTTAAAGGCAAAAAATGAGGCACTTGATTTTGGTTTTGTAGGTTGCTTTTTGGTGTTTTGCATGTCACAACTCACATGCTTCCACTAATGTTGTATGTCTAATGCTGTCTTCAGACTATGTATGCCTTGCTGTTTTGCTGTAGCCTGAAAGAGTGAAATTCTGGCCCACTGGAAGTTCAGTGTGAATTTTGCCAGTGATTTTACTGGGGCCAGGGGTTTGCCTTCGGTGGTGATGGCTTCTGTTTTTTCCCAATGTGGTATGTGAGGCGCCACAGCATAAATCTGTGTTTGTGGTTCTGTTTGCTTTTAAATACTTCTGCTGCGTTGTATCTGCAATATGGTGGTATTTTGTTGCTGGTTGTTTTGCTCTTTTGGGGGAGGGGTTCTTTTAAAGGCTGGCTGTGAAGTGTGGGTTTCATTTTAATAAATTTTATAGCAATATTTGAAGTATTTCACTTGTGCTTGGGGGGGGGAGAATGGTGTATTTCTAGACTGTACACTCAGTACAGTTTTGTTCATTTTAAACTTTTGAGACTTTAGCTTTACAGTGATGTGAAAAATTCTTCTTTCTAAACCTGTACAGGCTAGTGTAAGCTTACAGGGGTGAGAGGAGAGGGGAGCATAGATAAGTGCTGCCTACACCTCCCTTTAGCATCTCTTGGCGCAATTGCAGGAAATCAAGTCTGTTTGTGCTGTTGTCACTGTGGCTGTTGCGATCTGATAATGAAGACAAAATTGTCCATATATAGATTGGACCCTAGTCTGTGACTCAGATGTCTTTTGTATCCTAAATTTGACCTTTTCTCCACTTCATGTGGTCATACTTCAGAAAACTGTTGCAACTTGCTGCTTTTATGCTTTTTTTGTTTTAACTGAAGTTTTGGATAGCTAAGTAACAAGTACACTATCAACAAAGAAAGATAGTGATGATGCTTAGGAAAGGATTATGCTTAAATCTGTGCTTCTCCACATTTTTTCAGCTTTCAATGTATTAGCATAGTACATGCTTCTCTAATAATCATCTTGGCCCAAGCTAAGACCAAGCATGGTACCCTCAAATAGCATAAGGTTTGTGGTGAATGGTGAGAAGTCCACCACGTTCAAGTGTGCTTTTGGGAGTAGGAAAGGAAATGAGGACAGTTGGAAAGGGGAAATACATGGTTCTGTGGCAGAGAAGTTGCCTGTGGATGTTTGTTGCCCTTAATTCATGTCAAGGGCAGTAAGTGGGTAGCTGCTCTACCCTGGAGTAGCATTCTGACTATCGGTCATGCTATAAACAGTTGGGTTTCACAATGATAATAGGAGAGGTGTAGCAAAGAACCTCTGTATTGCCACAGTGGGAGATGTACTGCTAATTCAAGCAATTGCTGATGCCACTTGTAAGCATGTAAACAACTGCGCCCATTAGTTGAACGCACCTAGTGAATTCTGACCTCAAGTAGGTTCAGTTGGGCAAAATGCAAGCATGGCTTACTAAGGAAGCAAAAATTAGTCTGAAGCTCGGACTTCCCACATTACGTAAGTCTTGCAGCAGTGAGTATGTATGGTTCTAATGATTTCTGTTTTTTTGCCTTCAAACCCTCACAGGAGGCCCAGAGCCTGCAATGCCTGATGTAAGTACTATTTACAAACAACTAATTAGTTGTATAATGCTGGTCTTTTCAAGAAGCCCACTGCTTTCAGTTGCTTTTTATACTGTTTTAAAATTGTGATCAAACCTGAGAGTACTGACTGAGATTTTCTAATGTGCAATGGAATGGATGCTATCTGTCCCTTTGAAGAAAAGACTAATTTAGGTCCTTGTCACTATAAAGCTGTAGTGTTTGTAATGGCTTTTACTACTTACTTCAAAAAATAAGTTTTAAAATGCAGTGTTGATTACATGGAAGAAGATAATATTATTTCATTTCTGTGCTATATTAGCTCCCAGTCCCGTCCATTAGTGCTCCTAGTCGTCGGGTTTGGGATCAAGAGGAGGAACGAAAACGACAGGAAAAATGGCAAAAGGAGCAGGACCGTTTATTGCAGGTATAATTAATCTTCGCAGTTATAAGCTGGCAATCCTTTGGGTGCAGCAACTGTTAGGGAAGAAAAGTAACACGTGACTTCTGCAATTCTTCTTACTGATGGCCTGAGAGGACTTTCAGATACGTTTGCTGGGCTGCACAGTTAGACACACTAGCAATTATTCAGCAAAAAGAGGACAGTGCATTGGTGAGCTTCGTGAAATCGAACCCAGACTGAGCATTCACTACAGCCAGAAATGCTCAGTCGTCGTAAGGCTGGTACCCTCTTACTGGCAACAGAATTTAAAGGATAAGAAAAGACCTAAGGGGTAGTAGTCTTCACTTTTGAATGAGTTTTATTTTTTCCCCTTAAGAAAATTGTCTCTAGAATGAGTTTTGCCTTCAATTAGTGATACTGCTTTATATTCAGAGATGGAGAGGGCAGCCAGTGCCATGGTTAGATGCCTCCTAACATCCTGTCATTTAGCAATCAGCTAATCAGTTGGAATCAGCCTGGTTCCCAGGACCTCTGTGAGTCAGGAAGCTGAACCTACTAACGCAAAACCACCTTGATAACCAGTTGCTAGAGATGGGGGGGAAGTGTTGCAGAGGGAGAGGGCAATGTTTGTCATCTTAGGATAGCACAAAAAATCAAACACGCCTCTCTGCAAAGACCACAGCTCAGTGAAGCATAAGCCCATTCAACCACATTCAACAAGACACATCTCTGCAAATTAAATTAAAGTTTGTTATCTAAAGTCTGTTGGCTAGGAAAGACGTCATTGAACATAATTTACTCTGCACAAGTCCTCTTAATGAGTTTGGTGCGTTCGGCAGAAAACTGTGATGTCAGAGTACAGTGTAGCAACTGTTGCTTTTTGGATGTTTTATCTTTTGTCATTGCTTTTAGCTTACAAACTCTGCAAGGCAAGAGCTGTGCCGTCCTAAACATATTTGTGGTCTCTGTTATGGTTTGGGTGCTCCATTTGATGCCTAAAGAGATGGTTTTAAAGAATGTAAACCTTGGCTCCCCTTTCTTGAGAGCAGTCTCAGCCCTCTGCCATCGCTTTCTTTTCTTTGCTTCTCCTTTTTAGTCCTGTAGTAGTAAATTTGGCCAGACTAAGTGTTCTTTCTGTTCCCCATGATCTAGTAATGAGTTTTCAAATAACAGAGAAAGGAAGTGAAGTCTTTCTTTGTTTATTTCCACCATCTTAGAAGGAATGCTTTTGACATCATTAAATATTTTGCTTTTCCCTAGATGTTTAGTGGTGACTGACAAAACCACCAAAACATTTATTGTGTGCCTTGAGTAATGCTTTAAGACATTACATTGATTTCATACCAAATCCAGTCATAGGACAAATTTGGAGGTCCAGAAATTGGTTTTTGTTTAGATAACATTCCAAAAGACCAAGAGTTCTTGCTCAAACCAAATTACCACCTCATATTTTACTTAGTGATCACTTTATATTTGCCATATTAACATGCCCAATTCCAAGTTGAATATAATCACTCTGTCTTTCAAGAAATACCTTAGCTGATTTTTGTTCAAATGGGAACTAATGTGTAAGACAGGGAATATAACAGATGTGAGGTCAGGGTTATGAGACTTAGCATGTAATAAGCCTGGATTCTCCGAATTGAATTGCAGAACTCCTTTGGATTGTATTTGAGCCAGGATTTCATTCAGTTGTGGAGACTTAATGTCCTAGTGGAGCTCGAGCATGTTTTTACCACGCTGGTCTGTTAAAAACCACATTAAATACCAGTAGTACTGCAAATGTAATGCAAATAAAAATATTGTGTTTCTTATTTGCGTGTTTAACTTCAATCTAACCTAACAGGAGAAATACAAACGGGAACAGGAAAAACTGAGGGAAGAATGGCTACGAGCTAAGCAAGAAGCAGAAAAAGAGAGCTCCAGGTATTTTGATGAGGTAGGCTATGAATATGGCTTCACCTTTGACTGTTTAGTTTCATGATGGCTTTTTTCACTTATAGTAGATGCATGCAAGCAGGCAAATAATTTATTTTGCTATGTCATTTATCTTCTCATTTTGGAAAATAATTTTTTTGTCTGACGTGGTAGGCAGAGGTTGCAAAAATGCAAAGGAAAGAGTAAATGGGATGTTTTGAGACCTGTTGAATTTGAATTTTTTCCTTATGGATTGGTTAGGTGACTAACACCAGAAATATGTTGGGAAAACATTACAGGATGTATTAATTATTGTGACCAGAATGAAATGGTCACCTTTGCTGTATATTTACTTCCTGATGCTACTTTTTGGAATTCTGCTTCAATTCTTCATTATGAGGCATGTTCATAAGTGCCTAGGTTGTTACCGGCAACTGGTTCATCCTATCTCTGATAAATTTATATATCAAATCAACTTCAGATTTGCTATCATATGTTTCAAAACATTGAATGTGTGTAGTTTCTGTAGATGCTGACTTTTGTGGCTGCTGCTTATGGGAAGACGGAACAGGTTTTTTTTTCCTGAGCATGGGAGGTGTCTGAGACGTCTTGTCTTTATTGCTATGCGAGTGCTGCTTCAGGCATCCTAGCTAGATCAGTTATGTTCATCCAGTCACAAATAAGTAGACTGTAATTTAAGTCTTAGGACTTCAATAAGAAAGCTCTTTGAGCTCTTAGAGGACTTTGCTATACAGGAATGTAAACCGTTTCGTACTTTTTCTATCATTAGAGGTTTGGATGGACCTGTAAACAGTATTTGTTCTTTGCAGCTAAAGCATCTTTTGACCACTGGAAGACCTTTTCTCATGTTTGAGAGAAGAGTCATAGAGTGGTAGGTCTGAGGCTTGACTTTCAAACGGTAGGAGAATGGAGGAGGGTGGAGGGGTTCTTCCATATGAGGATTCATGTGAAATTCATTGGTCTGATATACACGTGTAGTGTATATCTTTGTGTGTACAGTCTTAGGTACGTCTCAGGTTTCTAAGTCAAAACAGTAGGGAGAAATGCTGGAAATCGTGGAAGAGTTTGTTTTCTGTGAGTGTTTAAGTGGGGATGGGATGGCTTGAAATGTAACTGATACTTTAGAAAGCAGAATGTTTCACATAGTTGTGGCCACGCTGCCCCTGGTGCTCGCTAAGGCTGCTGTGTGGAATGAAGCTCTTGCATTAGGAGAATGTGCTAGCAGGCACTCAAAACATGAAACCAAAGTACGCACTGGGTCTTGTATCAAAAGTGTTTGGGATGCTTTTTACAGAGTATTCCGTCAGAATAAATGAACTTTTCTGTGTGAGCAACCTGTTTAAAAACCAGGTCCCTTCCCCCAAAACATGATTTTTTTTTTTTATTTTTTTTTTTTCCTTTGCTACAGGAGCAGACTGTTCTAACCTTAAACACAATGTCTGTCCCTGCACGGGCTCCATCTGTGTCCAGCTGGAGAGCAAGCCCTGAAGCAAATACTCTTGGGGAGCCAGAAGGAGATGGAGGAAGCGAGCTGGCGGCGCGCTTGCTGGACAAGGAAGAAGAAAGGAGGAGGCTTCAGGAGGAACAGAGGATCCAGGAAGAAGCAGCTCTGCGTTTTGAGCAAGAAAGGGAACTCCAAGAGCTGGAGCTTGAGAGACAACGTAAAGAGAGGGAACAGCAATACGCTGAGGAGCAGAGGCGGCGGGCAGAGACGGAGGAGCAGAGGCAGCAGGCTGAAAGGCAGAGGGAGGTGTCAGTGGAGATGCCTCAGTACCAAAGGTGTGCGCTTGTGCATGGGAACTTCCTTCTGCATGAAAAATTCAAATACATTTCTAATGGGAGTGTGTGTATCTCCTGAATATATAAGGGTATTCATGTAAGATTTGTACTGCAGTCAGTCAGTGCAAGATACCACAGGGTAGCCTGCCTTTCTAAAGGTAGAAGGATCAGGCATAAGACAAAGTCTTGCCCTGTGAATGAAGTGCTCTGTTAACCCACTTCAGCTCGTTTTTTAAATAGGAAGTGTAAATACAGTAATTAGAGCCAAATCAAAGATGACCTGAAGCACTTAGTGAGAAGATTTTGTAAGAAGCCTGCATAAGCTTGTAAATTGAGAGCCAGTGGCTCAACATACAGGGCTTTCAGAAGACACACCAAGTTAACTCTTCTCCAACAAATGTGTGACTGATTTTTCTGGACTTCTCTCTTGGTTTAGTTCAACAGTGCAACAATAAAGTTTAATTGCACTATTGGGTTAATTTGTCTATGAGGGGTATCATCGTATATGACTGAACAGATAATGGTTTAGATATCATAACCTGTTAGAAATACCCAGTGTGGAAATATTTATTCTAGGGCATGAAAAAGTTTATTTCATTACCTTCTTCAGCAGCTTGGTTTAAAAAAAAAAAAAAAAAACCAAAACTAGAACAAAAAAAAACCCAAGGGGAAAAAAACCCCACAACTATTAGTTTACAACTTAATGTTCTTGCCCAGAAGTTTTCACACTACTATTACAGGCATCAGGGGAGCTTAATTTATCTGAAACAGACTGAAACAGTAACTTTTCCTTATTTCTTGTGCATTTAGCTTACTGCCCTGTCTATGACTAGCTTTGCTGTTTCTCTTGAGTATTTTCCCCTATTCTTATATGATTAATAAGAGATGACTGAAGATAATGCATGGTATCAAGTCTTAGGAGAAGAAAATATGATTATAAAATTGCATATATTTGCAGGGGAGATTGCGAGACCTGGAGTTACTTTAGTTCATTGTAAATGACTGCTGCTTGAGATCCCTGCTGAGCAAAGCAGAGGCACAGTTGTTACAAACACTAAACAGGTTCTTCTTGGCAGCTGAGCCAGGGTATCTCTGCAGTTTTAGCTTGCCCCAGTTGCAAGATAATAGGACTTTATGCGGTAACTTATTAAGCTGCTGTAATATCTGCACATTTAAATCCTTGATACATGCTTTAGTCCCAGGGGATTTCATTGCCTCTGAGGCTGCTTTCAAAGGAAGTGTTTTGCTAAACAAGGATGGCTTTGCTTAATAGTAAAAGAGCAAATCCAGTGAAACTGGAATTTGAAATATCTGGTGTTAAATGTTTGCTTTACGATGATATCCAGAAATGTGACTTGAAATCTGAAATGTTATATAAACATCTGTGAAGGTATGATACTTGCTGCAAAGAGCACTGAGGCTGGGGCCAGGCAGCTGGAAGAGCTTTGTCACTGGAAGTTAGCGAGCATTTCTCTATGGGTTACAAACTGCGCCTATACAATTTTCTAGAATATACATGTAACTTTTAGAGAACTGCTGTGTTTGGACAAAGCTTACCTTTCCTGGCTTTGAAACAGATGAGATAATCTCTATCATATACTGATAGTTATAATTTTTGCAGCGTCTTAAGAAGTCTTCAGGGGTTCTTTTTCTTCCATATTTTTATGTTTCTAACTAACACATCTGAAGTTTCTCAGTTTTCTTTATGTATACTTACTGTTTGCTCAGTTTCTAGAATATGGAGGTTTTTGTTTAATATGTATTTTATCTGTATTTTTCTTCTAGATATTACGAGTGCTATGAAGTATCGAAAATGATAGAGGATCGAGCTGGCCATCCTCTTATTGACAGGTAATAAGAAATTCAATTGGTAAGTAGGTTGAAACATCTTCAACAATAAATATTAACCATTTTGGCATGCTCATGTTTGGATTCCTTGTCACTTGCAAAAATGTAATTTCAGGCAGTTTTTCTGACAGCCTTTCTTTTTCTGCCTTCTTTTGTTAGGTGTGTTTCTGACTGATAAAATTCAGCCTCCTTAGAACTTTAGCTGTTTGGGGTTTTTTTCGGGGTTTTTTTTTCCCCCCTTAAGGATCTAGTTTGAATATTTTTAGTAGGAAATATAATATTTATATCTGTATATAGTCTCTTTTTGTATATGAAAGAGGGAGAGAGCCTTTTTACAAGGGCATGTAGTGATAGGACAAGGGGCAGTAGCTTTAATCTGAAAGAGGGTAGGTTTAGATTAGATGTAAGGAAGAAATTCTTCTCTGTGAGGGTGGCGAGGCACTGGAACAGGCTGCCCAGAGAGGCTGTGGATGCCCCATCCCTGGCAGTGTTCAAGGCCAGGCTGGATGGGGCTTTGAGCAAC
>JAVKLA010000008.1:16967830-16997343 GCA_034782735.1 Sagittarius serpentarius | reverse complement strand
GGGGTGGATCTATGTTATATTTAACGTCCCTTCCACCCCAAAACATTCTATTTTTTTATTAACATTATTTATTTTTTTTTTTTTTTTTTTTTTTTTTCTTTTATAGGCATTACGAGCAATATGAAGTTTCTAAAACCATTGAGGAGCAACCTGGTCAGTCATTTGCTGACAGGTATGTATGATACTGAATCTCAGCGTAGACTGTAACGTCACCATTTCTGTGTCAGAAAGCTTTGAAACTTCCAGTAAACTTTAGCCATGGCACCTAAGTGTATACTTTGTATTGCTGCTGTGTTTTGCAGTTTTTATGGCATGTTTTCACATGGAGAAAACAAGCAGCCAAAATTTTGGCAAAGTATACGCTGTGCTGTAAACAACAGTTAGCCAGCCAGTAGGATTTTACTGGGTGAGCAGAACTGTAAGGAAGTAAATATGTGGGTAGTACTAGACTCATCTGGCTGGAAAACAATTGCAGATAATATCGTGGTTGTGTCATAACGTGTTATACAAACTAAGGTGCAGTCATCCCAGTCAGGATTGTGCAACTTAAGAGAGAGTAAACAGGGAGGGAAGTGAGAGGCGGCAGCAGTGTACTTATCAGGAAAACAGTAGGTGGGCCACGTGTTAAGTTACACTCTCTTACCTTTGCTATTTTCTATTTTGTTTTGCTTGGTGGTTTGGTTGGGGGGGTTTATTGTTGGTTTTTTTGGTTTGGGTTTTATTTCAATAGAATATATTAGCCACTGTGGATTTGGGCTCTTTGAATAGACAGCTTTTTCTTCTCCCTTTTACTAACTGGGCTATGGTTAAAAAATGCTGAAGTTACCTAAATCCAGAATGTTTGTATCAAGCCTTTGCCTTAGATGGTATCCCACAGTAGTTCTGAAAGATCACCTCTGCTGCATATTTAATCAGTTCTTATAGTTGGAGTGAGCATACCTTTTTTTATATTAAGAGGAACCCCAAAACTTACAGGGTACAACTAATGGATCTGTTACTAATGGAAGATCTAAATCTAACTTCAGAAGGTGCCTTGCACTAAATAGTTAAATCTTGGATATATGTGTGAGTGGGACACCCAGGTGCTAAAAACATCGCAGGCAAGGCTGACCTGCGCTTTGGAGCTCCTCATTACTAGAGGCAACTGTGAAATTGTTGCATCTTCTCAGACAGATAGTAAAATAGGTCTGCACCATAGGACAGACAATCAGAACATGGGGGAGCAAGAAATGTGATGCAGTTTATGCATGACTTGTCTATAGACAAAGGACAAGACTCTCTCAAAACGCTGCTATGCGGCCAGTGCTGTACATGTAAATGCATTAACATAGCGGCTTTGAGTTGTGAGCCAGCAAAGGATTTCTGTTCCGTTCTGAGGTATTTTAAACTAAGAAACTGGCTGTATTACTTGAGACTAATAATAGAACACAGAGGTGTTGCTGAAGCTCCTGCTCTGAACAGTCGGAAAACCAGCTTTTTGCCATTTGTCGTCTTGTAATTGATTGACATTGCCTGGCTAAAACTCATTAAAAAATTATGCTGCTGGGTATAATCAGTAAATAATAAATTTCCCAAGAACGGTTTACATGCAGTGTTTGAGGAGGTGTTTTGCTGATGGTCTAGTAATGGTGCTGAAGTATGATTTAAGTTTCTCATTAAGTTAAATCGTTACAGTTGAAAGTTACCGCTTCTTTGACTGTCTGCCTGTAGTCTTCACAAAGCTTCCACAGGGAAGGACTTTGGTTTTTACATGTTTTTGTTGAAGCAAATACAATGATCAGTCCCTTATACCTAAAGCACGAGGAACTTTCAGTACACAATTTTAACTCTTAATCAGTGATTACCTATTGACATCTAAATATTGACATCTTTTTTCCCCTTAATATCCTGTTGGTCTTTGTTTGGGTATTTTTGCCTTTTGTTTTAAGTACAGCATAAGTTGTTGATGGGAGGGATGGTGAAAAAAGGGGCTGTGTATCTGTCATCTGCAATGATAAGATCCTTGTCTGTGATGAGGTCCTCTAGCTGAGATGGAGAAATGAATGTTTTCTACATCCTTAGGAATAAGTCCAAGTCGACTTCAGAACTGAATGAATTCAACACAATCAGAAATGGTAAGTACTGTTTAATCTCTATTATTTTTAAAACTTTTTTTTTATTTTGAAAAAAAGGTGTATTGGGTGTAGTCATCCTAAGAAAATTAATTGTCAAAGTGCTTTTTGATAGATGCATTGTAATTCAAGTTCATACCATGCCACAATTTAATGAAGTTTCAACAGCAAAAGGGAATTCATACAGTCAACGTACAAGCCTAGGACAAATACGATTAACTGCTCTCTCGAAGACTGTAGCAGTGATTACACACGGATCTTAGATGCCTAAATTTTAGATGACTGATATTTATAAAAGATTAAACCAATCATGTAGGTATATCATTGAAGATGTATGTGCTCTTGGTATGTTGACTCTGACAATAAAAAAAGCTGCACATACCAAGATGCTAATGTATTTAATACAACTGTTTGCTCTTTTAAACTTCCATTAGTGTAGGAGTAACACAGCTAGAAGTCAGCTCTCGATACTGTCACAGTGGCTTGTTTCCTGGACTCCAGTTCCTTGCTGCCTTTCTTGAGTTGCCCTTCAGTTACATTACTGCATTTTTTTAGAGGAATGTGTGTAAAGCAAACAAACCAGATATTTATAAATATGTTAGAGTAAAAAATGCCTGAAAGCTACTCCTGTGTCTAAAATGTCATTAAAAAAAGCAATCACAAGTAATCATAGAAAAGTGAATGGTTTATTAGAGGATATATTGCAGATTGACAGCAGTGCTTTCACACATTAAAGCTTGGTCATTGAAACTAATGAGTGAGTAAACTTCCACAATATTTATAATGGTAATCTATAGCAATAAAACCACGAGCAAATCTATAGTCAGAGCAGTTACTGAAGGGATTGAAATTGAGTAATTTTCTTAGTCTTACTGTAAAGAATAGTTACTGGATCTAGGAAATACAGAAAGAAGCGTTGCCTTCTAACACATCAGCACGTATCAGAGAAGGATGGCTTGTTTGTTTCCTCTTCCAAAATTTCAAAGGCCCTCTATACCATAAATCTCATTTCAACTGACTAGTTAACACAACATCCAAATAGAGAAACTGTAAGATTTTCCTTTACCTCTCCCTCTCCCCTCACCACACATACATATATATTTATATAAAGCGAGATAAAGCAATGTGTTTAGTGCCTTGAATAAGGAAAGAATTCTTGAAAACAGGGACAGCTTACAGAAAAAAAGAATATGAACTCTTAAAGGGAAAGAAGGTATCCCAGCATTCAAGCATATATTCTACACATGCTTCAGATTGTATTGGAGGAAGAGTCCAAATTGTGGCACTAAAAGAGATCATGCCCTTTTGAAAATATGTGTATGTGTGTATATGTATGTACACACAAATGTAAATGCATATATGCTTGGGAAGTTAAGGAAAATACCTACTTGTATTTAAGTTAAACGTCATGTAAAAGGCCACATTAATGGAAACACGAATAAAAAAAAATTGTAATAATAATCGTGGATCACCAAGTTTGATACTGGTAACCTGGCTGTAAAAAGGAAGCAGAGAAACTTGTGAATGTGGTGATGAATGACTGCTTTTGGAGTTATGGCCAGAGTACTGAATGTATGGCAACTGCTTTTGTGCCTTAAGGTGTCTAGCTGAAGTTTGATCATGTTGTCCACACAGGTACCCAGAGCAAGTATTCAGAGAGGTCCTGGAACGCAGGTGAGTCGCAGAAGAAGTCTCAGAAGGAGCACAACCTGTCTGCAGCAGAGTTGGAGAGACAGCAGATCCTTCAGGAAATGAGAAAGAAGACATCTCTACACACGGACAGCAGCTGGATTAGGCAGCGCAGTTCCAGTATACATAAGGAGCCTGTTAGTCTGTACAGCAACAGTATGAGGAGGTAGAAATCATGTTAAAAATTAACTTTGTCTCTCATCAAATATTTTTGTTTGGTTATTCTAAACTTCAGCTTGTATGACAGAGCACAGAAACAAATCGAGTCCCTGAAATGCTGTAAGGTAAACTGCATAGCAGCACAGATAGAAGAAAGTAGCTATATTGCAGCTGGGATTAAACGTGGGGTTTTTTGCAAGTAAAGAATGTGAATGTGACCTGTAAATAACTCAGTTGCTTATTTCTTGGTTGGTATGCCAGCAATGGAAATCAATAGTGTGCCTTGTCATTGACAGATGTGCTTAAGAATTTCAGCATGACAATTTATTGTGGAAATAAATTATTACGGCTAAGGAGCATACCTTTTTTTACATAGAAATATGTCAGAAAGTCTGGAGTTTTTCTTGCTTTAAGTAATGTATGAACGTTGGATTTGTCACTTGGGAAACAGCTGAGTTAGGAGAGTGTTTGGCTGTTGGGCCAACACCTTGTACCTAGACGATGCTATCCAGTCTGGGTGGATTGTTATTTTCGACCTGGTATCCCTTGGAGAAAACAAAAACAAATCCGGTATCTGAGGTCCGTTGCTGTACAGCAGATTTTGATACGGTTCACCCTGATAAGGCTGCAGTGAAGAGTGTTTTGCCTTTATTCTGTAGTGGTTAAGTGCCACTTCTCTTGTGCCTCGCCTGCTTTTTCCCATGAGACTAGAACTGGACACAAAGGATAATTTCCTGCTCAAACGTTTTGCGTTAGTATGTGAAGAACATTGCTCAGGGTGATCAGACAAGCATATTCATGCTAGAAAATCTTTAAGATGTTAGAATGATGGTTTTCCTTTTAATGGTTTTCTTTTTCTAAAAATCAGAATATAGCTCTTCTGCTCCAGCCGTACTGCCATTTACATTTGAACGTGTACCTCTGTTACAGAGGGGAGTCTCTGGACAACCTTGATTCTTCACGAACAAGCTCGTGGAGGCACCACTCATGGCTGAACCAGTCTGCCTCCTCTGCATCTCTGTCCTCTAGTCAAGATGTCAGTCGCCCGGTGTCCACTTCAAACCGAGCCTACATGTGCACTCCTTCCTCCAGCAAAGCACCTCCTGCGGCCACCTCTGCGAAAGCCCCCTCCGTCTCCCAGGCAGCCCCCCGGGCTCAGTCTCCCCTCTCTGCTTCCCAGCCAGGGTCCCAGACACGCAGCAGGTGAGCGGGTGCCCTTCTGCTAGGGAAGTATAAACGTCGGGCAGCACTAAAGAGCAGACTTTGTATATACGGCGGTGTACAGCAGTGTTCTTGCCTATAACATTGATTAACAGGTCTGAGAGGTACCTGGAGTTTTCTGGCTGGATGGGACAGTGGAAGTATGGGCTGGTATTACCTCCCTGCTCCAGTCATGCAGAAAATTCCCCAAGTTTGTCATCACCGCTTGACAGCGGTTAAAAAAACAAAGGAACTAGAATAATAAATCTCCGGTCTCCAAGCTGTATGTTGGTTACCAAAATGATTAGCAAAAGCCTACTCCAGATGGCATTTCTGACATTTATTTTCTTAAGTTTGTTTTAACAAAAGATTCCTGAAACCCATGCTTTATGGCCCTCATCTTGGTCTCTCCTCCCCACTTCCTGGCATGTGGTCAGTATCTCAAGGAGCACTCAGGAATGCTCATAACCCGTGACCCTGGAGAATTAGAGAGTAGGATGTTGGTTTTAATCTAGGAGGAGAAAGCAAGAATTGCAACATATTTTGAAACAAAAATGGAATTCAGTTGTGGTAGGATAGATAACTCTGCTGTTTTATGAACCTGAAACATTTTAAAAATACCTTGGGATAGAATCATCCCCACACCATTACATGTATTATATATAACAACAGTGTGAACACTGCTTCACTAGCTCTTATGCTCTGAGGCACTTCCTGATAAATTGACACTTTTTTTTTTTTTTTTTTTTAAGCTAGGCTCCCACATTCTTTCTAATGTGAGAAAATTACCTTCTTAACCATGTTTTCTCATCTTGTTCTCACTTTCATTTGCTAATATCTTGGTAGATCTATAGAAACTGACTTCCGTATGGCTTATGTTCAAAGAGTTAACATTGTATGTCCAGGACTAGCCTTCTGTTATCTAGCAAAGTGCAGATGGTGGGACTTGGCAGGGGTGCTTGCTAAAACTTAGCCTTTGGGATAATTCCCCACAACTAAGAAATAAGGCAGGAGCACAAAACCTGTGTTCTTACTTTCCAAACTTAACAATATACTTTTTATGTTTATTTGTAGAAGGAATTTTATACAATGAAGTATCTCCCAAGAACATGACAGAATTTCTTCATTTGTTCCCATGTAACTTTGATCTAAATTATAACACTTCATAAATAATATTAATTTTCAGTTTATTTTCCCCAAGCAGCCTCATAGTCCACTTTTTACCAGTTGTTTTTATTTTTAATCTCAAAAAGTCTTTGATAACTTTTCTTTTGTCTTTTAAACCTTTTCAAGCTGGTTTTAAGGATTTTTGTTCTGTATTTAGGTCAGTCAGTGGGAAGAAAATCTGTTCATACTGTAATAACGTTCTGGGCAAAGGAGCAGCCATGATCATTGAGTCTCTTGGTCTTTGTTATCATTTACATTGCTTTAAGGTGAGAGCTGGGAGTCACGTCGTGAAGGAACAGGAACTAATCAGGAGTGCGCATGGCTACTCAGTGTTATGCTCACAGGGGCTCTACTAATCACCTGCTTTGCCTTCTACTCTTGACAGCGTGGTGCATGCATATTTCCATGAGGCAGTCCTACCTGCAGGCGTTTAGCACTCAAGTCTAGAAGTATTTCTTAAATGCCAGAGCTAACAAGTAGGACTTTGGCAAGTAAGATGGGCACATTGACTGTGAGATCAAAGTTTTTCCTTCTTCAAATAGGCTGCAAAAAATCAGAAGGTGCCGAGTCACTTCTCCCAGAGAAACCAGCTCCTTAAAAAAAAAAAAAAAAATCTCAGCCTGGACGCTGGCAGTTGAATCATTTAAGATGACCCCATCACTTTGAAGCTGATCCTAGCAGACAGGCAGTGTTCACGTGATGTTTTCCAGGCAAAAGCATGTTGGCAGCGTTCAACCTGGCAGGCTAAAACCCAGCACCAAACCAGAAGCTGCGTTTAGTGCTACTAAGCTGTGGTCCGAAGCTAGGTATATTAGCTCGTGCTCAGCACTGGACATAGTTACTTGATTTCCAGTCAGCTTGGGGCATACGCAGAGCTGAAATAAGAAATTGCCCACCTGCAAAAGATGTAAAAGCACTCCTAGTTCCCCTGCCCTAGGACCAGATGAGGAATTAGACTGATTTGGAGGTGCTGTTGGACCCTACTTCTTCCATGGCTTTAAGAGAGACTTCTGTGTCTGGTTCAGACCGCTTGTCTTCTGTGCCCAGCTCAAATGCAGCACCTGGAGTATTACATGGGATTGACTCAAAGCTCTTCCTGGTCCTGCCTGCCTGAGCAGGGGGGACAGGAGTAATCCATGGGGACTGGTTGTCATTCCCTTTTCTGCAGAACTGTATTCTGTGCGCGGGACTCCACCTGTAGCTCCTAACCTACATAAGAAAATACCAGATTTCTGTTTTTCAAATTTCTGAAGATTAATGAGCTGTTGAACAGACTGCTGTCCAAAAGATTCATTACTCATTCAAGCAGGCAAACTGTCTGTCCTTCTTAGTCAGCTGAGTACTTTCCTTCATAAATTCAGTAAGGAGAGTGTTGTGTTTTGGGTTACATTCCTTCCAGAGGTGGTTCATATTCACAGCAAAGACGTGTTCAGCCACCATAGTAAAATAGTTCAATGTTAGCATGAAAGCTGTCAAGCCCCTTATGTGTTTATTCAAGAAAAATGAAATCAGCCCCTTCTCTATAAATAAGAACTTGTTTCTGTGGTGCAAACCCAGGAAATTGGGGGTGTCTGAGTATTTGCTGCTTTGAGTGCCAAAGTGCTGAGGACACCAGCAGCATACAGTGCCACGTGGAAATCTGCAAGTAGCACACCCAGGTGTTCTGTGCCAAAATTGCTGTTGCCATCTAGAAAACAAATTTTTTTTCGTGTCGAGCCAGTTTTAGTTTTCAGAGAAACCAAAGTTCAAATTAGATTTAATGAACTAATCTCTAAAAAGTGTCTGCTTTATGTTTGCTTAGTTGGTGTATCTCTGCTATTCGTTGTCCAGTCATTGCCTTAAAATACTTCCTCAGGGTTGATTGCGTTTAGATCTACTAATCGTTATATATTTGCTTCTAGTGATTGTGGGTTTATGATTCAAGCTTTGTTGAGCTTAATCCAAGCCGCTTTTGAACAGCATTTTCATTTCTTAGTATTTTGTAAGGAGTTGATAATTTTTTATCTATCGTACAGTGTGTTGCCTGTGGATGTGACCTTGGAGGATCCCGCTCTGGAGCAGAAGTCAGGATCCGAAACAACAAACTCTTCTGCAACGACTGCTATATCAGATTTAAAAGTAAGGCAGTCCAGCTGCAGTGTGCATGGCCGTAGTTGTTCTCTGTGCTGTACAACCTCAAGTGTTTGCACAGCTGAGCCACTCGATAGCTTTCACGTTTAAGTTGGTATATTAGTGAATTGGTTCAGCAAGGTTTGATTGCCAGTTTCTGTCTTTTGTAGGGTCGTCATTCGTAACTTTTTACTTGCCGGTAGTTGATTTTGCCACCTTGTTATTAAGCAGCTTCAAGCAATGTGGTATAGTCTTCCTGCTTGCTTTCTTCATAGGTACAAGAAAGTGGTGTCAAGGAGTTGCTCAACAGGCTTCTCTTGGTAACAGAGAAATCTTTTTGAAAAATTGTCTAAATTTTTTAAAAAAGTAATCACAACATGTTTTTAAATCAGTCCTAATGCAGACCTGGAAAGCTATTAGTTTGTCCTGTGCAGGTGGCACAAATGCTGGTTTCTTTTTGCCATGCTATTATTATTTGAATTATAGGTCTGTGATTGGTTATTCGTTTAGGTACAAGTTCAGGAGGAATTGATTTACTTACAGATCTTAATTAAAAGGTGCAGTATAATTTTTTTCCTTTATTATGGTTTGCAGAATTCTGATTTACTGGAGCATGATGTTAAGACTTTGAATAATGGTACTGAGTTGTTTTTTCTGCTGTCATAGATGATGGTAGACAGCCTGCTAATTTTGACAAGTCTCAGGAGTTTTATATGGCTCTGTTTTTATGTTGCAAATACGGAATTCACTAGAAGGATAAAATTCAGCTAAGGGAAGGCATTTCTGAATTACTTCCTGGGAAACATGTCTGTGTTTCTTCATGAGCCCGGCACATTTTTCTCATGGTGGACCAGAAGGCGGTGAAGGGAACAGGATACTCATTCTATGACACTTGAGAAGGACTTGACTTTGGGCATCTGCTGGCTGAGAAGCCTAGCTCAGAAAAAGAGAAGCTCTGCATCTGATGCTGTTGCTGTTTTCAGGCTCTTTTTGGCTAACAGTGCATTCACAGAGGCTAACGTTAGGTGAAAGGATGTCACTATGATCAGTGCAAGGCGGAAGAGAATCACCCCCTTCCATCTGGAGGTGATCCAGAGCACTGGGTCATATCTCTCGGAGTTAACGTTCGGAGAATTTATCTCCTTGTTGATGACGAGACTACACTGAAGTGACCGTGTTCCTATTTGAAGCACCCAGGTGTGGGGGAGATTCAGTCTGGAGCCTGCTCATGTTATTTTACCTTTCTCTTCTTTTGGGTGCAAAATTGCTGAATGAGTTGGGTAAGTTTGGTACTGGAAAAAAAACAACAAACAAACAGGTTTTTATTATTCCCTGCCAAGACGGTATTCAGGAATTTGGTGATGGAAGTAACCAAAAATTTTATCATGGATAAATTGCTATTTAGTCTCTCTTTGACATTACAGTCCATAAAGTCACAGCAGTGCTTTTCAGAAGCAGAGCTGAGAGAAATCGGTGCTATTCCGTTCCCTTCAGACTGCATCTGCTTGGGCCAACGGGCACCTCAAAATGTAATTGTATCTCAATACAAGTAAATCAGGAATTGTAAGAACCTGTAGGTACAGAATAAGGTATTTAAATGAGTGATTAGTAATTGAAATTAGCTATTTGAATAATACAAAAAGCAGTTATGCAATTACTGCAGTGAAAATACACGGACAGCACAGCACAGCACTGGTCTGTAATGCAGATTACTTTGTTTGCAGTTGGCATTTGACATCAGTCTGGCTAATTATTCGTTAGTTTGGAATGTGAACATATTGGCTAAAAGGTTTGATAAACTGTAGAATTATTAATATTCACTGTGTAATTTCATGATGTGATATTTTTGCACATTTTAATGTTAATTTTGTGGTTTAAACCTGGAACATTGTAGCAAAACGCCAGTGTATTGGCAGATGCCCACAAGTATATGCAGAGAGAGGATAAAAAAGTTTTTTTAATATTGTTACAGTTATTTAGCAAACTTTAATTTGATTATTGAAGGGTAAATTTAGAAAGACTGTCACCCTGTCTCTATGCTAATACTAAAAATTCTTAAAAACTTGGTAAGGTGCATGTTCTGTGTAATATTACTTGGCCTGAAATACTTGCAGTGCTATATTGGATTAAAATCAATTTGTATTGTTCATTAAACTTGGATTGCTAGATTCAGAATGCGTACCTTCGTTTGTGTTACTATTTTCAGTAGGTATTGGAAATACCATTATCTGACTATTTTTAACTTGGAAATTTTAATTTGTGTCACTAAGATTCTTCAGTAGCTAGAATTTAATTACAGTTTCTTCTCTCTCTCTTAACAGCTGGACAACCAACCTCCATGTGAAGCAAATGAAGATATGAAACCACTGTTGCAGATAAAAGAAGAGGTGATTGCTGCTGATGTAGATCTATAAATATATATATTGTGTGTATGTGTGTGTTTTTCTAAGAGTAACTCTTGCTTGTCTAGTCTTCATAGCAATGCATTGTATTCTTCATATAACTATTTTTATTTATAAGAGAGTAATTGCAGTAAGAAAGTATCTGGGGAAAATGCTTTCACTTTTTCAGCTTCAAGTACTGAGAGCACAAGGGAGAATAAGTATATTTTCAGTAATAACTTCAAAATATTTTTGAGGCTTATAATCAACTAGTTGACTTTCCAATGGTATATGAAGAGGGTATTTTGTTTCTAAGCTCTTAAAATGAGCTTTAGAGAAATAGCTAATATAAATATATATTTGCAATTGCTGTCTTTATTTTTGACATATACTGAAAGTGAATTCTCTAGGTTAATATCAAGCTGCATTTAAATGCACACAAATGTGTTTGCTCTCCATATGCTGATTTCTAAAATTATGTGCTTTTTTGAAATTTACATACAAAAAATAATCTGTTTGCTCAGTGGTGTTGGTATAATATTCTGTGGAATCCATTTAAGGGGAAGAGTTCTCATTTCCCATTTGGAAAGTGTAACTATCACCTTTTCCTACACAAACTGAGTGGAGAATGGTTGTTGAATTACAGTATATTTGTAAATAAAATTTCTGATGTTGCATTTATTAGATTTTTTTTTTTTTCTTTCTATCCAGCTAAGTGTGTCTAAGGTGATTTGCTGGAATATAAAATCATTTGAATTTCATCTTGGGAAAATATTTTTTTATGAAAGGGTTCAGATGTCCACCTGAATATGTGCAAGAACAATAGTTCTTGCTTTTCTCTTTTCCTTTACAGTAGACATCAAATTTTGTATATAGTCCTCCTGTCAAGCTCCTCGTGCTCTTTCCCATCAGCATTTAATACAAGTGGGAAGACTGATTCTTTGTCCTGTATGCTCATCCTTGAAGCACAACAATTGGAAGAGGTAGAAGTTCCCCAAAACCTCTCTGCTGTCGCTAGAAATGAGGTGCTTAAAATATTTTGGGTTAGGTTCCGTTCCTTCTGAAAACGCAGCTGGAATGTGCGCTATGTGTTTTTCACCGGTGGCTCCCAAATTGATTTGGTCAGTGGCTTCCCCAGATCTTTTCATGCCCGGTTATGTACCCTTCTGTGTCTGCGTCCTTGGAAGCAGTGAAGAAAACACAGGATGTGGATCAGAGGAATTTGGGGGAGCGTTCTGTGGATGAAACGGAGGAAGAGGACAGGTGGGAGGTGTAAGAGGGCGGTGGGGCTCCGAGTTTGAGCTTGTACATGGCCCCATGAAGGAGCCGCAGCGAGGGTGCCAAAGCAGCTTCGGGTGCTCACTCCTCTCAGGGGATCTCAGGGATGGAGAGGAGAGCTAGCAGACTGGGGAGAGAGAACATGGCTGCGATAGCTGGGGGCAGCAAGGAAGACCGTGCTGTTCGGTGTAGTCGGAGAACTTCACCTGTGTGGGCCTCGTGTAACTTCTCCTGTCTCCTGTTTTGCTTCAGTTTATTGATCTTTCCCCTGAACAGATGGATTCTGCCTTGTGCCAAGGAACTCCCTGAGAATAAACGCTGAATTACAAAGTGCCAAACATTATTTTCAAATTTTGCTTAAAAAAAAAAAAAAATCTAAAATGCCTCATCAACCCACATTTGCCAAGCTCCTTGTTCAGCCACCTTTGTGACTTGGCCTTGGCTTTTGGTATTCAGTTAAAGTGTCTCCTGTGAAGTGGACTGGTAAAGGTATTTCATTTAGTTTCCACTATTGTGGTAAGTAATGACACACTAGACCACAGGTGAGAACTGTGGGGTACGAAGACCCTAGTCCTCAAATACAGACTACGGAGGGATATTCACACTGCCGGCCCCACAGCTCTCTGGGAGCCCGGGGTCCTCCTTGCCGCTTGTGAAAGAAGATTGCTTCCCTGAGAGCTATTCAGAACAGGAGCCCAAATGAGGTGCTGTGTCAGTCTGGGTCTCGGTTAAGGCACGTACGTAACGGAGATGGCGCTGATGCCCCTCTACACCGTCTAGTTTTCAGCCTTCTTTTGTGGTAGGCAGCATCAGACAGTGAGCAACTAACTGCCCCCACCAATAAATTATGGATCCCCACGATCCCCATCACTAGCCCTGAAATGCACTGAAACACACACAACTTTTTGTTGCAGGTCGAAGTTTCTCAGCCTCCAAGGCATCAATGAATTTATCCTACCCTATCCATGATTTCCCTTCTCCCAGTGTTGTGTTATGCAGCAAAGCTGTGGGAAAAGTCAGGGATGGCCATGCCATCTTTTGCGTCGTGAGCCCCGTCATATTGCCCTGTCCCTGGGAATCGTTTGGGCACAGAAATGGCCTGGGTGTGAAGAATGGAGGGAGAGAGGAAAAGTCAGCAACGTGTGGTCCGCGATGCTGCTGGAGCTGCCTGACTGGTGTCCTGCAGCCTGGAGTGACGCACTCTGAGCCAGGCTGGCTTTTCCTAAACGGTGTCCGGTATTTCCCTGCAGGCTCCAATTTCGTTTTCCCCCAAAATGTCTGCGAAAAACTGGGTTATTTCATTAGCTTGTACCAAATGGCTTGACTGTGAGCGAACAGCGAGTGGAATTTCAGACTTAGTGGGGCTCAAAGAGCTGAAGTTGAAACTCTTGCAGAGTCGAAGCTCAGTTTCCCACCCTTGTTAAAGGCCTGGTTTAACAAGGCTCCTTCAAACCTGCTTTTGCTAATTCGAGTTGGCAAATGTGAGCAACGAAAACTCCTTCCTCCTCTCCCCTGGAGAGGAACAGGCAGAGAAACCCACCTTACAAATGTTGGATCTCTGTATTTTGATCCTCAGTAAAGTACTTGGAGCGTGTCGGCCTCTGAAGTTCAGCAAAACCGATTATCCGCTAGCAACACAAGATGGCAGTGTGCAAGTGCAACTCGCACAATAAAAAGCCCTTTCCGTGGTGATCTGATATAAAAAGGGTCACATTTGCTCAATGATACTGAAGTGGACATGTAATGAGAGTTGTAGAGAGAACTTTCTCTTAATCTTGGCCCTTTCTCCCTGCCTGGCGTCATGAAGGTGTGGTGTGCGACAATCTGAGCAGTCTCATTTGATTTTGTTTGCCATTTTGTTAATTAACTGTTACTTAAACCGGTATTAAGCAGGGATAGAGTTAAAGAGAACATGTCCTGTGAAGAAAAATAAACTAGATGTTTTTTAGTAGAGGGTTTTGCTGTATTTTGTTGGATTTTCTTTTAAGATGCTGTTCAAGGAAGAAGAACCAGTTGGTCTCCCTCAGTTCATCAGCTTCAGAGACTTTAAGGTTAAAACTCTTAAATGCAGGTGTCTACAGGTGAGCTAGGCCTCTGCACTGCCCTTAAAATCTGAGTGGATTTAGGGCTCTGCTCCATTCTTTACTCTGGGGTGCCTGGTGCCGTGAGTGTCCAGGTCATCCACCCCGGGCTGGCGGGGATATGGTTCGAGTGTGGGAGACAGTCACGCAGCTGCCAGCGCAGGTCCTGTGGGATGCTGCAGGGCATCTGAAAGGGCAGCAGCGATTTATGAGCGAGCAACTGAATCAAGCTCAGCTGCCTACAGACAGTGGAGCAAAGGTGTGCCTTCATGGGGCAGTGAGCAGGCGTCCGTCCGCTGTCGGGTGAGGTGCTTGGCTGTCTAAGCTTCCCTGCCTTTAACAGCCGCGTGGACTCACACGTAGACACCTGCATTTTTACACGCCTATGTTTACCTATCTTAATGCTGACTGAATTCTTCTAAAAATATCTCAGAAAGTGATTCAGCTAAATCCTTCATCTACCCTGTCTTTAGGCTCACAGGCTGTCAGCTAATTAATTGCAATGTACATTTGAATACGGCTTTGGAACTGAGCAGTCTACAGATAGCACAGGAAAATGTTTAGATAAAATGGCACTTCAAAACCAGTGTTTTTTTTCTGTAACTTTCAGTGTGAACTTACTGTGGGTTTTCTCTAATACATAAGAACAAACAAATCAAGCACCTCAGAATGAAATTCAAGGTATTGCATATGCTCTTAGTTTTGTTGAGATTTCTTTAAGAATTTTTTTAATAGAAGATTTGTTAGAATTTTCAGGCTCAATTACCTGTGTGTTCATCTCTTTAGGCAAGCTGCAGCACCACAAGCAATGCTGGTTAGTGGCGAGATTTATGCACCAAGCCCTTTGTTAGAGCCCAGTGTCTGAATTCGGAGCTCACGCTGATACCAGAAATGGGCAGAACCAGTCTCATTATTTTCAGGAAAGTACCTCACAGGTGAACCCTGAGGAGGTGCTGAGTGACAAGGTCAACACTTCCCTTCGGTAACAACTGTTGTAACGTGGCCCACCTTGTCACTTCTCGAGGGTAAAAGGGTTTGAAATCTGAAAATTCGAGCTGAACGTGAAAACTGGTGTGCTTGCAGCAGTATTTTAAGTTCCAACCAGTCATTTGTAATGGATTAGCAAATGGAAGGCTATTAGCAGCAGGCATAATTACATGAAAGAGCAGCTTCATGCTGGAAGCTCTTCAGCATTTTCATTTTAGCTCCATGCTTCTTGGGAGCTAGGGGCACCAACATAAAGCAACATAGGAGGATGATGTAAAGCACTTGCTCACAAAAGGAATATTCTAGGGTGAGCGGTAGGGTATCAGTTTATTAAAGCTGAAGAATTTTTTTAATTGGTTCAACCTACTGGAAGCAAACTTGCCAATTAAGTAGCTGCTGTAGGCAACAAACACTGAAAAGAGATGTGTGGTGCAATGGCAATTATTGGCTTCTATGCATTTGCCTTAACAGTCAACATTGTACAAAGAATGAAAGCACTTTTTTTAAAAAAAAAAGGAGAAAAACGGTCTGTCTAAGAATGTCTGTACACACAGATTCTCTTTATTAATCATAACAGAAGAAAGAAAGAAAAAGCCAGGGCCACTGAATGGACAGTTGATAAACCCAACCTAGTGAGAGCAGGCTTGTGGTCAGCAGAGCGTGCCGTCCGAAATGGCCTTTTGGAAGTAGTACCAGAGCAAGTGTTTCTGATTCCCTGAACTGGAATTATCTTTCACCCCCAGGCAGGCAACCAGATGTGCCATTTATTGATGCATCAATTACATATGGCCCTTCTGGGATGGAAATTCACAGATTTCAGGGTCAGATCAGGCTACTGCAATCATTTGATCTGCCTATATCCCTACAAAGATCAGAACCCCTCACCCAGTAATTCCTGTATTGAACACACAACTTCTGTGTGAACACCAGTGTTCCTTGTTGGAAAGAAGCCCTGTGTAGATCTAAGTAGGCAAATGATGGAAAAATCTACCACATGTCAACACAAATTGTTCCAGTGGCTAATTAGCACTCTTAAAGATGTTAATTTTAATTTTAGCTATTTTAATGAGCTTTCTAGCTTATTATGATTTTATTTTCATTCATTTAACTTGGTCTAGGCTCTTGGCACTGGATTAACTCTTTTTTCTTTTTCTCTCTTAGATTGTACATGTGACTTTGATACAGTCCCCAATTTTTTTTTTGTTTTAGTTCTTATGCCTGTACATAAAGCCTTACTGCTCGTATCAGTCAGAAAATGCAAGATTACCTCCATGGGAGGATACTGTGGATAGACTCTCAGTGAATTGCAACACAAGACTCTCCCAGGAGAATATCTGGAACAGAGGGGAAATAATCTTTAAGAGCATTAAAAAGTCTGAAGCTCTGTAAGAATTTCTTTGCATAGTGCATAGATTCAAATAAGAGCTTATGTCCACAAGGGGATTTTGCTGCATAAATCTTCTGGCATAATTAGTAAGGCATTGAATTGCCTTTGTGGGAATGAGCATGCCTGAATTCCTCTCTGGTTCTGGTAATTTTCCTGTCTTGAGGAAGCACCTGTAAGAGATTCCCATGCTGACATGTCTCAGTTGACAAGGGGACAAGATCGCGTTCCATTTTTATTTCTCAGCATGAAGTGTCAGCTGCAAAAATACAATTAGTTCCTGCTATGTTTGGCAGGTATTGATAGGAAGGGTCCAACTTGCAGCCTTTCATCAAAATCTAGCTCTGTAAAGATAACAATTACTGTCTTTTGATGCCCTTGTAAATAAGATTCCTGCAGAGAAACATTAGTTTTACTTGCATGTGATACTTCGTTTTTGAGTAAAACTCATTCCTACTGAGGTAACTGTTGCATTTATGAGATATATATGTACTGCACCTCATTATCAGTGCCGGTGGTTGTACCAGTGTACTCCTGTCTGTACAAATCTGAGGAGAATCCCAAATCAGTTTAGGAAAAGCCCCATTGATTGCAATGGAGCAAATCAGTAAACGAGCATCCTTCAGCTAGGCACGGCTACTGTCTGTTAATAAAGCATGGCCATCTAGCACAGCATGCTGCAGAATGGCAGTCACAAGCTATGGTAGTCAGCGTATTTTATGCAAAATTCATGTTACAAATGAACATGCATTTCTATCAACAATTTGAATGCTTACAAGTACTTTGGACCTCAGCAAGTAAAAAAAAGTGACGAGTCACTTCTTTGCCCTTTGCTATTGGGATAATTGGATGCTTTTGGCTTGTGAATGGTGGACTCGGTATTCTTTGGTGTTTTCTGTTGCCCACGATAGTTCATAGCATGTATAACACCTGCAAACCTTGGAATTTTGGGTTCCCTCTCCCTCAGTACTCTGTCAACTGAGAATAAAAGAAAGGTAATTCAGGACTGAACGTCATCTCTGTCAATGCAGAAAGTTACTTAGGTTGTCCAGAACATTCTGTGTTACCCCAGCTGCCTTGGTTTCACCGTCTCCTAATCTTTTTCATTTTATCTGCTTCTTCTAGTGATGTAGTGCTAAATGGAAAACAAAAAGGGAGCAGATAAACACTAGTTTGGTACTGGAAAGATGGGTAGATGCTAAACAAGAGGGGATATACAGGCTACACAATGCATTTACCCTTATTACGCCAATGCTCTCTTTGGTTATTCCCTAGAGCACTTGGAAGATATACAGTGTTATCACAGTGTATCCTTGGTATCATACGCACTTATGTTCTCTTAAATCCCATTTCTCTGTAACATCTTGGACTTGAAGCCAAGAAATCTGCCTGTTCAGAAACACTGTTTACATAACCTTTTAATCCTAATCTCTTTGCCAGATCATGAATTGTTCATGAGACTGAATTGTGTATAAAATACTAACTGAAGGCGCTAACTTGATTAAGCTTGTAAAACCAAAGCATCCCATCACCTAGCACTAGAGAGCATTTGAATTCTTACCTTCAGTGTCTCAAGGCTGTGGCCTTGGAAGTATGTCCATAAAAGTATCAATAGACAAGGGCAAAAATGTTCCTGGGTCAGTCCCCCAAGAAGCAGATATTTACACTCACTGATTTCTATAGTCAAAGTATTAATTTTTTTTTTCTCTCATCAGTCCTGCTTCACTGTTTTTTTCCAAGATAACAACAATGGTTATACAGTGTTCAGCAAATACATTTATCTTCTGATCAGGCTTCACGCTGAGGCAGCAAAACAGATGCATTTATAATGCTGTTCTCATGCACGTAGGTCGACTGCAACTCTCCGATTCCCACACAGCCTGACGGGTTTTAAGCAGAGCAGTCAACGAGAGTGAGCCTGGGAGTCGTCTGCCCACCTCTTGCCTCCCATGACGGAACAGGCTCTTTGCAACAGCACTGCCGTTCTCTAGCCTGGGAAAAAGATTTCCCCATGCAACCCATGGGTATGTTCTGCTGTTCAATAAACTCCAGTGGCTTGCGTGAAAGGAGAGCCTGCACCACTGGAGATTTACTTCATTACTGGCTGGTTAGAACAGGAATGTGACTGGGATCAGCAAGGCCCATTAGTAAGGCTGTGAAATGATAAGCTTGACTGGGCTAAATACTAAAGGCTATATTGCGGGGCAGCGGTAGAAAAATTAGCTCTGTTGTTGTGAGCAGAACTGCACTGGTTTGCCTCAGCTGGGGATGTATGCACGGTGCAGATGAAATTACAACTACCTTGTAATTCTCATCTCTACTTTAAGATTTTGTGTAGGTGCTGTAGAGGTCTTGCACAGGTGTACAGGTATCACCGGGATTTTTTTTCTGGAAGCTTGAGAGAGTAGCTGGAGATTTAAGAGAGTGATGAAAACAATATGCTGTGATTCTGTGAAAATGTTTAGTGCTCACCTGTTTTGTTGGACTATAAATCTCCTTTGCGATGTTCTTGAAGCCTCTGATTTCAAACTGTCTAATTAAAGGGTAATTTTTATTAACCAGGTGACCTTTTTTCTCCTTAAAGCAAGAAAACAGTGAGAGCAAACCAGATAGTTCAAAGAAAAATTAACTTCTACTGGCATTTCTTTAGCTAATAGAGTGTGAAGAGCACTTGATAGATAATTGCTTCACCAAAAGAAATGGCAAGGTTGAATTCTTTCTTAAATTATAAAATTAATCTCAGATAGATCTGCTGGTCCTGGACTCTTGAATGGTGGGTTTGTGATCCCTCACTGCTTTTAAAAGGAGTCTGTGGGCAATATTTTCTAATTTTTCTAGTTAGATGTTTGTAACGTGGATCTGTGTAGCTGTATTGGTTATTATTTCCCACGTGAGGACTTAAGTTTTTAATTTTCCAGACATATTTGTAGCAGCCGTCAGCTGTTAGTAAGCTTCAGTATTCAGCTAACCAACCTGTGAGGAGAATGCTTAAAAGGATGGTAAATGTTTCTGTTTAATCTTGGATCTAAGTTCGGCCGAGATCCAAACTTTTTCCTTTTTGACACTGTTTCTCTGTGTGGAGGGCACTCGCTGTGGGGATGGGGAGATTGCACTGCAGTGTATTATTTCCAGCAGTGGTACAAGGTTTTGGGACTCAAATCTCTTGCCAGACAAGTCCCTCTCCACTGCGTTGGGTCAGATTAGGAGTAGTGGTTTTTTCTTTTCTCTGCCCAGATGTTAAACCCTGAACCTCTGAGACCTGATTCAACACTTAGAAGCTGTAAACGGTAGAAATGGCTTTCATCTACCAGATTTTCAATACAAGACTGGGCAGATAACAGCCAAGACACATAAATGCTGGGCAAGTTCTGCTGTCCCGCTTCCTTCGACCTTGAGGTAGGGACTCTCTTCTTTCTGTCAGTGCAGGATTTGCCCTGTGGGTCGCGTCGGGCAGAATTTGATGTGTTTACCTAGTCCCTTTTCTGAGCAGAACAGCACTTTTTGGTGCATTTTCTTCACTGGTGGTTCTAGCCAAGAGGGGTTGGATGCACTCCCATACTGTGGCTGCTGCTTTTATCTTCTTCATGCTCACGTTCCAGCACTGAAGTCAGATTTTTGCATTCCTGGCAGCTGAAACAGGAGGAAACCTGATGTTCAGCTTCTATCAGCCTCTCCCTGTAATGTCAGTAATTAACTGTAGCATTTCGCTTGCCAAGCAGCAAGCCTTGGGGTTCTTGCAGCCACGCTGGGGAGCGCAACGTGGCAGTCTCCTCGCTTTCCGACTGCACTGTCAGGTTGGCTCAGCAATTATCTACTGACAGTCGTGTTGCTAGCAGAAGGAGTGATGTCTCTTTGGCAGCTAGCCCACGCGTGACTTGATGCTTGAGTTTTTATTTCTTTTCTTCAGCCCTGCCTCGGCAGCGCTTTACAGATTCAGCTGGGGTTTGGGTTCCTTGTCTGCATTTAGTATGCTGAGGGGAACTCTTCCCCATTGACCTAGTAATTAAGTCAAGTTGGATTTTTCATAAATCACCTGCTTTAAACGTGAAGTGGTTTTGGCATTTCCCGGTTTCCGTCAGCTGTGTATCTGTCTGCCACCATGCCGTGGAAGTTGCTTATTTTCAGCAGAAGCTACCTCTGCTGTCAGAGACTCCCAGGGAGCAGTACAGTTTGGCCCTTTGACTGTATAACTCAGGTACTGGAGGAACAGTATGAATTTAGAGTGAAGGAAGTGCTACCTTCAGCAGGGGAGCTATTTGTCCCTTGTGTCCCATCACCAAGAAGAGCAGAAATACGGGGAACTCTGTGAAGGGTTGCTTCCTGCTTTTCGGTGGTACCGCGATGGGTGTGCTGGTTTAGGTGAGACTGTGGTGAGTGTGATGGTGTATGCTGACTGCGGGGCTTCGGATGAGGGCAGATCGCACAGCAGGAAAGGGCCAGACCCGGAGGAGGGGAAGGCAGCTTTCAACTTCACTGGTTGCAGTCACTAGAAACTATTATTTCCCTTACCATACCTTAAGCTGTGCCTTTGATCTTTAAAGGAAAAAAATTAGAACTTAAAGGATGATGCAAACCAATTTTTTGGCGTTTTCTGACAGGTGCATTTAATTCCCCTTTCTAAGGGGTTATAACCAATTTGGTGAAAACCTCACTCTACGGGAGGACTACGTGACGGAACTATGGCTTGCACAACATGGTGGACAGCTGGATGCAAAACTATTTACATCAACAGAGGGTGTCATAGGTTTAATTTCTTGGGTTTTAGGCTGTGATAACCCCCCCTTCTTGTATTTCAAAGACACCATTTCCACAGGCCTTTCTCTGAAGAATTTAGTTGGGACTGACTCAGTGACAATTGCTGATCCACTGGCACTAGAGCAATGAAAGAGCTGCATTTTGGAGATTTTTATCTGAAAAATACTGAGCAGTTTTTCTATGTTGCAGGAAAACTATGTTGGCTTTAGGCTGTCTGTAAATGACACTTCCTTGACTAGATGGTGGATTTTCTCTGAGGTTTCATATCCAAGCTCTTTGTAGGTTTGACCTTGCTTCCCTTGTGGCGTTTGAGGCAATGCCTCTGGCTTCTCAGACCCATACAATGATTAAAGAGTTAGATATGCCTTTTAATTAATTTTTAATTAAAATAGAGGAAGTGGAGAAGAAAAAAGGAGACAGTACTAAAAAGCTGAAATCTTTGTTCTGCTCTGGGTTGGCTTCAGCTGTTGTTACGTTGGGGAACTACAACTGATTCAGTCTTTCTAGTTTGGTTAAGAACTGGCCAGAGTACATGGACATTTTCTTGCAAAATGCATCCACGCTTTGAGTTCCGTTGTCCCTCTGTGCTCTGGTCTGATCCTAAACTCAGAAACCATGAATCAGAAATCCAAGCCCAAAGAGGCTCACAGAGTGTACTGGCCACTTATGGGAATATTTAATATTAAAATAATTTTACAAGCCTGCATCCACTAGCACAAACCGCTATACATTTTTTGACTCAACTTAATTACTTTCTTTTCACCTCTTCTTCACGCTCAAAAATCTTGTCGGCCAGCATGAACCTCATCTGCTCAGGTTAAATGCATTAAGACCATTTAATAAAAGGTCATGTTCTTTTCCACAAATGTCATTTAAATATATTTAGTGAATGAGTTTAAAGATTTTTCTTTAAAATGACACTATATTTAATTGCCTTTTTCTGCTGAGAAACTTTATTGGAGTTAATGAACTGCTTTCATAGCTCAGTATAATATTCAATTAGGCGAACATACCAGTTTCTGTTTTATTTGCTACCTGTCTAATTTGTTAAGATTTAGTTTTGTTTTGCTTTTATATTGAATTCAGATAATCATCAATTGTATTCCCTTTGCATACACTTAGAATCCTGATAAATGAAAGAGGAGCAGACTAAGTCTTCTAAATTATAGTCAAAATGCAAGTTGTTACGGATCTTATGTGGTTGTTATAATACATGTAGGTGCCATGTGAGGCAGGCTGACTCTCACATTAATTTTTTTTAATCATTCAAAATGCTCTGTGCGTGACTGTCCCATAGCTTCTGGATTTGTTTGGCCTAGGAAAGGGTTGAAAGAGAACATGATGATTCATGTATAAATGCATCCAGGAGGAGGAAGGAGGTAAAAAAACCCAAGATCTTTTCAAGTTAAGAGGAAGTACTGGCGTGAGCTCAAAGTGTTGTACACTGGTCATACATTTAGATTGGAAATTAGAAGATTTCTGACCATTTGAAGAATGAGGTATGAGCTAGTCTTCCAAACATGGCAGCAGAGACAAGGTGGACTTTCAGAGATATAAGGAGGAGTGTGTATGGCAGAAAATAGAGCAGTTCCTGGGCACAGGAAAAAATAATCTTGTGGCCCAAATCCTTTCGTGTCTGGTATGTTGGCATCTTGCAGGGGGGTGACAGGAATGTTGATTTCAACATCTATTTTGTCTTAATATGATTTTTTAGGGGGTGAGGGGGTGGGGAGTAGCTATTCGGTAGGACCAGAATTAATTTCTTCCCGCTTTTGATGATTTCTGAGGCATGGTAGTTTGGCTACAACTACCGGCATGAGTAGGGTGTATCGGTCCTTTTAATGTCATTTGTATATTTTGCAGGTCCCAGGTCTATGTGCTTTGATCACTCACAGGACTGACTGGACTGCCACTCCTGGGACTGGGACAGAGCCCTTCCTGGCTGGGTGACCGGGGTTTTGCCAGTGTGTGGGACACGCTAGGAGAAAAAGGGAGCTTTACAAGGCAAATTCCCTGCTGCTGGCAGGATTAAGGACAGCAGCAGTGCTCGTCATCTTTCCTGATCTATTTCTATGGCGTGTTATAAAAATTCAGCTTCTGGCTGAATTTGGATGGTAGATAGCTATGCATTAGGTCTTTTTCACTCTGTACAAGTACAGGTGGGTTCTTATCATATTCCTATCTAGTTGAGACCTACATCATGTATTCAGTTTCCTCATGGCTCCCCCTCCCTGCTGTAGTTTTCTGGCCTCTTTGTAATGTAGCTGTGTCCTGTGCTGATCTGAGTTTTCTTTTCCAGGTCATTAAAGATCTTGCCTCAAAATAGTCTGAAAAAGAAATTCTGAGTCATCCATGATTAGCCTCTTATTAAAGTTCTTCCAGTCTTTCAGTTCATAGCACAGAAAGCCAATACAAATTAATTTTTCAGATGTGATAGTAGGATGCAGTATTTAGAGTTTTACTAAAGCATGATATTTTACAAAGCCTATATTCCTTCTGCCTGCCTTGTAATGGTCACTTCTATCTCTGTGTACGTCAGACTTAATGTTTTCTTTCCAGAATGTAGTCAGGTGGCAAATTACATCAGAGCTATGAGTCAGTAAAATCTGGATATGTGCATAAATATACTCTCTTCTCTTTTTCCCATGCCATATTAGTGAAACGCCTGGGCCAAATCCTCAGCTTGCTTCCTGACATCTTTGCAAGTGAAGAACAGCGACTGTTTTTCAACTTCAGGGAATTAACCCAGTAATTAAAATTTATTTATTTGCTATATTAGGGATAATTGACAATGAACATACATTAAAAATAAAATACTTGTTCTTTGATTTTATCACTTACTTTTCCTCTTGGGCAGTGAAAATAATGAAGACTTTTTTTAGTCAGTTTGTGAGATTCATTCTTCAAATACGATGTCATGGAAAGAATTTCAGGAAATGCTTGAATGCTGTTTCCTAAACAATTTACCCTTGTAGAATTGTTTCATGGACATCACAAAGAGAGAAGTTGGGAGCTCTGTATTAAGAACAAAGTATTTCTGTCCTCTCTTTTCCCACATTAAAGGCAGCCGCTGCTTCTAAAAATGAGCCTACTTTTATTTTCTTGATATGCAATAAGAGCACCTATTGTAGAAACTGATGGATGTGTATTTGTCGTAAAGGATCTGATCTTTCATTAATTTCAACACAGAGCGACTTTGGAAGGACACGTTTGATGATTTTCCAAGAGCTCTGAACTTTAGCAGCTTGAGGTGAAACAGGAAATCAATCCAAATCAGTCCATTTCTTTGAAAGTTAGAAAAAAGCCTGGAAAAAGTGAGAATTTCTCTCTATAATAGGTTATCTTCTTTTTTAAACTTTTGCTCTTGTTACTTATTTCCAAACATGAAGTGAACTATGAATTGAAACAAAAATTAGCAATTTGCCTATGCATTTTAATTTTTCAGCTGTTAACCACAGAGTACATTGGCTACCTAAGGTTTTTTCCTTTTATTTTTACTAAGTTGGTAAGTACTAGGTTTAACAACAGACAGTGATTTTTATTAGTTACCATGGCAACTTATTCTGCAAAATTTCCTTCAAGAAATACCTTTTAATTTGCTATGTCCTAAATTATATGTTAAGTAGTTTACTGTGTCTTAATGCAGTAAATGCTGCTGAATTTTATGCTATCTTATGAGTAGCGTGTTAAGTCATCCATGAGCTTTGTGTCTAATTTTGCAAATGGACTTGGTAGACAGGGGCTCTTAATTCATTAAGAATGTATACAAAAGCTGTTATTATTATTTTAATTCTTCTAGTCTGCTTCTGTAGGTTACTTTAAGTATGAATCCCTACGTTTCGTTTTTTATTTTCCCATTATTTGATGATGCACGTGATGTTCACAGAGATCCCTTGCATCTCGTTTGAAGAAGTTGACTCACGCTTCCCTCTCCATCCTCTCCACACTACACAGTACTTCTGCTGAGATATTTGCAGTAGAATTCTTACAGCTTAATGTGGTTTTAGTCATTAGCTTGTATATATATTTTCAAGGTGATATGAATTAACTGTGTGTGGCATGATTTAAATACTGTATTTCTGAGGAGTGCACAGTCTGCAAAAAAAAAAGGCCAAATACATTCAGAATGATTTGGCAAGATTATGGCATGTTGAAAATTACTTTCCTGGTACTAGGCAGTTGGGTACTTTCCCCTGATACATGTTCATGAAATTATTTTAGCATCTAGAGATTCAGGTTTGAGGGTCAGGGCTGGAGAATCTCATTGTAGAAAAGCAGGAGAATCCCAGGATTGGATTTTGATGGCCCCGTGTGCTGTACTGTAACTCAAGATGTAGATTTGAAATCATAAATCGTAACAGTGAAGTACTATGCAAGATTGTACTGGCTCTGTTTATAGTATCATAAATATTGAATATGATAGTATTCACCAATGTATAAGATGTTTTAGAAATTAGTCAGAGTAAAGTTGTGGTACTTGCCATATTTAACAAGCGCACCTAGTTGTTTCTGTTAAAACCTTTCAGTTTTGCACCCTGTGAATTAGGCTCAGTGATAATGCTGAGCCAGAGTCTTTCTGTTCCTCTTGTGAAGTTCCTAAGGTAGTATAGTTTTTCATTCTCTCTAAAATCATCAGGATGTTACTCTCTGTGTTTTTGTATTGCTGTGACTATCTCAGTGGACCGTGGTACTCCAGCGGAGAGCATTCTGGCACATTTCTCATCACAATGGTGCAGTGATTTTCACCATGGCCCAGGGACTCCTCTCCATTCTTTGAATTTCTCTTGAGGTACTGTTGCAGAGTTGTTGCTTTCCTTTAAATGTTACTTTTTGAGATAGGAAATTTTTTTTTTTTAATAATGATAACTCTTGGCTATTTAAAGCCATTGTGTCATAAAGGCTCTCCATTGCTAGTCTTTTTTTAGCACTGCCTATCACATGGTACTGGGAATCTCCCTCAAGTGAGAGAAGACAGCCGTAATAAAAACAACTCTACTGGGCTATGGGATGCTTTTGTTTATTTAGCTGGTTGACTTTCAGGCAAAGTAAACATCTGTGCTGCCCAAATTTATCATATAGCATCTCACTAAGTCTTGTAGAGGGGTTGCATCTGTGGAAAGAACAGCTGACTTCTTTACGTGTTACTGCTGTGCAGATAATGTATGGATTAGTACCCTCAGATGTTAGCAGGCTTTCTTTTATCCCGCAGCTGTATGTAGGAAAAGATGACAATCGTGCTTAGGTATGGACTCCCCCTCTTAATGGGAATAGCTCACCCATGTCCATGTCCGTGAGCTATGTAAAGTGCCTTTCTCAAAATACCCGTTGCTTAAATGGCTCAGTGCTATTCTGCACAGAGTAGTAGAGGTTAAATCCACTTGACAGTCTTTCTAGAGGAGAAATGCCTGACTCCAGTAAAATATTTAGTGAGTAATGCAAGAATACTATAAAGAGTCTGTAGCCTAAATCTCCAGCTTGGCCTCTCTGCTGGCAGAAATCTCCTGCCAGCTGTTTGGAAAGTCTGTTGCTGAAGACGCTCCAGCAATAAGACATCAGTGGGTTGCAGCTGTCGTGCACAGATCCACGCACATCGTGCTGAGCAGAGACTTAGAAAATAGGAGTTGCAGTGTCCTCGTGGGTGTAGGGGGAAAACCTCTCAGAGGGACTGGAATGGAGAAATCTATAATTTCTTCATTACCAAAAAATAAAAAAATGCTGTTAGTTTGTTCATTGCCATCTGTCTTTTCTCGACTGATCTATTCACTAAACACAACTGCCTTTTCTCAGTGTTTATCTGCCTGCAGTACAGGCCCAGATGCCTCTTTGCTGTGCAAATCCAGACATTCCTGGATGGAATCAGCACTGCCAACATCCACTCGAAAAACATGGTTAACTGTGAAAAAGAAAAGCTCTGCAAGCACCCAGCCATTTAATTCAGCTAGCCTCTGTCATACCCACTTAATGCTGCCTGGTTCTCTTCATATGAAGGTGAGTTACAGCAGTAACTTGAAGGAAGCATACCCTCTCATGGCTGATATGCTCCCAAACAGTTCTCTGCTTACTCTTGGAAGTAAATTCCCTGCTTGCAAAGCCATTACCTCATTAGTAAGTAAAGCTCAGCACATCTTGGCTGATCGCTTCCTTGAAATGGTCTTGTGGGTTGTTGTGCAGTGTAATTCCAGAGTTTGAGAATTCATTTGTCTGTCTTCTCTATTTAAAGGTTTTATTTAAAGCTCATTGTCAGAAAGACCTTTGTAGATCTCACAAATAACAAAGCAATGGTCATCCCAACAAATAATTTTTTAGGTGTGAAAATACATCACAGGATTGCCGCAATGGAGAATGTATTGTCTGAGGGGAAAAAGAAGAAACGTGTTCAAATTGCAAAAATTCTTTGTTGCTTATTTTGATTTGGAAAGGTCTTGCCTTCACTTTACTTCAAACCTGACGCAAGTGAATCGCTGCATGACATGTTCATGTAAGCAGTGCAGATAAAGAGATGGTGAAACTTTCATTTAAGGTATTAAAGACAACTGTGAGAAAGGTTTCCCTCTTTTCCTGCCCCAGGCAGAAAGAAAGAGAAAGGAAAAAAACAAGCCAAAAGACTTTTTATGTGGGTTAAAATTGCTGCTTGTGCTGAAAATGTGTGCACTTCTGTGTAAAAAATTGGGCTGCTCATGGCATTTGCTGAGGGAGCTCTAACTCACGTGGTGAAAAGCGCCTACCTCACCCTGCTTCTTTCTCCATTTCCACCCCATTTGGTCAGCCTCTGCCTGCTGCCACCTCTTCTTCTGTCCAGGTGCTAAGGAGCATGGCACACAAAGGTCCTGTTCGGCATTATTGAGCAAAGGTGTGCATGTGTCTGAAAACAGGAGAGACGGTGTAAAGCCAGACCCAGGCCCAGGGACGTAGTCCCCAGAAAAGCCGAGAGAGAGTTCCTCTGGGTGAAGAAAGAAGGCTGGAGCTCTAAGTAGAGAAATGCCACATTTTAAAAAATCTGAAATAGAGGGGAAAAAAAAAACTAGATAGAAAAGTACAAATGACGTCCTGCAAACCCTTGGGAAGTTTGCTTTAAAACTTCGAACGGGAGCATTTAAGTCTACATCGATGGGCAAAAATGCAGAGAGACAAATCCCAGAAGAGTTTGTAGACTCAGAGGTGTGGCATGAGGGAACCCACAGAGTGCTACCGACCCCTGAGTTTTCTTCGTCCACCACAAGCGCTGTGACCACAGAGCTACTGAATATTCATGGTGGTTGCTGGGTCTTGCAATTTTTTTAGAGGTCATGGCACTATTCTCCCTTAGAAAGGAACAACTGCTGAGAAAACAAACTTTCCCATGGTCAGGTATTGCTTTCTGATGAGCCAGGCTGTTGCTTATTGCTGTCTGACTCCTGTTGTGTTCAGGGAAACTGCCTTTTCTCTTCTTCTTTGCTAGTGAATAGCAAAGCAGTAAAGAAATACTGGATGTTAACATTGTCCTCTTCTCCTAACTGACTCCGACTCCAAATTTAACTGCCTGCCTTCAACGGGAAAGCAATGGTTTCTCTCTAGTTCTCTTTCCCTGTATGTTTTACTGTTTGCTTTCTAGTTTTTTAATTCTTTTCCTTTTTGAATCCACGAGCATGTATGGTAGGTCTATGCTGCTTGCCTTTCCCCATGGAAAGATCCAGAAACTCCTGGATGAAATATGAAGATTTATCTTTTCTGTGCAATGTTTAGCAGACAAAAAACCAGCAAACTCAGCATTTATGTTGTGACCATTTATTTTAACAAGGCTCTTACTCTTCCTCTGTGACATCAGTGCACCATCAAATGTAATTTTTGCTTCATATTTTGTACAAACTAAATATTTTCACTGGAAGAAGTGCGCTACTTTCAATTCACACATCCTCCAGGATGAGTGAAATAGGAGGTGTTCCTCATTGACTCGGGAAATACCTTTGAAACCTTTTTTTTCTGCTTTCCTATGAGTAAAAGTCTTCTGTGATTGCATTGTCTCTCTCTGTTAGGCTTTTGTTGGCTAACGTCCGCTTAACCTGTGTCGTGGTTCAACCCCAGCCAGCAACCAAGCACCACGCAGCCTCCCATTCACTTCCCCCCCACCCAGTGGGATGGGGGAGAGAATCAGAAAGAAAAGGTAAAGCTCGTGGGTTGAGATAAGAACAGTTTAATAGAACAGAAAGGAAGAAACTAACAATGACACTAGTAA
>JAVKLA010000008.1:16955823-16967730 GCA_034782735.1 Sagittarius serpentarius | reverse complement strand
TAAACACAACTGAGCAACAGCCGAAAACCTCAGGGTGTTATCAACATTCTTCTCATCCTAAACCCAAAACACAGCGCGGGACCAGCTACTGGGAAGACAATTAACTCTATCCCAGCCGAAACCAGGACAACCTGGCAGAGATGTGGAAATCTCAAAATAACTACATTCCTGGGGTTTCTGTGAAAATGCTGAGTGGACCGAAAAGGCCCAAATCAGTGCCCGCACTGAAAGCCTTTCATAAATAGAGATGGATCCAGGGCTGGCTTCTACATGCCTTGGCTCACATGCGTCAGCTGGGTGGCTCTCAACCATCCCGGGCTCTTCATGGAGATACTGCTGCAGTCGTGGGGAGGTGGAAGTGTGGTAGTGGAGAGGTTTTGGGGACAGAGGCCACACACCCATAGGCAGCCAGTGGTGGGGTGCTTCTGCTGCTCATGGAAGCAGTTGTTTTTGAACAGACACAGAAATAGCTTTGCAGTGTATTGAAAAATCTTGTCACATTGCTTATGCTTTGCTGCCCACTTGGTTTTGGGGTTTTTTTCCCAGTTTTTCCCCTGCCTTTCACCCAAGTTCATGTTTAAAGCCAGGAACATTGTTTCCGCATTCTTCGCCTTAAATGGTCTTGAAGCCAGACAAGATAAAACCCAAATGAAATCCTTTCCAAATAGCCTGCGAGGGAGTGTCTGGAAAGTATCAGTGACTAGCTGGTTAATGTCGCAGCACAGCTGATACAAGGCAGAGAGAATAGAAACGATGTTTAATCGTGGATGTGATACTTATTTAAATAAGTCTTCAAGACAGCGTCCCAAATTTTGAGGTGACTTTAACCTTTGTTAAAAGTGCCTGTATATAAATCGCATATATATAATGTGTGTGTTAACAAAGTAGGCACATAACCCAGTGTAACTCAAGAGCGTCCAAAAGCAGAAAAAAAATGGAAAAGACGTGGGTTTTTTTTACTGCCCTGCCTGTAAATACTATTTTTTTTTTTATTCCTCACTAAGGTAACAAGTAGGTGACTGTCATAAACACTAGCAATCAGTGCAAATTCATTTGTGAAAGGATCTTGGACACACAGAGGTTTAGCTCACTTTGGACTGAAAGGAGTCAGTTCAGAATTTGGGATCCTCTTTTCTTCAAACAGAGGTGTTTGATGCATGCAAGCACTGTACTGAGCTCCAGATTCGCATATTAGTGTATATGTCTACATGCCCACCTGTGTGCGAAGTGTCTATGCTCCCACTACAGTCAGTGGGACTGATCGAGAGGGGTGGTTATGCATTTTATTCTGTACCAGGCAGTTAGGGCTCAATTCAGTTGTTAAAACATAGACATCTAATGCCATTTGAAACAATCCTGGATATCTGAGGCATCTGCATGGACCTTGCAGATACGAGAGATGACTGAGACAACTGAATTGCATCCCTACATGTGCTCACTGAACTGCTCTTCTGACCCCCTTGGCTGTATTGATTAGGTGTCTCGTAACACCGCGGGTGGACACTTGTGCAGGTATCTGCGTTGAGATGCCTGAATCCGGAGCTGACTCCTACATTCAAATCCCAGTGCCCCAACCCAGGGCTTGATGAAGCTGCTCCATAGTCATGGTACCTGACTACAAAAGACGTTCTCAAATGAGCGGGTCTCAAACTGTCTGGGGCTTCACATTGCAAACCCAACACTTTAAACAATACCCACGTAGCGGTCAGATGTTTGTAGAAATTAAATAATATGAAGGTCATGGTAAGGAGCTCCACTGAGAAGCTAAGGAGCTTCCCATGTGGGCACTCAGGGGCTGTGCCAATGCAGGTAGGAGCCGGATTTAAGAGATTTTCGATGGATCAGTTCTGCACGTAAGCTAGTTTGCACTTAAGCACTATTTTTGTGGTCTCAGTTGATTCAGCTCTAATTTACTGCCATTTCTCTGTCTTCTGCCTCTGCTGTTGCTGGATCTACCCTTCTTCTGGCATTAGCTCATTGGTTTTGCTCTCATTTTTCTAATAACCATAGAATTTGCCTCCAGCTTTGTTATCCTGGAGGTGTTCTGCATAACATAGCCACCTTAAGCCATTTCAGCTAAGGTTAAAAAGTTACACTGCAGCAAACTATGTGAAAGTGAGGATGAGGAGAATGAGCTTTTAATGACAACCATTAAAAAACCCACAAGACTATACAAGGCTTTCTTGCAGGGACGTGAGATAGCACTGAAATATCAAAGCTGGTTTTAGGATTTTAAAAATTCCTGCTTTCTTTCTTACTCACGAGGAATGAAACTGGGACCTCAGCAGCACTCAGGCTTGGACTTTGTGTACATGCTATGAAATCCTGTCACCAGCAAAGTCAATGGGCATCTTGCCGTGTACTTTTAAAGAAAACATGACAACACCCTGCTGCCATGGCCTTTATGTATCATGTACTTCCTAGGAGGCTTTGTGCTTTCTAATTCTTCATAGGGCAATTCTGGCATGAACAGCTTGTAACAGGGCCACCAGCGAAGCACAGAGCTGCCTTACAAAGAAATCAAAGTACAGAGAGTCTCCCGGCATCTGGGACCAAATACAATCAGCAAATGTCAGCAAGCAATCCTCAGGAGGTTTAGCAGGTGAGACATTTAAGTGACAGATCTAGCGATTGATTTGTTCGGTGTTTTTACCCTTTTCCTTTTAGCTCTGACGCTTTTCTGTCTTACGTGGGGCAGAGGGAAAGAATACCTGGCACATGTCTGTATGGGTAACGCAGGGAAGCTGATGTTCATGATGAAAATTGTTAGTCTGACTTTAGGAGAAGGACTAGAGTCTGGATGCCTCCACACCTTTTTTTGGTACTCAGTGGGTGAGATGATACCTTAAATAATAGGCTTTACAGTCCAAGGATGGGAGTACGTTACTTTCAGAGCAAAACCCTTTTAAGTGAGCTAGGCAAAGTACAAGGATCCTAATATCACTAGTTAGTTTTGGAAATACAGACCTCTTCCCCTTAGAAAAGGTGTCTAGAAACACCTTGTAAGCGTGAAGACCAGTGATCCTGACCCACGAGGAACGGGGGCTCCCATCCCCGTTGCACCAGACGTGATCAATAAGGGAGCCAAGGCAAGAAGGGACCTGCTGCTATTTTTTTCCTTTAGCAGCTGTTGTGTGAGGCCTCTCCTCTCTCTGTCTCTGCAGGAGGGACAGAGGTGCTGGGGAGCACCGGCTAACCCCAGGGTCACCGCTCCCCCTGCCCGGAAAAGGCCAGGGGGAGCCGCTCCTCCGGGCCGGGCGAGAAAGCAACCCAGTACGTACCAGCACACGAACGAAGCAGAAAATGTGACACGGTGACGCGACCAACGGATCGTCGGTGGTCCGTGTAACTTCAGGACGTGCTGGAGGTGAGGCCTGAAGCCTCTGCGAAAAGCAGGTCTCTCTAGAAGGGAACGGCAGAGAGAGGGCTGCGGTATCCAAAGAGCGCGCTAGTAAGGGTACGTGGTTCGTTACGCGCTGCTCTGCTCTCTCCTGCTTAGCCCAGCCACACAGATGGCTGAAGTCTGGTGTATGGTATCTTACCTGTGCTAGGAAAGATTTTTTTAGACCATTTCAAGATCTGACGACTTTGGCTGTTACGGCGGGGCGATCTGTGTTTTCACTGAACTCGGGCATTGTGTCTAGCTGTTCCTCTCTGAATGCGGTCTCATACTTTCCTCCCCTGATGTGCTAAAAATAGTTCAAAGCTGGCCCAGCCCTGCAATTTTAAGTCAGCTGCTGGACCTCAGCATGTTTCTGTTTTTAATAGAGATTTTTCTGGGCAGAAGCCTGTGCTTTTTATATTGTCTATGTAAAAATAATTTCTGGGTGTTTTATGGTCCGTCTGATATTAAAATGAGATTTAATATGGAATTCTAACTTTACAGCATGGAGCAAGAGCTCTGCTTCTCCTCAGTTTGGTTAATAAACATTTTATGAACTTCATGAATGTTTGTCTAGCGTAGATGCTAAAAGTTCAAATGTATCAATGAACTAGGTTTTAAAAAAATCCCTAAATACCTATTTGCCTAATTTGGCATTTAAATACTATGCATACAAACTTCCGTGATAGACCAAGATAGAAATGGGCTCAGACTACAGATTTGCTTCCAATCTTCTGGTCTTGTCAGAAATTATAGATTTTTTCTGCATGAATCACTGAATAGTAGCTGTTTCTTCTACCGCTCATGAAAGTAGACTAAATAAATGCAATGATGTTGTCTGGCCTTGATTACATGAAACAGTTTTTAAAAAATACCCCCAACCAGTACAGATCCATTGACCCCCCCCAAATCTTTGTCTATCACCTTACCTTTACAGTAAGGATTACATGTCTTATCAGTCTCTGAATGTGACACATACTGAATGATTATACATATTAAGTTACAGTTGGCTATACATGAGGATAAATTATTTTTACCGGAGAAAAAATATGGAATCACTTAACTGGCTTACCTGATCTTCTCCATAAGTGGGAAAAAAAGCTGGGAACTGAAGTTTGGCATCTTGTCAGGGTATTCCCAGCATTTACAGTAAGAACATTTTAGGTACTCATTTTTGGTTAAAAGAGCTGAAGTTCCCTATAGAGCCATGGGAAGAGTAATTTGGACCGCTGAGATTATATATACTTTTGCCTCCCTATTTAGATGCCTTCCAGGTGCTTTTCTTCCTTCACTGATTGCATGAGGAGTCAAGACTCTCCAGCTGTGCCTTTAAAGTTAGGTGACATAAAGTCAGGAGCCGTTTCTGAAGGACAGTAGGCTACTAGTTTTGGTATCGCTGTACTCAGGAATCATAGGTGCAGGCTGCTACTGCTCCCTCTTCCCCCTGAAAAACAATAAATGGAATAAAAATGTACAAATACAATAAATTATGTTTTAAAAGCTTTTAAAATTACATTTTTAAAATATCTATATGTATGTATACAATTATGCATGCATGGAAATAATTCCGTAGAAATATTAGACTGAAGGGAAAATGAGTCCTAACATTTTCAGGTAATCCACAATATGGAATTCATTTCATAAACTATTCAGACTCCATCTCACAATGAATATGGGAGAAATGCCTTTTCTTCTTGGAGAGATTTCTTTCAATACATACTTGAAGGAGATGAGAGCTTAAGAAGCAACTTGTCTGGTGCTGTTTGATTTCCCCCTTTTGTACCGAGCATTGAAAAAGGCCTCGAGCAATCACTGTCATAGCAAAGCCCAGCAGCAAAGTGAAGGGCATCACTGCGAGTTACTGCTTTCATGTTAAGAAACTTGAAAATGGATGAAGGGCATTAAAGGATTTGCTCTATTTGTGAGACTGCAGAGGGCATTGCTTAACAGCGGTAGGCTGGAGCACTTGCACTGTGCTTTTAACTTCCCACTTTAAAGTACTCATCCCGGTGATCAGCACCCCTATCTTAATTGCTGCTTTAGCTGTAAGCTCCTGGATGTCTTGTTTGTCTCATTCCCCATCTCTTTCCCGATTTCTCCTGTCATGATCTTAGGTGCTAAGTTTTGAAACACAGCAAATGTACTGAGATTGCAGAGCAGACGGATCTGTACGTTACTTTGCCCATGTTTTGAACCAGGCATTAGCTAATGTCTTTGGGGTGGGACTGGCGAAATTTCCAATTTTTTTTATTGTGATGTGTGAACCAAAATCCAGATGACTCATTAGTAATTTTGTAATATTAATCAGGAATAGCCTAGCCTCTTAAATCCTTGTGTTTGGAACTAGCAATTCAATATGGTATTAAATATGGTTTATATTTAAATTCTGTGTTGGATTATCAGCAGAAGCCTGAAGAATCTTCTCTGGCAAAACCGGCAATTACCATGAAGCTTTTAGAAGGACATTGGACGCTAACTTTTGGGTTGTTTTTTTTTTTCATGGATATAGCCTAGAGGATCTGATAATTAATGAATAAGCTACTAATCATTGCAAAACACACATTAGATGATATGCTATAATAATGGAAGGCTTAATGCACAGCTCTCTGAAAGTCACTGCAAATCTTTTCACTGATTTGAGTGAGACTGAGACCAACATCTTACCTCAGTAAGACTGAAGATATTAAACAGCTCTTCACTCTTCAGGCTGTGGATAACTTCTTTTCTTCCTTTCCCTCATTTCGCTCATTTTGGACATTAAGGTTAGCTGCATTTTTGTTTAATATCAGTTTTGTTTTCAGGCCTTGTGTCTCAGGAAGCTTAGGCTGCCAGCAGTGCTGGGGAATATGCTATTTGTTTAAAACCAATCTATTTGTGTGGATGTCTTAAAGCAAAGCCAACAGTACAGTTCTGTAAAAGCTTGTTTTTACAAAATCTAAATTCCGAGGGAGCAAATCTGAGTTGAAAAGGTTCCTTTAAATCTCTGCCTTAACCCACCTGTGTCCCTTTTCCAACAAACCTGATTTTTACTGACTTCTCCTTGTTTGGGAAATGGCTGCCTATGTGTGAGCTTTCTGACTGCTGCAGGGCAGTAATGGGACGTCTCTCTGCTTTCTGCTGCAGAGCTGTTTTTAAGAAGGTTCACAGTAAAGCAGAGTCTTTTCCTCTGTCCTGCTTTTTCAGGCTGATTTTGAATCAGTTTGTGTGATTTTGTCCAGCCTTAGTAATGGTGTGTTTATTTTGCCCAATTTTTTTGCTTGATTTATGATGATGGGTTTAATCTGTGTCTTAGGGTGAGGGGAGACCCCCATGCATGATTTCCAAGGTGTCTGCAAAATGAAACTAAGAAAAGCAGCGGACTTAAATCTGAACTATGAGTGTCCATCCCTTCTTTGGAAACGTTTCACAACCAGTATACTGAAAAAGATTTCGAACGGCTGCTGACTGCAATACTCCTCTTACATCCATGCTTTTTGGCATGGGTAGGGATGACAAAAAGCCTAACAAGCAACCCCCTGTGCTCTGAATTTTTCTACATAAATCTAGACTCTGATTCTATAGTCCTATATGGACCTGCAGCAATTCATATCCGCTGAACATTAGTTCCAAGTAATTGCCATGGGTTCATTTCTGCTGGCTACACATGTGGAGGAAATGGGTGGCACAGAAACCGAGAACAGCTATCCTGGTACACAAGATCCTGTAGACTATATGCTGCCTTCTTGTAACTGGCTGGTTTTTAGGACATTAAGTGTATACCAGCACTTTTTCTGAGTATCAGCTGCAAGACAAATATAATCCATATTCAGTCTTCTGAATCTCCATTTGATTGCTGTGCATTCAACATATTAAACTGACCGTCATTGCACTAATCCTGAGGATGATTCAAGAACCTCTTCAGTTCAGTATGTAATAAAACCCATGCTGATATTAGGCTTCATATACTTTTATCTTGTAAATGGTTTGGGTTTCTGATGTGACCTTGACTATTACTGAAATCTGTATACAGGATGCTTTAAACTGCTCTTGTAATGGATGCACTGTAATTTCTGGGTGTTAATTCATGCCATTGACCATTCTGCAACAAGTGAAAACACAAAAATAGGGTGAAGGACGGGAGCTCAGAACCACTGTCTGCAGGGAGCTGAAGGTGTGTGAGAAAGTGGTTTCACAGGCTGCCAGACAACAGCCTAGTGTTAAAAATGTGGTATCCTGCCATGTTGGCTTGTCTATTGCTTTGTTTCATTTCCTAATATAACATATTGGGGGTGTTTTCCTTTTGCTCTGCAGGGTGCAATGCCTGCGTGTGGTCCAAAGGCAGGAGAGGCTGGGAAAACCAAATCATCGTTGTGTACCTTTTCGTTCTGCAGCACTCAAAAGCACCTAGAAAAGCTGCTGTCGGAGCAGAGAAAGCTCATTTGTTAAATGGCTGTATGTCTCGACTGCCATCATAACTACTACAAATATCAGTGCTATGGCCTTGAGGTGACAAGCAAGAAAAGACTGAATGGTATTTTATGAAATGATTTATTTTCACTAAGCTGAGTCCATCCCATGATTTTTTTTTAAGGGTGAACCACAGCACTCAGTATAGTGCTTCTCTGAATGGAAATAAAGCTACCAGAAGAATGATTTTCTACTTTTGTACTGCAAAACCTAGATTGATAGAGTATTTACTGCTTTTGACTTATTTTGCTCAGTATGCAGCCATTTAATTTATTAACTTGCTTATGGTTATTACTATGGCATTTAAACCAATTCACGGTAGATTTAATGAATTAGGTGCTAAGGCCTGTGAGTTCGTAGATATGTGAGTACCACTTTAACAGCACTTGCCGTGATGCATGATGTACTAGTCTACATTAAACTGTGGGCAGGGAAGCGTTCAGGAGAGATTTGGGATGCTTCAAAAGTTTTCTGTAGTCGATGTTATTTTATGTTTACACTAATCCATTTAAAACTTATTTTCTTCCAAACCCGGTGTTAGAGTAGGGAAAGATTATGAAGCTTCATGCAATTTCAAAACTGTTGCTGCAGAAAGCTTTTTTTTCTTTCCTTTCAGTGTTTGCATTGCAAAACATGACAGTCTGTTGAGATTTAAAAAAAAGAGCATGGGTACCCAGTTATGTATTCTTCTCCACTCAGCCTTTTGATCTCATCTGCCTTCAACATTTTCAAAGTGTTCCAATAGGCACACTTGAGACTGGGATCTCAGTTCTTCTTGCATTTAAAACAACTTTTCTCCACTGAAGTAATTTTGTATGTACAGAGATGGCAGAACAGAATTTAGTCCTTTGTGTATCTGTTTCTTTTTGGGTTTTTTTTTGTTAAATAGAGAACTAACGTGATGAGTGTCTAAGTTGCCTCACTAAAAAAAGGAAGTAAATTGAAGTCAAGGGATTGGAGTGAATGACAGGTGACTGAGATAAGCCTGAAATAGCAGCTTAAAAGAGTGACAGGGGAAGATTAAAAGATATAAATGAAGGCAACTGCCAACAACCCATAGAATCTAGGACACAAGATGATGTATAATAAAGAAAGTTGGGAGGGGAAAGCAATTCAGACGAGATGGGAGTGAAAGGGGAGCTGCCAAAGGATTTCAGTATTTTCTCCAATAAGAAAAAAAAAAAAGAAATTAACATTTTGATGATACTTGATGGGGAAGGAGAGAAAAGAACAAATAGGCTCCTGTCTGACAGAGAACTAAGGAAAGTGAGAAGGAAGGGAAGTGAGGTCTTTGCAATAAAAAGGCGAGTTCAGAGGGCTAAATGTTTATTCAGAATAAAATGGGATTATAGTCAGAACAATTTGAGGAGGCAGGACTAGGTGTAGTTCAAAGGCTGAGGCACTGGAGGCAACTCAGAGCTAATTTCTGCATACTCTGAAGTGGTGTAGCCAATAGTATTCATAAAGCCCCTCCTTCTTCCTCTGTTTTCATTGAGCAGTCTATGAGATGAGTGTTTCATAAATCAAAAAGTAATGTATATACTTTTGGTAATATGCTTGTGAAGACAAAACGTTCCACTGACACAAGCATAACAGTTGCTAAAATGGGATGCAAAGCAACAACAGGTGACAGATCTGAGGGAAAACCTTATCCCTCAGTGCAGCTCCTTCCTTCCTTTCTGCCTAGGCCTGAGAGCACACTCTAGTTAGAAACAGAATTAATGCTTTGGGGTAATTATTGACAAAAGGTGGAGATGACGGACCGCTTACTGACACACTGGTTTAGGCAGTTTTCTCAAAAGTCATCTGGGCACAGCCTTGGAACCACGTATCTCTCTGCTATCACAGCCCAGTGACTGGGCATCGTTTATAAGAATTATAGCATCGTACCCCACAGACCATCCTCATGTGACGCCTGACGCAGGATACATCCAGTGGTCTCCAGCGCAGATATTAACAACTACAGGAGGAGTTTTGTGCTTCTTTCTTACCCAGTGGAGAGGAAGGGGGACATTTCATCTCATCCTAGTGTAGATATTTAAAACAGATAAATGCATCGTTTTCTAAAAATGGCAGTCTTTCTCCATTGGCTACCGTGATTTAACTTCCGAAGTTAAGTGAGATTAATCCTTCACCAATAACTAAGCCTGGCTCTGTCCTGCCAGCCTCCTTGTCGCCGCATTGATAAGGTGCTGAGACCCCCCCCCCCCATCACTGCATCAGGAGATGAGTTCAGGACAGAGCGCCTTGTTCAGCCGAGCAATTTCCTAGTCCTTCAGCCTCCCACGTGGGGAAGTTCAGCTCCCTGTGAAGTGACTAAGCTTGTGCTAGGAATCACCTTTGGGGCTCACCTCTCTCTTTTTCTTGATTGTTAGAGGAGCCTATATCAGCTTAGCTTAGATGTTGTCTAGAAAAGATTTATCTTGCTGAACTTCAGCTAAGCGTACTGCATTTAGAGTCCATCTGAATTTGTATTTAAAATCCTGGTTGAAATCAAATGAAGCAGGTGTGTGTTTTCCTGAATCAAAGCCACAGCAGAAAGCGCTGCTTTTTTTTTCTTTTTTTAACTTTCACTTTCTCAAAGAACAGTGCCTAAATTTATCAGTAACACAATTATGTTCTCCTAGAGGTCATTTCTGTGTGTATCTCAGAGAGAGGGACTTTTATCTTCAGAAAGTGTATTTTAAAACAAAATTTGAATATTAAAAAAAACCACGAAGCTTTGCCATTTTCCTTATTTTAATCCTTGAAGTAGCTGTTATCATGAAGATGACTAATAATATGCTTTACTCCATCAGGGAAATGCCATGACAGCGACTTTACATTTGCCTCTGGAAATTCCTGCCTAAATTATCCTTAAGGCACTCTTCTGCTAACACTGATTGGCCTCTCAATTTCTGTGCTTTAAACATGTCCTTTTTTTTGTCTTCCAGTTACGGCTCTCTCTCAAGGCAAAGTAACTTAATATCATTAATCACCAGCTTAGTTATGGAAACACAAAAGATTTCTCATTGCTTTTATCTTCTCCAATTTTCGTATAAAATCAACAACTTAACAATGGATAAATGGGCATAGGTGTAATTTTGTACCGTGCTCCCCCGTAGCACTCAGAGCAGGACTAGACCCTTCCAGCCTAGTAAAGCACAATAAACTCAGAAAACGCCTGTTAACTCACAGATCTTAATTCAGCTTATTATGCTTGAAAACTCTACTGGAATGCCACTAATAAGGTCCAACTTTATCATGTACAGCAGATGGACACATTCATTTATTTATTGACTTTTTTATTTAAAAAATCATCACTTCAGAGCTTTAAAACTGGAATGCCTTTCAGTGAGTTATTTTTGGTAACTTTAAAGTCACTGTATCACATTGAAGATTAAAATGAGTACATTTTTTGGTTTGGGCATATAGAATACTTTGGGTTTAATTGCAGTTTTAGAGAAAGCTTTAATTTGTGATGATTTATTTCCTTCTGAACTTTGCCACAAAATCATTTCAAATGAATAAAATTCTATTTATTAGCTACACAGAAGTACTGGAGTGGAGGAGAAAAGAAATCATGTTGCTATCATACTCTTGACCATTACGGTTACCTATCAACTAAAATGTTTTTTCAATTTTAGCATTACCAACACTTGATTTTGTAGCTGACCATAGGAGGAAGGGGAAAATCATTGACACTAGTTAACCACTGACGTCTGATTTTGAAATCATGCAATATTAAATCTAGGCATTGAGTTTAAATCCCTTTTGTGCAGTTTTCAGTCTTAAAAGAGCATCATTCTTCTCCATTGCTCAGAATTAGTCTGTTCGTACCAATAAAGCATCACGATTCTGCCAAAGGCATTTTGCTGTATGTAGAAGGTGTTCAGCGTATATACTGTGTGTAACAAGTGGGTCATTTCAACCTGTACTTGGTTAAACCTGCTTCCACACAAAGCCTTGTTGGCACCATGTTAAGACCACAGAATCACAGAATAGTTGAGGCTGGAAGGGACCTGTCGTGGTTTAACCCCAGCCGGCAACTCAGCACCACGCAGCCGCTCACTCGCTCCCCCCCCACCCAGTGGGATGGG
>JAVKLA010000008.1:16936250-16955723 GCA_034782735.1 Sagittarius serpentarius | reverse complement strand
CATACTGAACTGAAAACACAGCGCTGTACCAGCTACTGGGAAGACAATTAACTCTATCCCAGCCGAAACCAGGACAGACCTCTGAACGTCATCTGGTCCAAACTCCGCTCTCAAGCAGAGCCACCTGGAGCTGGTTGCCCAGGACCATGTCCAGACGGCTTTTGAGTATCTCCAAGGATGGAGACTTCACAGCCTCCCTGGGCAACCCGTGCCAGGGCTCCGTCACCCTTGCAAGGCCAGAATAAAAGTGGAAAAAAAACCCCTGCAGCACCTAAAATTAAGCAAATCCAACAGAATTTTAAAAAAATTTAGTATAGCATTGCATGTCTTGAGAGTGCTTTTTAAAGCACGAATGAACATGCTTCCTATTTGAGATTGTGCTTGTATTAGTAAAGTTCATTTGCGTTCGGTTTCTGGCTCAGCAACAAAACAAAATCCCGCAGTTTGGCTTAGGAGATACAGTAGAACACAAGTAAAAAATAGTAAAATTATTTAAATGTGAATGTGAGAGAAGGAGGGGGAGGAGGTGCTCCAGGAGCCAGAGTAGAGATTCCCCTACAGCCCGTGGAGAGCCCACGCTGGAGCAGGCTTATCCTGAAGGGATGAAGAGGACCATGGAGAGGACCCATGCCTGTGCAGTTTTTGAAGGACTGTATCCCGTGGGAAGGACCCCACACTGGAGCAAGGGAAATGTGTGGGGAGGAAGGAGCAGCAGAGAGGAGCTGTTACGGACTGACCGCAAACCTCATTCTGCATCCCCCTGTGCTGCTCGGGGAGCAGGAGGAGGTAGAGGAGTTGGAATGAATAAATGAAGTTTAGCCTGGGAAAAAGGGGGGACCAGCGGGAAGGTGCTGTTTTAATTTTGTCTTTGGTTCTCACCATCCAACTCTATTTTAATTGGCAATATATTAAATTAATCTTCCCCAAGTCAAGTCTGCTTTGCCAATGATGGTACTTGGTAAGTGATCTCCCTGTCTCTGTCTCAACCCATGAGGTTTTTCATCTTATTTTCTTCCCCGTCCTGTTGAGGAAGGGGAGTGAGAGAGCCGCTGGGTGGGCGTGTGGCAGCTGGCCAAGGTCAACCCACTACGACTATATTGCCTGCAAAGTCACGTTGTGAGCCAAGAGAAGACACAGGGTCAGATCCTTACCTGATGAGATTTGGCAAAGGTTGCTGGATTTCAACAAGGTGATTCTGCTGACCTGTGATTCTTAACGTCACGCATCGTGCAAACAGCGATACTTGGTTGTGTTTGGAACAAACTACATGTAAAAGTCCCGAGACTCAGGAGATGCAAGTTTGGGGTTTTGTTGTTTTTTGGGTTTTTTTTAGCTTGCTGCAGTAGTTATGTATTGGAAGGCTAGACCTATTTTTGTCTGCACAGCAAACAATCTCAGATCTGGCCTGTGGCCTGTTGGATATTAAATTACCTGAGCCATTCTCCTGAATAAAACCTAATACCATTCTGGAATTTGCTCTTTTCTAATTGAGCTCAGAATCAACATAGTAGGATACTACTTTTCAAAATGAAGTGCAAACACACAAGTGAGGAGCAGTAATGAATTTTTTATTCTTCAGCAAGAACCTCTCTCCCTCCCACCTGCCTTCTTTCAGCTCCTCCATGTGTTCTTTTCCCCCGGAGATTTAAGACACCATAAATAGTAACCTTTTTTTCCCTGGTGTTATCGTTTTGTCATTGCTAGATTTCTTCAGTTGCTGAGTTTCTGTATGTGGCGGACAGCTAATAGCTGTTTTTTTCAATAGAGACCTCTGAAAGCATCTGAAAAGAAATGAAATAAGTAGTAGCTTGAAAAAAGGCATATAATAGGAAGGGAGAGCGGAAAACAGGCCAGTCAAATGCAGAATGCATGCCAGCTATCACTACTGCAAAAAGAGCAGCAGCATTAACTAAAAACCACCCCCTCTTGTTCTGCACAATCGCTGACCTTACATGTTGCTTTGAAGAGTCATGCGGGCTCGGGGATGAATTTGCGTGAGTACAGTAATAGCAATTGCACTTGGAACAGGGAAAGCTGCATTTCTTAGTTCACCTCTGGAAGCTGTATCACCAAATAAACCTACCGTGCACACACACGAGAAGGTGGTGTGAAGTCTAGGTTCACCTGAAACTGAGCTTCCGTCACCAGTTAGCTTCTGAAACTTCTGCTGCCCGTCTGACCTTCCTGGGTGTGCTCAGCTAAGTGCCATCAGAAGAGCAGCTTTGGTAAGCAAGGACCTGATACTTTTTTTGACACTGAGGGGATAAAAAAAAGCCAGGGCTAGATTATGATCAGAGCCGGCACATTGCACAGAAGTGACAAGAGATATCCAGATCTTGACTCTGTCCTCAGTTTAATAAGAACCACAGAAAGGCCTGCAGGACACTTCATGGTCCAAGTAACAGAAATTGATCTGGACTATTGAACACAGAACAAGGTGTGTACTTTTAGCTTTCCAGGGCCTTATATTTCCCCAACAGCATTTTAATGGTTCCATATGTTAAGGCTGTCTCTAGCTGTATGGATGTTACCCCCAAACTATTTGTTTCACAGTCATTTTGGCATGTATTTCATGTACCTATTGTATATAAGTCAGATATGTACTAGTGTGCTTTTCCTTCCTCCTTTTAACTGATAGGACATCTCTGGGCTGTATTGCCAACATTTAACATGCTTTCAGGAAAGAATTGTGTCTTCTCAGTAAATTCCCACTTATTACACTTTTTAAGTTAGAGATCCACAGAACTTCATAGAACTTAAAGAACTCCTCTTGTTCTATAGTCATGCTGGTATTGAACCCTCTGATAAACATCTGCTTTTGTGGCTGGGATTCATCCCCCTGGGTGCAGAGATCTCAGAACTGAATACCCAGCTGTGAGTTACACATTCTGTCAGCTCCTTTTACTTTCTATGGAGGGAAACAGATTTTTTAAGAGGGCAATTTGTGAGACCTGTGTTAAATATTCCCAGAAGACGTTCCATGTCATCCTAAGAAAGATATCAGAAGGCTTTTGGAAGAGGCCTTGCTTTTCTCCATAAACTATAGAGGGTGAAGTGTTAAAAACTATTATTTACCCTTCCTTCAGACATTTGAAAGTGAAAAAAATCTGTGTGTCAGCATGTATGAACACTTCTAAATTTTGTTTACACAACAGCATAAAGGCACAGTGTAAAGTAAGTATTCAGGGTCAGAATGGTAGCTATTTCAGCTAGGAATCATCACCCACGAATCTCACAAAAACACACCTGGACCCAAACCTTTCAGTTTAAGTAAAGCATTCATTTGTCAACTCATTTAAAAAATATTTTCTTTCCTTTTTTTTTTTTTCGTGCTGTTATTTGAGACTGCACTGGAACACTGGTGGCATTTTTAGCAGTAAGGAAACAAGAACAACTGGATGATGGTCATTCTCCTACCCATTTTTTTTTTTTTTCAGTTATTACTACAGTGTAAGTTCAGAGAGGGTGCAAATGCTGTAATATGTATTTCTGCTCTTGTGCTGGAACTTGCACACACAACCTGCTGGGCATCCTTTATTAAACTCTTTTAATAGACTGAAGCAATTAATTTCCATGCATCTGGTAAAACGCTGCATTTGTTCCAGGCCAGATATGGTCTGTGATTCATAAAAATACTTTTGAAGAGCAACTTTTGTCTTTGGGACTGAGTCAATTTCCCTCAAACAATAGGAAAACACAAACAACAGGAATTCCAATAGTTAATTTTATGCATTAACTATTATAACATAGCTCTGTCTTTAAGTAATAATTGAAGTTGTGTTGTACAATCAAATACTGTTAATGTATTCTCATTAGCCATGTAGCTGTAGTGGATTTTGTTTCATTGGTGGCTGACTATGAGAATGTGCTGCATTAGCTGGAAAAACATGTTGACAGCTGCAGGATCTATGGAAGAATACAAATATGCATCAATCAAATTTAGATTCACAGGCTTGAATATTATGCACAACAAAGCCCATGCTGAGGAATTAAAATAAGATTGAAAGAAATTCTAAAGTCAGAGTGAGATTACCAAATGAGTTTTTTCCCACTAGTTTTCTTTGCAGCCTGCGCAGAAAAAAATAATTGGCAAATTTCAAAAGGAGATATTTTTCCAAAATAGTATTTAAAGGCTTCTTTTACTGAGATGCAGCAGTATCAAAACTATTCATGGGTGAAGAATTAAAGAGAAAAAGTAAGAGCAAGGCAATTTGCTTTTTGATAAGATATGAAGAAAAAAAAGGCATTTCCCATCTTTTGCTGTTTTGAACTCTGCTTGTTTCCATGAGATCACCTGTTTATGAAACAAAAAATGAGGCAGTGTGGAAGAAACCAGAAAGCTTTTCCAGTGCAGTTCCAGATGCCTGATGCAGATATAAACACTCTGTAGCACGGATTTCTTGAAGATGATCCCCAAGTTAGGCTTGGAGGACCTAGAAGTTTTGAGTAGGGATTTTGCTGAATGTAAGTTCAAGGATGTGTTATGTAAATTCGATGTATATGTGTAGTGCATGGAGAAAACTGCTTTATTATTATTATTATTAACTGACATAGCTGCTTCAAGCTCACTTATTGGCAGTGTCACAGAAGCTGATTGTGTTCTTTGGGAAGAACGAAACATGCAGATGGTCTAGGGGAGCAACGTATGATACTATGGATGGAAGAAATAGCTGTTTAATATTTGCTGTAAGATTTTTTCTGTTGACATGCAGGCAACACGTGGGAGGGGGTGTTCAGGGAAAGAAGGTGGAGATTTTCTGAGAAGTATCAAGCTACCATTAGTGAAAACTCTTGTGAATCTTCAAAGTATCAGAACAAGAAAAGACGCAACTGAAGATGTGTCGAAGAAACAGCTTCACCATTGTCTTATACAACTCTGTATGTGTGAATGTGTAAAGAAAACAATAAAAGAAAAGATAAAATCATCAGAGATGACCTTGGAAATGGTAGGAGCAGCAGAACAATTGTTCATGCATAGGTGTTCTACAAGCTGCCCTCTAGTCCTTCTGCTGGTGGAGGCAAGACACCATCCTATCCAATTTGTCATTGTTATTTCATCTCTTGGTGTTGCCTGTACTTGCCTTCAGGTGGTACTTGCTGAGGCCTGTTATTTTTGAGCAGATACCAATCCTACATGCAGTCAGGGTGAGTAAATGCGTAAGAAAGATAAACAGATCAGTCATTATTTGAAAACATAAGCACCATTTTGTCTAGGCCCTGATAATGGCTCTTCTGCCACCTTGGCATGCTGCAGAAGGGCACGATGGCACGTGTCCCCATGCAGAACTGTCTCACTCCAAGCTAAGCGCTGAACAGCTCGGGTTCTCTCAAAAACGCAATTCAGGAGGGATTTAAGCTGTCCTGGGATAGTGAAGCTGTTACTCAATATGGACAGCACAGGACATGTGGTCTTCTCCTACTCTAGATATGCCCTATGTATTTGGCTTCCACCACTTGGGCTATGGCAGAGCCAGCTGTTCAGGCCATCTTGAAGGCCAAGCAAGCCAACTGAGAAAGAGACAAACTCCTCTACTTCTAGTTGTATCATGATAGTCCCTGAACAATCAGTTTCTTCAGCAATCATATAGCAGAATGGTGCTCAATATGGGACACCCATAATCTGCCACCTGCTTCTGTAAGGGGGTATCTGCAAGAACACATAGCCTCCATCCTTAATATTTTGGGAGCAGTCAGGATGTATGTACAAAAACTTTTGGAAATGCACATACTCTTGCCAAAGGCAAAACTGGCAGAGGATGGGGAGAGCTCATGCAATAGAAAGTACATAGCAACCATTTCTGTCTCTCCCCAGCTCGCGTGAGAAGTGAAGTACTGGTCCTATTTTGGCATTCTTGGCAGTAGCACACTAAACTGTGCAGGAGAGGAATGAGAGAGGAAAAGGGAAGGAGGCACAATAAAAAGACTTCAAGAATAGTGATTAGCTGCCTAGTTACCTGAACCAGCCGAGTTTCTTTTTTTTTTTTCCTGGTGCTGGATCCTGCTCTTCTTTCTCTTCTCTTTTTCTTGAAAACCCAATTCACAACTGCCTATGTTCCCACTCTATCACACTTGGCCTTTGGTCTTTTCTAGATCCTATGGAATGCCCTGTAGCTCTACATGATATTTTCTATTTTATGTGCTTTTTCCCAACTCTAAGTCATATTTACTATTTTACATGCTTTTTTTCCCCAGCTCAAAGCATCTGAAATTTCAGTTGGCTGTGGTATATCTCACCGAAGTGGTATTTTTCTAGCACAAAAATAAGTAAATGGGATGTGGTATGAGAACATGAGGGAGAGCTGAAAAGGGGAGAGACTGCTGAGTTAGTGTTGAATGAATTTATATTTTGTTAAAGTAGCCAAATCTGATGCAATTTCATCAAATTTCTGTAAGAAAAGTCTGGATCCTCCAGGGTCCTGCCTGAAGTTAGGTGAGTTCAGAAGGTTTCAGAATTACAGAACTGATGATTGTTCCCTGTATTCAGCACAGTCACGGATTTCGGAAAAGGTCTGCACAGATGTAACATAGGGGCTTCATCAAAGTCTATTGCTCCAGGTTGTCTGATGCACTCGCAGTTCTGAAAGCGAGTATGTTTGCAGTCGCTAGGTCAACAGGGAGAAGCAGGTCTGAGTCCTCAGGAGAGGTAAGGTGCTGTTTTGTCTTTCTTTCAGGTTTGTCTTTTACCTGGATTATTCTCTTTCAGCCAGTTGTCCGAGAGTCCAGACAAATGGTTTTAAAGCACTGCTCTCTCTCTCTCCCTCTTTCTCTCTCCCTCTCTCTGTATCTGTGTCTGTACCTATATCTGTCTATAAATTTTTTGGGGGTTTTGTCCTTTGTCACTTTGGATCTCATGCTGTTAGCACAGGTGCAGGAGTCACTTACGTGCTGCTGCGAAGTCTGCAGAGACCAATTTTATTAGCGGCCAATCTGCTTTTCCTGGCTGCGTTGACCTGGCTCCCTCTAAGGTGCTGAATTTCGGAGTATCCCCATGCAATGCAGAATACAGACTTCCCTCTGTCTAGGAGCTCGTGTGGCTTTTAATTGGTCCAGTTTCTGGTACCAAAATGAATGAGCACTGCAGTTTTTACATAGCCTGTAAAATCCAGGCACTATTTGGATTAATGACCATTTGTGCATGTGTGTATCATGAGCAGCACTTTTACCTCAGCATTTTCAATGCACTTTTATACTTGGGATTCACTTGGCATTTTATAATATGGTGTCCTGGTTTCGTCTGGGACATATTGCCATGCCGACTAGTAGAGGATTGTATTCTCATTCATACAGAGAAAATACAATTACAGTTTTTGAGGCAAGATCTTTTGAGCTTAACTTTAATAACATTCTGTTATTTCCCTCCCCCCTAAATTCTGAAGCATAAATATCAAAGTTAAGCCTGATACTTAATATTGTCCTTCTTGCTTAATATTAAGCTTCCTCTCTCCACCATTCATACATCCCACCTCTCAGTAATATATTCTTGATTTTGGTAGGAAGATTGCAACCATGTGCCTTAAAGAACCTTTGTTACTGTATAATTTGGGTGTAAAGAAATGAAAACTTTCTTTAAGAAATTGTCCATTTTTGAGAAGTCGTGGGTAGAGCTCAAAACTAGTCAGCAAAATTTAATTCCTAATTGAGTTAAAAATTATTATAAAATATTCACCAGTGAATGTGTACTATTGATGCTGAGGTCTTTGCCACTTTTTAGACAAATTTACAATTCAGTACCTATTATTTCTACAGACAATCTAAAAAAAAATAGCAATGTGAAAAAGTTAAAAAAGCTTTACAGTGCATATGCTCTCATTATATAGTCAAATTTATTTTGTTTAAAAAGGGAATTCTTGTATTTCTTAAGCCTGTAATTATGATCAAAATACACAGGCCTGGTTTATCTGAGATAAACAGGAAATTGACACATTGTGAGACCTTGTAAAAGGGCAAAGGAGATTTTTTTTCGAGACGATTCAGACAGTCGTGGTCATTCCCACATGGATTTCACTTGCTCTCAGACCCAACAAGCACAAAGACACATGTCCGAGTGGTTTGCCCAGGGTCACTTGTGTGTGGCAGGGAAAAGGGACACCAGCCCTTGAGTCCTAATCATGTCACCGTGCTCTTTTCTGGCAATGATAAACTATTTTTTTTCACTCTCTTTATAACCCACGATGTGATTCTTTTGCCTCAGAATCTTTCTTTCTTCAGCCTGCCTAAAACACAGCAGTTTTCTCAGAGTTTCCTCATTTTGGGTCTCCTCACAGCTATACTCAGTCTTCCAGCTGGGATAAGAGGAAAAGGAATAGCACACACACTGTGGTGTCACTTTCCTGTTGTCAGCACACAGGTCTTCTGCTGAAAAGTCATCTGTGCAGTGGCTTTATCAGATCACAGACCTGCTGGTCTTGATGTGAATAACGATGCTTTCCTGAGTTTTAACCAGTCTATTGCTGTCAGTCACGTCCTTGGTTATTAATACATGCTATTATTTTAACCTTTGTTCTATATTGAGTCCTTCTGGTGCTTTCGCACACAGGTATTTCCATAGTTCTTCATTCAGACTAATCAATATTTCTGTTAAAATTTCTGCGAGTGAATGCTTTGGATCCCTCTCGCTAGTTCTGACCTTCATTGTCTTTTTTCGCAGTATTCATTTTCTCTGTTCCATTTTCTCTAAAACTCCTTGACCCTTACTATACACCTAGTCTTTATGGCAGCTCACCTAAGTAAGTGCATGGTTTCAGGCATCCTCTTTATTCCAGTAACTGATAAATTCCCCCCCTTCCATCTAACCGTTTCACCCGATGTCTAGAAAATTTTCACCTGGGTAAACTGCAAAAAGCTGAAGTTAGCATGGCTTACCTGGAACGCCCCTTCTCTGTCTTTCAGGGGCTTTCTTAGCCTGATGTGTCTATGCTGATGCAGTGCTTTTTCCTCTTCAGCATGTTTGATATCTCCCATTTCTTTCCTTTCCTCATGTCAAATATCTCAGTTAACCCTCTGTGTCTCCTCGTCCCAGTTACTATTCCTCAGCATCCCAAACACATGCTTTATTCTATTTAAAATGCAGCTGTTCAACACATTTACACTGCACGCTTAATTACCTTTACCCCGCACACTTATTTGATCAGAACAGAAAGGGAGGCCATTGCCAGCTTGACATGAATATAAGATAACAAAGAAATTATTTTTGTTACCCCTTTTCTTGTCACCCACTGGTTTGCTAAGAGACTGTGAGAAATGCAGGGCAAGAACTCCCTGATTTTTATTTGCCTTAACAAAAATCATATAGTTACTACCAGTGAATACACAATACTTACATCTTTTTGGAAGGCTCTCCACTTAGTTAAGATTATAATGTCTTTGCAACAGGACACTTCTTTCTGGGAGTGGAATGACTGTCCCCTGTTTCCCCCAGGCCTATTGCAAAGCAAACACAACCTTTATTTTTTGTGATTTCTCCATTTTTTAAGAAACCGTTGCAGAGCTCCAACTATTAATCAGAATTTTAACTCAGTCCCAGCATAATGAGAATACACTATTCACAAATTATCCCAGAATCTTTTCCACAAGATATTTGTGGTAGATCTAACATTGGAGCACAAGGTACTTTATATATCTCTGTTAGGATTACAAAATAGCTATCATCTTTTGGCTCAGAATACATTTATGTCCCTGGTCCTACACATCTTTATATGAAATTATTTTATGTTAAACTTCACAACAAATGCATTTCTCAAATCCATATATTTAGAGTCTAAATAGATGGGTGCCAGAAAACAGGATATATATATAAAAAAGAGTGGCATCACTATAATATAATAAAACCACCTATAATGTCTTGGAGAGTTCCAGCTGTAGTTGGGAATGCCATTGGTACTTTTGAACCATCTTTTCTTTTAAGCTTCGCAGTCCAAGTAGATGTAGTGAGCATCTTGCAATGTAGGTGATTAAACTTAAAGAGGTCAGGTAATCTCTTCTATTCAATGGATAAAATATCATCTAGCTCTGCCTTTAGCATTTCAAAGTAGTTACCGTCTTGTTTTTTTATAGCTGTATAATAAAATTCTGAAGCAGAAAATAACAGAGGGCTGTGAAAACAATTATATTTTCTGCAAACTAATAAAACCACTGACAAATAGAATACGTTAACAACTGGATCATTAATTACTTTAAATTATCTTAAAATGTTTAATAAAACAATATTTTTCCACAATATCACTGTTTGTCAGATGTTCTTGTGTGTTCAAAATAAGCTGTTGATTTAGTGCTCGTGTATAGTGTTTACTGGGTCTCCCTTGTTCTGGATCACCAGGAACAAGAACAGTTAGTTTTGTTGTACAGGATTGTATCACTACATGATGTGATAATCATGTGTTTTATCCAGTAGCAACTTTAATATGGACCATAATGTAAACAATGCCCTATGCATTGTGCAATGTTCTGAGTTTGTATTTGCAATTAGGGTTCTGCAGACAAAGTCCAAATTTTGAAAAGGCTCCTGCTATGAATTCACTGATTTGTTCATGTACCCCAGCAAATAGTCTGCCAGTGTGAACTGGCATGCCTCCGTGTCCACGTCAGTTGTGGGTCTTGTCATTTCAATGCAGGTGCACCAAAGAGACTGTGGATAAAATGAAAGCGGAGAAGACGAAGAAGGGAAACTTAAAATAATGAAAAATCTTAAAGGACTTTGATCATCTCTAGCATTGCTACTTCACACATCCCACCAGTAGTTCTATATGCAGTTACACTCAACTGCACAAAAAACCTATTTAAATAACTGAAAATAAAGGAAGAAAATTAGAAACATTCATTGAAACCACATTGAGTTACACCAACTGTGTCTATGTCCTTTTCAGCTTAATTTATATGCAAAACATTGGAAAGGCGTAAAGTCACAGAACTACAAAGCAAATGAAGACTCTATTATATTACCAAGGAAAGCTGGATACAATATTTTTGATGAATACAACTCTTCGTTGAAAAGCTGTTGCTTCAGCAAAACAGAAATAGTTACTGGAGACGTACGAATTCTGCAAAGATTTTAATGAGGAAGTATTTGATGGAGGGCAAAAACCAAACCAAGTAGTTATTTTTATTTTTGGCAGGAAAAAAGTTGAATATATATGTAACTGGATGACCAGAGAAAAAAAAATGGCAATGTATGTGGGAAAAAACCAATCCTATCATTGCATAAAATGATAGGCTCTGAAGTGGTCGTTACTGCTGCAGATAAAAACCCTGGGGTTATGACAGATAGTAGACAGCATCATCTTCGTACTAGTCAAAAAGGAGATCAAACGCTAGGAATCATTAAGAAGGAAATAAAACCCAAGGGAAAACGATCATCTTGCTGCTGTATAAACCCGTGTTTTTTTCCACAGCCGATACACTGAGTGGAGGTCTGGTCCCTCCATCTTTTAAAGGATATGTTACAATTGGAAAAGGCTGAGAGAAGGAGAGTGAGAATAACTAAAGGATGGAGAGTGCCAGTACAGGCTGGCAGAGGTCTGCAGACCTGTGAGTGGCACGGGAAGGGTAAAAGACTGTTTGCTCTCTCTTCTAGCGTGAGAACAAACCACCACGAAATGCAACTAGCAGTAGCCAGATTTAAAGCAACGGTAAGGAGCCAGTTCTTTGTGAAATGGGTAGTAGACCTGTAAAACGCCTTGCCAGAGGATGCAGCCCTTTGTGGCTGTGCATCAGGTGATCTTTGCACAGACAAATGTGCATCTAGCTGGTTTTATGAACAGTTACAGTGACTATCCAGATTACTGCAAATCCTGCTATTTGGCTTTTGTTGGATCAGGTCCGTTATTTTGCAGACCTCAAATCCCATTTGAGATTGATTATCTATTCCAATTCTTTTTAGTATTACAATGGAGTAATTTGTCATTGCTCATATTTGATACCTTCCGTTTTCACGGTAAGATGTCACGCACGCCGCTTGTATTTTCAAGTCTGTCTGAGTTGTTCATAACTGTGGTGATAGCGTTAGAGCAGAGTCAGGAGGTCAGGACAGCTGGCTTCTGTTTGCAGTTTAATCACTGAGTTAAGGAAGGCGAATTACTCTCTTATCTGCACTGAACAGTTTCCCTATTTGTAGATAGGTGTAAGAATAATCCTCAAAGTGGGAGAACAGAGCTGTGCTGTGCCCTCGGGTCTCTTCCTGTGCTCTTAAGATACGCTCACTGCTTCTAGGGGAAGAGGATTTTATTTAGAGCCCGTGCAGAAGCTATGTGGAAAATGCTGCTCCTGCAATACGCAGGAGCTCTGAGCCCAGCTGGGGCCACGATATGCTGCGCCCCGCTGCCTCGGGAAGGCGATATATGCCCTGAATCGGGCACCCCATGGCAGCGAGGGGGGTCACACAGCTCTGCTGGCCTCCCCAGGACCCCACGGCTGCTGGATACCTCTGACCAGCAGTACCTTCCCGTGGTGAAAGGCCGTGGGTCCTGGGTGGCCGCTTGAGCTGCGTGGGGCTGGGTGTCTCTCTGCCTCTCACAAGGCCGGCGTCCCGCTCCCATGAAAGAGAGCCATTTCCCGGGCCTGCTGGGATTTAACCCATTTTCCTCCCCCTGAAACAGCACTGAAATAGTTGCTTCTCACACATTATAGGAGCTGTAATGAGCCTCCCATACAAAAGCTTAAAACTCTACTGTAATAAGTCGACATACGAAAGGTGGATTTGATCCAATGATCCGAAATAGAACCAGATAAATGGGAAGCCCTTTTATGATTATCAGAGCCCCAGGGATACAACTGACACCTTTCTGTTTTTCTTTCTTTCTCTTTCTGTCTTTGTCAGTAAGCTATAAACCTCTTGCTGAGCTGTAAAAAAAATCAGCAAGGGCTGAAACGAAAAAGGTACTGCAGCTGTAAAGCAATTTAAAGAGTGCCCTTGGTTTCAACAGCCAATCCATTACAAATTCCCTGGATATTTTTTCACTCCATTCTTGGGAAACCACACAAAATTTTACTGCAAACTCACAAAATAGATTTCAGTAATTGTTAGAATTTCTTTAAGCTAATGGATCTTCCTGGCTAACTGGGTTTGATAGCTTGCTGGCCTTGGGTCTGAAACGGTGAATAGAGCGGAGTCAGTAAGATAGGCAGTATTTAAAGGACAAGAGCCTGAGAGAAGTTTTGCTCCGAACAAAGCAGTAATAGGATGCACCGTATGCAGGCCTTCCAGTTGAAGATGTACTGAAACAGCAGCCCAATACGTAGCTGTTTTCTGCATCCTGAACCCCTTAAATGATCACACCGAACTGTTCGAAGGACCACACTTATCATTCCTCCTAGGGTGTCCCAGGTCTTACAGGCAGGTATGAATTTTGTTCTAAGAGAGCATCCAACATGCCATAAACTTTGCTTTCTTTTCTAAGTTTTCAGTAAGTATGAACTTTTTCCTAGGTTTCATTGTTTTTTCTCCTATGCTGAAAATTCCTGTACAATCTACACTGACTCTCCAAGGCTCCGTGTGACTCGCCAGGTAGTCGCGATACTGGGAGACGCTGACCGCACACTCATTATCACAGCCAGTATGTCTTAAGCTTGGAAACAGACTGGTGAAAAGCATCATAGAGAAATCAAACCCTAAATCTTCTGGAATTTCTTTAGAAAGATGCATAAATCTTGAAACAGTAGCTATGTCTGAATTAAGCTGTTCACAACTCCAACTCTAATCCATCATTTCCCAAATATGCATGTTTCTTCAATTATTTAAACAAAACACCTCAGGGGTCTCAGGATATACCAAGCAGTATCTCAGCTGTGAGCAAAAGATTCAGAATTACTTATCAGTGGTGACAAAGAAGTCTAAAAGTCTTATATCTGAGGAGTTTGGAAATGTTTGCTGAGCACAGAGAAATTACAAGTATTGTAGTCTTTAAGCATTTTGATTTTGGTTTTGGTGGTTACAGTTCTTCATATGACTGCAATTTAGTGGTGTTCAATGCTAGTGATCTGCTGAAGGGGACTCTTAAGAGGCTTGTTACGGTTCTTCTACCAGACTGAAGATGAAGACAGAGTGATGGCCTTGCTTCTGAACTGGAGAAAGTCCTGCAGCTCATCTCTAGGCTACTACTTAATCACATTACCAAGACAGGTACACATATTACTGAGGAGCCAATGTGAAATGAATCAAACAGAACTGCAGTAACCCAGAGTCTTCAGACAAATTCTCAGCAGAAACAACTATGAGCGGTCCTTTACAAGGTCTCTTCCTCTATGGACTGATCATCAATCGGAAGTAAGAAGTTTGATTCATCTGTGAGTTATATTCTGGTTTCAAAAAGGGACTTCACATCCAGGAGTGCTTTCAGATCCCACTATAGTACATGGGGAGAGCCTGGTGAATCAGAATGGGAATCAAAGTGGAGACCAGCCTGTAGGTGACTCTAAAAGCGGCAAATGAAGCAAGAGGTAAGTCTGGAGCTGATGCGCTTTTACCTGACATGTCTTCACATACACAAACCTTGTTCTTTCATAAGCAGCATTGAAGTCAGTCATCAAACAGCCCATGGGGCAAGGGATACAGCAGAGTCCTCATGGTCTTTGTGCTCCATCTCTGATGCAATGGATCTTGAAGTAATTTGTGCACAAAGCTTGCAGTAACATTGACTGATTAAAGAATGGGAACAAATACGAACATGTTCTTGCAAGGTCTTTCCCTCTGTGTACTCACTGTCAGCTAGAAGAGTCTACTGATGTAAGGTAATCTCAAGAAGACATAGGAAGTAGACCTCAATCTCCCTTTCCTTGGATATGTGACTTAGCTAGTGAGCTCTCTGTAGAAATTTGGTGTAGAGGCTGAGGAGAGAAGGTAGAAACAGCAGTATTTTAAAAAAAAAATATTGCCACTGTGTAACGCATCCATACATCTATGATTGATAGTTGTTTTCAGCGTACACTTCCTGAATGGAAATGATTACTAGATACCCCTAGGGGAACAACTAATTTCTAGACCCTGAGTGATTCTGGACATAATCTGCCAAACCTCATGGAGCGTGAGGCATGGGCAGGGAAAAGCTCAATTGCTGAGCAACTCCCACTTTGAAAACACTGACTCTTCCAAGACTTCGTAGCAGCTAAACAGAGACTTGAGAACTGCAATTTTGAACTTAGAGAGCCTGAATTCTGCATAAGTTCTGGCCTCTTTTATTTTCAAATGAAGTTCGTGTCAAATGATAGCTATTCACATTCTCAGAAAGCTCCTACTGTGAGATGGCTGCTTTCCTGGACAGTACTGGGGAACAAAAGTCTTTAAAGTTAGCAGAATGACTGCTTAAAACTTCCTGGTCTGAACTTCAGCTAAACCTGCATTCTCTGGGCATCTGGCATCAGAAGCCTGTGACATGTACTTACCCCTAGCTTATCCTGTCCGTGCCATGGGTTACCACCCCTATTATCATCCACAGGTGGATTTCTTTGACTTTCTACCAATTTACTTTTCAGAACACAAAATAAAAATTGCCAGCAAAAGCCAATTTTAAATGGTTCTTGCCCTTTTGTGATTCTGTCCTTCCTGCAAATCTGAGCGAGAATTTTTGGGGTTAAAGGAAAGATTTTTACAACTTTATTGCTGTGTAGCATGCAGTCCATAAAGTTTAGCATGAGCAAATGAAGGACCTTTTTTTTATTAGAGATATCTGTTTAAATATTGGCAGCACATCACTAGACAGCATGCACCTTTCCTTGATCTTTGCAGTATATTTGTAAAAACAATGGTTATTATTGTAACACAGATTTGTAAGCCAAATTTATTTTCTATATTTAACTATGAAGTGTCCCCTCCAGGGAAGATCAGATTAACAAGTTAAAATATGTTATTTCTAAGCACTTTGTTACTGACAAGAAAAGGTCTTGTAGAGCTTGGCCAACTGTTAGTATTGTTTCTATATACAATTGTCTTAAATATTCACCCTGACTGTTTGAAAAACTCACAGGCAATGTGCTCTGCCACCAAAGGATCTATTTATTAATTGAAATTTTCTTGGGAGAATTCAATCCTAAAGGATGAATCGCTGTGGCTCAGAAGAGGGCATTGTGAAAGACAGATAAAAGGGAATCAGTATATATGGTTTTATCAGAGAAAAGAAAGGAAGTCTGATTGCTTTTCTCGTTGGAACAGTAACTATTTAGGGGCATTATTACTGAAATAGCAGTCCGGTTTATTTCAGGCTGACTGGAGTTGTTTCAAAGGCTCAGAATTACTTTTTTTCATCACTTTCACATAGTTCCAGTTCACACTTGGGCAGCTGCTCTTGCTTCGTGCTTATTCGAGACGCAGCCTCACTTTCTTGTTTTGTTGGGATAGCTTTCATAAGCCTTTCCCGTTGAAGCATCATCTTTTTTATCCAGCAAATGGAATATCCCAGCATGTGTTCTGACAGCTAAAAAAGACAAAAATCTCCCGGTGATGCATTTGCAGACACAGTCCCTGAGACAGTTTTTCTACCTTAATGGAATAGCTAAGGTCATGATTACAGCAGGGCTGAAAGGTCAACCTGGTGTTTCCATACTGGTACAATTACATTGGTTACAAGAAATAGCCGCTTTTAATGAACTAGTACATATGGAGACAAAATAAACGTATTTTGTAAGCAACTAAGAGGTTAAATACTGCTGCCCAACTTGCATTTCTGTATGATCTCTATGTCATTGTTTCCTTGACTAATGATACTGTTACAGCATAAGTTAGAAGAGAAAATCCTTTTTTCCTATTACAGTTCTGTAAATAAGTCAAGGAAATGGTTTTCAGCTGTATGTTTAATAGCAAAAACAGCAGAAAATGTGCACAGCGCCAAAACTCCCACTGACTTGGACAAATATTTTCAAGGTGAGGGAGGCTCATGGACCCTGTTTTTTGCGGGTTGTTTTTTTGTTGCTGTTGTTGTTGTTTAAGAAACACTCAGCTTTCCACTAGCACCTACATTCTTTCTTAATACTTTTTTCTCTTCCGAAAACATTTCTCTCATACAGTGGCTACCCTTTAAGTATCTGTTGATCTCAGAGCCGCTCTTGATGCCCTTCAATGGATTTCTGCAGAGCAGTCTGACCTTCTCTTTTGGTGAGAATTAAGTCCATCCCTTTTACCACTTTAAATGCTGTGGGGAAAACCACATCTTCAATTTCCCTTATACACTCCGTCAGCTTTCTGGGATAAACTGTATATTGTTTCCATTGCAATTTGCTTGCAGTGCCACTGTCAAAGTGACAGCTGCCATACAAACAAAGAAGTTTTCTACCCTTCTAGCAAAAACTGCTTTCTATCTAGACAGAAAAGAATTAGAAATAAGAATGCAAGTAAAAAAAAAAAAAATCTAAAATTTCCAACTTCTTCCCTTTTCTTCCATACCATGTTTAGATGGTGTTGTCCTCAAGAGGCTTTATCAATGTGTAGAGGATCCGAGTTGCAAAGATTAACCTAGCTGAGAGATCATCACTCATTTGTCATCTCTGGGGAAGGTGAAGGGGAACAGGAAAAAGAAGTTGTTAGCATCATATGTGAGAGTGAAAAGAAAGGCAAGTGACTTGAACTGTAAGTAGGCAGATCAGGGCAACAGAATTCAGAGGTGAGTAAGAAAATACCAGACCAAAGGGGAAGGATGTTGACTCTGTGTATCTGCGTGTCTGTGTGTATGTATAGATAGATAGATAGAGAGGTAGATATGTTTTGCAGGAACTGTGAGAAGTGTGAATGCTGAAATAGGCCAAAGAGTAGCAGGGAGCAGTCAGCAAAGTGGCAGAAGTTATGTGCTTGACTGAGCATTTACTATAGGGACAGGAGAAAAAGGTCGGCTGTGAAAGCCAATTTACCTAAAAGCACTGCTTGGTGGGTCTTTTTTTTCCTTCTTTTTTCTCCCTGCATTTAAATGATCTGTCTGACTTTCCTTTTTGAAGTCATGTATCTGTTTGCCTTACATTAATATCCATGTCATTCGTCTGTGTTGTGTTACCTTTGAAGTGCCTAAGCATTTGTGCTTCTCCTAGAAAGGCTTAGCACCAAGAAATCTTGGTATTAGACACCCTTGAGAAACTGCCAGTGCCCTTATTTACCACTTTGCTTCTATCAAAGTATCATGGTAGTAACACTGAAGCTCCAGTTCTTGTATTTTGCCTCTTCCTTTTTTCCCATTCTTTGCTTTTTTTCTCAGTTAAATGTCAAGGTATTTGTTTCTGTCCTAGAATCAGGTCACTCCTGGTTTTTACCAGATGCATCCCATGTCTGTGGCCTTTACGCACCATGTTAACCCTGTCATACACCTCCTGAACCGTCCTTTCTCTTTCTGCTTTCTGAAGTAACTGTCTCACCTTGCTCTTAATACAATGAGCATACCTAAAATGTTGCCTTGGCTCCTCATGATGAAGAGAAGCAGACGTGCCTCTGCCCTGGCAACAGGCTTCCCGCCCTGACAGCTTGTTTTCTCCCAGCGAAGGGAACTGCAGGGTGCAGAGGAGCTGTACAGCACCAGAGAAGTAAACTCAGGATGAGAAAAAGATCTACACCTGTGACACAGGGCATCGGAGAAATAAGGAAGCAGATAAGCATACAGCCATTCAAAACATTCAGATCAAACGTGCTCCCATCCCTTAAAGCAGGCAAGTTACTACATGCCGTGGGTATGAGAACAGCATCTTAACACAGCAGTGCTCAGCAGGGCTCCTCATCCAAAAGCTGGGGAACTGCACTCAGTGTTTTGGAGAGGGTTACTTTTATAAACGTCCAGACCAGCAGCTGTGCATGGCAAAGCATCAAAGGAATGTGCTGCTTTCCTTTTACTCTTGCCATCATGATTTATGGAGACCCTCTCCCCCAGGAGATCAAAGTAGTGTCTGCTACCCAACACCTTGCTCACATAGAAGGAGGCAATGGGAGAGCTTGGAAAATCACCAGTTTTCTTATATGCTGCCTAGATGCTTTCATCTCTGGGGTTTTTTTGTTGTTGTGTTTTTGGTTTTTTGTTAATATTGTTGTTGTTGTTCTTCCAGGACTAAGAATTGGTGACTTTAAAAGCTGAGAGATCAGTAGTCTGTTGAATGCTGGAGACATTTTTACAGAACTTAAAGTTACCAAAATTTGAAAGGCTTACAATAAACTAAAAAGAATGGTTCTGGTGTCACCTGTTTCCTCTCTACGAATATACAGAAGACAAATATTTGATAGACATGGTTACTTGAGAAGATAGCCAACAATCAAGACAGAACTCAGAAGTTCTGAAATAAAGACAGACGACATGCCTGAAATAAGTATCTATCTTTACTATACGATTTCTTCAATGAGAAATACTCCAAATGTAAGTCCCAAGTTCTGTATTTTTGCCCAGAGGTATTAACATTTCTTTTATAGATAAAGACTCGCAGAAAGCACTCTTAATACCCTTTGAAGCTGTCGTGGTTTAACCCCAGCCAGCAACTCAGCACCACGCAGCCGCTCACTCGCTCCCCCCCCCCCAGTGGGATGGG
>JAVKLA010000008.1:16904491-16936150 GCA_034782735.1 Sagittarius serpentarius | reverse complement strand
ATACCACACTGAAAACACAGCGCTGTACCAGCTACTAGGAAGACAATTAACTCTATCCCAGCCGAAACCAGGACAGAAGCCTGTATATGTAACAAGAAACTGGAGTACTTCATGCTCCATAAACTTTACTGCTTTCCTCCAATTTCAGACCAAAAGTCAGAGCTACATTTAAGAGACTCCAAACATGATTAGCAATCAGTGTTGCTTATACATTATTCATGGCGCTGTCATTACATGTGCCAATTACAGGCATTGATACATGGTTTCATATGTTCTTCTCAACTGGCAACTGATTTTAAATTATAAGCCTTAATTTTTCATTCTAGGAGGTGCAATGAAAAAAAAAAATCTCTGTCACCATCTGTAATCTATGAGTTTTTCCAACAGAGGTCATCCTAAAATCTACTTTAGCGTACTGAGAACAGCATCAATGGAGTTTCCATAGCAAATACAAATTATGTCGTATATCCCAGGGCTTAATAGATAAATCCATTGGTTGTCAGTTGAGATGCTCAGTTTAGCAGTCTGAAGATGCCTAGGTCATTCAGAATAACACTAGGATTTGATTTATCATGAAGACAGATGCAAGTTATTTTACTTAGCATCTTCATTAGCTTTGATAAAAAATGTCATTAATAAAAATACATACAAAGCTATATATTTGAATATACGAATTACTTTATAATAACATTTAGTCTTATATTAATATGTTTTTGTGTACAATACCGCTATGTAACTGAGGACTTTTTGTTTATCCTGGTGGCAATATGAGTGCCAGAGTTGACAGAGGAGAAGGGATATGAAAACTATCATTTGCAACCTTGTTTTTTAAAGATAAAAGTCCTCATGATGCCCCTCAAACTCTTCCTCTCCAACAGACTGAAAGGAAATAACTCAGCAGGCTGCCAAAAGTTCCCGTCCCCACATCTTCATGGGCCAGGGAAACGAGAAGGCACTTTAGGCCAGCCTAACTGCAGCACAGACCAGACTCAGTGAGAACCACAGTTTTTTATAAAACATGGCCCCAGAGTTGTTAATGGGTGTGTTTTAGAAACAACCTGTCTATTTACCTATTTAAGGTGAGTTTTGTGTATGATTAACAACAGATCATCCCTATTGGAGTGCCATGGGAGTTTCTTAATTGCTTTCCACTGTTCATGTTATCTGCTACTGTGACAGCTCATGTTGTTGTGCTGTTAGACCGGCAAAGCCATTTACAGACAATGTCCAAGAACAGCGTTTAAATAACAGAAAGGTAGCTGTTTCCCCAAGACACAAAAGAGAAGCAAACATTTATAAAGGTGCACTGCTAGGAACTGTCTCATTACATGCATGGAGATCTGATGGATTTGACAGCTCCAAATGAATATCCCGTTACAGTGTCATGTGCTGTTTCTTCCTTAGCTGCTGAAGTGCCTGAGAGCCAGTAAAGAATTTCTGTATCATGTTTTTCTGCTGTGTGAAGAAGAAAAATCTTCAGAAACTAAAGGAGAGAATCAGGCAGGCAAGAAGGCACCTTCTGGAGGTGTCTCATCCAGTTGCCCTGCTCAAAGCAGAGTCAGGATTTGCTCAGAGCCACATCCAGTTGGCTTTTGAATATTTCTAGGGATGGAGATCTGTCTTGGTTTAACCCCAGCCGGCAACTCAGCACCACGCAGCCGCTCACTCACTTCCCCCCACCCAGTGGGATGGAGGAGAGAATCAGAAAGAAAAGGTGAAACTCGTGGGCTGGGATAAGAACAGTTTAATAGAACAGAAAGGAAGAAACTAACAGTGACACTGATAACAACAATAAAGTGACAATAATAATAGAATGATTGGAATATACAAAACAAGTGATGCACAGTGAAATGGCTCACAACTCGCGCTCTGGTGCCCAGTTAGTTCCCGAGCAGTACTCCTCCCCCAGCCGACTCCCCCCATATATACTTTTTATATGCTGGGCATGACTGGGAAAACCCCTTTGGCCAGTGCGGGTCAGCTGTCCCGGCTGTGTCCCCTCCAGCTTCCCTGTGCCCTTCCAGCCTTCTTGCTGGCTGGGCAGGAGAAGCTGAAAAGTCCTTGACTGAGTCTAAACATGACTGAGCAACAGCTGGAAACATCAGGGTGTGATCCACGTTCTTCTCATCCTAAACCCAAAACACAGCACTGTACCAGCTACTGGGAAGACAATTAACTCTATCCCAGCCGAAACCAGGACAAGATCCCATAGCCTCTTGAGACAACCTATTCCAGTGTTTGACCATCCTTATAGTAAAAACCTTTTTCTTAAGAGCTATTCAGATTTTTTCTGTGTTCCAATTTGTGCTTGTTGCCTCTTGTTCTATAAGTGCGCACCTTCAAGAAAATTCTGACTCCGCTTTTTCTGTGCCTTCCCGCCTGGTGTTGTTCATAGCAGTAAGACCACCCCGCCAACAGCCTTCTCTTCTCCAGGCTGAATAGGCCCAGACCTCGCATGATCTCCTTACACACCATGTTAACCAGCCCCAAACCCGCTTGGTGGCCTCTGCTGCACTTGTTCCAGTATGTCAGTGTCTGTCTCCTATTGTGGCACCCAAAACTGGACACAGTCCTTCACACGTGGTCTTGCAAGGGCTGAATATAATCTATTCCCTTGACCTGCTGGCTTAACTTCTGCTGACATAGTCCAGGACGCTTTGGTCTGCTGCGAAGGTGCATTGGTGGCTCATGTTCAAACCCTCCACCAGAATCTCTGGGTCCTTTCCTGCAAAGCTGCTCTCCGGCCAGCTGGGCCCCAGCCTGCCCTGCTGGGTGGGATTGTGCTGTCCCACGTGCAGGACTCTGCATTTGCCTTTTTGCTGAACTTCAGGAGGTTCCTGTCAGCTTAAGCAACTGAGAAGTGTCATGTTAAATTTTAACAGATTCAGTATTTTTAAGAAGAGACAATAGAGTTAAAAGATGGCTCCAACAAATTTTGCTTAAGTTGTTGAAGATTCTTATTGAGTGTGAACAACAAGACCCAGGAAATTTCACAATGCTCTTAGCTTCCAAAAACTTCATTTGAACCTCTATTGTCTTTCCTTCAGAAATTAGAAAATATGTGCATGCAAAAGCAACTATGTACTTATGAATGCATATACATACATAATGCCACAGATTTCTCTTCATTCCACTGAGATCCATTAAAACACACAAGCAAAAAACCGAACAAAGACCCTTTCACATTATAAAGAATTATATCCATTCTGCAAAGGGTTGGTTGTAGAGAACATGAAAGTAAGTTAGTATAAGGTCTGTTAATCTTAACAATATCCTCTTGATTGCAGCGTCATGAATGTGATGCTTAAATATTGCAAAATTCAACTGTGTTGTTGGCCCATTAGGTAGTCAGTTACTCTGCTGTGTATTTTTTGGAACAAAGAAAGTTTAACACTGCTTGTAACAGGGACTTGTGAGACTTTTTAAAGACTGGTGAATGATTCAGATAAGAATTGAAGTATTAATAGTACTATTTCTGAAACAATAACTACCACAAGATGGAAGTACACACTACATACAGAAAAGATCACTAAAGCCTTTTTCTGAGAATATGATCAATACAGAGAGAGTTTCTTGTCCCTCTTTCCCTTGCAAAACTAGCAGCACCATCTATAGTCTGAGAGTCTGTACATGCAGAGCTCATTGCAGGCTTGGGAATTTATGCACCAAGATATATTAGTTGAAATTGCGAACTCATTGAAGTCTATGGCAAAAAAGCTACTGATTCACACAAGCCTGGCTTTTATTTCTAGAACTTTCTACGAGCACTTGTCTTGCACATGTTAATGTAAATGAGAGCTATATAAGAGAACCAGTATCTCCTCATGAGCACAAGTTCATTTAACTTACATGCTGCACTTAAACCCAATAAAAGACTTGTGTTCTGAGCTGTTATAAGACATTAAATGATGTTAAGACCTCAGGAAAACAGATGGAGAACCTTCAGGGCATGCCATCTGATGAATTTAAAACTATAATCCTACTGCAAGAAAACAATGTGCAAGTTCTACACATGACATGAAGTTCCACAAAAATCAGACTTTGCCTATTAGTGTGGCTTCCATGGGGCTTGCACATGTGTGTGTGCGTATTTGTGCGGCTGAAAGATTCGTAATCTGACAGCAAGCACTACAGCATATTCATTTTAAATTAGTATTCCTAGAGAAGCCATATCTGTGCAAAGCGGTGTCTTTTTAAAGAGTTCTGGGGAGCAGTAAGTCAGGTTCAGAAAACCCACTGGCTTTCAGAAACTTCATCAGCTGCCACTGGTGGGAATGGGATGCCCCCAGCCCTCCATGGGAGGGGATGTGTCACGCTGCTTACAGTGGCAACGTACTGTGGTAAAACCTGCTTGCCCGTGACCCTTCGTTACACAAAACGGCAGATGGCAGCCTATAGCCAGTATTTTTTACTGTGCTGTTTGCTGCTGTCATTAATAAACAGACTCTCTCTATGAGGAATTCTTGTAGCAAAGCTATGATATATTTAGGTGCATAGAAACATGAAGAATGAGTGTGTTCTTCCCTCCTGCCTTGCCTCTGTGGCACCACTGTGCTCGTTTGTATTTTTGGTGCAGAAGGAATTCTCCATTTTTTCCCCGTCCAGCTGGTGAAATTTATTGCTGCAATGTAGTCAGCTTCTCAAAGAAACTGGGCAGAAGCAGCTCATCGGGGGACAGCAGGCAAGGAAGTGTCAAGCTGTTGAATGCTCCTGACTACAGTCTTTGGCGAAGTCAAGAAGGCCTTTACAACATTTTTTACTTTCCGTTGAGCTTTTATTACTCTGCTTTAAAAGAAATACCTGTGACATGACAGAAGCAGCATCTTCCTTCCCCTCCCCTGGCTGGCTGCTGCTGCACTAGTACACGGTGCTCCAAAAGACTAACAAATTGGTGTGTGCCCTTATGATTTCAGGATCTCCATCCTGCCCTTTTATCGTAAATGCAGCTACATTAGGTTACTTACATTCCAAATGACAGAGGCTCTGAAGGATTTATTTATTGGCCACAGAGGCACTTGGCAGGCTGGTCTCTCCTTGGAGTATGTGGCAGGCTGAGCAGAAGGCTTCACAGGTATGTGTGGCTTGGGTATCCACACACGTGAAGAAGTGGGCTACAGTATAAACACGGCTGCCAAATCTAGCAAATATGATCCCGGATCTTGGATTTGCTTTCTTAAGGTTTCAAATGGCTTCTGTTTCAAATGCCCGCTCCCTTCTCCTCCCCTTTTTCTGCTCCCTTTTGCCTTCCCAGGCTCCAAGCCGCAGTGAGGAAGGGGGGGGCCTCAGAGAAATGCCCGTTCCGGGCTGCCTCTGCCCAGAGAGACCCGTGCCACTGGTGCCCTGTACCGCTTAGCAGTGCCTCCTTGCCTTGCAGTCTTCAGTGCCTGGAAACCGTAATCGGGTTCTGCAGACTACAAATGTCTTTTGTGCAAAAACTTTTACACAATACGTTAGTCGTTCTTTTAATACTAAAATGACCAGAATTACTTACATGCTATCACCTAAGGATATCACAGTAGGATGACAGTCAATATGTGAAGGATTTTCTTTGGATCAATAGAGAGAAAACCTGAATGTTTTAAAACATGATCTTTCAGCACAATCTGATTTTATAGACTTGAAGAGAAGTTTTACGTATATTCATTAGGTGAAGTATGAGCCTACTTCTCTCTTTAATTTGCTGAAGAAAAATCTGACCACAGAGAGTTTCTTTACAGTATTAAAAAAAGCTGTTAAGAACATTGCCAAAAGTATATTGCATCAATAATTCAGGATATCCTTTACAAAATATAGAAATATTTCTAGAACTTCTAAAATGGAAAATCACAAAGTTTTAAAATCCTGTTTCATAGGAGAAGACTAGTCTCATCTCAGTTGCTATCCAGTCACAGAAATATGTGGTGGAAATCACCTTTGATGCTACTCACGGAACAGGGCCTGCTTTTAATGTAAGCTGTCACCTGCCCTTTCCAGCCTTGGGATTTGCCTCCTCTCATCAGAAAATACAAAAATGTCACCTTGGAGCCTCGGTTTTGTTTCCCTCTTCTGTATTCTTGTGGTGAGTTGATCCTGACCCCAGCCCGGTCACTCGCTCACTCCCCCTGCAGCGGGATGGGGGAGAGAATCAGAAGAGCAAAAGCAAGAAGACACTCTGCTCGAGATAAAGACAATTTAATAGGTGAAGCAAAGCTGTGCAAGCAAGTGAAGCAAAACAGGGCATTCATTCACGACCTCCCGTCGGCAGGCAGATGTTTAACCACTTGCTGGAAAGTTGCGCCTCAGCACATGTAATGGTTACTTGGGAAGACAACTGCCATAACCACAAGTGTCCCTGCATCCTCCTCCTTTTCCTGAGCTTTTATCTCTGAGCATAATGTTAAAAAGCATGGAATATTCCTGGGGTCAGTTGGCGTCAGCAGTCCTGGCTGTGTCCCCTCCGAGCTTCTTGTGCCCCCCAGCCTGCTTGCTTGGGGACAGAGTGGAAAAAGGAAAACCTCGATGCTGTATAAGCACTGCTCAGCAATAGCTAAAACACCGGTGTCTCACTGACACTGTTTCAGTGGCAAATCCAAAATGGGCTGTTAGGAAGAAAATTTGCACTAACCCAGCTAGACTCAGTACAACTTGTCTTCTCTCCCTCTTCCTCCAGTGGACCAGCATAAGATAGACTAAAGAAGATCAAGAAAGTCAAACTTTCTGGCCTCTCTAACCGTGTAGACTTTTCAGACTCATTCAATGTAAACAAAAGGAGGGACTGTAAGGTGTAAGACTTTCTCCATGAAAATATTCTGCTAAGAGGACTTAATGGGGACTCCTTTGTAGGAGAGCTAACGCAGTACCCCTCTGTGCTGGTACTGCATTTAAAGCAGTGCTTTATTTAAATGCCTTACGAGGTTGCAATGAGCCAGTCTGAACAGTATTGCAAAATTAAGAGCTCTTTTTTGTTTCCTGACATGCCTGACGGAAAAATACCTGCCATGATGCCTATTGTTAAAGTCTAGGGACCAGCTCCTGCAGGGGTGGCCAGTGCTGCGGGAACCTCTCCAGCTGCTTCCAGGGAAGAGGCACTGCCATTGCAAGAAATGCTCTGTGTGTCATAACCCTATCTTTGGATCTCGCCTGTCCTCTAACATGTATAACACGGATCTTCGTGTAACTGTTGTGCGGTAGGTGTCAGATTGCTAAGGCTTAGGTAAATACCGAAGTAATTAGATTGCATTCTTCCTTATTATTCATTCTCTTTCTCTAGTTAGGATATTTATACTTCACATCATTGCTGTAATAAACTTCAGCTGGTAGGACACTGTGTTCCCTAACTGGCAACATACGCAGTGATGAAGAACTTAATTCCAAGCAAATATGTTCGGAATTACTGGAGTGAAAATATTTACAAGAAAGTTTTAAATTTGCACTGGCGCACCTCTTCTTTATCAAAGTAGGCAAGTCTGTGTGTGAGGGATACTGGGAGGAAAAACGGGGAAGAGAAGGAAGAACGAGGCGTAAGAAGGGTGAGCTGAGAATGGCAGACGTTATTAGAGAGAGTCGAAAGGGCCAGCTTTCTGCATTTGCAAGTTGTTTGAAGATTCAGACCTTTAAATTTGCTCCTGTGGGTGCTGATGCTAAACTTGCATGCATGGGAAAGAGAAAACGCAAGTACGTGCACCCCTGTCTCACTGCACAGACCTTCATACGGACTACCTATGGTTTTCACTCTTTGGATGGAGGGAGTAGAGGCTGAGCTTTTTCAATGTGGTCAAGCAGAGCAGAGATTTGTTTTCATAGCTGTTTGCAAAGCTGTTTGATAGACAAGGCAAAGGACTCTTCCTTATTTACCCTGGGGAAAAAAAAACAGTAACAACAGGATGCTATTTAACCTTAAAACTCAGGAAATAGAAGTGCCAGAAAAACAGCTATTTCTAGCAGTTACAGATTCTGCCTAAGTGTTGTAGTAGCTGCTGTGCTTCTGCTCTCTTTGTTAAATGTTACCCTTTAGGCAGTACTATTTGCTTGTTTATTTGTTTAACATGGGTGAGCAGCAAATATACAGCAGCAAGTTCTTAAAACTTCAAACCTTCTTTTTCTTTCCAAACACTGAACAAAGACTAATTTTTATTTGAATGACGTCTAGGTACAGTCTGTCTTTTAGGTTTGCAAAATCAGTAAAGTTAGAGTTTATATTCTAGAGACAGTGGTGTGTCAGTGAGATTGGTCCTTTAGTGTAATGCGTGAGGCTATGTTTCTGATGTCTGTATTCATCTATTTCACGTTTCATGATTTAGTGACAGTGCCTCATTCATTACCTGTGTTTCTATGGTAACCAAATATCCCATAATGGCTCTGTTACAATGCCAAAAAATGTTTCAACTTAAGGTAATCTATTCAATTTTAGGTCATTATGCTGCAGTACTACCAGGGATGACGTTAGAGCTTTTTGGCCTTTTTTAGGCTTATTTTGTTGCTGAGAAAAGGAAAACATAGACACTAAAGAGACTGTTTTGAATAAGAAGCCCTGGGATGTCCTTGCATTCAAAAAAGCTTTTATAGCTGTCTGCCATCTAAATACAATATATGTTATGATCTTACGGTCCTCACAGCTGTGTCTTACGATTGATTTTTACTTTGAAAAAACAACAAAGTCCTGCTTTGATTCTTCTGTCCTTGTTTTTCCCTGTTTGGATTTTTGGCTATCTTAAATTTTCTCTATAAGAAACAGCCATTCAAGCTTTTCTTAGTATATGGATCCTCATGCTTCAAAAAGAATGCTTTTTTATACTTATTGATTAATTACTGTATGATGATTGATTCGAGCACTTTGATCATAATAATCTTATGAATGGACTGACCCCCAGTTCTAGTGGCATATTTTAAGAAGCTAGCATTATGCACCTGTAGCCTTAACACTGCAACTACTTCACACACATCTAAGCTTGAGTCACCAGGGCTTTTGCAAACACCTGTAATTATGCAGCATAAGAGTCTGAAGAATCAGGCACTAAATGTAATTTTTTGTTCTGTTTTTATCAAATCAGTGAGTGCAGCAATGGACTCATAAAGGTATTGTCCTGGTTTTGGCTGGGCTAGGGTTAATTGTCTTCCTATCAGCTGGTACAGCGCTGTGTTTTGGGTTTAGGATGAGAAGAATGTTGATAACACCCGGATGTTTTCAGTTGTTGCTAAGTCGTGTTTAGACCAAAAGTCAAGGACTTTTCATCTTCTCCTGCCCAGCCAGCAAGGAGGCTGGAGGGGCACAAGAAAGTTGGGAGCGGAGACAGCCAGGACAGCTGCCCCAAACTGTCCAAAGGGGTATTCCATACCATGGGACTTCATGGCCAGTATATAAACTGGAGGAGTGGGCCAAGGGAGGAGCTCTGCTCGGGCTTCAGTCTGCAAGTGGTGAGCGATTGCACTGTGCATCACTTGTTTTGTGTATTCCAATTCTTTTATTATTATTATTGTCATTTTTCTTGTTATTAGTGTCATTGTTAGTTTCTTCCCTTCTGTTCTATTAAACTGTTCCTATCTCAACCCACGAGCTTTACTTTATTTTCCGATTCTCTCCCCCATCCCACTGGGTGGGGGGGAAGTGAATGGGCGGCTGCGTGGTGCTTGGTTGCTGGCTGGGGTTAAAACTCGACAGGTATTTCTCAGCGCAGTTCCCTCTGGTGCAAAAAGAAGTACCTAGTATTTCAGCAAGGTGCCTTGGAATCAGTAAGTGATGTGGCTCTTTTTTCTCTGTCTATCTGCTCAGTATTCCTCCTGATTTCCCCTGGGATTCTCTCACACTGAAAAACTTCTGCCCTGATAAAAACAAATTGATGCAGGAGTTATTTCGGTGTTGTGTCGCTACAAATTCCTGTTATGACGGTACTACCAAGACTCCTGGTTTGATCAAATTAAGCAAAGCAAGAAACCCGTTTACATTTTTTGCAACTGCAGCTAGTAAATGTGTTTTGTTACTTGGGCTTGACAAGATGAATACTAGCACCACAAATGAAGCTGAAGAACTGACAGAAATGGAGTGATTTTGCCTATCTTCAATTAAGAGGATATATATATTTTTGTAGGAACAGAAGATGAAATGAATTGGGTGAATACATAAAACATACTCAATGCTGTATCTGTACAATAATGGCACACTTACACCCGGCAGATTCAATGTAAGTGGGTGTGCAATGAAAGCAGACTGACAAAGTCACACGTGGGGAGTGTGGTGGATGGACAGGCACTATCACTTGCTAACAAAAGGGGGACAGGCAGCATGCCTGCAGTTGCTCAGTCTCACTGAAGCTGCAGGATATACAACGCCCAGCTGGAGTCTCTGGCCTGGCAGCTGAGCACAGGCAAATGGAGGCAAATGGGGGCCGAGTTTTTCTAAAGAGGAAGGGGACGGAAGGAAGGAAGCTTTCTGCACGTACTCCCTGCAGCAGGAAGGAGGTAAGTAGTTTCTATTTTTTCTGTTTTAGATCACCTGCCTAAAAAACCACAGCCTTTTTCTCCCAACTTTCCCACTGTTCCATCCAAACTGCCCTCTCTGTCACCTCCCCCTTTGCTTTCCTGCCCCCAGGGATGACTGAGTTGGTTGAAAAGATGCTACGTCCAGCGCCATTGTCCAGCCGTCCCTCCGGGAGGTTGCAGAGCTGCTCCTCTCCCGCTACGGTGACACCTTTAGCAGTGGTGAGATCTCAGCAGCGGAGGCATCAACTCACAGCATGCCCAGAAACCAGGCAAAGCAGTTCTGATGCCTGTCCCTAAACCTAAATTACTTACGTATCAGAAAGAACTGAACTTATAAAACTGTTTGCCTCAAATGCCCCCCATTCATTAGATTATCCTACAAGTGTATTAATTTATAGAGAACTGATAAAGACCCAGGAAAAAAAAATCAATATTATTGAGCTTTATATCCCATTATTGCTTTTATATGTGCCAGAGACTAGTACCAAGCTTTTTTGTATGTTATAATCAGTAATGAAATAACAACCTTAAGAGGCAGGAATGTTATAAGTCACTTGCTGTAGCTAGATCTTCTTCAAAGTTCATCAGTGAAAGAAACCAAAGAGTTAGAAACAGTTGTGTTATGTTGACCTTGCAGCATGGATTTTATCACTGTAGTGTCTGTAAATCTCTGGAGTCAGGAATGCTTAACTGCTTATTATTGGATGCCTAAAAAGGAGGCTTAATTTCATGATCAATAATTAAAGAATATCACCACAGAACAGACTCTGAATTCCTGTAAACCTTGTTCTGTCCAGCTCTGCTCAGTACAGCAGGCACAATTTCTATCAGTTGAGAATATAAGAAAAAGCCTTCACATAGCTCATCAATATTGTGCCATTTCCAACCTGTTATGAGAGTACTTTTCCAAAAAAAGGACATTGTTATGCTTGCTCTCAGCGTTTCTTGTGACTGGGTGGGATGCCTTGTTTTTACTGGAAACATCACCAGTAATGCAACATTACAAAAGAAAATTTCAGAAGATTCACCCATTTGCAATCCGTTGAATTCTGTCCAAATCCAAGTGCAACAATTAGCTAGAATGTGCAGAACAAGACAATAAAATATTAAATTTATATTCTTCACAATCCTAAAAAATTATGTTCCTGCCTGTTTATTGAGAGAAGAATGCTGCTAGTAGAGCAAAACCTTATCCTTCAAAGGCTGTGCTTCCTTTTGGCCAGCATCCCCTTGCTCATCAAGGAGAAACAGGCAGAATGTTGCTGTCTCTCCCTTTAGGCTGAACATTCATCTTCTGTTTGTGCATCCAGCCTGCATTAAGCCATAAAATTTAATATTGTCAAAGTTCACTGCTTTGTTTACAAGACAGCATGACGCAACAAGTACAAATACTTTCCATTTTAAAATCTGCAGGTTAGTACACAGCCAAAGAACATGTAAGCAACTCAGGCTGTGCCTACATAGTGACTTGAACATGTCATAGAATCATAGAATCATAGAATGATCAAAAGTGGGTGTAAAGGAATATTCGCCTCTCCTGTAGTTAGCAGCATGTGGTCTGCTTTTTTTTTTTTAAGTATGGCTTTGGAAGAGCTATGCCCTTTCCCTTACGACTTTACACTTTCACGCTATTTGGATGGACTCTGGAAATTTAAAGTGCAGTAAATCGGTAATGTCCATTGTTAAGACTACTATGCTCATTGCAAGTATAAGAGTGTAGAAATAACCCTTAGGATCACAACACAGAATACAGTTTCCTTCTTCAACCAGCAGTCTTTTGCTGCTTTAATACAGAAACTAATAGGAGGAGCTGAACCTACCAAAAACGTACTAAAAAAAATTGCTGAAAGTGCTCCTCACCACTCACTGGAGTATTTGTGCTGTTGTTTCTCTTATCCAGCATGGACAAAGAAGGTGACAAAGAAACTGATTTGATACCTATTCTGCAAGTGAAGATCTGTGGTAAAAGTGGATATCCAGATAGGTACCAAAAGGCTGTGTATTTAACCATACCGTAGAGGTTAAAAACAGGCATAAGCACGCTGCTGCCTGATCCGCATACTTTCTACCTGTCTTGTGAGGTACGGCCACAGCTGCAGCTCAGGCTCGAAGCACCCAAAAAGCTTAGAAAGAGGCAAACTTAAGATGATGGTGGATTTAGCTGCGGCTTGATCAGTCCCACCACGCCTAATCATTTTACACTGCAAGAAGTCTGGCTTTTCTCAAAGGAAAATCCCGTACCATAATGCAAGTCTTTCGCTGCACTTGCAACAAACCTTCAGGAGGGCAAGTGATCCAAGTCAAGAATGGGCTCAGACCGCTGTGTAGCTGACATACTGCAAACACATACAAGATCACACAGAACGTTCTGGTTTAGAGGGGAAAGAGGCCACCAGAAAGAGCATGAGCTTTAATTTTGCTGCTCCCAGCTGGAGCATAATACAGGGATTGCAATGAGTCACGCAAGTTGACTCACAAAGCGAAGAAGTACCTGCAGCAGTAGCTGTATGTTTTGCTCCTGCGACTTAATAAAGTTTCTAGCATATACACAGCATTGTCTTATTACTGCAGAGGATAGTGAGAAAATTGAATTATGTGTGAAAAAATACATTGAAAAATCATGGATTGCATCATTGCATTACTGGGAAGTGCCTGACCAGGTATCAGTGGGTGTCAATCTGGCTGACATCAGCTCCATCTGAACGCGCACAAAACCACTCCTTCGCTCTTTTTTATATCAACAGCCTTCCTTAAGTTTTATCTGTGTGCTTCCCAGAGAAAATTGATGATAATTAGCTATTCTGACTCTTTGAGATTCATCTCTTATTTTAGACATCTGTAAGGTGGATGTCTGGTTCTCAAATCCCTGGATTCCTTTTATAGTCTAGAGAGAAAGGGGCACTTTGGGAGACATCGCCTACTTCACTCAGAAGTGGATGTGTGTTTTTAGAGTGACTACTTTACTGTCCATCATTCCCTCTGGCATAATCTATGCATCACCCTCTATCTCTGTAATCTCTTGTTGAGATCGTACACTTCTAGGGGCAGAGACCATCTTTTGTCTTGTGTTGGTACAGGCATCAGCTGAATGGGAGCAAAATTGAAGCTCTGCGTGTTCCAGTCATGGGCATAAGAACAATAAAAGCACAAAGCACTGAATTTACTTCCAGATAATTATATATCTCTTATCCGATGTCATCTAGTAATTTAAGGATGTTTGAGTTTCCAGATGTAAGAAAGATGTACACATGGTCTGAAAAGACGCAAAATTCAAACAGCTGGTGCTCAGAGTCCTCTGTTGCTGTGACATAGCCACCAGAATAGCAAACCTGCGAGCAAGGAGAGGAGCCTCATTTGTCACCTGCTCTGCTACGGCTGATGAAAATAGCTGTAAGGTAGAACAGCCTGAAACTCAGAAGGGAAATAGTGGCATAAAGGAGTTTTTAAATTTTTCTGGGTAGGCTGTAATGACTAATCATATGTCACTCTGGCTAAATAATGAAAAAAGTTTCTTCTCCTCCAGGAAATTTGAATTTTTAGCCTGTCCAACAAAAGTTTTATGAACACATTTTAAATACATTAAAATGCATTTCAGCAATCCCTATCCAATATTACATTCAGTCACTCATTTTATTTTTATAGCATTCTCCATACAAATGCCACAGAGAGTTCGACTGCAAAGCACACTTAATTAGAAACACAGCTAAGTAAATAGGATTGGGTTTTATAAACCACAAGACACCTATCATTTTAATCACACGTGAAAATGTAGGCCACACACAAGGGGCATAAGTTGCTATCTAGAGAAACTGCAGAAACAATCCTGCTTTTATTTTTTCTGAGTTTCAAGAGAGATACTAAAAAAAAATATATTTCATATACAATATAGAGTGCTGAGCATCTGGTGCTTAATGTTCAAATAACTAAGTACTGAAAAATAATTTCATGTGTGTTATAAAACAGGCTATAAAAGTGGAGAGTTAAAGCCAAATGTCTATTCCACTTTCAGAAAAAAGAAAAAAAAAAGCCTTTCAAAAAAATATGTGCTCTTCAGCTTGGAATCTTCATCAGCACAGTAATACTGCCTTCAACTTTTTCTCTGGTCATATGAATTATGTTTGTGTTTTTATCATTCTGCTGCATCTCTGGATATTACATTTATGTATTCAGTGTGATGTACAAGAAATGAGCCAGCTAATTATGAGTAAGCTGAACCAGCTGCACATACAGATAAAGTACATTCATTATGCTATAATAAGAAGACCGTGCGTGTATGTAAAGGTTTGTATACTGCGGTTGTGTCTGGGTTTTTTTAGCTATCGCGCCTGCACTGTGAGACGCTTGCCAAGGTTTCCACGCCCGTGCAGGCTGCCACTGCCACATCTGTGACTCCAGAGAGCTCCATGCTAGTGGGCTTTACAGCAGGGCTTTGTGTCTTCAGCTGTAAATCTACTCGGAGTAGTGAGTATCTCACAGCAAGTGCTTAGCCGCTGTAGCCCTGATCCTAAGAAGAGCCAGCATGCTAGGAATAAATAATAAACAAAACTTACATGATTGTGATGCTTACTAAATGAATGTTTCATGATAAGAATTACGTTTTTGACTATAAATGACAGATCTTGTAAACAAAACATAGACCTCTTGTCTATGAAAGGGAAAATATTAAAATTACTTATTAAATTGCTATTTGAAAGGTGAATGGAAAGCTCAGTGCATTTGCACTTGACAGCTATTGTTGTCATGAAATCATTTTGAAATTTAAATGTCAAAAATATTTATATGGATATGCTATTCTTACAAGATTTTCATTGTCTTTGATCATTCTGGTATTTCTGGTTTTGTCTTTCAATGTTTTAATTTCACTGTGGATTTATGTCCAAGTGGTGCACTAAGTCCATCATTAACCCTATATACTTCGCAGCCTATTGGGAAAATGGTGATCCTTGCAACTTCTTTCCTTGCATACACTTTATAGTTGCTTCCTTCTTCCTTCCCTGTCGTCCTTTCGAATGCATCTCTTGCCTTCTCCTCTACTTCCATGACCTTCATCTTCTAACTAAAAATGAAAATTGAGGACCGTCTCAGACGGTGGGTGTCATCACATCCTTCTCCTCTCATGTTGTATCATTTTCTCCAGTCTTTTTCTGCCTCGTCTATTTAGAGTGGAGTTTTTAGGCAAGGACTGCAAGTTACCCTGTCTGGCTCTGTTTAGTCCTTAGACTTTATTCCAATAACCATGATTATGAATACTAACTGTTTTTCACAGATAAATGTAACATAACATTTTCTTGAGAGAGACCTTGGGCTTAGGCTTTCCTGTGTGTGGGAAAAGATTTGACTTCAATTCATGGGCTATTTTGTAAGTAAGTTCCTTAGGCGAAGTTGGGCAAAAAGTTCCTCCCACATAACTTAGGCATCTAGAGACTCAACAAAGATATGCTTATCTCCATAACTGCAGAAAATGCTGAAGGTTCATTTACCATGAGTGCCTGAAGAAAGGTGAGAGGGATGTGATCCAAGGCACTCAACCAAAAAGTTTATTTGGGCTGGATTTTTTTCAGAAAGGACTAGCTCCACCACAAATTGACTATACTTCTTTGCATGTACAGTTTGTTACACGTTTGAAGAAAGTAAATTTGTTTCCGAGCTAGACCTGGGGTCTCAGATGCTCAGGAGGATGCTCAGTTTCTGTGCACTTTTTCTTCTTGTACCTTTAAAAACAAGGCCCTTAATTCAGGGGACTAAAGGGGAAATATGTCTCTTCCAATGCATTCTCTCAGTAGTACTATGTATGTAGTAATGCTTTTACAAGCATTTCATTCCACTTCATTTAAATAAAATATGGCCTTTGTAACCAAGAAGATAATTAGTAGCTGGTGGAAGCTCATTTGTAATTATGTTGAGTTGATACTAGTAATTATTACATTACTTTATATGTACAATGTTTTTCCTCCCAAATCCTCTCTGAGTCCCTCATAGATGCCCGTGAATTTTGCAGCAATTTTGCAATCACTGTTGTGGGAGATGGAGGAGATCTACCAGCTCCTTGTTACCTTTCTTTCACTACACAAAAAGGAAATAATTCCTCAGCTTGCGAGGAAACCATCATTCTCTAGATGATACTGTTTAATCAGAGACAACTTATTGCTGGGTTTCATTCAAGAATATCTTGCTTTTACGCCGCCAAAGCTGTCTTAAAAGTTACAGGTTTCTTTTAATTTTTTGGCCATGGAACGTTTCCTGAGGTTCCCTCTAGAAAATCTTCAATCTTATTAACAATTTCTTGCGATAAACACTGGGATGTGCTACTAGTCATACTTCATATACGGCTCTGGGGGGACCGGGTATTTTGTGAAAGATGAAAGGAAAAGCACTGCCACCAAGATGCGCCTCAGCATATCTCTGTGCTCACTGGCACAGCCTGCTCTCTTCTGAAAGGCAGCCTTCGCCTGGTCTCTCCCCTCTCTCTTAGTGCATTCCCCAAGGTCTGTGAGGTCTCGTGCAGAGCCCAGGGACGTTTCTGGGGGTTACACTTTGACGTGTTAGCAGCACTAAGTAGTGTCATAAGTATCACAGCTACGAGGGGGCCTATTTGCTCTTCTGCTCTGACCCTCTGCAGAACACTGCTTGTTCAGCACCAGAATGAATCATCCTAGGGCATCACTGTGAAAAAGCTAGGCAAATCTGAGTTAAAAACTCCCCGTCTCTCTGTGCTAGCTTCTCTTTATTTAGGGAAAAAAGCCTTCAGATCTATCAGTCCTTAGTTTTCAGACATGGCATCTCTCTGAATATTTTCCTGCTAGTTTGCAGAATTTTACTGACAGAAATTTCTTTCCATGCAAGGAGGTGTGAATATTGACAATATGCATGATAACATCTCCTATGCCTTTTGTTAACTGTGTTTTCTAGACCATGACCAGGTTTTGTAGCTCTCTCTGAAATCCTTCCCCAGCTTTCACCATCTTCTTCATTAAAATGTTGACAACAGAGGTACAAAAGCTACCGCAGATGGTATGCAGGGAGGCAAGACCACCTTCCTCCTCCTGTTTGATACCATTTGCCCTACAAGCTATCACATTGCACTCGTTCATTACCGTGATGCCTAATGTTTTTCAGTGCCTTTACGCTGAAGAAGAAAACTGGCATCATGTAACTGTGGCATCTTATTTTCCTTGAATGGTTCTGACAGATGGGATTCGTTTCAAGATTAAGACAGATCTGTTTAGGCTGATAAATTTAGTGCCCCGTGGTGTCTGCGGAGGAGACTTCATAGTCAGTGGAGATGCGGGGAGCAATTCAGCTGACCATCACGAGAAATATAATTCGTTCACACCACGGAGACATTGACGCCACTTCCCATGTCCTCAGTAATGTCATCGGCCTTCCAGCTGCTGCTCTAGAAGGGCAAGAGTCTCTCAGAGGTCCATCTGACATCATGCATACCTTAAGATGTATCAAATGCCACTGGAAACCAGTGTGTAGGCAGCTGAGTCATCCTCTAGATGCCTGGTTTATCGTCAGCTGAAAGGCTTCCTAGGCTCTATTGCCTGTAATAGGATTTTAGACATCTAGAGATGCCTACGTGGAGACATTTTAAGTTTCTTAGTCTGAAGTTGATTCGGGCCCAAAGGCTCAGTTTAGTTGCCTGAAAACAGATATTTACCATTTCTTTAATCTCAGGTCAGCTTGCCCTACTTTTTCTCCTGTGCAGGGAGAGAGACTGCAATGGTTTTGATACTCCCAGGAGAAAGATCTGCACTTCTCCCAGTTTGAGAACATTCCGCTTTAATAGTTACAAAGTTTAAATGTTTCGGACTTGCCAAGGAGATGGAAGCTATTCCATGAAGACTGGAAAATTTAAGTACACCTTTAGGATTTCTCTCGAGATAAAGACAGCGTATATCTGTTGGATGCATCTACCTTCAGATCTTCATTGGCAATTGTGTCAGTGCTGTCTAGTGCCAGGGCCAATGATAAGATTTCACTTGCACATAGTATGCTGTATAAAAAATGTGTCTTGGGTATTTTAACATTCCAGGCATGTGACTCTGAGCTTCAGTAATACCAGTATTATAATTTTTCTTTCTTTAGAAATGAGCAATGCCAGTTCCTTGCCTTTATACCCGAGGCCACTAACATTGGTATACACAATAGAAATCATGTCCTTGTCTCTCACCTTTGTGGACTTATTAAATAGTGCAAAATGACATTCTACTCCTCTGTTTCAAAATAATAGCAATGAGATTGTTAGGATTAATACTAGAAAATATGACAACCTTTTCATTTTTGCTTGGACTATGAAATATTTGTATTTAGGTTTAAATTCAGTTTTAGAATTAGGTCTAGATTTAGATTTACATTTAGATTTAGATGCAGCAGAATCACTCTGCATTTGAGAGCTGAGGGTTTGGATTATAACTCTGTTTTGTAGGTTTCGGTATAATGTTCTGTAATGTTTTACAGACAATTCAATATATTACTCATTTTCCTTTTTTCTTTAGTGTATTCTTTGAGATTTATTTATGAATGTCTAAAATCAAGATGCTTGAGTGCAGGGGAGATAAAAGCCATTGTCATCAGCAGTGCCACACAATCTTTTCCACATTGTATCATAGGCTCTTTACGCCTTACTAGTATGCTAAAAAGTACTGTAAAGATGTTGTATCTGTTGCTTATGACATTTCACATAAAAGATGGGCGGTACAGCTCAGTTGGTGGTGCCAGGTGCATGTGCACTTCATTTCAGGAGATATCACTAAGAAATATTTATGATGGGTATTGAAATGATTGCAGGAGAAAAACATTGCTGTAATGGGAACTGCAGTATCATTTAACATCTTTCAAACTCTTTTCATCCAAGTTGCTGTCTTAATAGTGCCTGTCGTAGATGCCTTACGTTAGCATACTCATGGTCGGATCCATCTGCCAAAATGTAAGAGTCTAAAAATTAGACATACAATTCTAAGTTAGTCATCCTAGGCTATACTGTCATTTGAGAGACGTAGAACCCCCAGATGAATATTCACATTAAAATCCTATTTTATGATGAGCTGAATCACCTTTGAAATGTAGCTATCCCTCATAGATTACAAAGTGAATCTAGAGTTACAAGCTTAGGTTCAGGTATGTAATTTTAAGTTACCTAGATTATTAAACTTGGACAAATGAAGTTTTGGTTGACTATAACCACTGCTTATTTGGTTTCCTTAAAATCTTTCCCAAAATAAGCTTTTTTTATTTATATAGCATAATCATAATTAAACTTCTATCATTTACCCAAGAAGAAGTGACATACTGATAGCACAGATCCAAAATATGGGAGTTTTACAGTACGGCTACACACTGGCAAATCACCGGATCCCAAGCCTTTTTGTCTTGAACAATGACAGAAGGAAACAGAAAGGAGCAAGGCATCCCCTTTCCAAGGGCATGGAAATGGCTGTGGTCCTCCCTAGGGTGATGGCTTGGTCAGGAAGCCCAGCCCAGAGCTGCTCACTTGGCTTCGTACTTCTGCTGGGGTGCATGGAGAATTTGCAGGACTAAATTCCATTTGCTGTCCCTGTAGCTGTTCTCACATTTCTATCACATTTCTGATGAGACTCGCAGACTGTTTTCAAGAACATGAGGCCCAGGAGCACATGCTGCTCTGCCCAGGCATACAGCGTAACAAACAAAAGGAGTCATTTCCTTAGCCGAAGGTGGGAGAAGAGAAATTCTGGCACAGTAAGTGCTCTTTTTCACTGATGAAAAACAGGCTATCTTAATCTTTCTCCTCTGTGGTTTTAAATATGCATTGAGACAACAGATCTTGGTTTAGTCCTTCGCCTTGTCAGCTAAAGTCAGCAGCCCTAGCTGATATTACATTATTTTGTTTTCACGAAAATAGACAAAAACATGTTCCTTCCTAATAAGCAGAAGTGATTATACTTCAGATGAACCATGAATGCTGTAAATTTTATTTCCCGGTGGTTTTTAGGTACAGATCACAAATAGGCTAGGGATGTTTGGCATTGGTTTTGAGACCAGCAGGTAGGAACAGAGAGTAAATACGCCCATGGGGTGCCTTAAGGCAGGCAGAGTTGTTCCAAACTCTGTGAGCCAGCCTGGGCCCTGCTGAGTTGCAATGTCTACTATATGAAATCCTGAATTCTGCCTTTTTTTGCTTTGAAGTAGTTTATAGGAATATTGGTTTATTTTCAGATGTTTTGAGTGTGTTCTCATAGTTATGCAGTGAATCATGCTACCTAAAAATACATCCCCTGTATTAATGAAAGGTAGTTTCAATCTTATATAATGTTATATAAGGCAGTTGTACCAATACATCTTCATAGTCTTTAGCTCTTCAACTAGTTATAGCTAAGCTGTTTGAAAAATGATCTTTCTTTTTACTTTTTGGATTTATTTTTTTTTAACAAAAGTATTAGGATAGAGTGCTGTTTTTACGGCTGCCTGAAGAGGCCTGTGCTCTGATCTGCCTTTGGCAACACCATATCCTTTTGGCGGCGAAACGAAAATCAAATGCTCACGTTGCCAGTGAACAGGGAGCAGTTCCAAATGCCTGTTAGGTTGCGTAGCATTACATTTATGCAAAGGGTTTGTGATGATATCCAAGGTATTGCAACCTCTATTTTTGTCATCATTGTGCTCACCTGAAGGAGAGAATGGCTTTAATTACCACTTCAGTAGTAAAGATTCTTGATACTGCACATTGGAAAGATTTGCTCCATGTCACCCAGGAAGTGTAAGCAGAGCATATAAATTAGGTCACATCTCCCATAGCCCAAGGTAGTACCTTCGAACGGAGCTAGCCTGCTATCCTTAAAGGCAGTGATTTTTTGGTCCCCGGTGTAAAAGCCTTAGAGACAATTGCAATCAAATACGGTAGTTATGTCTTTAAATAAATCTTGCCCTGGTTTACAGCTATAAGAAGAATGAAGCAGAAGTTATGTTAGTGTGAGATGGTTTATTTGCCTTGAGAGAAAAAAATATTTTCACCTGAGTGAAAACACACTAAAAGGCCAGAGCTATCAGTTGTGGTACCCTACATTAGGGACACACCTCATAGCCAGTGACAAAAAAGTAGCTGTTTAAATGGGTATCTCTCACTTCAGTGTTTTGCCAGAGCTGTTTGTTGGGAGAACTGTTGTTTGCCATCTTACTGATATGTTTTTAATTCTTATTGAAATACGGGGATGGGCCTATCCATGCCAGTGTATCCTTTTTGAAAGGCAGCTGACTCGCTCATCTGATTTCCCCTCTGAATACTACTTGTAAGTCCCAAGTGCTTTGATCTCCCTGAAACGATCTCTCTTAGGCTTCAGGCCAGCTCTGCAAGGAAGACAGTGATGCTTACTAGATGCTATAATACTTCTGATTTATTCTTTATCTCTCTTTCTGAAGGAGGGAGTAATTTGCTTTATGATAGAAATGACTCACTGGGGTCAAAGTCTGGATAAAACAATGCCTAGCTGCAGGAAAGAGTTAAAGGCATTTGTGTAAGAGGCCACTATCTGTCCTTGCAAATTGACTTTCATAGATTTCCAGTAAGCACTGGAAAATTGGATGCTAACAAACAAAGTAGAATCAGGAATTTTTACAAAGTAGGAAGTAAAAGTACTTGTAAAGTCATTTTTAGGACCAGCTATTTTAAACAAATTTGGTTCTTGTCTCCTTTTGTTCAGGTTCACAAAGCAGTTGTTAATTTTTTAGAACTCTACCCCATTAGTAAAATATTGAAAACAATGTTGTTGGACACCATGTTTGCTCAAGAGCCTGATGTCTTGAAGTGAGGCCAGGCTCATTTGTCTAGAAAGCTCAGATTTGGTGCTAATAGCAATACTGCTTCTCTAATGGATTCTGCTTTTCCATTGCCTCCTGCTATTTTATGTTCCTTTAATCAAAATCTTTTGTAGTTCTCCTTTTTCCCCCAATAGATTCTGACAAATGCACTTTTTTAGGATGGGACTACTCATGTTTTGCTGTTGCCTGTTCTTTAGTTTCATTTTTCACCGAGATGTGGCTTTTACTTCCCAGCACAAACTTCCTGCCCCTGTGAAGGATGATACCTGCCATCAGGGTCTTCCTTTTTGGCATTGCTATTGCAGTCGGGTTGCCAGTAAGGACACCCACTGCCTCATGTATGATGATGCAGAGAACTGCCAAATGTGCATAAACCGGAGGTATGTACATGTCATTCACAACAGGTGAAAGAAAATGTGCCTGACTGTGTGCAGGAATCGTAGGCAAGAAGGATTTGGTGCAGAGGGAAAGATCTGCAATGCCAAATAAGAAACCTGCTCTAAGTTTTGAGGTCTGACTTGAGTGATAGCTGCTAAGCCCAGGCTGAAATCTTGCAAGACTTGGCATGGCTTATTCCCTGCCTGTATGCAACGACCACAGAAGTTAAGCTCTTAACCAGTAGAAACCAACGTCATTTGTCCCAAAAGTTTCATTAGACACTGAGGCAGGCAGAGGCCGTATGAATACAGGATAGGCTTCTTCAGACGGAGAAGAGATTTTAACATCTCACCCCGCATGGCTCCGTAGAGCAGGCTGTGTGCTGGGTACAGCTGGGCAGCGATCTGCCGCTTCCCCCGACAACTTCCAGGGGTTCATTTGTTCAGTGAGTGTCTGGGCAAACTTATTATAGGTCCTACACATTCCTCCTCACTGCCTGCTGCGAGACACATTAAGGCGATCAGAGCAGCTTTCTAGAAATTTTTCCAGCATAATAACATTTTTTGCTTTTTTTTTTTTTTAAAGGAAGACTTTGCTTTATTTAGCCAGGCAAGAGCTAGCTTTGCTTCCCTTAGAGAAAAGGCCCAAATCATCCTTGTAGTTGCTACTGCAAGTACCATTTTCCTAGACAGTCAGGCAGGATGGATGTTAGATTTTCTTCTAATCTGAATAGGACCACTATGCCTTTTTAAACTGCAATGGCTTTGGCTCAGTGAAAACAAGAAGAAAATAAAATATTACAAAAAAGGGGAAAAGTGAGGCATTTAATGACATCTTCTTTGGAATTGCCAACTCCTCGGCTTTTGGGTTCCCACAGAGATACTGTTGTTGCCTGCTAGTGGATCTCGCTAAACTCTTCCCAGATTTATGGTTCCTGATAACGTAAAACAAGCAAACCCAGCAACTTACAGTTATGTGTAGCCCAGGAAGAATACTAGCAATTACTTTGCTTTTTTGGCAATCAAAATGACATAAAAATGTAAAAAAAAGCCAAAGGAATTAAATTATCTTATGTTTTCTTTCAAAAAAGAGAGTCAGAAAACATGCTGTTAGTGGTATTGAGAAGATAATAAATATGTGTTGCAGTTACTTATTATGGTTACTTTGGTAAATATCTTTGCTTAGGGACATAGGAAATTAAGAATGCAAACTATTCCTACTCGTGCACTGGGCTCTGGTTATCTGCGTTTACTTGCTGTACACTGGTACTTTTTCCTATACTGGCTCTTGTATTTGGGTGTACATTATATTAGATATATTCAGTGAGCTACATGTATAGATAGATATGAATTTCTTGGGTTTCACAGTGCCACGCAGACATAAATCACCCCAAGAACTGTCACGGGATGCACTGGGAACATCTGTCCTTTTCTTATGATGGCCAGGGCAGTCAGACTGCTAAAGTGATTTAAACTTTTACTGTTTATTTAAAAGAAAAAGCAACAAATGTCTTTTGAGGAACACCGTGTGACTGCAACCTGATACTTCATGTTGGGAATTGCGGATAAGAGTAAGGTGCAGAATTTGCAAAGCTGTTGGATGGCTCTGAATGAGAGGACATGAAGGAATATTCAGACAGCTCTGAGTAACCCTTTCTATCTTATACTTCCTACTGAGAGTCCAAATGCACTTTGCCTTTTCTGGACAAAAAAAAAAAAAAAAGATGAGACAAGTTCAGATTTTTTTATGGATGCAGACTGGCTAATAGCTGGCTCCAGAACTTGCAGAAGGTGTTTTGTTGATTTGCAAAAGAACCTTCCCCACAGAGAGAGACATACATTGTGTGCTAGGACACCCAATTGCTGAGATCAGTTCATGTACATAAGACATTGCTGTGGCTTCTGGAATCTAGTAGTATTTTTGGTCTGAGTGAATTGTGCCACAGGCATTTGAAAACTCGTTGTGCTTGTGTTATAATATTCAGCAGGAATGTGAGAGAAGCTCTTAATCTACATGGATTATTTTGCCCTTGCTGAATGTTTGGGATTGCAGCTGATAAGGCTTGAATATTTTGTTGTTACAGAATTAAGCATCAGTTTAAATGAAGTATCAATTTAGATGTAAATCTCTACTTGCTAGTTGTGGGTCATATGGTGAAATTTTATTGGCTTGAATAGATTGTTTGCTCTTTCTGTGTACTTCAATATATCTTTTTGACATTGCTGTCGCCTCCTGTCTCCTCACAAACAACTAAGGAGCTACAAACGATTAAACAAACTCTGAACAGTCTCAGCTATACATGGAATTGGAGACTTCAGAGCAGTCAGACCTGCTGGTGGCAAGGAAAGCCACCAATAACCAAACCAAAACTTGGGACCAAAGTACAAAAATTTAAACTACAATGCCAGAGGATCTTATTTGTCGGTGATACCTGCTGCTTGCCTTCTCCCTCTTATTTTCCTTTTCCTTTTTGCCTGTGCCCAAATCATTTGAGTTGCAACTGCAAAGCTTTGCTGCAGAGTCTGTCCAGATGATCACAGCAATGCAATGCAAGATAGGCACAGGGGTAAAAGGGGTTATCCGTGCTTGGCAGTCGGTCTGACAGGGGAAAGACCAGAGCAGGAGCAAGAGCTGAACTCCCTCTGATCCCCTCAACCCCTTCTTTATGGGGCAGCCCACCTGTCAGTAGGAAGCTATTAGATTAGGTGAGCCATCTCATGAAATATCACACAGAAACCCTGAGATTTTAAAAGCCCGATGACAAATGCAAGTGAATACTAAGTACAGAATCAACCTGCAAAATTTGTCATACCAACATACCTGACTGACTAACATAAATTCTAATTCTCTGACAAAGCAGCAAGCATCAGCTCCCAGTAGTGTGGAAAGATCAGGATAATCCTTTGTAAATTCCTGGTGTGATCCTAATTCAATTTGTAACCACAAAATCGCTTACCTGACCTTTCCAAAGTTGCAGTTTTGTTTTTGTATGATTTTTTTTTCACAGCAAGAATATACTTTCTGTGCATTTTACAACAATGTCACAGGGAAAAAATTAAGATTCTGAATATGTGAGTTATATAGCTATCTAATTGTAGCACGAATTGAAAGGTGAGGTGAAGAAACACTTAATTTCTTACTTACCTTCTTTTGAACACTTCTTCTCTATTTGATAGCCTCCTAATACTATTGCCTCCTAAGTCTGTCCCTCCTACTGTATGAGGGGCAGTAAAGAGATCAAAATGCCTTTTGTTCCTTTATAAATCTCTTATATGGCTGCCAGCATAAAAAGAAGCCAAATTCTCTGTCACTTTTCACTCTCTGGACCATCTACCAGGAAATGCCTCTACTTCAAGCCTCAATAATTTCTCTCAATTTCTCTCTGTAATAAAGAAAATAGGAAGCATTTGCTGTTACTCTACCAGGTCATGTTTCTGTTTGCAAAACTGAAGAAATCCTCAGATCATTTTCTTGAGCTGCCTAGTGGAACAATTTGCTAAGCAGTGTGCTTGAAGTCACTGTCAGTTCTAATGACGTAACCACAGCTGCAGGCTGAGACCTCTTCCTGAGATGTCTCTCCCTGTTCCTCCTTGTGGCATAGGTCCTATTGAGATATACAAGATGTGGTTCCCATCATGCTTCAGTGAGCTACTAATAGCAAGAAAGTGGAACTAGATGGTTGCTAATGCATTTCCTTCGCTCTTTGTATCGCTGTCTGGGGTATTTGCCATGGCCCTGGCATTGCAACATGATCCCACTGTGTGTCTGACCGAGCAAGCTGCCTTACAATTCACTTAAACCATTGCTTTCTCTCCAGAGAGATTGTGTTCACATTATAAATAATTAAACTGCGTAATTCATTGTCACAGGGTGTTGTGGAGGCCAAAATGGGTTCACATCCTTCAGCATCTGTTAAACAGGATTATCTGGATGCAACCTGTGGTGTAGGAAGCGCACACTTAAAGCTGAATGGGAGGTATGTCAAAGTCTGTTCAGATATTTCAGATTTATAGGACAATGTCCTCTGTGATTTAAACTTTTTTTCACGAGCTCATTAAGAAATATAATAAAAACCCAAGACAAACAGAGGCTCAATCCCCTATGGCCCAGAGTAGTCTATCATGTTAATTCACTTATTCACCATTCAAGTCAGAAGATTTCATAACTTATAACATGTACCTCTTAATATCGTGTAAGCAAGAGAAAAGAATTGGTTACCTACCCGACAGTGAGAGTGCTCATCCTTCCTCCTCTGTCATGGTGCGGGCATCCCCTGTATCACACTGGGAAGTATGAAAACCTCAGACTGGGAAGCACAAAAACCTCAACAGTCCAGCTGCTGTTGGATCCGCTTCAAAAGCTTTTTGGGTAAACCGATGTTTTTTACCCTCCATCTTGGAGTTTTGGTCTATCCCATTTCCATAAGTCAGTGGATTCCGAGGAAACTGCCAGACCAAAGGTAATGGCTGCTGGAGACAGCAATGTGCGGGTGATCATGGCTACGACACCGCCCTTTAGCTCTTCCTGGCCACCTGTCCTGCCTAAGTGGTACTCTGGCTTTGACCTAATGGCACTTCTCCCAGCATACATCAGGCCTTAGCATGAGCTGGCTTAGCCAAAATCTAAGCAGGAGTTGAGTGAACAGTCACAGAGGTATAAGGGGAAGCTTTACCCTCTGCGTGCCCATTTTCCCAAGCATCAGTTACAAATCACTTCTAAAGACAAACTGTTGAGATGGATGGATCTCTGGTATTACTCAGTTTGGCTGATTTTAAGTTCTTATCATTACAGAATCAAGCTTAACTGCATTTGACAGTCCTTATCCACCTAAATAGTCTTACTGGTATCAGGCAGAGTTTACATTTCCTAGCAATTGCATTTTATGAGTTGCAAGGCCGACGTACAGTGAAACGGCTTAAGGCTTGGATGAGCTTCAGCAGGATTTCTTGGCATAAATCCGTACATTTCAAACACAGCATTTGAGCACTTTTTTGTTTCTGAGTTCCTAGTTTCCTCTGTTTTTTGACATCATCATGAAAGAAAATATTTTTGAGGAGATCGCTCAGCCCCCGTCAGAGGAATGAGAGTCCGTCACGAGGCAAAGCGGCAGACGGTCAGTCAAAGATTTGAGCTGAAATACTGATTGGTTGCTCGGTTGCTGAAGGCAAAGGGAAAATGATGACTGATTTCTGTGAACTCATCATTTCATCATTACTTTCCAGTCTCAGCTATCCCACTACTCTACTGTCTGTGATCTTGGCAATAAAGATAAGTGTTTCAATGATTAGCAATTGCTTAACTTCATTGTGTTCCAGCTTCCCATTTTGCTAAGGAGGAGAGATACAAAGACTGCCTTGGTAACACATTTTTGGACCCTCAAATGAAAGCTGATGTAGGAAGTACAACACAACGCCATAGAGGGGTGCTTGGTCAGGTATTGTATATGCTTACCTTAGGCCTTGTGAGAGTTTTCTCTACGTTAGATGACCTGAGGGAACTTCCCATTTCCCAAGTGTGGATTTCTACCCTGATCACAGCTCCTCACCCTTTTTCTCCCCTTCTTCTCTTCCCTGTGCTCCATTTTTCACAGAAAGGAAACCTGGTCATGTGGGCCATGTGGGAGCTTCAGCTGATGAGAATATTATTTTATGCTTACCCTAGCCACCAGTCCTAGACTTCCTACAACCATGTACAACCATCAGACCCTGGTACCCTGTTGTGACCAGAAAGGGTCATGGTACATAATTTGGCCACTCATAGTAGAAGACTATCACCATGAACTGGTAAGTCAGAGGATGAAATAGAATTTGTTAATCACCTAAATTTAATAGCAATGCATGACAGCACATCTCATAATACTCAGGTCTGAACTCAAACCCATTTTACAGTGAATCAAGTCCTGAAGAACACAACTGTGAAAGTATAGATTAAAAGATAAAGATCACCTTAAAATAGGCATTTATCTAATTCTACAGACAAGAAAAGAAGGGAAAATGCTAGTCAGTGTTTATTAATCTAAAGAACAAAGGTGCTGTTTATTATTTCATCTTGGCAAAATGTGCCTTAAAGGAAGCTGGAACAAACCTGGCTCTGTAAGGAAGAGGAAAAGTCAAGGAGGAAAATAATAATTTTGGTGAAGGTGTGTTTTTCTACTTTGTTTTATGTGTGTATTTTTCTAAATCTAAAGATGTTACTATGTTTAACAGCACATTTAAAATTCCTGCTGCTTATTCTTTGTGTTTAGGACATATAATCTACTCATCCATGAGCATGAAATGCTCTGCAGGAGTCTCTTCCTATCTGGGGTATAGGACAAGGGGACAATAGTAACACAGGAATACAAGGAACTCTTCTATTAGGCAATGAATCTAACAAATTCGAATAAGGTGAAGGATTTTTTTCCTTTATTATTTTCATGGTGGGAACATAATAACTAAGTTAACACTAGAGCCTTTCCTTTTGTCATTCCTGGTCATGTTCTTCACAGCCAGCCTCTAATCCTCCTTTGATCTTCCCACTATTTATTGCAAGTCATCCACAGACCTCTGTGATTTAGAGCTAAAGTTTCTAGGGATTATTTTCACTGAAGGGCCCTCTCCAAGACTATGGGTAGAAGGCATCTTTTGGAGAGGAGACAAAATGCAATCCTGATGCAGACAAATTTCTGAAAACTGAGAAAGAGAGCAGAAAATATGTTTTCCCACATTTTAATAAAGTGAAGAAGTCCTTCATTTTTTTCCAGCCTAAAATTTTTTGCTTAAACAAAGGTGGCAGATAAAGGACCTGAAGTATTGATGACATATATTATATGTATTTTCTGAGGAAGCCGGGAGTCAAAAGAGATCTTTTGGGCAACTTCCACCAGGAAGTCATCTGATTAATGAAAACATGCAGATAAACAAGCTTTTAAACTCACTTTGTTGCTCTTGACCATTCTGTGGTGGACACATCAGTCAAGTATTTATTTTTGCACCATTACCTTCTAGGAAACCTTTGCTGCATTTGCAGACACCTGCTCCCAAAATCTTTAATCAGAGCAGGTGACGTGTGACAGATTGACAGGTCCTGTTGCAGTGGAAGCTCATGCAGTTCAGCTCTGTGTCTGTGCAGTACTGGCTGTGTGACTGTGCTTTCAGGCTGACAATCTCTCTGTTAGCTTCATTGCCAAGTAACATTTCAGGTAATAACTTGAAGATAATATATTCTCAGAGCAAAATGGTCACCTCTGAAAGGGCTTAAGGAACCAGTGATTTGGCCAAGAATAGCATTTAGACTCTGGGCATTTTCATTGTAAGGGCAGGGGCTGAGAGTGGAGAATCTGACAATTGTACTTATTTAGAAGTGTGCTGCAATTTTATTGTTATAGTTCACGTAGATACACTGCTGAGGTATCTGAAAAGGCACAATTTGCATGTTGAAGAGATCCAATTTGCATGTTTATGAGAAAGTTTTTTATTGTAATGACATGGATGATGGCCTAACTTCTTATTATAAAAAAATAAAAAGGGAATATGTCATGAGAGTATCTTGAGAAAGAAGAAAATAGCATAATGAATCACTCAGCACCACGTACACAAGCCACTGATCAGTTTCTACTGCTCTAGTTCACCTGAATTAAAAAAAAAAAAATTGAGAGGAAAAATATGCCTGCCCCAACTAAAATGAAGGGTTAGAAGGCTACTAGAATGTACAGTAACATTTATTTGAGCATATAATTAACATAAGATATGGGTAGAATATGTAGCCTAGTGCCCTGCTAATTTCCACACTTTCCATCTTCGTAGCTTCTCTGGGCTAACTAATTAACACAGAGGTCATTGTTCTCATTTTTCCTGTATCAACAGAACATTAAAGCAGCACATCTCTGATTATGTTGGTAGATGAGGGATGCTGCAGCTGAGATGAAATTTCAGTTTCACAAAGGCTAAGACCCAAGCCCATAAATTTAGCACAGGAATAATCTACTGTGCACTAAGCTTCTTTTCTGAAAGGAGAAAAAAGGAACTATCATGAAAGCACACAACCAAGGAGAAATGGAAATGGGGATGGCCTTTATACTTTGATCAAAGGTGCATCTGCAAAGTTCTGTGTGAGAAATAAGTTAACAGCATGAGTCAAATGTTGAAACAATAAAATGTCTGTAGATGCAAACTGGCAGTACAGGTAAGTCGGTGTCTTGCAGTGGGGTCTAGACGACCACAGTGCTGTAGCCACCTAGCTTAACTGGGAATGTGTCATGTTCGATAATGCTGGTAGGAGAACCACATTCCTTTATCTTTTGCTCCCTTTAAATCTATAACTGAGTTAGGACAAGCACGCGACAATGCAGAGGATTGTGTGAGAACACTTGAGAGTCTTCTTCTCAGGTTTCTGCCTGCCTTCATTTCTACCAGAAACTTGCAAGACAAACTCAGTATTTTTCATAAATGATTGATAGCTTTTCTTTAGATTTTGGCAAGAATAAAGCAGTGCTGATGTTAAAGAAAAGGAAGAATGTTTTTCTATTTCACTTGAGTTTGGGCTTGAATGCTGCTGGAAGGCCAAAATGATTCTTATTTTAACTAAATCATTTCTCCCTGTCCTCCAAGTAATTGACTTCTAAGGCTGCAAGGTATCAGTCTACTCACCTCATTTGATTTCTCATTAACACCATGTAATGCAGACTTTCACTTTCAGGAATTACTGCATCAAATGTAATTTTTGATTGAGCTGAACCATACTTCCCAAACCAACATTGCACATAAACATGCAAGCTAAAGAATTCAGTGAGGAAATCTGATATTCCATGTTAGATTCTGTTGCATAAAAATGACTAAAGGCAACTTCAAATGTATTTGAATTAGAAACAACAGAGGTGAATGAAGTTTTGCAACCCTATTCCTTCTGAGTTATCTATTGTTAGGAGCAGGGATGAGTGCTAGAAACAAGTTGTACTGGGTCTGGCTGAGATGGAGCTAATTTTCCCTGTAGCAGCCCTCGTAGTGCTGTGCTTTGTATCGGTAGCTAGAAAGGTGTTGATAACACACC
>JAVKLA010000008.1:16877202-16904471 GCA_034782735.1 Sagittarius serpentarius | reverse complement strand
AGCAGTGCTCGCACGGCATCAAGGCTGCCTCTCCAACATTCCCCCCTCACCAGTAGGCTGGGGCTGGGCAAGATCTTGGGAGGGGACATAGCCAGGACCCAAACTGACCATACCATGTGACTTCTGCCCAGCAATAAAAGCTAAGAGAAATGAGGAGGTGGGGGGGCATTTGTTATTATGATGTTTGCCTTCTGGAGCAACCGCTAAGCGTACTGAAGCCCTGCTTCATGGGAAGTGGCCAGACATCACCTGCTGATGGGAAGTAAAGAATAAATCTATTGTTTTCCTTTCCTTCTGTGCATGGCCTTTGCTTTTGCTTTATTAAACTCCCTTTGTCTCGACCCACAAGTTTTTTTCCACCTTATTTTCTCCCCCACCCCCATCCCGTCCTGCTGAGGAGGGGAGTGATAGCGTGGCTTGGTGAGCATCTGGCATCTAGCCAAGGTCAACCTACCACACAAGTCAAGAGAGCTCTACAGATAATTTTGTGACAGGGGTGCTGGATGGACACACAGAGAGGTGCTCTGCTGGATCTGCTTGAGGGAATGTGATAGCCAGCGGTAGCCTTTGCTGGAGTGATCAGGAGACGAGAGAGCTGAAGAACCTGAGGAAAGGAAGGAAAGCAGCTATCAGAATAATGACTGTGAACTTCAAGACACTGAACTTCAAGAAAGCTTGTTCAGGGAACTGATAGTCATGGGAGGCTGCCGTGAGGCTTAAAGGGGCCAAAGATTGCTGGTTGACCTTCAGGAACAATCTCCTCAAAGTGCGAGAGCAGTCCATCCTGATGTGCAGACAGTTGAGCAGAAAACCAGCTTGACTGAAAGGGTACCTCCTGAGTGAGCTGACCAGGCAGGCAAGGATGACATGAGGAAACTCAAATCTCTGTTGCAGCTGAAACCAGTGAGGAACGTGGAGCACAAATAGAAAGATCTTATTGGTACTTTGTCAGCAAAAGAAAACCATGGAAATTGAGGTTTGCTACCAGATGAGGAGTGCAGCTTGGTGGTGAATGACATGGAAAATGCAGAGGCACTCCATATCTTCTTTGCCTTGCTCTGTTCTAGCAAGGTAGTCTTAGTCTTTATTGTCAATCTTGGATCTCTCTGCGTAGTAGCACAGTAAAGCAGAGAGAAGTGCTACCTGCAGCAGAGGAGGAATGAGCTACAGCAAACTGAAAACAGACAAGCCAGTGGAACTGAACAGGGTGAATCTCAGGTGTTGTCAGTACTACTGTGAGGCCTACCTGTCATGTTTTTTCAAAGGGCTTGGCAATCAGGGGAACTTTCTGAAGACTGTCCACCTTCAGGAAGGGAACAAGGAGGATCCAGGTAACTACAGGAGCATCAGCCTCACCTTAGTTCCTGTGATAGCTATGGGGACTGTCTTCATGGAAGCTATTTCCAAGTAAATGAAGAGCAAGAAGGTGTTTGGGAGCAACCGACATGAGTTTTGCTAGTACAAATAACGTCTGATCAGTGTGGTTGCTGAGCACATCTGTGGAGAACAGAGCACATCGTTTACCTTGGCTTTCCAATACTTTTGAAGTGGTCTCCCATAGCATCCTTGTAGCCAAATTATAGATTGTGGTGTGAATGGGCTAGACTTCAAGCTGTTGAAAAACTAACTAGACCATTGGGCTCAAAGAGTTACTGGTCAATGGTTCAAAGTCTAACTGTTAGCCAGTGAAATAAGGTATTCACTGTGGTTGATATGGGGCCTAATACTCTTTAATGTCTTCATTACCAATCTGGACTGTGGAAGGGAATGTACCCTCAACAAATTAATGGATGACACAAAACTTGGGTGAATGGCTGGGGAGAACATCCACCACCTGTAGGAACCTTGACAAGCTCTAGGAATGGGCTGACAAGAACCAGTTCATTAAAGATGGATGCAAAGTCCTGGATCTGGAGGAGAACAACCTCATTGAGCAGTGCAGTCTGGGAACTGGCTGGTTAGGTCACAGCTTTGCTGAGAAGGACCCGAGGTCCCTGGGGACAGCAAAACGAACATGAGTCAGCACCATGCCTTTATGGCAATGAAGGCTAGCCATGCTGGAGTACGATAGCGAGAGTATAAACAGCAGGACTAAGAAAGTGACTATTCCCCTCTGCTTGGCACTTGTCGGACCATGGCTGGAGCTGTGTCCACTTGTGGACTAGACGGTCTTCAGGGGTTTCTTTGGACATAAATTATTCTGTGAGGATATGAAAAAGGAAATTGCAAAGTAATGTTTATATGTATTATTTGGCACAACATCGTGAGGTATGGGGGGTTTTTTTGTGTGAAAAATATTTCTGTACCTCATAAAGAGATAGATTTCTGCTTCATTATGTTTAATAAGATTTTTGGCTGAGGACCTGAGATGATTTTTTGGGGTGGATAAGCAATAGTAGCCTTAAAGCAGCAGCTTTAATACGAAGCCTTTTGAAATTTTCTGAGATAATGAAGAGAAAGAAGAATCTGAAGAATTTATTTTTCTGTTTTGGAGTGTTCCAAGAAGAGGAGCTACATGGCTTAAACCAAAGGATCATATTATTAACTATTTTGGAGTAAAAATGAACTTAGTGTTAATGCCCAGAAACACGCAGACTTTAGGAATTGGTGTCAGTGTGATCATGTTGTCAGATACTGCAGCAAAGTAAAACTTCTATGTTCAGCTACACACTGGCTTGTTTTGTCTCATTTTTGATTGATTCAGCATGTTCACTTTCTATCTGCATCTTTGCATCAAGAAAATAATCTTTATTTCTTTGGTTTTGCTACTAGTATGGAATAAATTGTAGAAATCAGTGAAAGTGTCATTTTTATCCAGTTTCTGCTGAAACACGCAGTTGATTTTGAAGAGATCTGATTATAACAATGTTGTGGGTGCAGAGATACTTGCATAGCAAGTATTACAGGAATACAGAAGCATAGAGTCTCTAACAACCTTATATAGAGTTTCAAGAAAATGTGCTCCACCACTTTAAAATCAAATTTTTTTTTTTAAATGAAATAGTAACTACAAAAAAGAAAAGCAAAAAAAAGCAAAAAAAATAAAAGCATCCAATAAAAATCCGTAAAATCCATATCCAGAACTTCTCCAGCACTGCTCACATCACAGAGCTTTTTGGTTGCCACGATTTATTTAGACCTGACTTGCACAAGTCAGCCAAGATGCATTGTTTTCTCATTCTTCAGGGGGCAAGCAGGATATTAATGCATGTCCTGCTACTTGGAAACCATTCCTCCTGTTGAACTTCCATTGCTAAGACTCTGCAAGACTTTCTGAGTAGGTACCTAATGTAATCTTCAAGGAAAAATGTTTAGACTGTATTGTCAGGCAGCAGTCTGAACAAAATGACTTTTTAAAGCTGACTTTGAACACAGGGTGTAAGATCAATGAGGCCTGACATATGCTGAGGTTCTTAGACATAGATCTAGTAACCCTCTTTTATACAAAGCACATTTAACTGTTAAATATAGATAGAGATGGAAAGTTGCTTAAAATCTGTTTTTGTAACTCCCTGCCTAACTGATTATGCCCCAAACATAGTGCAAGTATGTCTGTCTTTTGAGTCATTCAAACTTCCAAATACCTAGATAAAGGGAGCAATGACTGACCCTCAGCAATCTAATTGTGCCTCTCTGGGGAAATTCTTATGTATCAGAAAAAGAAATCAGCTTCTTCCAAATCATTCTGAAGTGTGATAGAAACATCACGGTAATGGTAATGGTTCATACGTGAAACGCATTAGACATAAGCAAGAAGCTCCATTTTCTAATGTTTCACAGAAGGGAAGAAAGTAAACAGAAATTATCTTTGATGACATAATCAATGGGTGAAGGAAAATATAATAATTGTGGCTCTTTCCCTCTTTCTACTTGATATTTATGTACCCCTTAATTACATTCTCATTTTTTAATTTCTGTTGCTTTTTGTGAGAAATTCCTCAAAGTGCTACTTTCATTGGCAAATTTCAAATGCTAAAAAAAGCAAGTAGAGAAAATAGAGAATCATTGTCAAACACCGTCCAAAAGTCTTGCTCATTATTTGCTTGGAAGGACATCTTATTTCAAAATTTCATTCGATCCAATTTTTTTAAAATTTCAAAATTGGTAAAAATAAAAGACCTGCTACTAACAGTCTGCTAACTCTGTAGAACTCTCTCTGCCTAATTCTTTCTTTTCTATTTAAGTTAGTATTCTGTTTAAAACCTTTGTTTTCATCTAGCCTACACATGTTAAAATTGCATAATACACTCAAAGATCTAAGTATATATGTGGTACCCTGTAGGTGTTTCTGTATGCATGTGTATAAAGAGTAGGTATGCAGACATGTAGGAAGGTCAAAAATTCCATGCAAAAAACTGTAGATGCAGTTCAGCAGAACATATTCCACCTTTGAAATTGCACAGGAAATAAGTCATGACATTAACCATGGGAATGGTTCTCAGCTGCATCAGGGGGGGTTCAGACTCGATGTTAGGAAGTATTTACTGAGAGGGTGGTCAAACGCTGGCACAGGCTCCCTAGAGAGGTGGTCGACGCCCCACGCCTGTCAGTGTTTGAGAGGCATTTGGACAATGCCCTTAGTGATAGGCTTTAACTTTTGGTCAGCCCTGAATTGGTCAGGCAGTTGGACTAGATAATTGTTGTAGGTCCCTTCCAACTGGAATTATTCTATTCTGTTCTATTCTATTCTATTCTATTCTATTCTATTCTACTCTTCAGGGCTGCATCAACAGACCACTGAGTTATTTGTATTCCCAACCTCCATTATGCCACCATGTAACTTCCCATAACAATGTACTAACTTAATTCAACTTCCTGTTGCTCAGTGTTCAGCTACCACCTTCAGCACTTCTCAACCAAAATGAGTAGTTGCACAGCTTGCATATGTTCACTTATCATGTGAGAAGCAATACACGCATAGGGAGAGCTGCAGACCCACTGCTCCCCCTTCACAAACCAAGACCTTTTCCAAGGAATGCAGATCAGCGTAGCATATCATAAGCTGGACAGATTCTGAGGTGAAGCCGTGCATTTGGATGGTATTTTTGTATATACGATTGTACTGTCTGTACTTACACAGCACAAATACAAAGTAACTCATTGTGGACTGGGTAGTTGTTAGCATGCTGTTTGGATCCTAAAAGGGGCTTAGCTGTTGAATACCACAATTTGAATCCATTCATCTGAATTGCACACAATCAACCTTAGTTTGGCATTTACAATCCATTTTTTTGGTTGGGGAAGTCATCTAGTGTTTACGCTTCAATTTGAGAGTCGGGCTGAGAAAAAAAATCAGGCTTGATCGTCACCAGTTTGAAAACTGGTAATAGTCTTTGTCTGAGGCTGGAAAACAGAATTAGTCAATAAAGAAGTACAGCAACAAAATTATCCTTAAGTTTCATTTATAATTTGCCCAAACTGCCCATTTCAATTTTTAAAGATTAAGTCCTACTGTTTTAATGTGATCCCCTCATTATTACTTCCCAGCACCTCACATACACTACATCTGTATAACTGGGGAGTTGCCATAACACAACGTAGCTTCTCCATCTGAGTGTATCCTTCATGGGCATTTTGGACATGTGCTGTTAATTCTGTTGAGATCCATCTTTTAGTTGTTCCACACTAAGCAGGTGTGTTGCCACTTGGTTTTGAATTCACATTTCATGAATTCTACAACCAGAGTGCCAAATAAAACAGAAAATATACTGAGTAATTGTCAGTAGGACTAAAAGACAAACTTAAAAAATAAAAGAGGTATAGAAGGAACAGAGCTTGTCGTTTCTTAATTCCCACTAGTATTGCTTCCCACACTTTGCTCTGTGATCTACTTACCAGTCTTCATGTTCTTTGGTTTTTAAAAGAAAAATATGAGAGGAGCAGGTTCTGCAATGGATCTGGTAGAGGGAGTTCCAAATCAGACTGGCTGGAAGTCAGAGTTGACATTTTTAAAGAGAATTATGCAGTGTGATTGCTTACAATAGCAGGAAATTCAGAAAATCCTTTCTTGCCACATGGTCAATGTCCCTAAGCCTCTCCCTAAAATATAGTGGCATTCGCTACAAAAACGCCAGGCAAGAATCAGGTGTTCCTGTGTTAAGTGTCTCACACTGGGATGTTCCCCGACGGGCAGGGGAATCCTCCAGACGCCCCTGACCATCTAGCTTAGGGGCTAAAATTCAGGGTTACGGGTTCTCCCTTTGGAGTCCTTTCAGGTTATCTCCCTGTCTTCATTAACTTTATAGGAAAATTAGGCTCTTATTTTGAAAGGCTGTTTTGCTAGGAACGGTATATGCGCATCGCTATGTTTGTAAGTCAGGCCAACTGCATTTCAGTTGAGGTGTATCTGTATTTAAGAGATGGCTTGGTATTGCTGTGTTCATTCCTGAAGTTCATACTTTTCTCATTTGCCTTTTTGGCCTTATCACATTCAAATCTTATTTTCTCAGGAGATCAAATGCATTCTGAGATTTCCTGGATAGATCTCTTTCTTCCCCTAGTGGCTCAGACGCTGTAACATTTCAATAAAAGACAAACCTTACAGCTGCTGGTAACAAACTCAGAGGTTTCAAGCAGATCAGGGTCTGAGTAGCCTTGTGATGAGCGCTTTAGGATTCAGCTGTTATGCAGGAGATTTAGTTAATCTCTAGCTGCAGAAACAAATACTGCTGCACCAGTGTTTCAGGGGCTGGATTCCTCCCCCAGATCTGTGACTAAGATTCCTATATTGGGTGAAGGGGTATGCAACATGGAGCAGGATCTAAGCAGGTGCCACTCGAACCAGCTGATATAAAAAGGTAAGCACAAGGGCATCTCGTTGCCATCTCAAGGGCCATAAGCTTGGCCTCCGTCTGTCTGGAATCCATGACTGGAGATTGTCTCCTTAGGGTAGGTGCCCACATTGAGTCATGCAGATACTTCAGCAGCAGACAGGGCTTGCTTTCACAAGAAAAAGTAAAAGGGTGAAAGAATGTCCTTTATATGCAAGGACGCACTGGCTGGAATTCCCTTCTGCAGTAACTTAAAGTGATTTATTGCTGTTGTTATAGGCAGAGTGCTGTGACAGGCTGCAGCCTACCCTGAGTTTACCCATCCCCTTGTGAAAGTTGTGTTACTGAAAATGACCCAGGATGCCAGAGCCCAGATTGCTCAAGCTGGACCTTGGCCATTTTGCTTCCAGTACTTAATGCGGACAGGGGCAGTCCTGGCTTGTGCTTGCTCTGGCAAGATTGTGTCTAAGCTTTATACTAAGGATGTAGATATGAATTAGGCAAAAAGGTGCTCAGGCTAGGGCAAACAGAGAAGGAAATAATGAAGGGCAGGACTAGAAGTGTCTAGGCAAATTCGAAGTAAAAAAATCACTTTGTCTTTTGAAGAAAGTGAAAACTGAGCATTGGATTTTGGATCTAAGGTTTGCATTATTTTGGTACGTAAACCAGACATATTTATGTTTTCCAATTAGTAAATATATTTATTTGACCTAAAAGAGATAAACACATTAATTCTGCTTCACTTTAGCTGTGTGTGCTTAATTCCTTTTAGGTTCTTTGAAAAATTTACTGAAAGTTTCAAAAGTCTTTGTCCAATAACAGATTTATATAACAACTGTAACCCTCAAATACAGACTGTGATACAGCTGTGGACCAGGAAGGGTCTAATTTAAATGAAAGCAGTTCAAAGAAGAGCTTCTCCTCTTTTCTTCTCTCTCCCTACGCCATCTTTTCCATGCTTGTTGAGTCCAGTGCAGAAACGGTAGCCATTACCAATTTAGCAATGCATGCAGCATGAATTTCTTTTTCCCTGACAGTCAGGTGTTCCTTGGGGGTTTGCTAGCAGCTGAGGCAGGCAATGTTTTGGTAGAATTATCTCCCTGGTCAGCTGGAAACACCGTGCAACCAGTGGCTGCTTTGTAACTGATAGGAACGTGCTGCTGACACAACAGCAGCTGGTGATTTCATCAGTCAAAATTGGCAGTGTCATTCAATTTAAGGCTACTTGGCACTGATTCCTATCTAAATATTGTACTTTTATATGCTAAGCTCACCACTAGCTTCTGAAACATGGAGAAAATGTGGAGAACTGGAAAAATGTAGTGAGGATGAATGCATAAAATTTCAGAGAACTTTTAATTGCAAGTGCTGAAATAGCAGTGAAATGTCTTTTTATTGTTAAAGACTTAAAAATTTATCAAGAAATAAAATGTGTCACATCTATCTCCTTAATTCTCTTGGTCTTGATATAATTATTCACTAACAGAACTGAATTCTGAATTTTTAATATGACACTCAATATATAATAGAAAATTTCTACCCTTGTCAAATCAGCAGAGAAAAGAACAAGCGGTCTATCCTGGTTACTGAAAATTAAAGATGTATATCAGATGAGAGCCCCAGTCATCTGGGAAAATTCACTCAGAACAGAGAGTCAGCATAGTGCCTTTGTACATATTATGCCACACTTAAGACTGGAAAACTTCTAGTGACATCAATAAGAGCAGGTCAGGTGCAAAATTTAGAATTAAATTACCTTCTTTTATGCCTTCCTGAAAGACCCTGAATTCTTAAAGTCTGATGTGACTTCTAACACAAGCTGCAGGGTTTAAGATCCAGACTTTAAAAGAATAAGCAATAGGAGAGGTTCTTACTCAGTCTCCTTGCTTTGATACTTTCACGAGAGCTGCAGGAAGTCTGCTGCTAATGAAAAGACATTTTGAGTTGCCATTAAGAACTCAGTTTCATCTGATATCTGAATTCAAATGGGGTACTGAAATGCTAAATGCAAATGCTGTCCACTAGCTAAAAGATTGCGGACTACTTTCGCTTTGATTTTGTCTCCAACTTCTACTACCTTAAATTTGCAGTTGGGCTTAGTTTGGTAATAAGAGGCATTCAGGTCAGAGGGCTTACAGCATGGGCAGAAACTGGCAACTCAGGATTGCTGAATCCAGCTCGAAAAGCATGCAGGTATCTCTCTGCTATATAAAACAACTTTCAGCAAAAGCCTTTCACTAGATTTATTCACTAAATCTGGGATTAATAACATCTTTAGAAGCTACATTTTCAAGAGGCAGTATCAGTTCACGTGCGCGGCACAGCTTACACCTCTGTCTACACAACCATTTTTTAAAAAAAGGAGTTATGCCCTGAACTATAAAACGACGTATTATTTCTATAAAGCTGCATGTGTGGCTCTTAGAGAAAAATTGGGCTCTGAGATTATTTTTAGTTCTGGAGTGAAAGGGTACTTCTCAAAAAACAACTTCAGTGTTAAATATCCCTTTCCACAATCTTTTAATTTGGAGACAAAACCAACTGGTCAGAAAATTATCAGTTTCCTATTATAAATGCACTGCTTTTATGTTCTTTGTGCTCCTGGGCTCTGGTTTTAATTTCATGTGAGAACACCACATTTTCAAATTTATATAGAAATAACATAGGGCATTTTGTTGCTATGGCAGTATAGAACCCTATTTCTTTATTTATAAATAACACTAAAAATCTAATTGAATTAAGTTACATTTTAGTTCCACCATTTCCTGAAGCTAGCCTTTCATGAAGACTTTGTGTACACTCAATTTAAACCACTTTATCGTCCTCTCTAACATGATTTTATGTTCTACTTGGGTTTCTCTGTTAAAGCTCTAAGCATTGATTTTAGCTAATGCTACAGGACTGGCAAACATTAACACATAAATACAAAATGTATCTTTTTTTACTAAGACAGTCAAGCAGTGGACCCTGTTGCCAAGACAGGTTGGGTGGTCTCCACCCGTGGAGTTCATCCCAGTGGATGCTGCTTGGAGCAGGAGGCTGGGCCAGAAACTGGTATTATTCTGCGGTTCCTTTATTGGGGTCCGTCTAATTTGCGGATCCCAAGAGCCCCGTTTATGTCAGTAGCTGCAGCGTGAAAATGTAAAATGGGAGTACCTGAAGAATTTTTCCAAAGTCTTCCGTATCTAGTTTAGGAATGTAGCTGGTGCTGCTGAGAAAGTCTGTTCTCAACGGCTTCATCCCCGTGCCTCATCTTACCCTGACGTTGTTATTAGCTTTAATTTTATCTTCTGTATCGTTTGAGGTCACACCTTGCACCGAATGACATTTTCCTTGCACCATTAGAGGAAATTCTTAGACCTGAAAGACATCACATTTTGGTTGTTATTAGCCTGTCCTTATATCAAACTGCAATTAGCAATCCGGTGTTGTAATCTGATAATGCCGTATGATGTTATCCCTTCCTTACCGAAGGAGTCAAGCTCCAGGGTTTAGCCTGTCTGAAGGACTATCTAGGAACACGCCGCCCTCAGACAGAAAGACACAGTGAAATCGGCCCTTTGGCTTCTCAGAGTACAAGCTGAGCACTGCAAATTTTATCTGCGGAGGAGTGGGCACTTCTAAATGGACCGTTTAGCAACTGAGGTTTTCTATTTATATATATATATATATGAAGTTTATATGTGTGATGCTCATATCTATAAAAATCATATAAAAATACATAAAATAGAAAAAGCTCCATTGTTTTTCATATATGTATGCTGGAGATCAAAGGTTTCACAACATATTTTATAAAGGCACTGTAGTGTAAATTATTATTATATGGTGAAACTCCCATTGCAACTTAAATTCAATTATAATACATGTAATTCACATTCCTAAATGCCCACTTCAGGTCCGTTAACAATGAAAAGATATTTCCCTAAATTGTATTCAGTTTTCCACAATGGATAGTCCAGATTAAAAATACTATTCTTAGTGACCTTTCTTGCTGCCTCACTGTGATGCATACATATAGAAATCTCTCTCTCTCTCCCCCATGCATGAAAATAATAGAAAGAAAAATAGTATATCTTTGTAGACATGTATGTGTAAGTGTGTAAATACATACGTACGTGTATACCCGCAACCATACAGAGAGCAAACTTAAGGGCCTTTTTGGTACTATTTTCTGTATTTCCAGGATTCCAGGCAATTATTTGAGACTTTCAAATTAGAAAGATCTGTTAAAAGGGGAGTTTGCCTTTATTATTCTGATCTGTCATTTCTTTTATGTAACAAGCCAGCTGTTAGTTGAACAGCGTCATTCATTTCCTCAATGGAATGATGACACTACAATCAGCCTTCATTATCTTCCCATGCTCTTATGTGAGAACTAAGTGCAGAGGAAATACTTGGTAATTACTCTAGGCAGATTTCCCACATGTTAGAGATGCCATAGATGGGATTAATGAATATCACTTGAAAAGGTTGAAGTAGACAAAAACAAAATTAGGCTTCAGTAATCACAACATGCAGATGGGTTGAAATGCTAGTGGGAAAAAATCCCATCAGCAATTAAACTTGCTTCTTGGAACAGCAGATGTGCATAGTCTCTTATTGAATACTGAGTACACTTGAAAGGAATTTGTAGAGGAAGAATGCTGAAATACATACAGCTCTGCTTAGGCAGGGTTGGGACGAGTAGCAGGGCTGTGTTTATTTTACTTAGCAGGTGTCAGGACCCCCTGTCTCTGCTCGAAAGAATCCCAAACTTCTGCTCGCCAGTGAGTGCTCCGCTTACCACTTCTGCTGCTTTCTGTCATGAAAAGCTCTTCTGCCATCCGAGACCTGTTAAAGGCCTGACCTAAGACACCAACTGTATGGTACAGACTGACCCTTTAGTCTCTGAAGGGCACCATTAGTTCTCCAGAAGAGAAGCCCTATTTTGCAGCTGGCAATAGCACAAAAGCATCTCTGCTAGCTTCGTCTCCAGATAATCTTCAGACATCTTACTGACCAGAAAAACTGTACGACTCAAAACCACCAACAAAACCGATTTAGAGGACTGGCTATGAGTCACCAAGCAGGGAGCTGCGATCTAGAGGCAAATGCATCAGTGAATAACACAAGCACTAAATCAGTTGTTTCAGTTTGTAGTGCTGGGCTTTTCTCACAACAGGCCCTGGGCCAAACCTGACTTGCAAGGTCCAAACCAAAGCTCCACAGTCACCACTGCAGGATACCTCTCAGTATGACACCTGGGGAAAGTGGAAGGTTAAACGAGCAAGGAGGCAAGTTCACAGGGTTTCTACTTGTGCTGATTTTTCATTGACGGCTTTTGTTCTCATATATTCTGTTGGTCAGCCTGTACAGCAACATCAGAGAATTTTGGAGTAAGTATTCTAACTCCTTAATTACTGAAAAGTGGACTCCAGTCCCTTTTGGTTGTAGCAGGTGGAATGGATTTGACTATTACAGAGAAACTGTCATCTTCCACCTTGCACAAAAGAAGTGCCATGATCTGACCCAGTGGTTAAAAATACAACTTTTACTGATGAGTAACCCTTCACACTTCTCTCACTGGTTTCTGCTGTTCCCCAGCCACAGCGAGACTTCAGGCTGGATCCAGAATCTGGCATTGCGGACGCGATAGGCAGAGACATATACAGCCATAGACGTATATGCATATAGAGAGAGGTGCAGCACTATAGAAATAGACGGTTAGACTAAATCTTACCTGTGTTTCTATCCCAGTCTCTACAATAACTTCAGCTCACATCTTACACCTAACAGTTACCAATGAAGAGAAATCTTTTGGGATAGCTTAGTTACAGTCCAGAAGCACTGATTTGTATCCGTACAAAGCCAGCTGTGTTCTTGATTGCAGTTATAATATATAAAATACTATGCTTGCCACTAAAAGGTCTGTACTTATCTATCACTATTATTTCCTCTTTGAAGAATGTGGAAAAGCATGTTGTATCCCAGCTACTGTTACGCTTGAAATCTTGCTAGGGACAATAGGGAACACTTCATATATATATATATATGGAGCAAAGAATTTATTGTTAGACTAATCAAAATCATAAAAATCTAACCAAAATACAGCAGTTACTCTTAGTCAATTCCAATACTATTAACACTCACAGTCCAAGGTAATATAGAAAAACCTCATCAATAATACTCTTAAAATTGTTAAAAAAGAAAAGTTAGTAATATCTACCCCTTTTTCCTGGAGCTATGCTCACCCTTCCAGTGCTCCTATGGGCCCTACAGCCAATTGCTTCAAGCAGAGGGGTGTGCATGGAGAGAGAAAGGTCCATGATGAGTCCTTGGCATCCTGCAGTCTTCAGGAGGAGAATGACGTGGTGATGGTCCCTTCCTCCTTGACCTTGGGTCCACCTGGGGCTATTTTTACATCTTTTCTTAGCAAGACCTGCTTCTACTCACTGAGCATCACCCAAAAGCCTTCTCCAGCCCCTGTGAACATAAAGGACTGTTGTACGTCGCACAGTGACAACCTAGGTCTGTTGGACCTTTACCACACGTATCCCCAGAAGCTACAACAGGTCAGGCAGTAGCCCCTTGACTATTGCTAAAACTAGCTCAAGCCCAGAGAAGTCCTGAGTCCCTCCACCATCAGGTCCATGCCAAACCTGTGGTCTTGCGTGACTAATGGCAAAAATTGTATTTACTGACACACACTACCACTATGTGATTACTGGTGGTGAACAAAAGCTGTTAACCAGTGACTGTTCAACATGTGAATATCTATGTGGGATCGGTGTAAAGGCCACTCTGATAAATCATCTTCAGTTTTTGTTTCCCTTTGATTTGTGCACCACCCTTCTGCCCATTCTGCCTGTACGGTCAAGTGCCTTTGCGTGCAAATGCAAATAGACCATTCCTAAATATACGGTATGCTATAACTTTGTGAAAAATATTTAGGAATCACAACTGCTGTGAGCATGCAGCAGCCTGATTTGGACTGAGGCAGTGCATACAATAAAAAACCTGCCAGCTGACTTCAGGGATTTATGGAATTTTCCACAGGAGGAAAAAGATAATCCAGTATATGCTCTATCAATTTTCTGTTTATTCATCAGTTTATATTTAGGTCAGTTTATCTTAAATTATTACGGCAATATCCTTTTTTGAACCCTCAGTCATTTCAGAATCTCACTTTTATTTTTGGTTAGCGGCTGATGAATTAAACCACAAGATTTAGAAATGCGTTGTTAGCTCTGATGGCAGTATCTCCACAAGAAGTTGATCTCCAGTCCCCTGGAGAGGTCTTGACAACGTGGCGGTCGGATTCCTGTGAGTGGAGCCCTCTGAACATCTGCCACACACACCTTGTTTTGTCTACAGCCTCACACACAGCTTCTCATCTCTGCACAAGTCTGTCAAGCCTAGATAAAGAATTCATTGCAGAGATCAGCAGATGGTTTTCATTGTTATTATTCCTATTGGCAACAAAAATGCTTAAATCAATGAGCAGGCTTTGGAACAGTATTTCCTCCTCTATTTCTCATTTTGTTTTGACAGTCATTTGAGCATCTCCAGATTCCCAGATTAGACTCAGTATGTGGTTTATCTATTTCATCAATACTCTCACAAAGAAAAGCTCATCTTCTGCTTCAGCCAGTACCCCTCAGTCATTTCTGAAAGCCTAGCAGTTATGATATTCAGTGTGCCTCTCACACCCTCTTGTTATCATCTCAGATTGTTGTCTGCATTTAGTGTCATATAATAACAAAAAAAAAATCAGAAAAGTAGTAGATTTGGGGTTGTTAGCGTCAGTTAGCAATCAGTATGCCTTCTGCTTCCTATCAGAAGACTTCTTTCAGCTGCTTACAAGCCTTCCTTGATTTAGATGTTTTCAACTCAAATTTTCCATACTGAATGCCTGTTTCTGCCCAATAGATTTATTTATTTTTAAATCAACTCGTAAATGGTTTGGTAACAGTAATGGAATGGAAAAATATATTTGTTTTACTCATGTTAAGATTCAGCTTTTTTTTCTTTTTAGAAGACCCATCACGTACATATGCATTTGTGTGTTTTGGCAGGCATGTGCCTTTTCTCTCTCTGGAAAAAGCCGCTCAGCCTTGGCCTTCGAAAAGCCACAGTTAGCTTATGTCGTACAGATATGCTCTTGCTACAGCTTTTCAGGATAAAATACCCCAAAATCCCAGCTGTGGCAGGTCTAGCTTGTGGCTGAATGAAGCTATGCTTAAAATTGTAGTTGTGACCTATTCTAATTGTACCAAGTCCAGGTTTCAGATCTTATGGGTCTTTTCTCTCCTGAATGCTTGGTAGCGGCTTTCTTACTGGGCCCAAGAAACCTGGAGGAAGACTCTGATTTATGCATACGCCAAGGGGCTAAAAAAGTGTGGGAAAGTAGGGGTGACCACAGAACAGGAGATGGGAACACGGCCTGGGGCGTGGGGTGAGATGTGAAGCTGTAGATGGTGGAAACTTGTATTGCAGGCTGTGGGGACAGTGGGACTGGTAGTGGGGAGAGGAATAGTGTGTTTGCCAGGGCAAGAGAGTGAGGGTGAAGTGGAGGAGGAAATATGGAAGAAGGAAATTAAAGTCTACGGTGTAAACGTGACAAAAAGAAAAGGAACTGCAGGCAGATTGGGCGTCTGGATGAGAAGAGTGAAGTTGGAAATCTGTGAGTCAAAGGACAAAATGTAAGAGGGGGGGGAGATATGACCTGACACTGAGACAGGGTTGAGGGGCATGGAAAAGGGGATGTGGGTGTAAAAGATCCATGGATGAAGAGCTAGAAGAAAACAAAATCTGGCAAAAAGTCTGGGCACTTAACATTCACTATTGCTAAAAGGGAAATTGTCAAAAAGTTACAGCATGGCTGTGGGCTCAGGAGGTGGTCCTGGCTGTTTAAATGGAGAGAAAAGAGTTGTTCAGACAAGAAGGCTTTCACTGTTATTAAAAACTGGAGAAATGGCACCGACTGCATGGGACTACAATGAGGCTGCAGTGACGAAGTAGGGAAAGGACTGCAATGGCGACACTCTCTTGCAATGGGCCGGGTAAAATTAAGTTTGAAGGGAATGGGCGAAGCAGCCTGTACGCGAGCAGAAAACTCCTACCAGAGCTCGAATGGGATACAAAGGTCGATCTCAACTGCACAATCCACGGCCATGTACATGTTCTGTACCTGAATCAATATAACTGTGCAAGCACAAAGCACTGTCTGGGCAAATTTACCCTGTTTCATTTGCACTTGTCATCAGGAGGAATTAGACCAGGAAAAGTACCACACTTAATCATGATTCAGTTTCCCAGTGCCTTTGCTAGCTCAGATATTTCTATTTAGCATTGCACAGTGCTTGGTATAATCCATGTTTCTTGACTGCCACTTATTTTCTTTTCTGTTGTCAAAGCTACGTGAGTTGCTGCAATTGCTAGGTGCTTGTTACTTCAGATGACAGAGACGGTAAAGTTCTGATTGTTACAGTTTACTTTCTTAAAAACCTAGGGACTTCTACACAAAAAGCATACCCTGCACACAAATACATTAAAAGAACATTTTTCAAGATTGAAAAATCACTGTGCGGGAAAACGTTGTTAAGTACCAGAGAAGAGCCTGCTCATGTTGAAGTGGGCAAACAATCTGCTTTTATCTTTTATGTCTTTTCTGAAGTGGCTGAGAGATTTTTGCTGAAACATGCCAATATAAATTTTATCTGTGGAAGAATAGGGTCCCAGCCTAACTAGAAACATGAGCATAGAACAAGCAATAATAATGTATATTATGAAGTTTCCCATAGCAAAAAATGGTTTGTTATGACCTCTTTGCACCTCTGTAGTTCAGTGGTTGAGCAGATCTGGCCTTTAAATAGTGCCATCATTTTTAGATTAAAAGACCGGGGAGAAGTAAAACTAGTGAGGCATTAACTTTTCTATGTCCTTGCTTTCCTTCTGCTACGTGCCTCACAAGCACAAGATTTTGTATAAGCTCAGTAAACCAGTTGTGATCCAAACTGTGATAATTTGATTGTGAATAAGGCATGTGGTTGTTTTTTGCGTTTTTTTTTCCGAAGAGTAATGAAAAGTAGTTGGCAAGACGACAGCAGATGTAAAACCCAGACTGAAGCTGTCAGCATGGGTGCAGCAGTTCAGCTGCTTCCTGCCTTTGAGAAAGGTCAGGAGAATATGCAGACAGCTCACGCGGCATGTAGATGTTGCTGAGGATTACAGGCTGCTTAGGCAGGAGTGTAAGTACAACACGAAAGCAAACAGAACATGCAAGCGCAAAACTCATAGAGAAACACGTTACCCATGACAAGTGATGCCAGCCGTAACAGACAACGTCTGCGGGTCGGACAGGCGGTTACACCTCACTTCTCCCGACAAGTGAAAGGTGCCGGCTCACCTCTGCGGACGCCCCGCAGGGAAGCAGAGGCTAAAGCCACCTAAATCAATCAAAGCTTGTTTACTTCAACGTGCTTTGAATTGGGTCTTAAGACAACACATCCTTCTGGGTCTTCCTGTTGTGGGAGCCTGCATTGCCCAGAAGGCTGGCCTGTAAAATCCCCGAGGGGCGTCGCTTATTTGACGCATCTTTGCACACCACCATGTTTATTTCAGGTCCTCCTTCATCCCTAATTCATCCTAATTTTAAGCAATTAGGAACAATCATTAGGAATATAGCTCCCCTGTCGTTTCTCACAGAGACATCCTAAAAGAGATTTGGCCTATTTAAGATCTGAGTCACCTTTGTTACTCTCTGTATTCCTCCCAGGCTATAATGAAAAGCACGGACAGCCTGGCTCCTCATCTAGGTGCCTTGGTTGGGTCTATGGAGTCCGGTGGAACAGGGGCCTCGAGAAAGTTTAACGAGTCCATGCACATCTCGTACTGAAGCTTGAGAGATTAAGGCAGCAATGAAATTCTCTAGTCATGATCTGGATTAAATAGCTCAAGAAAGGGGAGTGGTGATTTGAAAGCTCATTGACTGCTAAGGGAAGGGATGGGTGGTATCAGAGTCCCTGAGTGCTTTCTGCCCTTTGACAGCCACAGTCTAAGTACGAAATGATCCCCTTGGGACGTATCATCTTTTTTCATATTAATGAAGGTTTGCCCTCTATAAAGATCTTTTTATTTTACGTTTTCAGCAAGCATTGCATTATTTTATTGTTCTCTGCTGCTGATGCGGCGATCTTACCCTGTTAGCCCTCTGGATATATTAGCAATCCTAAAAAGCCATTTTTCTCTTGTGAGAAAATTGCCAAGAAGAGAGATCTCCTTTTAACTCTTGCTAAACCAATAAAATGTATATTTCTTCTTGTCATTCATGTTAACTTCCTGCATGTTTTGGGTGACTTCACTTTACAGCCTGGATCAAAAAAGTCATCAGCTCACTTCATGGAGGTAACCAAAAGTCATCCAGTGACACAAGAGTACATCCAGCGGTACCATGAAAAGGGTAACTAGAGCTTTTACAAGGTCAGTATTCCACTCTGATCTAATACAGTTTTAATGTGATTCCTGTTGATGTTAATTTTTATTTTTTAAACATTTTTTCTGGGTGTAAATTCCATCCCTGGGCAGCTAAGATTGATTTGTCTGACTATGAGTATATGCAAACTGAGATTTTTCTCCCCTGCTTTTATTTATGTTCTTTCCTTTTTATTATTAGTCTTCCTATTTTTTAATTTCAAGTGACTGCATTTTTATATTGCCAGCCTGAGCTCTCTCAAATAATTACCACCTTCTTGCACATTTTTCCCAGGTACTTACTGAACACAACCGAATTACAATATATTTAAATTCATTATGTTAACTTCCATTATTTACCTCCCATTTACTCATTTAGTGGAAATTGAAAGTGCTAAACTACTAGCACCACTTACAGCTTTGTAGTCAAAGCAAGGCTATCCACACAGCAATTTCCATAAACACGAGCATCTTATACAAAACAGGAACCAGCATGTTAGTCCATTACCCTGCTCTGCCCCTGCTCCTCGGAAAAGGAGTGCTGATGAGCAGTCCGCAGGGCTCCGCACGGGGCGAGAGATCAGCAAGGAGGAGGGGTGGAGTGGGTTGTAGGAAAGCCAGAGCACAAAGACTCGTCAAAAAGCAGGGAAGGCAAGAGAAAGGGAGAGAAATAACCAAGAGATAAGTAGTGAAGAACAAAGCCAGAAGGGAGGAAATCAAGGAGAATGATAAACAGAGATGGAAGGGAGAAGAGAGAAAGAAGGGAAGATGAGGTGACTGCTGTAAGCACCAAGGAGAAAAATAATCAGCATGTTCATCACAATATCCCTGATTTATTGAATCCTTAGGAACATTTTCTGTCATATGAACCTAGAGCCTACATGAATTGTAAAGGGAGTAAGATAGAGTATCAGTCAAAACTGCAACACCAGAGTTTCTGAGGCCATGATTTTATGATACAGGAAAGCCTGTCTTCAGGTTCCCAGTACCAGATTAAACTGTTGCAGCTGCAAGGAGCAAAGCGCTTGCTCTGCTGGTTCAAATCAGTGCAGAACTTCTGGTGGGTTGACTTGGTACTATGAACAGGCTCTATCACGTGTCATCTGTCCTCCCACAGCTGACATAAAGCCAGCATAACAGCATAAATCGAACATAAAGTTTGTGTTGTGTGCTCTGGCTAATTCAGCAGAAATGTGTTCATGTATTCATAAACGGATTTCTAGTGCTGGTCCGGGAGGGCACAGGTTTGGTAGTAAACAGTCTTGATACACTGCAAATGTTGTTATAAGCAGAAGTGAACATACCATATACCCAAAACTAAGTATTTACTTTTAGTCAAATTAATATTTTAGTAAAAATTATTAACCCTGTTACAAAAATATATACTCATTGTTCAGATTAATACAGAGATGTCTCGTTAGTAATTGTTTTAAAATTGTTTGGGTCTGCTTGGTGTTATTTCACGTTTTGCCAGCAAGATCTGCCTGCTTCTCCTTGGTCCCCAGGTGAAGTGTGAAAGCCACACAGCAGCCTCCACCTGACACAAAGGGCTGCTGCTTGTCCCGCGATGACTACCCAGGTTTGTCAGGCCTTTGCCGTGTGCAGTGTTCCCGGAGAGGGCATTACAACAGGACAGGCATTAGTCAGTTGACCACTACACAATTATTAAAGCAAGCTAAGGTCAGCTCAGGCCAAGGCAAGGCCAAAGAAATCCTTAGACCCTGAGCTGTCAGGTCAGCAGAAAGCCTGCAGACTTTTACTAATAATGGCAAAAATCATGTTTGCTGGGGTACAGCCTCAGTGATGTGTGTTATTTTGAAACCCTTTGTAAAACCGTATGATGCTCTGTAAATCTGCATTATATTACTGGTAATCGGAAACATGATGGTCTTTCACTTTTCGGCTGACAAGTCAGCTGTGCTATGTACTGGTGAACTGAGCTACCTGGGTTCCAATGACTAATGTTTAAAATGATGGAGGTCTGAACTTACATGCTTCTATATGAGGAAATATCCCTGATGCACCTTACTCTTCTCTGTAAAGCATTTAGTTTAGCCTACCCTGCAGAAATCACAAAAGGCATTAGTTCCATCTCAATTACTGCAGTTGGGTTCTGTTAGGATCTAAATTTATTTCACAGCAGCATGTATTTATGTGCTGTTAACACCTGATTGCTGAAAGTACCGGGCTTAGGAAAGCATCACTGGCAATTTCAGTGGGTCCCTTGAATGACGGCTTCTAGTCGCTACAGAAAAACAGCGGATGGGCAAACAAAACCCCATGAGGGAAGTGCCGACAACATCTGCTGTGCTTACCTTTATCTAGCTGCGATTTTTGGCTACAAAATCCCCGCACCCCTTCCTTCCCCCTCTTTTTTTTGCAGGTCTGCCAAGCTTGAATAAAAAGCTCATTTCGGAGCTCAGCAGATGGCCTTCCTCATTGTTATTCCTATTGGTACCCAGGGGTGTCTGAGTCCATGGGCACGAGATTGTTATTGCCCACTGCTGTTGTAGTTCCACTTTGACTTTAATTTTTAAGTGTCCGTACTGCCAATATAATCTGCGATACCTCTTAATTAATAACACTTGGCATCCAGTATTGCTCTTGACAGTTTTGAAGTTGTAATATGTATCTATATATTAACAGATTGCTCATGCTGCTTTCTGAGTCTGTCAGTAGAAAGCAGAACATGCAGGCGATCCTTATAACCTGGCGAAGAAGGCTGAATCACAACAGACAGCATACTCACCTCTACATATAAGGAGAAAATGGTTATTGGAGCTCTGCCTCCTTCAGTGCCCATGCTGGAAGGTGGTCATGTTACTGCTAGAAGAAGTATTTTGCAAAAGATGCTGTTTTCTCCATTTTAAAGACAGACAAACTGGTGGTGTGGGTTTTTTCCTATTTGACTTGCCCAAGAAAATTTAAGCAAATATGAAAGCAAAGTACCTCTTTTAGGTTTCTATGACCTAATCTGTGTCTTCTACTAGCCCTGAAAAAGCAGATCTATTTCTGGAATTTCCTAATTTACTAGTGGCTTGATCTTGCAGTCTTCATCACTGCAATTGTAGTATTTCTACCCAAGATACCCTGACAGAAAGATGCCTTTCTGTTCCTGGATAGAAATAAGCGTGGGTATGCCAGAATGCTGCAAAGATTTTATAGACACCCAGAACAAGTAATAAAAGCAATTGCTGCTTCTAGGAAGTGGTGCTGTTATTTCAAATGAATCTTCAGAAAGGGTCTTCCTAACCAGAGAGAGACCACAAAACCTCTCCCTTTTTGCCAGAAGGCTTTGCCGCCTTTCTGCCTAGGCTTCAGATGATACTAAAGAGCGCCAAGTCTATCTAGTTAGCCTTGGATAAATAAGAGACTTGGTCACTGGCTTGAGGCAGCAGTACATATCTTCAACAGGTTTCAGATAATGTGACAATGTCTGCCTGCAAGTATGTGTCTGTATGTGTGCTGAATTTCTAAATTCCCACTACAGTCATTGGAGATCCAAACCAGGATTCAGTTGCATAGAAAAGGATCCAGTTCCACATGCAATGCTCCTAAGAGCATCCGTACTTTCAACTGTATTTTTCTGCTTAAGTTCTCTGTAAAACAGAAACAATAATAGTTGTGAAAATCAATCTGCTGATATTCTGAAGACCTCCAGTAAGTGGCATACCAGGGAGAAAATTAATTCTGTTGTCTTTTCAGCAGCGTATGATGCATGAGAAATGACAGGGACACATGTTAATCAAGAAGAATAGAAATTACTGAATAGATGTGCTGACCACTTTGTCCACTGCATGAGGGAGACTATCTCTTAAAAACAGTAAGAAATTCAGAGCTGCATCATAATGCATATGTTGCAGTGATGGCACAAAAAGTGATGTTGCACTAAATGGCATAAAATCTTCGTCCTGCATTTTGTCTCTGTTGCAAGCTTAATATTCTTTCTGTTGAATTAGTGGGTTTTATGTTTAGAAGTTGGCTTTATAACTGTGCACTTAATGCTTTGTAAATAATGCAACAAGCATGAACTTTGAATGCTTGGCCACATGCACATTTTGCCTGTAGGTAGGATGTAACAGCAAAAGAGATGTATTTTGGACCTGGTTTCCTTATTATATTTTTGCTGTTAATGAAACTTTAAACTCACTTTACTGTCTAAAGAACAGCTATTGTGGTAGGGAAAGAGCAATTAGAAAAAATTCGTGATGATATCTTTGATATCTTGCAAAAGAAAATTTTGTCTCTGAGTTTGGTTGGGTCAGGATTTCACACATGGAAGATTAACCATAATAAAAGTAACAGGCGGAGTCTGGGTACACTGCTGTACTTCATCAAAGTGGCAAAATTGAATTTTCCCTACGTCCTCAAATTTTCAAATTATTTATAAATAATTTTCCAACAGGTATTGATTGCTGAACTCCCTATTGTAATTTTTTTATTGAGAACATGTTATCTTCTTGTTTCTAAAGGTGATGATCTTAATAATTTAAGAACCACGGTGATATTAAATATATATATTTGGTAATCAGTTTCCTTCACTACCTTCATTCAGATGTTACACAGTGTTGTATCTAGCCATATGCAGTTGTGAAAGGGAATTTGATTAACACATACGGTCTGTGTAGTGTGGCATTGCTGACTGAATCAAATGCAATAGCAAAGGCGGTCTTCAGTACCTGACCCTGGAATCCATCATTCAAGATCCAAATGACTTGATCCAAATCCATGTGGCTACACCATCTAATTCCTAGAGTTCATTTTTAGTCTCTAATGCTACTTTTTAGGAACAGACTAAAAAGCTAAGAGCTCAGACCTTTATCTCAGGTCTTCACTTACTGAAGAAGCAACAATTATTCCCTACTTTCATCCAAATCATCCTGGCAGGTAAGTGAAGAATTATTTTCAAACCTTTGCATTTGGAAATGACAGCTACATTTCAACACCATTATCTGCCTTCAAGCTGTGTTTCTCTGCCTACCCAAATCTCTGTTCTAGGTTCTGTCACATTTTCACTAATTCAGAGTGCTCATTTTAAAAGATGCCAGACTGGGCACAGGCAGTTATAATTCATGATACTGGATAGGGTGAAGGCAAGACAATTTGTGTTAACACTTTTTTCAGTTCTAAATTGGAACAGATAAATAGAAGCCAAGTCTTAGCAAACCAAGACCAGATGAAATATCTCACTGTAACATATGTATTTATGTACACTTATGTATGCATGCATGTATATTTTGTACGCATTTCATTGCAGAATGTGATTGCTAGTCTTAAGACCATGTTACTTTTTAAAACTTCTGAAGGTGTTTAATCTACATACTTGGGAATGTTTTCGTATTTATACCCGGTATTTGCATTGTGTGCAACAGAGCTCCCTACAGACTCTGAATTACTGAGTGTTAAATGGAACAATCCTTTAGTCCCTCCTGCATGCAGAGAGTCGTTTGTGAGCAAGGAATTAAAAGCCTGGATTCTAATATAACAGTTGGCAAATCAACATTGTGTTTCATTCCTTCGATTAAACTACACAGTGCGATTTTGGATCTGGTCCAAGTCCTATCGTGGAAGAATATGAGCCTTTCTCTGAGAGTTTGATGTAGTCCTCAGCAACTTGCAGCTATCAAATAAACTGCGGCTACCACAGCCCTGGAAGATTTATGACCTTCACTCTAAACTTGACTACAGCTGTTAAGTCCGGAGTTTTAGAGGACTGAGTCTGACCCTTTTTGAGTAGATGGGCTGTATTTGTCAAGCTGACTAATCTCATATAGGATTGATGTGAATCATTCTTCAAAGTACTGTTAGAAAGATGCTGGATGTCAGACGTGAAACAGGTCTGTCATCACTGGGGATAACTGCTCCAGTGACAGGCACAAAAAAGCAAAATACTCTGCAATACAGTAACAACTTAAAACATTGGCAGGTACAAGAACAAGAAAATTTGTTTTTTCTTTCCCCACACAAACTGAAATGATACATATCAGCATGCTATGGCAAGTCTTTCTCCTTCACTTATGGGTCAATAAATGAATTTAGATTAAATGAACATGTCTCTTTCTCTTCCAGTTGGTCTTTCTGACTTTGTCCGAGGTCACCTTCCCTGTATGGACTCCATATTAATTGCTTCAAGGAATTACTTTCCATATATTTACATGCTACTTTTATTTTTTATGTTACTTGCCTCATTTCTCTTTGAGCTGCATTAAGACAATTCAAAAGCAGGAGTCTAAACTGACTGTGTGCACATGCAGTTTCCTTTTTCCAACGTGTTTTTAAAGACATATCGAGCTAGATTTAGAAACCGTATTGCAGAATAATCTCACGTTTTTTTTCAAATCCCTGACAGCTTGCAAATATAAACTCTTCTCTAAAAAAAGTCCTATTTTCTGTCCATTAACTTTAAATAGCTTTGTAGACCCCTTTCATGCTTCATTATCTATTCCCTGTTGTTCCTTGCTTTATTTAAATCTGTTGTTTTTCAATTACAGGTGAACTATTTCCTTACATACTAGAGAGTTAGAAAAGACAGATGCTTTCAATGTTAATATTACTGTTAACATTTTTGTTTACTAAGATAAAAAATCAAACATACAATCAAATGTAAGTCTCTAAAAGCACAGCCAGAAAACTTGGATAGAATACATTAGTCTGTGCTATACAGAAGTCCATCTTTGGGCCACGACCACATTTAAATGATGCTATAAGAAACTTTCATTAGTGTATGCTTTTTGACTCTATTATATATTGTCAGACTACACATAGACATTGTGCTTTCCATGAGAACACAAAAGGACAAAAAAGTGTGTTACCATTCCTATCAGCCAAACCTGGTGCGCTTTCAGCTTACGTCATCTACTCTTTCGGTTTCATAAACTTGTTTTTCACACATTATTCCTTGTGGCAAAAGAAGATACAGCCAGGATATGGATGGAATATGACGAGAGCTTTCCTTCCACAATAAGCAAAAAAGTTACTTTCTTCCATGATTTTGCATAGTAGTGTACTGGCTATCTGCAAAAAAGTATGACTTTGGTACCTTCTGTTTCATCTCCTGTTTTATCTGCACTTCTTCACTGACAGTAGGAACCTGGAAGCAGTGACTGCTTGAACAAGAAAAAATTTTTTAAACTATACTGGGAAACATGTTAGTTTAAAAGTAGTGATTAAGGCATTTATTTTAATGAGAGGAAGAAGTTGTCAGACCTGCCTAATTTAGCTTTGGTTTATCTGTTTTTGTGGTATTGTATAACACAAGTTTAGTGCAGCTTTGCACAATAACCTCCAAATGCCTTCAATTTTCAGAACAATAAAGAACCGAACTTCTTTAAACTAATAAAGTTTGATCATGTAGTAAACTCCAGAGTTAAAGTAGATGTGCTTTTTTATTATTCCTTCAATACTTGGAAGTTCTGGGAAGGCTGTTTTATACATATAAGAAACCCAGCTTCCTTTCACAGCAATTTGTATTGGTATGAGTCATTGAAAAAGTTAAGGCAAAAATTTGGGAACAGAGAGAAAGAAGCTTTTATTCCTGTCTTGGTGAAAAGTGAACCAACACTTCCCACAGACAGGAGAGACACTGCCTTCACAGCAGATACAGGACAAGGCACAGGACGGCAAACAACCTCCTGGAGAGTCACCTCCCTGAGAAAAAGGACTAAGGAAGAGAAGTGCCTCTGGTTATGACTTCCTATACTCGCTGTACTTTTTGACAGGAATTAAGGGATTTTCCAACATCCAAACACATATGAAGGCAAGCAAATGGAGGAAGGCTGGTGATGCTAGCAGAATGGGAACATCTTCCCTTTTGGCAGTGAGAAAGCAGTGAAGAAAACAGGAATGACTGAAAACCCTGTGCTTCTTCACTCTCTGTTCCTAGTGTTTGATACCATCATCTTTTCTACTCTTCTCCCCTTAGAAGGTTATCCCCTTAGAACCTATATGAACTGTATAGCCTTGAACTGTATAGCCTTAACCTGTATAGCCTTGAACTGTATAGCCTTAACCTGTATAGCCTTGGCAGGAGGAATAGTTATTTGACACCTGACTGAAAGGTGTCAAATGGAGTCACATGGGAAATAGGAAGCCAGGTTAGTGAGGTCTAGGACTTGAGAAGCTGGGACTGTGGTTCCTCTACCATGGGAAAGTGCATCCTTTTCTACTTTGTTAGTCCCTGCAGGAATCCTTCTCATTTAGTACTGGGAATAATTTTGAGTTAACAAGAAAGAAACCACATGATGCCTTTCCCCGTATCCTTTACACGTTTGATTTTGTAATCCTAACACTTCATCGCAGAGTGAAGTGTGCTCATAACAGACAGCAGCTGAGATGAAAGCTGATGTCTGGGACCTAACAAGTCACTTTACTGGAGAAATTTAGGAATATTTTTCTTCCTCTGTGTGTCTTCAAAAAAAGAGATTATCTCAACAGTGAGCAAGAGAGTTCAAACCTGCTAGCTAGATTCAACCTAAAATGCCACTGTATGAGTGTCTGCTTAGCTTTGGCCTTTCTAGCTGCCTACATAGTGTTTTCTCTGCAGATGGCTCAGTCACTGAAAAAACACACTGAATGTCACAGTACCTACCACATCAACTACGCGAAGTGGATACAGCAGCTCAAATTCTGGGATACTGTAACTCCAGGGGAGGGAAAGTAAGCTGTAACATCTGTAAACTTTAGCAGATTTGAGGAGGCACTAAATCTCTTTGATACAGCTCAAACATTATGTGTCTAAGCAAATTCTAGTCTTCTAGTTTCCAGACAATTTTGACTGTCAGCTTTCTGAGTTGGTTAGGTATTCATCATATGTCTTCTATATAAAAATGTGTGTTACGCTCCGAGTGGAGTGTGTTACTGCATGAGAGCTCTCAGGTGTGAGAATTTGTATTACTTCTTACTTTGGTTGTACAAGAGCTCAGGGATGTTTTCTGAGTTCATAATAGTTGTGATCTTACCATTTCATTTTTGTGCACTGTCCTGGTTTCGGCTGGGATAGAGTTAATTGTCTTCCTAGCAGCTGGTACAGCGCTGTGTTTTCAGTTCAGT
>JAVKLA010000008.1:16845143-16858438 GCA_034782735.1 Sagittarius serpentarius | reverse complement strand
GCTAGGTTAAACGATTGGACTAGATGATCTTATAGGTCTTTTCCAATCTAAGCAATTCTATGATTCTATGATTCTATGGTCAGTTAAGCTTATTGTGAACAAACACCATGCCTCCTTTGCTTCGTCACTGTGTCCTATCTGCTATCCTCCTGTCCCTCTGCATTTTCCTCCTGGCAGGGCTAATGCTTATTTCCTATGAGCTGTTCTCTCTCTGTGCCAAGGATCCGCTTATGAGTAACTGGGTGCTATGTCATCACCCCTTCCCTCATACCTTCTTTTTTCTCTGGACTGAAATCCTGCTCATGTCCCCCAACTTCTCCTCCTCCCCAGTGGCAGGGGCTTCTGTCATGGGCTCTGTTGTTCTCCTTGTTCTATCAAGACCGGACCAGTTTGTCAACTCAGCCCCCCGGTACCAAATGTGTTATTTGCTGAGTCATCTTGCCCCCGTTCTTTCCTCTCCACTGGCAGCATTCCTTACTCTCTTCTCAGACCAGGGGCCATGAGTATCGCCTTGTCCCATTCCCTGTTCCTCCTACCCTGCATTCATCCACTCCTCTCCTTTCTATTCAAGGCGCGACTCCAGTCTTTCATTCCCCAGCCCTTTTCTTCTTCCTATTGTATAACATTATTGCTTGTCTGGAAAATACATTATCAATCCATTCTGTTCTATCATGAGAGTGCCAGGAGTTACTTCATATTTCAGGATGGCCTTATCAAGTGCAAAATGACTGATGGCTGGAGCTACAGATAGGCACAGAAGTGCTTTGACCTGGGGTGGTGCTAAACAGAGGGCAAGGAATGCACACACACACCCCTTTACCATCTTTCTTTTTAAATGTCTCCAGTCAATTGTTTTCTACCCATAAATTATTAGAGTAGTCCCTAAAATCTGGACGTGATTGAGTACCGTCTTTGAAACTACTACTTCATGAGTAAAGAAGTAGGCAAACTGAGAGATTTTTTTTTTTTAAATCACTGAAAACTCCCAAAGTGCTGTTAGTAGGGCTATCCTACAAGTATTTTCAGCTTTTCTGAAATTTCTTTGTTTTCATAGTGCATGGTATAGCCATGCACTTTAAAGATATAACTAAATTAATTTCTTTCCCACTGGCTTTTCCTTCCCTTGGAGCTATATGGCCCAAGATTTGTAATTGAGAAGAGGTCAACTATTCACCGCAGAATATTGGTTTCAGAATTTGCTGAACCATATACTGTCTGATATAAAAGTGTTTTTGTCAAAAAATACAAAATATGGCAGGAAAAAAACATTACCAAGAAGAGAGTTCCTCTCTTACACTATTCCTGTATGTTTTCTGGAATTTTCATTACCAGTGGTATTTTGACAATGACTATAAAATCTGCTGCACTCACTTAATCCTCCCATTATGTGTAAAAGAGCAATACTACATGCTTTAGGTTAATTAGAGCATCATTCCCCAAGCAACATACATACGCACTGGCACTAAAATGAAAACTTTAAGCTGGTTGGCTGATTTTAATGCTGCTTTATCATTTACCATCTGTCAAAAAACAAACTAGTAGGCTATTCTTCCCTTTCGACCTCTTGCAGAGATAACAGTCACTAGAGAAACACATGGTTTTATCAGGAAGACGTGAATTGTCACCCAGTCTTCTAAGCACCGCATGCAAGGTAGTGAGCACCATGACATATCATCTGGTCATGAGATTTCCTTGCACTTTCACAACTGAATGTTTTTAATAGTTTTCTGTAATTTCCATGCATCTATGATAAACAGGCAGCAATCTGTGCTCTATTCGGTAAGTAACCTTGCTTTTACTTCAGTATAAGCCCTTGCTCAGAATCCTGTGTGAGCAGGGAATATTTAATACTTAGGCAAACTGCCTGCAATAAAACTATTTTCAGCTCTCTTGTAGATGATCTGCCCTTTGGATTAGTTCAGGTTCACACAGCTGCACAGCGAACAGAAATATTTCACAGCTCAATAAATGGGGCAGCTGGTATTTTGATTCATCTCAGAGCAATTTCACCGGGAATCAATAAAGTATGGTGCTCATTTTGAACAAAAGAGCACATTTGATGGGATACCATCTTTGTCATCGTGGTCAGCTTCTAGCAGCCTAGAGATGAATGAATGTGTGTCTCAGAGTCTTACCTTTTCTCGTCTTAATGTACACATTGGCATTTTACTTCCCTATCAGTTATGAGCTCACAAGCATTTGTAACAAAACAAACAAACAAAACCAGAAAAAGGAAAAAAGAAAAAAGATAAAAAGGAAGTGTTAAGTACTGCTTTTACAGAAAACAAAAGGCAGATGAGGTTTCCCATGTTTCCTGGGAGGAATTACCAAACAGGGATAACAAATAGTATCAGCATTCCAGGAGCACCTCACTGCTCTAGAATCAGAATTCCATTTTATTTTTTAAGTTCAGCAGTGGTAACCTCTCTGCTCTCTGCTCTGGTTTTCACTTTGCTGTTTTGCACTTGCCAGTACCACCTTTTCTCTTTGTCACATTTCGGTCCAGTGGTCTCTGAAATAAGGCTCTGGTCTGTGTCAAGACCTTTATCTTGCACTTTTGTCCAGAGAAATAATTCTTAAGTATTCATTTTCTTCTTCTGTTTTCTCTCTGTCAGTGATATTTCCTATCTTTTCTGTGAGATTTTGCTTGAAAGGCTATTGGCAGCATTTCAGATACTCTTTTATTTGTGAAATGCAATGATAATTCATTCATTTTGTGGAGATAGAAAGATGGAACTAGGCATCATCTCTTTCAATAAAACATCATTTGAAGGCCTCTGAAGGTCACATCTCTGGCTATTCAAGCCCATGACTACATTTCTTTTTAGAAAAAAATTTTTTTGGCTTTTCCTTCCTTTGCTCCCTCTGATTTAAGTAGCTTTTCCTTACATATTTTTCTCAAGCCTAATTTTCACTGATCATAATTTCCATTAATGAATAATATAGCTAAATTGTTAACCCTGCTTCTACAATCATGTAGTTTTTACTCATATGGTCTCTTTTTAGCCTGGAATTCTCAGCACTTGGTCTTAGTCCAAAGTTATTTCCTTTTGCTAAAATGGAAGTTCGTTCATCCTTCAGAGTTGGGACAGAAGAACCTGCTCTTAAAAATTGTAAGACTATACTTCATGGGAAACAGCTGGACAGTGAAACCTTGCATGTAGCTAAGGATTTTTTTTCTGAGTGACTAAGTTAGCAAACAGGAGTTCTAAGCTCTTCTTTCCTTATTTCATATAAGTGATCATATCAGAAAGTGAATACTTTGCAAAAAGATTTGTATGGGTCAAATTTTATTTTGTGTTTTAAATCATAGCCTTTCAAATCTGGCCTTGATGTTGGGTTAATACCTTCTCTCCTCAGCTCATTTAATGCCTTGTCTCTCAGTAGATCTATGATGCCTCCATTTTTTGAGAACTCTGTCCATTACTCCTATCCCAAACAAGAGAAGGATGAAACAGTCAGTTAATGGCCTTTTGGTCACTGCTGACAGTATTCCTAAAAGAAACTGTAGGTGGAGGCAGAAAACTTAATTTTCTCTTCCAAACGCTTGAAGAAGGTTACATATTGAAACAGATTAGTACTGTACCTCTTAGAAAAATTATGGAAAAAATCAAACCATTTTCATTTTTTTTTCATGAGGCCATGTTTCATTCCCATTCTGGGAATTTGTGGCTGGAGTTTGGGGCACAAGGAGCCCATGGGCTTACAGTAAAAGATTGCCAGTAGGATAGCCAAAGGGGTTTCTTGTCTCTGTGTGTGGTGTTCGCACTCATACTTTCTGTTTTCCAAAGAGCGGGATGGATTTTGCCTGTGGACTCCAGTGGCCAATGTACGCAAGTGGGATGTGGCAAGTAATTTGCCAATTGTGTTTAGGTGGATTGTGATTTCTTTAGACCAAGCTAACGGTGTTGTGTTAACTCTGTTTTGCTACTAATTTCTTATCACTATGATTTTGGCAAAGAGTAAACAAAAATATTGCAGAAAATAAAGTGTGTTTAATGTATTTATTTAATATATTTTTACCAACTGGGAAAAGGTTTATTTTATTTTTCAAAAGCCCTTGCAGCAGTAACTTTATCTGGAATGGTGGTATTCCCCATACCCCAAACATTTTTCATCTTCCAGAAAGCATTTTGAAGACACAGTTAAAACGTACTTACAAGAGACAAACCGTACTGTTACAGGAGTAGCCAGCAACAGAGAGAGTGATATTTTAAAGCTATATATAGGAGAAAAGGAATATCCGTTTAACTTGCTGTTAAAATAAATTGTAGCTCCTGGGATTTTCCTTTTTTCTGTGGTTTTACAGTGGGAAGAAAGGCCAAGAATCTTAAAGGTATTTGGATATCCAGCTGCCTCTAAAGCCGTGAACAAAGGCATATAAGCCAAGCTAGCTGTCTTGGTAAATAACATTCATGTACAGTGGTAGGCTGTTGGCAGCTCAAAAACATTTGTGTTTGGCTTTGTAGTCTTCTATCTCAAACCTGAGGAAGAGCTTTTGTGCCCAAAAGCTTTCCACATTTCGTCTGAATAGATTTTGTCTTTCTACAAAACTGTAAATAGCTACATTCAAAAATTTAAGTCATCAAAATCCTCCTCAAATCCTCATCAAATTCTGCCTAATTCTGGGTATGCCTACAACCACATGGTTCTAATTTGCCTAAGCATCCACAAACGTATCTCTGAGAGCACCCAGAGTCACGTGCATTTTGACGTGTAGGAAATGTGTTGCTGAGGACAAATCCACAGAAGTCCTAGCAATTAGAGGAGTGAAGTCAGAGATGGAGGAGAGCTTCATGTCTCTGATCTTCTCACTTTGGTGGGGTATGGATTCTCTATTTCCAGCTCCCAGGAAAGCAACACAAAGCTGTGAAACAGGATAAACGCTTAATTTTTCCTGTTGCATCTGTGTCACTCTGTGGAGAGAAACGCAGGATGCAAAGGCCAAAAGAAAGCAATTGAAGAGGCACAAAAATCTACCTGACGGGGACAGGAGGGAGGAGCTCACCAAGGGGAGGGAAATGTCCTGTATCCTGATTTCCTCCGTCTTTTAGGCACCACCGATTGAACATTCATTGAGTTACTACCAACATGTCTGCTACATCAGAGATTCTGGCCACTTCAGTGGGCTATAGCATCAATAGATCCCACGTGGAAAAATAAACACAGCCGTCCTGACAGTGGTCCTGGAGTCAAAGGAGATGGCAGTACAGCTTCAAACTCCTCTAAGCCTTCATGATTGCCCACTACCACCACTTCCGATGTGAAATGAGTTGAGCCTTGGCAGTTGTTCTTCATTTGTGATCTGAGCTCATTTGACATGCAGACCATTAATGTTTCTAGACGTTGTTAGCAGTACAAAAAATTTTGCAGGAGATACTTTAATACAAAAAGGAACATGGTAGAAAGAGTCTGGAGAAGTTTCTGGAAAAAGCAAGTATCAACATTAGCATTGCTGTGGGAGGGAAAAGCAACAGGAACAGATTTTAAGTCTGAGGATTAGATTCATCGAAGGGTTTAAGCACATAAATCTACCTGCTCCTGTGTTTTAGTGGTAGTATTGTTGTAGCTCAAATTGTATTTAATGTTGAAGTTTGCTGTGTCTACTTTAGACCATCATGTGATCAAAGGGATACTTGGGGCTGAATATTTACATTGCTGTGTGCACGTCACCTTCTAGACCTGACATTGACCTCATGTGCCAGTGAAATCTTAGCTGCACAATGAATTCAACTCCAGGTTCATAAATAGCCCAAAGACACATTCTTGATACATGTTGCTATAATTAAAAATGAACACATATGGCCACTATAAAACAATTTTAGCTGCCCTTAAAATATAGTGGGATTTCCTTTCTGACAAGTCTCCAAGAAATACGGTTTTTTAACCTCTGGACTACAGTTTATCAACCCTGGATTTGTTTTTGAAAGTACTCTTTCTCCTGGGGGAAAAAAAAGTAGTGATCTTCAGAAAGAACATGGGAATGTTACAATGGGCATTTTCCCACTGTCCAAAGTCTAATATATAGGAAATTACTGTCTGCTACTGGTAAAGAGGCCAAATGTATAATCTGTGTAACAGCCAACCAAATATGTCTTTAACTGCCAGCACTTCAGAGAAAAAGAGAGAGAGGAGGAGGGGGAGAGGGAGAGGGGGAGAGAGAGACCTGCTTAGTGCTACTTCAGTAGAAAAACAATAAGATGTTTTTCAGGACTTTTTTTGTTTATTAGTAACCACAGAAGGTAAAATCAATCGAATAACATAAATTCTGTGATCATTTGAAAAGTACTGGTATAATATAAGTAACTGCTAAATGATTTTTCCTTGTGTTCTGTCACCTTTCTAATTCCTTTCTATTTTCATGTGATATAGTAAAATAAAGATTTTAAGGCTTTTTCCTCTCTCATTTATAATCTTCTTTGAAAATTTAATATTGCTGGTTTTAGTTATATAGCATTTAAATACAGCGTGGTAGCCTGGCTGTGTATAAAACTGTAGTCAACATTTTTTAAAAAAACTCCACAGATGCAATGAACAAGTCCCAGACTGAGCGAAAAAATTCTTCCTCAGAAATTGAAATATGGTAAAAATTATAGGCAGAAATAAATCCCTAACTTGTTCTTTTGCAGGCTGTCAGACATGGTGTTTTTGGAGGCTAAGCCAGCAGGTAACAGGAAAGGTACCAGAGGGTTATTCTGTAAGCAACTGTTACATGTTTCTCTTCTCCAGCTAGTTCCTGCCTGTTGTATTTTCTTTTCAAAGTGTAGATACATAGCAATAATTTCTTCACTTGTAACTTGTTTCTCTGAGGCCAGCCACAAAGCCATGAAACTCAGAGTGACCTAAGAAACTTCAGATGATATAAAAAGATGTTACTTATTTGGGATCCAGACACAAAAAAAACCCCTGGGACTACTGTTGGGGCTGGGAGTCTCTCCTCTCCAATACAACCCACTTAGTGAGAAAAAAGAGAGAGAGATGAGTGAGTGAAAGAAAAAATGCCCGATAAGTAGGGGAGTAAAAGAAAAAGGGACCTTGAAGATCTTCACGTCCTAACTTCAAAATGTGCCCAACAGACACTGCCCCAAACTTTTTAAAAAATCCTTACTAAAAAGGTTCCATCATCTCCCTCAGCAATCTGTTCCTCCACTTAAGCATCCTTTCTCTCAGAAATTTCTCTAATATCTAACCTAAATTTCCCTTTTTCATGGTTTCGGCTGGGATAGAGTTAATTGTCTTCCTATTAGCTGGTACAGCGCTGTGTTTTGGGTTAGTATGAGAAGAATGTTGATAACACCCTGATGGTTTCAGTTGTTGCTCAGTTGTGTTTAGAATCATAGAATCATACAATCATAGAATTGCCTAGATTGGAAAAGACCTATAAGATCATCTAGTCCAATCGTTAACCTAGCACTGACAAGTCCCCCACTAAACCATGTCCCCAAGCACCACATCTACATGACTTTTAAAAACATCCAGGGATGAGGCCTCCAGCACTGCCCTGGGCAACTCGTTCCAATGCCTAGTGACTCTTTCAGTAAATAAATTCTTCCTAATATCGAATCTAAATCTCCCCTGGATCAACTTGAGGCCGTTTCCTCTTGTCCTGTCACCTGTTACTTGGGAGAAGAGGGCAACCCCCACCTCTCTACAGACTCCTTTCAGGTAGTTGTAGAGAGCGATAAGGTCTCAACTAACTCAAGGACTTTTCAGCTTCTCCTGCCCAGCCAGCAAGGAGGCTGGAGGGGCACAGGAAAGGTGGGAGGGGACACAGCCGGGACAGCTGACCCAAACTGGCCAGAGGGGTATTCCATACCATGGGACGTTATGCCCAGCTGGGGGGCAGGGGGGAGGAGCACCTTTCGGGTGTCAGTCACTGAGTGGTGAGCAATTGCCTTGTGCATCACTTGTCTTGTGTATTCCAGTCCTTTTATTATTATTGTCACTTTATTGTTGTTATTCGTGTCATTGTTAGTTTCTTCTTTTCTGTTCTATTAAACTGTTCTTATCTCAGCCCACGAGCTTTACTTTATTTTCTGATTCTCTCCCCCACCCCACTGGGTCGGGGGGAAGTGAGTGAGCAGCTGTGTGGTGCTGTGTTGCCGGCTGGGGTTAAACCACGACACCCTTACCGAAGTTTTAATTTTTTATTTCTTGCCCAGTTCCCAGTAGACATGAAGACAAGATCGTTTGCCTCTTTACAGATCCAAGAAATATACAGAACATGATTTTGTATTTTTCTTCATTCTTCTCTTTGCTAGACTAAGCCAGAATCCAATTCTCTAAGCTTTTCTTGAAGGTCTAATTTTCTAGACTCCCAGTTATTCGTGAGACTCCCCATCGCAATATGTCATAATTGGCCTATGTCCTTCCTGACTGTGCAGACCCCCCTTTCAGCCGCTCTGAATGTTATGGAAGGACTCCTTCACTATGTCACTTGATTTACAGCCCCATCAGCATACATATCAGGAGTTTTGCTAGAAATTTGGAGTCATGGAGCAAGATTCATCTGACCAAATGCAGGTATCTAAATCTGATCTGGTCATCCAAGCTCATTTGCGTAAGGGAAATGGGCAGTTCTGAGGCATGATTTAAGCCATGCAAAAGTAGATGTCTACATTTGTTTGAGACTTAAGAGGAAACAGATCTAAAAGTGCCTATTTTTTTCCTCTAACTACATAGGGATCCTAGAGCTAACTAACTAACTGAGAGTGCAGTTGCCTAGCAGTCAGTAATAGGAGCCCATAGCTTCATATGTTCAGAAAAAACAGGATAGGGCAGAATAAAACCAGGATAGGGCAGAATTTTGCTGGTTTCCCATGCACGCTTAAAGAAAGAATAGGCAACTCTTTCTTCAGGAGTTTCATATTTGCCTTGAAAAAGACAGCTAACCTTCAGAATCTGCACAGGCATTCACTAAGATATAGGATGTTACCATAGGATTGAACATTTCTTTAGGATTTTAAAGTCAAAGAGAGAACTAGGGGACAGAGCTACGTGAAGTAGCTAAGACATCATGAATTGTTTTTTCCTGTAGCTCTGCAGTTTGGCACATATATGTCACCTTTAATATGTGATGTCTTTTTCATCTGTAATATGCATAATTTTTTATACTGCTACAAATTCTTTTAATATCTGAAAATGCGTTTCCGGTAAACCTAATTCTCCCTCTGGGAGCGCTGGCAAGATTCCCGGTGACTTTGAATAAAAAACAATAAAATGCAGAATAAGGGAACAGGGCTTAAATCGAGAGTGTAAACCAATTAGGTATTTTCATGGTTGGCCTTTGAGCTTCTAAATATAATGCCTATTGCTCTGTTTCCAAAGGCACTGGTCCTGTCAGCCTCGCTGACTCTCTCAGCCCTTTTCATGCCAGCACTAAGGGCTGTTTTCTTCTGTCCTGAGGCTTCAGCCAAACACCATCATTTGTCCTTCCCATGTGTCCCTCTCTTCCTGTCAGTCACCAGTGTTCTTAGACTCCTTTTTCTGGTCAAATATTTTAACAGATGATAAGAGGGCAGAACATATGCAAATTATCTTAGTGAAGTGGATACTAAATATCTGAATCAGCAACATAACTTCCAACTACTGGACTAATTAATCTCTTATCTATGACTCATTGTCAACTGTACATTTTTGGAGTGCTGACAGATATAGCTGGCATCCAGCAGTAAATAATGTTTCAGTGGTCTCTTACAGAGTTGAATGCAATTTAAAGCTGTGAATTAGTCAAAATAAGATAGAGTAATGCATAAACACAGACAGATAAAATTATTTTATTCCATCTTAATTACTTATTTTTACTTTTTTATTTGCTACTTCTGTATTAGAAAATGGAAAGTCTAGAATATTGTGCTCATTTATTATGTGCTTAAACACAACCTAAGTTGTTGGACCTTGCTGAATGATATCTATTAAACAGAAATGTTTGTCAGAAGTATCCTCATTACTCAGCAGTCAATGCCATTCACTACCTTAGGCCAAATTGGTTCCCTGGGATGATGCACAATTAAGTAGATTCCCAGTGCATCTGATTAAGTAAAGTGTAGAAAGCTACCTATGAATCACTGCAGCATACTTGGCTCACTAAACTTTCAGCCTTCTACAATTTCAGTGAGGGTTTTCCTTCTCACTTCATAGAAAATACTCTCAGTGAGGCAATTAAACACTCTGAGGATGTGCATATTAGAAAAATGGCAGACTACATTAGGCAGATCTTTCCTGACCAAACTGAAACGGATGATACCTACCCAAGGGTCTTGACACTGATTTGCAGGTGGTCCTAAAATTGATTTACTATGTCTTTAATTGTCCTCCAGTAAAACTGCTTCAAGTAAAATGATCAGAAAATAGTCGTAGCTGAAATATTTTCCTTAGCTCTTCTTACTGTCCCTGTGTATAGCACAGTTCATGCCAGACATTCAAAACTGTTCTAAAATAAATCAATCACTTATTTGAACATATACGTTATCAGACTGAATTCTGTCTGAATAACCTTCCCACCTTTATTTGTGGCCATTCCTTGCACCTGTGGGATAATTGTTGTAACAGTATGAGGGATGAAAGCAAATCCAGCAGGGCCCTTCTTGCTAAAAATATGAGTATGCTTAAGTAAAAGAAAAACCTTTGTAGCATGCATACTGGTGAACTCAAGGGGGTGCTCATCAAAATCTCTCTACAATTCACAAAGGAAAGAGTCTCCAGACCTACAAGTCTCTATTCTTTCTCTGGTTCAGGCTGTTTAGCCTATTCTATCAAATCTTCAAATCAATAATGTTTATTCTATTTTTTTTTTGCAATATATAGAGCAAAACTAGCTCCAATTGGAGTCATCATTCCTATTGTGCATGCAGTTCCTATTTTTGGGACAACATTTGCATGTACATATCAAAATCTTTTAATGTTCAATCTGTTGCATACTCAGTTAAACTATTCACATCTAACTTGAACCATCTAAAAACCAGACCATGCAGAAGTTATTTGATATAACCTCCTTCAATAGATTATGGCAGGAAAAAAAATCACTTTTAAAAGGTGGCCCAAAATAAGCATGCAAGACAGACTTAGTGAATCTCCATGAGGAATGTCATGTCTCTTTACTGACTGCAGGGAATGCCAAGATAGGTGGTTTATGCCAGAATTAAACTGATTTAGTTAGAGTTAGCTGACAAGAATCACACCCACAGAGATGTAATCATCTCTCTCAACACAGGATGATGACATGATTCCTAATTTTTGTCACTTGGCAATTGTAAAGACAGTTGAAAGTTGGGTAGGTAGGGACAAAATTGTGAGACAAGATGAAAGAGCTATTCTTATGAAAAAAGTTGCACAGAAAACTGCTGTTTTACAATACTAACTGGTGTTGTTTAATAATAACATACACTTTCATGAAAAAAAGGTAATAAAAACAATTGAGCATGTTATAAATGTTGATTAGCTAACTTAACAGCATTTATTTTTTCAAAACACAGGAGGAAAAGACTTGTTGCTGCACAAAGAAAGCAGCCATCATAAGTAGGGTAATTGTATATCCCGCTGTCCTTCAAATGACAATGGTTTTCCAAAACATTCATATCTCTGTTGATTCAATTTCTTTAACAAACTTTTGTCTTTTTATAATTCGCCTATGCAAGGATTACGATTATTGCCAAATGACATGTTACTTACAGCTTTTATTTTATCAAATACTTCTTGGTTTGTATTTTTCACAGAAGAAAAAAAAAAGCTTGTTTTCAAAATTAAAAGCACTTAGATAAAAAAAATTGACCATTTTTTTCTCTTTGTACACAGCATCATGGTGAATTTCCACTTTGAAACAAGATTCATCTTCTCATACCATATCCAAACAGCATTTTGCTGTGAATTGAACAACAGTTATAGATGGAAATAAAAATTTTCAGGGAACTGTTAGTAAATCTCACCACATCTTAGCTTTCTGCTAAAGCAGCTGTGTCTTGTCCAGTGCCCTAGTCAAAGACATTTGCTATATTAAGTACTGGATCCAAACCCTTAGGCACTTTGTCAAGAAGATTGTTTTCCTTAGGGGGATTTTCACTGATACGAAAACTGGGCAAGCAGAGAGTGTTTACTAACAGAAAGCAAATGTTGAACTTCCGTTCAAAGAGGCTGGCAGGAGACTCTTTGTATCTTCTTACAAGAACTGACAGTTTACACCTGATACCTTGTTTATGCCTAGAAGAACGTGGACAGTAATACCTCTTGCTATCGGTGAATTCTGTAAAGAATTAAGTGTTCAAATGGCTAAGACTTTCCAAAATGTCAAAAGCATACATTTATTCCTGCTTTAAAGACAGGTCAGCAAGCAAGCTTGTAAGGAGTCCACTCAAACAAAAGTAACTAATTTTACCTGCTGTAGAAATTTTGTAACATCTCATAACGTTTATTTGCCCACAGGGTAAACTACTTTCCTAAAAGAAAGACCAAAACCCAAAGACAGGGGTTGGGCCCATGATTATAAACATGATGGAAGAAAGAAAAAGGTCTGTAAGAGAGGAAATGTGTTTCTTTAGATCTGCAAAGTACAGAAATATCAGTTCAAAGTAAACCAAAGTATGTCAGTGTCCATACAATCCCCTTGAAAGCAGATACAGCCATTGAAGATTTTATACATCTGCATTGTAAAAGAAGATCGATATACTCATTGTCCACAAACACAGAGCTAACACAACTGGTCACTTTTTTCCTTCTCCTCTGCAGAATTAGGTATCTTTAACTTTCTTGTCTAGTCAGAGGAAAGTAAACCTGGTTGATAGTGAGTAGACTTAAAAGACTAGATGAGGTGAAGTAAAAGCCACTGCTTTTTTTTTCCTCTACAAAAATCAAACTTTCCTATATTACTTCTTTTCCCTTTCTTGTCCATTAACTTTCACATTTCCTGAATACCATTTCCATCTTCCACAAGGCGAAGTGTCTTCTGAAGGATGGGAGAAAAGTCGCTTTCTAAAGGGGAAGCCAAGGATGCAAGCCTGTTTTTTCTTGATGGGACACTAACATGATGTCAAGAGAACATGCTCAGGCTATGCGAGAATCTACAGGGTTGAGGATGAGGGAAAGAGCTCTCCTCTAAATTAGAGGTGCTTTGAACACAGCTTCCTCTCTTTCGGCTGTTGAGCAAAAAGGACAAGGCACAGTTCATGTAATGCTAACAGAATGGGAATTTTTGCTGCTGATGAGGTCAACATTCACACATTAAAGCAGTCTGGATGGATCTTCAACTAAACACTGCTGAGATGAACCTGTCACCCAGGAAATGTGAGCAGATGGAGGAAGCA
>JAVKLA010000008.1:16806176-16839671 GCA_034782735.1 Sagittarius serpentarius | reverse complement strand
TTCTCTCCCCCATCCCACTGGGTGGGAGGGAAGTGAGTGAGCGGCTGCGTGGTGCTGAGTTGCTGGCTGGGGTTAAAACACGACACCCAGTGATCGAAGGATAAATTGGCATGTAGAAAACTGTCAAATTCCTGCCTGTTCTCTCATAAGCTAAATGAGGGCCTGAGTTATACAGTTCACCTCTCCTTTTGTGCTCTTACATTTTATTTAAACACTGAAATATATACTAGTGAATGAGATCTTGATTCAGTAATCTCCATGGTCTTACTGGAAAATACTAAACCCTTATATGATTACCCAATTATCTCGGACCCTGTCTCTGTGTGTCATACTCTCCATTTCTTTCTGCTTTGCCAAATATTTCTCAGATTCAAGGCAAATTCTCTTGTCAAAACCCGTGAGAAATATGTTAGGATAGAATATGACCTTCAGGAAATACCACTTCCAAACAGTTTATATGCAAAATGGAAAATCCTAAAAATGTTGATGTCAAAATTTCTTTTGAAGAATGGGAGAATAATCTCTCTCTAACAGGGAAGCCAATGAAGCAAGCCTGTTTTTTCTTGATGGGACACTAACATGATGTCAAGAAAAGACACTCAGGCTGTGTGAGAGTCTACAGGCTTGAGGACGAGGGAAAGAGCTCGCCTCTAGATTAGAGGTGCTTTGAACACAGCCTCCTCTCTTTCTGCTGTTGAGCAAAAAGGACAAGGCACAGTTCATGTAATGCTAACAAAGCTCATTGCTGCTGCTGCTGCAATCAACATTCACATGTGAAAATCATAGCAAGTCACTCAGAATTTCCATCTACTGCTGAAAATGGAAGTTGTAAGAGGCTTACAGTCTGGATGGATCTTCAACTAAACACTGCTGAGATGAACCTGTCACCCAGGAAATGTGAGCAGATGGAGGAAGCAAATGCAAGAGAGGAAATATTATTAGGCTGGTGCTATTTTGTCCTCAGTGGCACCACTTCTGTTCCTCCATGAGGCCCAGAAGATGATGAGTTTGAAGAAAAAAAATACATTGAGGGCATTTGATTCACTCTCTTTCTATTGTTCAGCAAGTAGTTATGCTGCGCACCACCACCGGGCCTGCGGACCTTGAAGGTCAATCATTCTATATTTTGAGCAAGTGTTTATTCATCCCCTCCTAAACAATAAAATCCCCTGTGTAGTACAATGTAATGAAATGATTCAAAGCTTCTCAAGCTTTCCCTACATGCTGCTTCCTATTCTTCCACTTGTAAAAGCGGGAAATGAAATGACATCCGTGCTGTTTATTCACTTTTCCCCTGACATACAGTGGGTGATACCTCATGTAGTGTGCAGAGAAATGATCTGGAAAGTGAACGGTGCTGAGTGTAACTGCCTGGGCAGAGCTGTGTGCTGGAGGGCAGGCTTGCGTCTGTGCCACGTTCAGGCTGCACTCGGAAATTACAGCTTGCACGCTCCGATGCACAGGAGTACTCTGAGTGTGGGGCCACATTTCCTTGGACTAGAGTCCGTTGTGAGCATGAAGCCTGGCGTATTTTGGTGCCCCTGCTGAACTGGTGCTATAGCATTTCCCAGGACCACACAAGCATGATTGTGTTTCCAGTGGCAGAACTCAGATGGATCAGCCAGTGCATTAAGTTGGATAAGCTTGTATATTATGTTACAGACAGACAAAAGCAGGACAGAGATATTCAGTGACTGAAAGTCTTGAGAGGTTTGCAGGTTTGTCCAATTTTTTCAGCCTCATTTAGCCTACTGCAAATTATTTGTTCCTAGAAACTTTATCCTTCTTAATTTCAGATTATATAACAAATCACTGGCAGAGCTGGCACAAGTAGAAGGGATCTCCTGGCAATCCTCCTTAAGGCCATGGATGCTGAAATCTCATTTTTCCGTAATGTATTTATTTTAATTTTCAGCTTTAAATCACAGGGTTCTTACCCAAAAAAACAATTAGTGTCTCCATTCAAAATGGTGTAATCTCCCTTGAAACTTTTCAGTTGGCTTTTGTTCTGTTTAAAATAGATGAAGCCAGTTTAAACATATGTTCCTAAATGTATGATTACAGTTCTTTTTTATAATTGGAGGGTTTTACTTGAAGTATTATTTGAAATACTTCTGTGATCAGCATGTGTTATGAGGCATCTGGAACTTGGCTGGCCAGAGAACAACACTCTTGTGGTTTTTTAAGTCCTTTGAATGAAAGAAGTGAAACCATAAAATATCAATAAAGCTATCCACCCTAGGCAAAGGGTGACCAGGCACAAAGACCAAGTCCCATCAAGAGTGCTCCAGCCAGGTTACTGTAGGCCTTTCCAAGTCTCACAAAAGCTCTGCTGCTCTTTTCTTTCTTTAGCGCTGGGAACAGCTCATCTTCTTAAGTACTTCCACATTTCTAATCTTTTTTTCTTTTCTTTTTTTTCTCTTCTTTTTTTTTCTCTTTAAGAAAGAAATCAAACACAAATGCAAAGAGGGGTCTTTAGAAACAGGAACCTCATATCTTCAATAGGCCTAGTTGTACAACAGTTAAAAACAAAAGAAGAAGAAACCCACAAACAATAAATTCAAACTTTCAGTTTGTCTCCCTAGATTTGCTTTGCCTGCTAACTCTATCAACTTATAATGCAAAGACATGGAAATACCATGCTTTATGATGTTCATGAAAGTGGTTTTAAGGATTAGAGAATTCAAGGTAGGTTTTGCATGAAAAACTCAGGACAGTTTATATGAATATTTTCCCCATATAGCCGTTATATTTTACATTTACAGATTGGAGTGGCTATGAGGGTACGGTAAAACTTCAGTACTGAAGGATTTTGAGTGCAGTGGATAAAGTCTACTCACCTAATCACAAAACCTTCCCTCTATATATTTCTTGTATATGTTCCTTGTAATTTTTCATACTTTACTAACCCACTGTATCTCTCTAGGTAGTATACATAAACACATGTGTCCATGGCCCCTATCTCAGTTTGAGTTTTGTAGCCATGAGGACATGAGGACATGAATTCCTTCACCTAAAGAGTGAATAGGAACTTTTTGCTATCTGTAATTTATTTCTGTGGTTTTCTTGGTACAGTACTTCATGGATAGCTTCAAGCGCATCTGATTTCACTTAACCCTTGTTTTGTCTCTATGAATAATATTACATCCTTAGTCTATCTTCCACCCTTTGCTTTTTTCCCCCTACTCTCCCAAATCTGGGTTTTATGAAATCTTTAAACTCAGATTTTTACACTGAAGTCTCGTGTAAGAGAGTCTGCATTCTCCTTTTCAATATACACTTGCAATCCATCAGAAAAATGGTTAAGAAAAGAAAAGGCTGGCCAATATTTTGAATCAGTTTGTTGTGAATAATCTGAACTCAAACAGAGCTTTCTTCACACCTGTTCTGTAAACTCTCCATTCATATACAAGACAGTAAAACTGGAAGCTAGACTAATCTCCAGGCATTGTAATTTTTATCTACGGTACTTCCACGTTTGTGCTGCTTCCAATAACTCCAGATGATGGATGAACCAACTTATGAAGACAGATTTTTCAAAAAACCCTAAGGTATAGCAGATCCTTCACAGATGCTTCTCAATCATTACTCCTTCCTGTCTTTTTTCCTTTAGAAAAATAATTTAAATTAAACAGATTCATTATATGCAGCTCAGTGTTGCCGTATGAGCCCTGAACACTTTGTTCAAGAGCTAGGAGTCCAGCCAACTGCTTTAGTTCCTTAAAGAATAACAGATGTGTCCTTCCAAGTCTCATGCTAATGGAATTTAGGCTGTGGTAAGGAGTTTAAAAATACTCTCAGTTGTCTGCAGGCTCTGTTTCGACCTTGTTCTTTTGGTTAGTTTGTTTCAGGTTTCTTTTTCCACATCTTTCAGAAACATTACATGAAATGTCCAGTTGAGATGAAGCCACTAGTAATTTACTTTCAGTGACTGAAAACAAACAGTTAAAAGTAAAAATCTATGGGTTTCTGTTGTGTATGACATTGTTTCCACCAGCCTGACTCTGTAACTACTATATTTTAAATACATTGAGTAAAATGCTCTCTCTTTGTGTATATACAGTAAAAAAAAGTAATCTTTGTTCCTTTACTACCATCATATGTTTATCTTTATTTTTAGCTCCAAATATTAACCAAAGTGATGTAAAAGTGAAGGAAAAGACTTGGTGTAACCATCCTTAAGCAGAAGATGTTAGTAAACTGAAATGGCAAATGGCACAAAGTAAGAGATCCTTTGCATTGCAGTTCACATTTTGTATGTTATGAAGGCCCTAGGATCACAGAGAAAAGCTGTAGGGACTAAGAGGGGAAGCTACACGGGTTTTTTTTCTCCAGCAGGAATGCAGTGACAGTGTAGGAGAAAGCCCTCTTCCGCTGTCAAATCTCTTACTTCAGCTTTCTGCACTTCAACTGTGTGCAAACTAAAGGGAATGATGCTGCTTTTAATCTGATCTTTGCTTTGCTCTCTTGTGTCTCTGGGATTAAGAGCATTATGGAGAAAACTCCTGAAGGCAGTAGTACTGCAAGTTGCTGTGCTGAGCACTCCGGCTGCTTGTTTTCACCATTTGCTGTGAATGGTGGGAAGCAAAGAGGTCTGGTGGGTAGGCAGTGGGAAGGGAGCATGGAAGAGAGGAGGCCAGAGGCACTGGCTGTGGATGGGAACAGCCAGCCTCTGTGTAAAAAGCATTGCAAAGGGAGGTCCTTTATTTTCCTTTTTTCCCTTTGTCCAAGCTTGTGTCCCTTATTCCCTCCCCACCAACGACTATCATTATTATATTTTTTCACACGTTGCTTTGTCATCCTACATACCATTCGTGTCTTCTTATGTTCATGCTTCTCTTCTTCCTTGTGTGGTCTTTCATGCTTGTGGAGCTCAATTCTGGGAACTGGGATTCTCACAGTTTTATTCTTCATTCTACCTCATATCCTACTAGAAGATTGCCTAGGGAGGAAGGCAGCTACTCTGCATCTTATTCCCTCAGCAAAAGTGATGTGGAACAATTTTTTGTCCTCTTTATCTTCCCTGCCCCAAGAATAAGCTCATACTCTTTTGGAGAGAAAAGGAGAACTGGAAACCCTGGAGCTCCTTGTTTGAACAGCTAGTAAGGAAGAAGATGGGCATGGGTCGTCTTCTTCCTCCACAATGCCAGGTGGTGTTCATGGCAGAGCATATGACCAGCGAGGCTACATCGTCCCTTTCCATGAGGCAGTACAAAGAAGCGATGCAATGTGTTGGCTCTCAACACAGGACGAGCTGTAGGGGCTGGACAAGCTCTGTCCCCGTCAACTGCCAGGAGCTGAGGGAGAGGGCTGGTGGGAAGAAAGAAGATTGTTGGTGGTTTACAAAGAAGAAGAGAAGTGTATGACAGATTTTGGTGAAAGGATCTTTAACTGAAAATGATGCTAAGTGGCAGGAATAAAGGATGAGAAGTGGAAAGAGCAGCTGATGATGATGTATTTCTTCAATATTCTTACTTTACTTCCTTAAATTTATCTCATAATTGCTATTTCCTAAAAATCATCCCTTCAGAAATACCCCACCTCCCCCAACACTCATCCTGTAAGTATTCTTCCAAGCCAGCATTCACACTTGATTTACTTTGTTTCTTTCCTATTCCATCTGCCACTTTTAATTTCCTCTTATATTCTCTTTCCAGAAATCCCAATATGTTTCATTCCTTTGTCCTCAGTTCTGCACCCGTTCCTTCGCTGAGACATTCACAGTCCCTTTTCCATTCAGGGACACTCTCACTTCAGTACAGCTCTCTTTCCTCTACTTCTTGCTCTCCATAGTTGTTTATTTTGGATTTCCCCTCCTGGCCTTTACCACTCAAAAATTTTCCCTCTTCACAGGTTTTTTTTTTTTCTTCACAAACCTCTCTACTATCTTCAATTTATGCCCTGGAAACTCCTTCACTGCCTTTCTCATGCTTTACTCAAGCAATTTTTCTTTAGACCTATTATTTCCATTTTTTTTCTATTTATTTTGTTTTCTTCTGATCTTTTTCGGTAAAGGAAGATGAAATTTTCTTGACTTTTGATAGCCAGAAACATAAATTGCAAACTCTTTCCTGGTGATTTCGAATGCTGTTGCCCCAGTAACACAATACTTAACACACAAAGGGCATCACATCATAATAGTAGCCACTCTTGCACATTATCATCATTAACAAAAAGCAAATGCTACTCTGTAAATATCATCTTGGCTGCACAACTTCCTCATCTGTAGCAGAACAGTTTGTCTGTAGCATTTAACTTCCTTAATTTTATTCAGAGCGATGAGTGAAAGCTTTTAAGCAGTGGAAGGCTATCGTTTATATGACAGAGTGCAGCAGAATATTCATGTAGTCATGATTTTATTCCTGAACAACATCTCCACTCTAATCAGGAATATAAAAGCAGTGAAATCCAGGATCTGTGGCAACTGAGACAAGAGTTTTGCCACTGATACTGCGGTCCAAGATACTGTCCAAAATTAAGTATTTCACAGCCTCTTCTATCTGAGTTTGAGTTCTGTTTTCTCTCAGGTTTTGTTTTTTTTAGGATGCTAACGTCTGCTCTCTAAGGAGATTCTTTTTTCTCACGCTTTGCAACTTACTTTTAAAGCACAGCTCTCCCGTAGGTGGACATCAGAGGCAGTAGGTATCACAGAGCAGGGATAAGCTCCACAAAAGCATAGATATTATGGCCATATCAGGCTAATGGAGCTCTGTGCAACTGTTTAAAAAATGAGCGTAACAGATATGCCAAAAAGGACAAGAGTTTTTAAGATATGTTATTTTTTGCTCAAAATGCTTTACATGCAGGTTTCTCTGAGCAGAGCTTGGCTTCCTCAGCACAAGAAAATAAGCAAGAACAGGAACCTTTGATTAGAGACATTTTACTCTCTGAAGCATAATATTGGAGAGCATGGGTGTTTCTGAAATTCTGTTAGTAAGCTAAAGACAGTTTTCAGTTTGAAGAGGAAAAAAACAGATGTATTAAATGTAAAAATGAGGGAGATTTACTTGGTTTATTGGATGGTTCTTGTGGGTAAGTATACCTGAGAGATCTAACACAAGGATTATCAGGTGCTAGGTTTTTTGCTCTAAATTATCTGACTGCACAGCAAACTCTTCAAGAAAAATTCCACACTGTTACAGAGGTGCCAATGTGTGAGTACAGCTCTGGGTAAAAAGCCCTATTATGTGCACATAATCCTTAACAGGTAACTAATAATAACAATCAACTCCCTATATTCAGTGTTTGTGAGCCATATGAGACAGACTACAGAAGGTAAGAACCGAATTAATTGTTTACTTTTGCATGCATCATTAGTAAGCAAAAGAAGTTCATTTGAACCTCTTTTTTCTTCTTTAACTTTCTGAAGTCTATCCCCTCTCTATTTTCAGAGGTATAAGCTGGAAAAAGGCATTGGCCAGATTTATTTCTGGATAATTCCAGTGATCAAACTAGACTGTGAACCGTCTGCTACCCCACACTTTTGCAGGCGTGGTTTTTCCCTGCTCTGAACCGGCAAAATTTTGCAGCCATCCATAGAGATGTGGCTGCTTCTACTTCTGTTCTTACTCCGTGCGTGCCATAATCCCCGGTCTTTTGAGAAGAAGCAAAGCACAGAAGGCAAAAGAGATATTGATGAGCCTAGCACTCCTTATTGTTGCTAACAAGCTTCTTATTTGATCTGTAAGTTTGCTACTAGGGGTTACAGATGTGCTGATTTGCCTGACTCCTGGGAGTGGAGAGGACGCATCGACACTTGCATAGTTGATTGAAGAGGCATCTGTGAGGCACTTCTGCGGCTGCTGAGCTGCACAGCTAAGCAAGCAACGCCAAAGAAGAGGCAGCAGGAGCCTTAGGCTCCGCTTCCTCTCTGCCGCTTCCCCCTCACCAGCCTTTGCTGTCGTCTTGTGTGGGACTGAACCAGCTGGTGGTGGGGGGAGCAGGCACAGCTCATGGTATTAGTCAAGTATTAGCACCATTGAAAAGGGTCAGCTGCAAAATGAAGGTTATTCTGATGAGTACGACATCAATCTGATATTATTAGCTGTCAGTATTGCATGTTTCCTGTGAGTTTCTTTGTAAATGACAGCAGCAAAACTCCATGGCAAATACCGGCTTAAAAGACTTACTTGTATGATTCCAGAATCAATAAAAAGCGTCAAATACTCTAAGGAGGAGAGGGGTACAAAATGATAGAGACCTCAGGAACCTCCTTATTTTAACTGGGCATAAAGAAATTGCCAACAAAGGCCTGAATTTATATTTCTTCGGCCTATCCCACCAAAACATGCTTGTCTTGGTAACTGAAAGCCTAAAAGAAAAAGCTGTTTGGAACTGGATTCAGAGAGTTTGAACTTAGGAGAAAAGCATCTGTATTTTCTGCTAACAACCTGCAAATGTGCTCCCACTGATGTCTGGTTTCCAAATCTAGTAGAATGGAAATGTTCTATATGTTACAATAACTACTCTTGATCACTCTCTGAAGCTATTTATGTTTTTCTATTTAAATATCCTATTTATTAACAGTGTTTGATATTAACATAAAGAACCCCCTGCATTCCCCAGTCAGCAGGTAGCAGACACCTCGTGTCAGCTATTTTATGAGCAATGTAATTAGCAAGGCAAACTGTACAACTTCCAGTTTGATTCATTTGCTGATGCTTATTCTGATTCATTTACAATTATGCCAGTAATTGGCATAACTGTTTAGACGTATTTGGAAAACGTCCATAAGTGGATATCCTAATTATAGATTTATCCCAGTGGCAGATACTCACATTGTATAATAACCACTTTCTCCATCTATCAGGAAGTGCTGATTCCTAAGGCAAAAGACTAGTGGAGGCTGTGGTCTGTTAGATTATTATGGTCAGAATAGGGAAACCCGAAGGAGGTATGACTGCTGGTCCTCTGATGGTGTTCTTTCAGGTTCTAGGTGCTCAGAAAAGTGAAAGCCCTGCCAAATCCAATGCAAGCTGGCAGAGGCATTTCATTTTGTCATGTGCCCCTTCAAATACACTACAGAAGTCCAGTTCTAGTGGAGTTCAAACCACAGCTCTCTGAAGCACATCCAAAGGGCAGTCCTCAGACTCACGCCAACTCAGTGAGCTGGTGAGGACCTACCAGGACTGGAAACTCTTCCATGTAGGCAGTGCCCCCAAAAGCAGGAAGATCCAACTTTCAGCTCCTCCAACACTCGTGCATGATCTCCATGCTTGTGCATCCCTGGATTTCTCCATGGGCGATGGGACTGGGCTGATAGCAGCCTACCTCAACCCACCTTCCCATGTGTTGGTGCCAGGGGACTCCCTGGCTCCGTACATCTGCTACCACAGCTGCAGCACTGGCCACAGTGCCTGCTCCGGCATGCAGCCCCGACCATGCGCCTGCAACAGTCACAGTGAAGGCAAAAACGTGGATGTACGCCTGAAGCAGGAGAATACACTGGGCACTGGAGGACTCAAGTTGTGTCTGGCATAATGGTTAGGAATCTTTAACCTGCGGTCAACTACACTGGCTTTTTTCATGAGGGCTAGATCAGTGAACTGACTTGTCTGTAACTGAAAGTCAATAGAAAACTTTAAAACTTGCTTTCATTTCACTTACGTCCATCACAAAGACTAAACCAAATGTTACCATTGCATAGCTGAAGCTATTTCTGGCTGTTGATTTCTTTAAAATGAAACAGACATAAAGTAAAAGTTGAGTTTATCCAGGAATGACTAACTCTGAATTCTGACATACTTTGCCATTTTATGGCTTTCTCTATTCCATAATTTCACACACAGTGTAAATTACATATAGCATCAATAATATGACAGTGATCCCTAAGGGCTTTAGTAACATGTAAGTCAAAAGCGTCTTGTAGAGAAGAGCTCACAAAGTGCTATGGTAAAATTTCTGTGTTATTTTAACTGGAACATAATTAAGTCCAAACTACAAATGTACATCTGGTAAACACTTTCATTTTTACACACTGAAGTTCATCACTTAGGTTTGTCAATACATCATACTTTCTCAGAAATAAGCCACCATAAAAAAATGGCCTCTAACTTCAAGGTGACAGATTTTTTTAAAAATTCACAGCCACTTGCTCTATATGTCATGATGATCTGTTAGTAGGTATAGAGAATGAAACTGCAGAAATTGTTGAGATTGCAGCAACAGTTGATTAAGGAAATTAAAACCCAACTTTTCAAGACACTATTTATCCAGAACGATAAAGCAGGTAGAGAAAACGGTTAATACTCAAAAAAAAGCCACCATCAACATGGGTCTTGTCTACACTGTAATTTATAATACTCGTTCTGGCCTTTCAATTTCCAGTCTCTAACTTGGGAGAGATAAGGGCTAGCTGCAATTTGTGTGTGTCTTTCTTTGGAAGGTTTATTTCAGTTGCTGCTGAAAAACCCACTGAAGCATAAATCTTATCCTTTTAGTTGGAGCCATACAGCATTGTCCTCATTGATTTATCTTCTGTTTGTTTCCTCCAGCAGTCTCCTCTGATTTACTTCCTTGCATTTAGGGTAATATCACAAAAGTAAATTGATGTGCACATTAACAAAAATATATTTAACTGCCTTACTCCCTGCTCCAGGATCCATTTAAGCGTCCACAGAAATTTGTATCGAGGGACCCAGCACCAGGTGCCATCTTACCCCGCTTGCGCCGTTACTTTGTCTGTCTACCTTGTCACAGTGTGCATTTTTTCTCATGAACTAGACAGAGTTCAACTCTCTGCAATTATTCAATGCTAGACAGTTTTTCAGCTTAGATTTGAGTCCTGTCTAATATTACAATTGATTAGCAATATCTTTGCACACCACTAAATTTTAGAAAGTAGTGTGTAATGTAATGTTATCAGTGAGAACTTGTTATGTAATATAAAACCAGCTATAGGGAACACTCAGGAATGTAATGAAAATCGCAAGCAGAGAAAACATTATGCTCTTCACTTATAAAAAGATTAAAAAAAGCAGCTGAGGTTTATACGCTCTTTTCTCTGCCCCCAAAAGACTGTTGGTCTAAACGGAATAATACATTTCTATTACTACCTTACTACTGTTATATTATATTGAGCTATATTTCAGTCTGTTATGGAACGTCAGTTATTATGCCCACAGACCTTTCATATTCTAATGAGTTTCATTCTGTCCTGGGAATTTTTTCTGAAAATTGGCATTCCTCTTTTCTCTCGTTCTTATTTATTTATTCATTTATTTAATCTGAAATTATAATGCAAAAGAGTCTCTTTTTGGGGTTTACCCATGAGACATATAGACACACCCGTCTCTTCTAGTGAATACCTAATTCTCCAGGAGAGATTTTTGTTCCAAAACCAGTTTATAGTGAAGGAAATAAGTGATTTATACTGCATAGTCTTATGTCTTTCATTGTCTGGCTCTTTTGCTTCTTCCTGCAGTTGCGGTACAGTCCTGAGGGCAAATGTGAGAAAGCTGTAAAAGTAAACTTGGCAGTCATTTCTAAATCCTGGCTTCTGTAAGGAATCTTGTGGAAGAAAACTGGAGTGGAACCGGAGCTGGGGGAGCTGATAGACACAGTACAGTGCCCTGGCAAAGTGATGTAAAAGCTTAGACGCTTCATAGCTTTGGCAAGAAGAATTAGCTTTGTCAATAATTAATGGAAATATATTTAGCATATCTGCTAAAGTCACTGTTTATTTTGCTCTCCCATTCTCTATAGCTAGCACGTTAGAGTACTTGCAACAGGTAACCATGGAGGCAAGACAAAAGCTAGAAGGGACTAAAGTTAGGGCTCCCCAGTTCCGGTAATAAGCTTCAGTGGTTCTGATTTCCTTAAAATAACATTATATAATGCTTTGGACCTTATTTTTTCCCAGATATAGTCAGCAGAGAATTACAGGTCCAAAAGAACAGAAAATACATAACAACAGTTGTGGCTTTGCCCAGGACTCCATACGGGTGATTGTGTCTGCACCTATCCTGATCAAGATAGAGCTCTTAAGGATAAATTAGACAAAATAACAATCCCCAAGTAATCTCTTATGTATTCTTTTTCTTCAGAATTGAAAACCAATCTCTTCATTTGCTTTCATTTAAATCATACTCTTTAAATTTAATCTTTTTTTTGGTGAAGATATCCTTTTTTCCTTGGTAGCAAAAAAAAGGACACAACAGAAAAAAATTATAGTAGGGAAGGTCAAAGGGAGTACTGATAAGGGTTTTTTTCACTGAGAACAGTTTATACTGGAACATGGCAGTTTGTCAAACCTTAAAATTTTCATGTAAATGTGTCATTTTAAACAAATCCTCATTGCAAAATCTGTGTAGCTGCAGCTCAAAGGATGAGGAGAGGAAGACAAAACAGTTTCAAAAATTAACTAACAGGAAAATGCTAAGGAAATGTCCTGAAGGTGTTGAAGAATTATATGCAAATCCCCCACTGTTCTGGATCGATGAGGAGCAGTTAATCCTTCTCAGTCCCTCCTTTTGAAGCTGTTCTTCATTATTTATTGCTCTCAATAAAGAAACTAAAGCTGTAACCTGTACACTAGGGCACTCAGTGGGGAAGTGAAGTGCCAGCCCTGAGTCAGTTAGAAGTGGGAACTGACACATGCTCTCCTATGGATCAGGTGAATATTTTATCCGCAATGTCATGGTGGGTTATCTCTTTGTGGTTTTGTTTTCTTTTCTGTCTTGCTCTCCTTGATGAAGAATTTGGAAATGTCCTGGCTTTGTTCCAGTGAAGAATAAAAAAACTTTTTTGAAAACTAATATATTTTTTTCTGAGCCACAGTTCTTGTTTGCTAGATTTCTAAAATCAAGAGTGGCTAAGATCTGAAAATGCAGCAAAGACCAGCCAAAGGTCTTGTACTGCAGATGGTTCAAAGCAAAGATAAACAAGCTGAAGAATAGATTGTGCTTTTGGCAGGGAAACCATTAACTGCTGTTTCAAGTCATCTTCTGTTGGTACTTGGACACTTTCAGGCTGTCAGGTTCCTGTTTATTTACACTGGAAACTACTAAATATTTTCTAATGTCCAAATATCTTAATTTGGGGGAACGGCTGATACACTGGAGGGTTATGCTGTCATTCAGAGGGATGTCAACAGGCTGGAGAAATGGGCTGACAGGAACTTTGTGAAGTTCAACAAGGGGAAGTGGAAAGTCCTACATCTAGGGAGGAACAATTCCATGCACCCGTATATGCTGGGTGCCAGCTGGCTTTGCCACCAGCTTTGGCAAGAAGGACCTTGGGGTCCTGGTGGACAACAAGCTGAACGTGAGCTAGCAATGCACTCCTGCGGCAAAACAAGGCCAGCAGTATCCTGGTCTGCATTAGGAAGAGCACTGCCAGCAGGTCAAGGGAGGTGACCTTTCCTCTTTATTCAGCACTGGTGAGGCCTCATCTGGGGTACTGTGTCCAGTTCTGGACTCCCCAGCCGAAGAGAGACATGGACATACTGGAAAGAGTCCAATGAAGGGCCATGAAGATGATTGAGGGACTGGAGTCTCCTATGAGGAAAGGCTGAGAGAGCTGGGACTAATTAGCTTGGAGAAGAGAAGGCTCAGGGGGGATCTTATCAGTGCGTATAAATACCTGAAGGGAGAGAATGAAGGGGACTTTTCTCAGTAATGCCCAGTGGCAGCAAAAGAGGCAGTGAACAGAAATTAAAACACATGAACTTTCATCAGATGACACTAGAAAAACCTTTTTTACTGTGGGAGTGATCAATAACTGGCATAGGTTGCCCAGAGTGGCTGTAGAGTCTCCATCCTTGGAGATATTCAAAAACTGTCTGGACGTGGTCCTGGACAGCTGTCTCTAGGTGACCCTGCTTGAGCAGGGAGGTTGGACGTTCAGATGTCCCTTCCGACCTCAACCATTCTGTGATTCTTGGGTTGCCATTTCTGAGAGCTTTCTTCACTAAATTCTCTTTGAGAATTCTGAGATAGAAATAAAAATACTTGGCCCAAATAGTAAGGCTGCACTTCTCAAGAGGGACCTATCTCCAGTACAGTGCATAACCAAATTTTACACTAGACAAATATAACCACATTTCAATTATTAACTGCTGTGAGATAGGTAATGAGTAAGAAAGGGTTAACCTAAGAACTAGATCCATTCTGCATTTCAGGAATTCAAGTGGTAACTGTTGAAGTTACCTTTTCATGTAGTCAGTTTTATTTAAAGGATTTATAATTTACTAAGGAGCATTTTGTTCTTTTTAAGTTGTGAAAGCTCCTGCCAATTTCCCTTTGCTTAGTGGCCCTGAAAGTTTTCCTGAGACTATGCTGGAAGAACATGTACCATTATGCAGACACCCTATGATCTTCTTTTAATATATTTGAAAAACTTCCAACACTTGATTCCAAGGCGTCAAATGAGTTTGTTTAAATATAAACATCTTTTATTTTTGATTTCCCAGTGACATTTCTTTTCAAAAAGATGCCAGACAATGTTTGCTCCTTGAATGTTTATTAAACACTTTCTCTTTCACTCTCTTTCACTCAACCACCACTCACCAGAAAAACATTTAATTAGTCTGGAATGCTCTCAGCCCAGAAACTGTGACCTGGGAAACAGGCAGATCCTGCTGATACAGCCCCTGCGTGCAGTACAGCCATAATGGGTCACAGAGAACCAATCTTCTTTACATGATGTATCAAGACATTGTGTTCTGTATATGGTACCCATGTAACTGAGACATATTCAATCAGTGTTGTAAAGTTACTTTTTTTATTACGTTTTGCTCATGGCAGAACTAAGACAGTTTTCCTTTGTCTCATATGCATATGGATTATGTAAATTTATATATGGATGATTATAAGGTCTTTTTTCCATAGGATGCTGTACATTGGATAGACAATGTTGACTGAGGGCTAGTTTGTTCTATTATTCTCTGTGTATGTGGATAGCCATATCTACTGTATAGCATGCCAAATGTAGACATTTCTGTAGTGCTCACTCTAAACCCCTCGTGTTCACAATAACTAAAATGAATTACTCAGTTTTTATGTTGAGCTTGTGAGATGGAGAAATAAAATTACTACCGAGTTTCAGTTAGGGAACTAATGCAGAGAGAACGAGCAAAAAATCTCTTAAACTAAAGGGCAAAATTAACCCAATTACTTGCCTAGGATCACAGAGAAATACTGTAAAAGAAGGGAGCAAATTCTGTTTTCCAGGATGACTTATAAGAATGTCTACCACAAAAGCTTTATTTTTGTACTGTCCGACCTGTTTTGCCAAAATTCCAAAAATATACAACTAGGCAAACATCTTGTGGAAATAATTTGGTAGGTATAAGCAACCGGAAGAAATTCTTGAGGTTAAAAAGTGTTGGAAAACTTTAACCATACACATTTTTATCAGCAGTGCGTCTGCACATAGCAGACTTCTGGTAATGTACAAGAAAGGTTCAGATGTGTGGTCCTAATGTATGCTCTTATATAAGGAAAGTATCTATTCTCTCTGAGCTTGCTGAAAAGGAAGCATGAGATAGGAATCAAAAACAAAAAAAAAAGGTACCATCTGTTTGCTCCACATCTGGCTTTGAAGGTAGATCTAAATTGAAGGGTAACATAAGCTCTGTAGATGTACCATAGAAAAAGAGCCCTCAGGACAGAAGATGATATTCCAAAAAGCATGTTGGGCCTCTCAAAGACTGAATAATTAATCCATCTGATACACTTCCTGATAGTCCTACCATCATCCATAGGCACACCATCATTTTGTGGTCAAAGAAAAGAAAGCTGGGCAACTGGTTGTAGGAAAGCATTAAATATTAGTTGAAACTTTGCAACATAGTCCTTTTTTCTTTTATTTTGTTATTGTTTTGGGCTTTTTTTAACAAAGTGCTAATAATTACTTTGAGCAATTACTCCTTATAGGATCGTTTTATTTTCATAGACCCACAGGCTCTGAAAATATTTGAAATCTAATGTACCTATTCCATCTTCAGCACCTGGAACATCTGTTCTGTCTGTGCTACAGTTTATGCTGCATCACTTACTGAGGTGGCTGGCGGAGGTTGTTCAGTCACTGTGCTCACCCAGTGACCATGATTATCCAGTGCTTGAGGTAATCAAGACTTTTTCTTGGTGGCACTGTGAAACAGGTTTGGCACAATATTCAAAGTTTTCTGCAGTCTGACATTCACAGCCAGTCTAATAGGTATACTATATGTATACGTACGTACTAAAGACTATATAGCACTTACACCTGAAAATGGCACATACTTTGAACACATTAAGCTTAATAAGTAAGATAAACAGAATAAAAAAGGGCTCTTTTCTTCTTAGTGGATGATACCAAAGTACTGAGACCCAGGAATAATTGCTCCAGATGAGGGTAGGAATTGACGGACAGAAGGGAAGGAGCGCTATAGCTGGGAAGAGGTCATCTTTGGGGCCACCTGGACAACATGTTGATGCATTCGTTTATCCCCATGCTCATTGGGTACAAATCATTATCAAGGTTTGTCTGACACAGCAACGAGCACGTTGTGGGATTTTTGGGGCGCTTGGGAGTTTTTGTAGGCAAATCTTCGAAGCAGGTGTCAGTAGACGGCACTATTAGAAGGGCTGTCACAGGGTGGTGTGGGCGAGCAGCAGGAAATCTCTCTTGCCTGTTTTGGTGGTGGTAGTGGGTGGGTGGGAAAGTAAGGGCTCAAATGGCAAAGGAACTGGTTTTCTTACACTTGGTAATACAGCAGGATCATTTACAGAGGCAGAGTCACCGCCTGAAGCCAGGGGCTGATGCCAGCTGAGCTCCTGGAACACCAGCTTGCCTGCGACTTGGTCATGCCCATCTCTGTTCCAAAAGGGTGGCAAATAATCCGGAGAAATGTATGACACTATTACATGTGCAGTTTGAGGATTTACACAGGGAAACCGCTACTCATTTTCGCTCTAAAGAGAAGCTGATTTACGCGGCCTAGAGATTGAGCGATGCTTAGCAGAGGGCCAACAGTATTTTAGTACATGAATGTCATGTAAAGGAGATAATTATGTGATTAATTGCACAGCCATATGAGAAACCAATCTGTGCACTAAAAATCTCTCCAGTAATCTATCACAAACAAAACTTATTCTGGCCATTCAAATAGCTAGCCTAAAATATTCCTCTTGATATGTTATGATAATTTTTTTACTTCATATATTAATTTTCTGTCAGTCCTCCTTCCATTACAACTTTATTTTCTTTTATAAAATCCTGTCTTGGAGTAAGTCAGCATTTAATGATGGTTTGATATTTTGTGGCTTCTCAGAATAGAAAAAGGACCTTTTTTACCTCTGGGTCTGAGTTTTTGTGATGGACACACAGCTCTCACTTTTAGCCCTGAGACAAGCTCTTGGAAGCGGCACATTTAGTTCAGTAAAGCAGTTTTATGTCATTTGTTGAGATATTCGTATTTTCCTCTGGACTCTGAACATACCTGTGACACGTTTTATTGTCATCAGGTGTAAAGACTAACCAGCTCTAGTAATGTTTTTTAAAATTCCTTCATTTATTTTTAATCACCCTGGAATAAATCTACTGGTATAGAATAGCACAAAGGCTTTTTTATCAGGAATTTTGGATGTCTGCATTATCACTGTAGCAAAGTCAGATATGAATTGATCTTCATAATTAGACATGACCAAAACCTTCCTATACTTACCACATGGCACAGATGTAGTAAAATACACTGGTTTTATACACTCTCTTTGGAGGTTTGTTATGTAGACTTTCTTACAGTTTCTGGTGTCAGGATGGTTATTAGTAAAACAGTTTTCTTAGAGGTCTGTGCTTCAGTGTTATCACTCTGAATGCTCATTTGTCCATCCGGGGCTATAGCTCTGACAGAGACAAAGTGAAGCAAAACCTTTTCTTTAGAAAAGGAATATTCAAAGTGATCTAAAATCCATTTCTAAATAAATCTAAAACCACATAGCATCTGGGAAATGGAAAGAGTAGTAATGCCTGTGCTCTGGGATGGAGAAAATTACGAGCTGTGTCATTTCTGCAGTGTTTTGCCTTGTATTGTATACATGCTGTGCTAGGAGACTTGCCTCTTGGGCAGATCACAGAAAGTGGAAAGAAAGCAGATGCAAAGGTCAAACCTAGCTGAAATCCCTGCTAGTGCCCCTCAGGTATTTGCTGAAAACAGCAGGGAAGGACCAGGCTAAGCAGGCAAGAAACTGTTGCCCTGCGAGAGGTTGCCATTTCCCCCTGTGTTTGGGAGAATTCCAGTATCTGTCAGTCAAGATCTGTGTGAGGATTTGTGTGTGGCTTTAAAGAAATGACATTACCTCGCATTTACTACTTCCTCAAAAAGAAGGAGATAATTTTTCTCTAATCCCGAATTATACAGAAATGGCAAACTTTCATTGCTTCTAAAACTTCCTGAAGACTCAATCAATATCTCTTTACTTGACCCTCTAAATAGTATTCTTTTGCTTCCATAAATGATAAGCAAAATTCAGTTGCTATGTGCTGCAGATATTTTCAAGTGCCTGCAGCTACCAAAGCTAATCATAGTGGGTTACTTCCATTTTTTGCTCTTGGTCCAATTTCCCAGTCACATATCCTCACTTTTTTCCATTTCACTCACTTCGGTATTTGCACACACAAAAACCCCAATACAAAGTCTTTCTCTTGAACAGTGACACCAAAATGATTTTTACATTAGGAGCATAGAGCAAAGTGCATCCAACTCCTGGTAACTGAGGGCTATCTCCGTTAGTAGAGACACACAACAAAAGTGATCGTGAGTCTGCAAGTGTAGCACTCAGGGCACCACACCTGGAAGAGGAGAGCTTTGGGCTCCCATCCCTACTTCACTTAACAATTAACATAAAATTCTTTGTAGGCTTAGATCATAGCACCAGGGCCCTATGACTGGCCTTGTTACTACGGTTAAACTGTGCAGGCAAAGAGGTACAAATAAAAGGTAATCATAACCTATAATCCTACCTTCCTACCACTGTTCTTGGAAGACACTGTTGAATTGGTCTGTGTTCAAAGAAAAGTTAGGAAAAAATCAACATGTGTTTCTATTCTTTTTAGTGAAAAACTCTGGGTACTCTATTTAACTTTTTGAAGATAAAACTATAACTTCATCTACTGAAGAATCAACACGATGAATAATATTTTCATAGAAGGATTTTTGGTCAATCCAGGTGGATGTATAATAAAATCCAACATTTGGAATCTGAAGCCCGACAAAACCAGAATAAAAATCAGGTGAATATGATTCATTGAGTGGCTATCTGATTAACCAAGCTGTTTGCCAATGGCTACAGTGGATTCTCTCTCCCCTTAGATCAAAATGGGATATTTTAATTAAGGTATATTTAGTCCGAATGGGAACATATTCTGTAGCTTCTCATAGGGGTGGGTGTATTGATGCCCACAACCTCCCATCTAGCTCTGTGACTCGAAGCTGATGAAAATGAACCTTGAACTGAGAGTAGCACATCGCCATGTGAATTTGTCAACCTCTTCTTGAGAAACAGCTGATCTCCTTCATTCTTGAAAAGAGAGGTCCCAAAAGTTTAACCCCAAGGGGGCATCTGAGCTGTAAAGGGCTCTCCCATAATGAAGAAAAAAGTCCAAGATGCACCATGTTTTCCACCACACTTCTTGCACAATCTGCAGGCACGACCTGCTCCTCTTGGCTGGGGCAAGGTGGAGTGCCGCTTACTGGGAGGGTGGGAAAGGGAACCACAGCCCATCTCCAGGCCTTTCCCTGCGCTGGGTTGGCTGATGAGAGAGGGGAGGCAGTGGTAGAGGTGGTTTGGGGAGTGAAGACTCAGAGACCTGACTAATATTATTGATTTTGTGACTATATCAACAGATAACAGATTTGATATTTTTTGGTATTCCTTTTTTCATAGAATCACAATGAATAAACTGCTTTTTGGTAGTTTAAATTCACCTGACTTTTGATGTCTCTGGACAACACCAAACATTTGGACATTACTAAACCTGAGCAGGTTTCTGAAACTAGATGTATCAGGCATGGCCTGGAGGCATTGTCAGAGGCCAAACATAAGACCTGATCCTATGCAAAGTCAGCCAGAAGCTATGTCATTATGGCTATTCCTTTTGGCATTCCCCTATAATGTTAGACTGTGTCTGTAGTGCTGAATGCTTCTGCTCCTGGGCTTTCTGGCCCAGTGGTAATGAATGACTGCATTCCCAAACTATTTCCCTCTGGGGCACACTGAGCACAACTACACTGCATAACACTGAACCTACTATCTTTATTATTTTGTGCAGTTTTTCAGTTCAAAGCAACCAACCTAATGCCAGAGCTCTGTCACAACCCACCAGACAGTTTTATAGCATGCTACTGAGAAAATTGCTGGTGTCTTGGAGGTTGCAGAGCCAGCCAGGATAATAATGGAAGGTTATGTTGGCTAGAGAGAGCCAAACGTGGTACGGTTTGGTCTGGGCTTTTCAGGAGCAAACTCCGTGGTGAGCTGTCCCAAGAACCGTACCTGAGTTTTGTGAAGTGATGTTTATGTTGTGTGAATAGTCAGGGGGAAGAAATAAAGTGGGAGCTGAGACCTGCCTCACAGGGAACAAGAAGGAAGCGGTTTTCAGGAGAGGGGATCTTACACCTCTGAAGCTCTTCCCTTCTGTATTAATAACTGAAATATTAAATATTCATCAAACCCAGGATATTAACGAGATGAGTTCACAAATCCATCTTGACTTCTGTAAACACCAGCATCTACAACTGTTAATTTGTCTGTCTCATCCACCTCTTCTTTCTTTTTCTCATCAGCTCAGTGATTCATGTTTGTAAATCCTAGAAATTTTAAGAATCTAGTTTTGAGTCTTTAATAATTGACTGATTGTATCTCACTGGATATATTCTGTGAGCACAGCAAGAGCTTATAGCACTGGTCTCAATAAACTGCAACGTTTCAAAGTGACAAACCAGAAAAAAAATAACACAAATATTATCTCTACCTAGAAACCTTGTCTTGCTGATACCCTTAGCCCATTGCAGCTATGACAACAATACCAGAGAAAGTGATAACATCTGCAACTACAAAATTTCATGGAGCTAGTCACTTTTGTTAACTGAGATCAAAGTTATTTCCCAAGGCCCATGATCTTATTTCTTCTACCAGGCTAGTTTCAGCTTGTAACTTCTTAAGCTGGTGAAGAGTTGTTAAGTAAACTCTGAGAAAATTGCGTATATGGCATTAATTACAGTGAGGCAGATGTAATAATTCTAATTTTATATTCTTCAGAAATAAATTCTGGAAGTAAATGTAGTACTGATCAGCAAACTCATTTGCAGGTTCATTCTGTCAGTAAATCAGAGTGTACTTGATAATCCTTTCGTTACTTGGTTCTTAGATCTTTTACTTACTTAGAAAACAAGCATCTCTCACTCTGAAATTGTACAGTCAATGAAATAAATCACAGAACACTATAGAGTGCAACATATACTCTACTTGTTAGATTAAGCTTTCCTGGCTATCACTATGTCTTTCCTCCAAATTCATTATATTTGCAAAATTAGACTCAAAATAGCCTTGCCTAGTACTCCTGATAGAGGCAAGAATCAGGAACAGGAGAGAGAAACAGCATAAAAACAGGGGGGGAAGTACTAATTTCACAGTATACTATATATGTGTTTAAATAACATGTAAAACATAGTCACATTCCTGCAGTCACTTGGTTAGTTGCCTTGTTTATTATGACTCATAAGTGAATGTGTGAACAGACACTCAGCAAGAGCTCAGTGACTCCTAGAGGGAATTATTAATCTCTCTAAATTATCTAATCTGAAAAAAGTAAAATGAAGTTTAATAGTAACGCTTTTCAGTCTTTTGACTTGACTGAAAATATGCTGAAAACTCTTAAATTAATCTTGTTATTAATATGGTATGTTTGCCTGGTAACACAGGCAGATGAGCATTTGCGTGCATATCTCCCACAGCTTTCAGTTTTCCCATTGGCCATGTTTTAGCTTTGATCCTTTTTCTTGGTCTTTTCTACGATTATCTCAAACTGAGCTTCATCTCTCTGTAACTTAGGTACCCAAATATGAATGCAGGACGGCAGCACCGTTACCAGGTGTTGAGAGAGTGGAAAGGCTCCTCTGAAGTTTGGGGAACACTGGTAATTTCAAAACACAACCATCTGTCTTTATCAAGATGATTTCTGTTTAGAGATGAGGTTTTGGAGAATCAAACACACGTGTTATTTGTATCAGCCTGTGTGTTATGCACATCCATACTAGGACAGGGTGACTAACTGGGCACCAGTCCTCATCTTTGCTCCCCTGGGCACCAGCCCAGTGTACAGCTCTTGGATGATACAAGGTGGTCACAGTCATATCTAACCCTGCCATAACATTCTACAAAGTTGGAGTCACAAAACCTTTGTTACTGGTAGGGGGGGTTTCTCCCCACTAAATGGGGATTCTGCAGCTAATTACCTAGGCTGTCTTTATGGTCAATGAAGAGTAATAGGCATTTCCAGAGGATGATTCAGTATACCTATTTTAAGCATCTACCTTGGGTGGGATGAGTCATAAATGAGGTGCCCATGTCTGTCCACTAATTATAGAAGGAGTCTAGATATCTAGTTTACACCTAGATGAGTAAATCCTAGATGGCTTAAGTTAGATGAGACAAATCATCCCTGGTGACTGCAGAAACAGATGAGCCTATACCAGCAATAAGGAGGAGGTTTTGCATTTTGACCTTCTCTTGCAATTTGACAGTCTTGACATAGCAGTCGTCTATGAAGCAGGCACTACCCCGAGTTAGCTGCTCTCCTTAAAGGGAAGCTCGTGTGGCAGTTCCAGGCCCCAGCTGGGTAGACGACTAGATGGAAACCCCACACATCCCCTCCTTTTGCTGACCAAAAGGAGGTCGGCTTTGTTCTTCCCTTCACAGAAGGGACGAATATCGCTCCACATCAGTTTCCAATCCTGTCCAAGCAAGGACAGCAGACTGACTGTAGGCCATCAGAAACCATCAGTGGGCACTGTGGTTGGGCTGAAGAGACTGAGGACAAATCAGGCATTTTTTAGAGTAGTGCTGTTGAGAGCAGCTGGCAACATGGTACAAATCCACAGAGACTGGCTCCAGATCGGCCAACACTACAGCGAGCCAGTATAGGAGAACAAGTAGTACAGTGGCACTATGGCCACGGAGGCAGGTGCTGACCAGCTTAGTAACCTCCACTCCAAACCAGTGCTACAGATAACCATTTGCATCTGCTGCCAAAGCTGGAAGTAGACCAGCTTGGGATGGAAAGAGCTGAAGGCTCTCCAGAAGGAGCCAGTCAGACCAAGTCACATACCAAGGGACTAGTGCTGCACGGTGCTGGTCAGTCAAATCCAAACAGCGGATACAGCAGGGCTGCCTGTTGTGGAGTGCTTGCACAGGCAGGGGGCCTGCCAGAGGCTGCCCCTGCCAGTGCCCATGCTCTCACCAAACTGCTTCACATCACGCTGGCTTTTGCGTAAGATAATAGCCAGCACTAACTAATAGGCACAGTGCTATATGAGCTTCTCTGCAAAACGCAGCCAGTTCTTGTGGCGGTCTCATAAAGGAACAATTTCCCATATATTGCTTCACATTCGCAATTACAGGTGCTTCCTGGGGAATGACTGTCAATGAACTGAAGAATTTAAATGCCTATAAACAACCTATTACTTAAGAATACTCAAACCTCTGAAATGGTCTGCACTGTTTTGTGGATGTGTGGACCTCTGGGAATGTCCTTAATGAATCACAGAATATCTCAAGTTGGAAGGCACCCATAAGGATTATCGAGTCCAACTCCCTGCTCCTCGTAGGACTACCTAAAACTAAACCATATGACTAAGAGCATTGTCCAGATGGTCCTTGAACTCTGACAAGTCTGGTGCTGTGACCACTTCCCTGGAGAGCCTGTGCCAGTGACTGACCACCCTCTCAGTGAAGTGAATGTGCTGGTGAAGCTAGTTACTTTACTAGCTGCATCACATCTTATGGCTTATCTGTGAACTTGGAGTGATTTCTGACTACTGGAGACTACGATGACCAAGATGGCCAAGAATGATCTCTCTCTTACCTCATATTCTCAGAAGGTATCACCCCTTCCTGCAGAGTATTTGGATGAAGTGACAGCTGAGAATGTTATATTACTGATGCTAACAGTGATTTTGTTTTCCCTTGAGGAAAATAAACAATTTCTCATGAAGAAATGGTAACTGCCAAGACTTCAAGATTTGAAAAAATTTCTTCTGCTTTTTTTCTAGATAGCTGTTTCTATACATCTATATTACTGTACCACTTCTGCTTAGCTACAGTATCATCTGTACTTTTAAGTAAGGAATTTAGAATCACGAATAGTTGCTATTTAAATGATCAATTTTTATAAACAAGTAGATGAGAGTGTACTGACATTAGCAAAGAAAATACCTGTTAACTTTGTTTGAAATGAACTGAAACCACTGTAGGCTCCTTACTTTGCCTTCACTAGCAAAAACCATTCAGCCCTGTTGGCTGCCTGCTCTTTCTGCTGCCAGCAGCGCTAACAGTTCACTTTGACTCCAGGATCCAGCTGCCAGCCAAATAATATAGCTTGGCTTGGAAACTGGAGCTTTCCTTTAGCTTGCAACTGATGCCCAGCTGCTGAGATGATTTAGGGATCCAGTGCTATATCCTTACTGCAGGTGCTTCCTCCATGTGGTGCAGCTCCTCAGGCCTGAGGCTGGTGGCTGGAGAATCCAGGGAGCCCAACCATGCTTACTTCTAAAAGAGTTCAGATTTATCTTCACAGTGATACTCTCCAGGAGCATAAAACACAGGAAAGACAGGTACTAACCAGTGACTTTCTTACGGTCTTGAGCAGTAACGCTGTACCAACAGTTAAACTGCTTTTGGCTTTTATCCCCCCAGCTGTACCAGCCTGAGGCAGCGTGAGCTTTCATGCCTGTGTCAAAGATGCAGCCACCTGCCCCAGTTTCTCCCTTCCACCCATGAGCTGAAAAGGCCCCCAGCTCCTCGTGACGCAGCTCTCCCCTGAGTTCACGGAGTCTGATAACATCTTACTGGCTGCACGCAAGATCATCCCAAGAAACCATAAGACCTCATCTGGAGATTGATAGGTAATTGCCCATTTGCTCTCAGCACTGTTCTCTCACTTACTTTCCAGTCACTTACCATTTGTGATCTTAATAACTTTCTCCTCTGCTGTCCTCTCCTGTTTTCCCTCAGCTAATGTCAATGTCTCTTCTTTCAGCTCTACCTGGTCCTCCTTCCCAAAGCATAGTGACAGTTTGTATCCCGAGCTGCAAATCTTCCACTTTCTCTTCCCAGCTTTTAAAAGAAGCCTCTGTGTTAAATGAAGCAAAGAATTCTGTCACCATGAGCTGCAATGAGAACGCAAACCACCTTGACTTAACAGTACCACACAGTCAAAAGGATACTTCATTTTTTTTTTTGTTTTAGGTAACTAAAACCATAGGGGGTTTGAAAGGGAATTGGTGACCTGAAGAGGGAGGTCAGCCGAGAACCTGTGTTGTCTCGTCTGCCTTGTTATTTGATATCCATTTTCCAGAAGAAGCAGAATAACTGCCATAGAAAGTTACTTCAGTTTAGTGTTCCCACCCCTAGGCTCGGCAGAGCTGTGGGGAGACCACAGCATACATCCAGCAAAGCTACTGCACTCGGCATTACGACTATTTGTTCTTTGTGCTAATTTCTACCAAGGGCAAAATACAAACCAGAGCCCAATCTAAACTCAAAATGTCTTTACAGTTATGGTGAAAGAAGGCACAGCAGGAAGCTTTGTAGTTAAAATTTTATGCTGGTCCTTGTTTTAGCAGTAGAGCAAACAGATCTGTGACAACAATATCCCTCCCTTCCTCCTTAGACAGCTACAGGCAGCTCTAATGTGACTTGGTGCCTGCCAAAGACTAACCTTTTACTTCAGTTTTGCCCATGGGTTTGTACGTGAGATTAGTAGGTCCCTGCTCCAGTTAATTACCTCACAGCCAGCCATCGGAGCTCTCAGCAATAACGTCCCACAGCAGGAGAGCAAAGGCGAGTGTTGTGGATACTTGGGAAGAAGAACAGTGACTGTGATAGCAGTGAATGTAAAATAAGATCAGGTATGTCCTCCTCTATTTTGTATTATGCTCCACCCTGCTACAAGTGTTTCTCCTTGCTAAGGAAAAAAAGAGAGTTTTAAATAAATTAATAAAGCATGTGCTGCTTATAGCTACGTGCTGCTTATAGCTACGTACTGCTTATAGCTTTATTTCCTCTTCTACTAAGTCTTCTGGTAGAGGCATTATCCAAGCTATTTCTTTCAGTACCTCATCACTACTGTCTAGTCTTGAATATGTACTGCTTCTTCACCACAAAAGAAGTATAATTTAAAATTAAAGCAGATAGTTTATTAATGTATCCTCTTCAGCACCAAGTAGTTCAAGATTAAAAACTAGAAGAGGTTAACTGTAGAAAACAGGGCTTGAAGAGACTGAAAGCTCACCTGTCCCAGCTGATGGCCCCCAGGCACATTCAATTACACCAAAATGATTCTTGGAAATGTTTGCTCAACCTATTCTTTAAAAACACTGGAGATTGCAATTCTACAACCTCCCCAGGCTGTGTACATCAGCCCTTCACTATCCTTATGATTAGAAACTCCTATTTTAAGGTCGGAACTACATTTCCCTTTACTGTTATTACTACCTTCATTCTCAGTGTGCATAGGGCATAATTTACAACTGTCCTCTCTACGACAAATACTTGAAGACCATTATTCTGCCTTTTGGTCTTTTCCAGACTGCACAATTTCTTCCAGTCTTTCTCACAAGCCTAGTGTCTCTTAATGCACCAATCTTTTTTTTCGCCTCTCCTTTTCTTTCTCCATTCATTCCAGGCAGTCTGAATCATTCTCAGAACTAATTCAGTTCAGCAAAAAGGTGGAATTTAGCTCTAGACTTAATTCCAGATTGAGACATCTAGATTTATTTGTCTGTAATGTATGTCTTCACAAGCGAGGAGGGTATCTAAACTCCTCACAGTCTATGGAAATCTAGTTAATCCAGCCAGTGGAGGCTAGAGAGTTATTCAGATTATCCTAAAGTAGGCAAATTTATTCAGCTCTGAAGACTCCACTGGGCTCAGTGCAGTTGCCTAGACAGGGATGTCCAGTGCTATTTGAGATGCCTTTGAATATTCTGCCCAGCATTCAGCTATCGGTCCAGAAGGACACGGTCTCCTACATTCTCCACGTCACATCACCGTCCCTGTGTCTAAGGTGCCCTATGACACGTCAAAGTGTAGAGATGGCCTCAGATGTTTATATTTAGGCAACCAAACTGAGCCCACTGCTGACATGTAGATTCTTACACGGCAAAATCAAGGTTGGATACAGCTTCAGAGCCTTAACTGTCTAACTTGTCTTACTGTCTAACGGTAAGAGTTGGACATGGCTTCAGAAGCTGTGCACAGAGACTGTAATGGTAAATACAAGGATGGTCATAACTCATTTGTTTATGTAAAAAAATTGTAATGTCCGCAAATAGTCAATCTTATCAGATGAGAAGAATATGGGGTTTTTTTTCCTTCTCGGTGTTATATGCCAATCCTGACATTCTGTGACAACTTGTGCTGGAAGCAGGAAGGGACTCCAGAATCTAAAATTATTATTATTCTAAAATGAGGAGGCGAAGATGTTTGCTGGTGCAATAAAATGTGGTATTAGCTGACTTTTCCATCTTTTAGCTTACAAAATGTGGGATGCTGTGATAGCTAAACCACACTCCTCTTCATGCTGCACAAATATATACCAGCTAAATGATTGCTTGCAGCTTCTGTGTTTTCACTTTAAAAATGCCTTATATAAAAATGGATGGCCTGTTAAAGTATCATTCAATCTGGTGAAATTAATTTCTCCAAGGGGTGGAAAGTAGAATGAAGAGGATCATTTGTGGTGCATATGACATAATGGAAGAGTGAAAGTTATTGCTGAATAAAAAGTAATTTTATCTGGGCTGGAAGCTCCCTCCTCATATTATTTTGGATCAGATGCTCATGTGGGGAACAGTAGACAAGATGACTAAAATAGGGAGGATAGAAAGGAATTTTGGAGCTATGACAAGCTCTCAAACTCATAAAAAATGTGCAGAGCCCCTCTAAAACTGCTCTAGATACTGTGCTAAGTGGGAAGAGCATGCCAAGGGTAGGACAGAACAAAGCTGATTTAGTAAGCAACCTGTTGCTGGATCATCTGGGTGAAAATTCTTGTTTTACTACTACAGTATCAACTCTTCCACACAGATTTCATTTCTTTGCCCTCCTCTGGATATTGGCTTGAGGCAATTCAGGTGGGCTTAACTGTTTTCTAGGAAAGTGATGGTGTATTGAGGGAGCAGAAACGTGCAGTCAGCCTAAAGTAACAGGACAGCCCCTGTGGCGGTCAGGCTCCTCACCAGTCTGGCTCACCCTCTCCCTCTGCAGATTGTTGCAAGTGGTTTGCCTTCACCTTTTCTCCCCTCCTGACCTGAGAAGGGTCAGTCTTGTTTCTGCTTATCCTCCTGAGCACATGCAGTATTTGCAGCTAACCAGGCAATTCAAGTCAGCATCATTTTACTTCACCTTAAACAACTCATTTCAAAACAAACAAAAAAAACTGCCATGAAAAGCTAAACCGTATTGATGTTTTCACTAATGCTAGATGAAAAAGGTAGGGGACAGAATTTTGGCTAAACATTTGCTGAACTAGAAAGATTTTTCCATCCACTAGCAAGCCAATCAATAACATTTATCTCCGTGTTCCAGGGTGTCCATGTGCACACTTAAGTCTTGAGTCCTCAGCTGTCTAATTGACATGTGTTTTCCTTCCTGACACATTGTGCAAAACTGTTGGTTAGTTCCAGGAAGAAACTGGATGTGAAAATACCCAGTAAGACCAGTTATGTACCTGCTGTTTAAGCATGTTATCCGGAGGCACATGTAGCTAGACTTTCAATAATGTTTCAGATGAAATTACCTGTCCTTTTTTTTTTTTTTTGACAGATGAATAACAAGTACATAGTGGTGTAGTAGTCCATTTTGTAAGCTTTAGAACAAGGATGTAGCCTTTCTACCAACAGTGTTGTTTCTTGTATTTGTAACTAAATTCAATGCAATGAACGTATTAAATTGCTGACTTATGCTAGTAGACTTAGTACCTGGAAATGAACACTGTCTTCAAAACTTTTGCCCTTCTATCCAGAAGTACATCAGCAATACACTAAAAAAGTGGGGAATACGATGTGAAATTGGAACCTGCCAAAATGAAAAGACATGTTGCTTCTTTAATTTGGTTATATAATTAATTTCTCTTTTCCTCCTTTTTCTGCCAACCCCTTCTCTCAAGATGCTCTAATGTTTATCCTGGGTGTGCTGAAATTCAATATATGAAAATATTGAATCTACTCTTATTTGCTTACATGTACATTGAAATGAAAACCTTCACTTGGAAGTCAAGACACTGAGGAGACCTTCAAAAGTAGCATTTTCTGATGTTGGTATTTTGTTCTTCTGATATTGCTGTCCTATATTTAAAAAGTTTAGATACTGTTTTACTAACTATGACTTTTAAGGCCACAGTGGGAATTTGTGGCCATGCAGCAGGTCCCCAGGAGCCTGGAGTAAGAAGCAGCAGCAGCAGCCACTGCTACAACACTCTGCTAGGGGTGGTATTCGCTCCCCTTGAGCAAGCTCTGTTTTACTGGGCAACACAGAGGGCAGAAGGAGGGCCAAAAAATCATCTCATTTGGGTTAGAGTTTCAGGCACTTCAGCAGCTAGTTCCTCACAGCTTAATGGAGAATACTTGGATTTCGCTAAACCAGCCTGTAAGACTTCAAAAACAAAGGGCTTGTGTGCTCTAAGTGACACAAGTCAAGGACTGCTTTCGTCTTAGTTCATCTGATGATTCAAACCTACGCAAAGGCTTTTAAGATTTTGCATTATGAGATGAGCATTTGAAATTGTTTAAGATTATTATTGTTACTTAAAAAGAAATATTTTATATGCTCCAGCTAAGACCAGATTTTTTGTTTCAAAGTCATAAAAACATGTCTCAGCCAAAGAGTGTAAAATGCAGTAAATGATCTTCTACTCTTCCTTACCAAGCACTTTGGGGTCCACTGGTGAAAATACTATGGAATTTCCCATGGTGATAATTACTGTTACTAAAAATGAATTCAGTTTAGATGGGGGACGTAGTTTTCAAAGCAAAGCTGTGGCTAAATAAAAGTGAATTTGTATTATCCCCCAAAGCATTTCTAACCACATCTAAGCAAGATATCAACAGCTGAGGCTGTTAACTGTGGGAGCACATGTTATTTTTGCTCAAGAACATTGCTTGTCATTTTGTATAAAGAAAAAGTATTTACATTACCTCCAGAATTTCCGATCACCATGTAACCTTAAAATAGTTCCCAGCAATCTCCTGGAAAGAAAAACAAATACATCTCAAATTAGCAAGAAAATGTAGAAGGTTTATGTTGTATTTTTAACAGGGAATGGACTTGTCATACTTCCATGAGATTGTTCAAAATATTCATAATATCACTGTTCTTAATTAAATGACTAAGACTGATCCCTTCATTTCCGCTAATGAATTCTCAAGTCCATCTTCTGCTATGCACAACTTCTTTCTTTTGGCTGAAGTCTCACTTCTGTCATCATTAGAAGAAACATTTACTGGTAAGATCGTTTTCTTTGTGTGGGCAGACATCTGTTTCCAATTTAGCTTTCCAAAGCCTAGCAGAGTCTCTATCATCTTACAGTGATGTGACAATGTTCATCTTATTGTGCTTCAGAGAAAGAATCTTTCCAAAAGTTTGGTAGATTCAGATGTACTAAAAATTATAATTTTGTTAGTTCCCACTGTGACGGTCTCACAATATCACTTTTTGGACACCTTTTTGTAGAGGAGAAGCAAGCTGTTCTTACTATGTCATTTATTCTGTTTGGTATTAGAACAACATTCAAACACCTTATTATTATTAAAACTCATGTCCTATCATCTGGTACACAAACGTCATGTATATGTAGCAGAAGAGTACGAATCTTAGCAGAAATTAAAGAAAAAATGATGCAGTGATAAGGATCCTACGAGTACAGATACATATTCTCTGGAAACTGAAAGACTTGTTTCTTATTCTCCAGACTGTATAGTTATTTTTAATATTTAAAGAGTAACTAACTAAGTAAAGGTTTTCAGAAGCAGAGAAGTGACGATGTGAGCAAATAAATGAAATGTCAACATCTCACCAACAAAGCAGATAGATAATCATTGTAAGGAAACTGTAAAGTATGTCCATCCCATTACAGTGCTGCTGCTTTGATCAGTTTTGGTTATTACTGTTCTATTCCCACTTACCTTTTTATTTATTCCCTGTGATTATTTGATGTCAGCTTGGGAGACCAGACACAAGAAACTCAGCTGAGCTGCCTGAACACAGGCGCTATGTGTCCTTAGACGTCCACGTGGGCCCCCCGGGGTGCTGCAGGATGTACTGGAGACCTTCGTCCAGGTGCCCAGGCAGGTCACCAGCAGCTAAGGTGGCACCGGATGCCTGTGTTTAGGGACCTGAATCGAACCCAATGTCTCCACAAGCTTCAATAGCTCTGTCTTTATTGTATGACATACCAGTACTTCAAAGAGCTACACTGGCATTTTCTATGATGAGTAAATAGGGCTTTATTTCTTTCTATCTCATTGCTTTAAAAATACTGGTTTCTAGACCCATTTTTACTTACAAACATGGTTCTGGTCTTTTTTTTTTTTTATCTCTCAATGGTGATATACTTCTGAATTATGCACAAGTGTTGATAACACTAGACAACTGAAAAATACTATTACAATAATTAATACCAGGTTTTTTTAAAATTATAATTAAGAATCTTTAAAGCTTGATTGAGGGGAGTTGTTAGGAACTGCAGTAAATTCAAGCAGAGGAGATTTCTTCAGGCTGAATGCCTTTGGATAAGAAGTCTTTCAGCTAAGCAATGCTGAAGTGTCTATTGTGCCAATTTTGTCGTTAGAGAGAGTAATTCAATCTGTGGTATCCCAAGTCCGTTCATAAACGTTAAATTCACATGAAAGAAATAAAAGCAATTTCAGTAACATGCAAATAAATTGGAATCTGGAGGAGCTAAGGAACCAGCTTTATGATACACATTGCCTTAGAGATGGTGCAAACGGTTTCAGAAAAGCTATGCAAAATGTATAATTACAGCATTCTTTGATGTACATTTCTCTTTCTTCTTTAGCAACAGCAAGACAAGAAATTTTGCTTGGATTTCTAAGTGATTCCCCATCCTTATCTGAATAGATGTTTTTTTGCTACAGTAATAGTTGTGGCCAAAACTATGGCAATTTAAAAAAAAAAAAGAAAAAAAGAACCTAACCCTTGCATAAAGGATCAAAAACAAAATGTAAAATATATTCACTCTTTTCTAGGCCAATTCATATTCTGCCCTTATTTTAAAAATTAACATAATTTCTATAGCTGCAGTCCAGGGAATTCCAATTTATAATTACTGTTACTTCAAATTTTTAGCCATTATATTCTGATGCTTAAAAAGCATGGTATTTTCTGATAATTAGTATATTTTCTTTAGTTACTTGTTGATTCAAGTGGCATCAACAATTTTGTTACTAAGTGAAACTGCAACATAAAAAAATGTTACATTTACTTTAATTTGAAGTATTATTTTCCTTCGGGAAAAAAAATCTAAGCCATAGATCTTAAAAATGCCTATAAAAATATTGTTTTAATTCCAACAAAAATGAGCTGAAAAAGTCTAGACCTCATCCTCACAGAGAATTTAAAATAATCCGCAATTACACTTTAGAGCCTATAGTACAGTGCCAGCCCTGAGTACTGCTGGGAAACAAGGGCCAAGTACTTCACTACATTTGTAATCACGTTGGGTCAACTAAAACAAACAAATGCTACTATAAGGGTAATAGAGAAAACACAGAAGTAAAATAATCAACTTTTCCTCTTTTAATGCATTAATGTGGAAATTAATATATAACAGGACAGCCCTCCTGTGTTCTGTTTCGAATGGTAACAAGTTTAAATAAAGATGTATCTCATTAAATCTAATTGTCCAATAATGCAGGATGGAAAAATGGTATTTTACTAACCCAGGCTGATGATTATCTGATACCTCAAAGTAACAGGGAAGCTCATGCATTGTATCTGCATTGGTACTGTTTAGCCATAACCACTGCAGAACATCCCACACAGTTTACAATTACCAGGAAGCAGTAGTCTCCATGGATATTCTCATTTTGATCATTCTGTAACACCTACTATCATGTTGCCTACGACGAGTTAATTTTGCATTACATATCTTCTATGCAAATGTTGATGCTGGGTCAGGAACACGGTGGTGTGATGGGAAAGGAGTAGGTGTCCTGGTTTCGGCTGGGATAGAGTTAATTGTCTTCCTAGCAGCTGGTACAGCGCTGTGTTTTCAGTTCAG
>JAVKLA010000008.1:16790294-16802101 GCA_034782735.1 Sagittarius serpentarius | reverse complement strand
CACACTGAAAACACAGCGCTGTACCAGCTACTAGGAAGACAATTAACTCTATCCCAGCCGAAACCAGGACAGCAGGTTTCAAGAACATCCTTCTAATTTTGGTATGGATCTTTCAGAGCACCCAAGCCACTCATACATTCACCCACTTTGGGGGCACTTGAAACCTTGAGACTGTAGTGGTTTTGCCCATAACAGGAAGAAATAAAACTTTCCTCACAAAACTATATGATTTCTACAACCCAGATCAAATACTGGCTTGTTGTCCTGTGCGCTGGGACTGCAGTCTTGTTTGGTTCTTCTGTAGGCTGCACGAAATCAAAACAGGCTCCATAAAGCCTCTTCTGGAAATACATACTCAGGCAGGATTTCACTCCAAACTTTGATACTACAGGACCTTTTTTACAAGCTTGTTGTTCAGACGTATGTGTCCAAGTCACCACCAAAGCATCTATATGTTAGAACTTGTCACAGTATTTAGAAAGATATACTTGATGTATTTATCTCTTTTCATGTTAGGCAGTTTGAATCCACAGGCTGCAACTTTTACCAAAACCAGACAGCTCTCTGACTGACCCATGGGAATTCACCCACCTTCTGTGGAAGCCAATACTTCTTGGCAGCAGGACTTCCCTACACTTTTTGACTAATGGACCTGCATCTTTCATGACACCTGAAATGGCTGGGGTTTTATTGAAAACCCAGTGCTTGAAATTCATTAAAATCTCCTTGATTTTAATTTATACTGGTAATTCCAGTGAAGAAAGGCTGTCAGTACACATCTAGATTCCTGAAAATGCAGAGCAAGTTCTTACAATAAGGAGACAGTCCCCTGCGTAGCTACATATGCAGTCAGCAGTTACACAGCCTATGTACGCTGTGGGATGTAGTCTTAAAATTAGAGATAGATCACAAATTAAGATAAAAACATTTGAAAATGTGATACTGCCATATGTGGAAACCAGCCAGCTCTAGCTTTATTAAATTCACAGATCTTAAAAAAAAAAAGTCCCTTTTTTCATTTAGCATCTTAAAAACTTGTCTTGAATGTATTGTATGACATATGTTTTTATTCCATTACAAAAATTCAGATTACTCTTTGTTTCCTGCATTTGGAAATGTGTTCAGTCTTTTCCTGTTTAAGGATCTCAGAGTTTTACTCTAAAAATTCAAGCAGATACAGAGTAGTGCTTTTGACTGTAGGGCTCACTCACATTCCCTGTACATTACACAGGCAGAATTGTTTCCTAAGTTTGGGACTCACAAGATGACCAAATCTCCTAGATAGAGATCCAAAGTCTTCTTAGATACTGAACAGAAACTCTCAGTTGTCTGCCAGCTGAAATGACAGAAGCCTGAAAAGTCCTCCTTTTGCCTGCTTTTTGTGGGAGTTCCAGTCTGATAGACTCCTGTTTGAAAATGACGTGTAGTACAGAAATAGTGAAATTGCTAATTTGTGAAGCCTGCTGAGACTTATGCATGAGCTTGGTTCTCCAAGCAGCTCCGGCACATCAAAGACATAAGTACGTTGACAGTAGCTACACAATATGGGACTTGAACAGGGGGACTGGACTAGATGACCTTTGATGGTCCCTTCCAACCCAAGCCATTCTATGATTTCAAGGGGAAGGGAAGTGGTTCATGTGGTAGCTCTGTGACTAAATCTCTTTCTAAGACCAGTACTTCAACTTAAAGACATTCCATCAGCATCCTAATGGAAAAACGGTCTATACTGAAGCACTTTCTGTTGCATCAGATATGCAACAGGAATAGACACAAACTATTTACTACTAAAGTAAACTTGCCATTCCATTCTTACTGGAGTAAGGACTGACCATTTGTAACAAAATAATGAAATACTTACTGGCCTAACTAGTGAAAAGGATATATTCAGTGATACTCATTTGACTAATCCTATAGACATGTGATAACATCACATTCTTTGAATTACTGTAAAAAGTAAATACTTGGATGTCAAAATCAGACAGAAATCAAATAGTAAGAGCTAAATGGCTAAAAGAAAGTAAAATCAGTAAAGCAAACAACATTGTGAATCAATATTAATTATTGAAATGTCAGACATTAAGCTAAAAGACTACATATTTTTGTACCTTTCCGAGTCTGTCACTAAACAACAGATGAGTCAAGGCAAATTCAATACTGAAACAGGATTTTCCTTAACTTTTCCTGCAGGGAGAAGCTCTTCAGCAGTAAATAAGAGCCTGGCACAGGACATCTGCTTATTTTTCAGATAAGGAGAAGATCTAGTGCACACACTACTTTGTAAGTGAAAAGAGTCTCCCCACTCATTACCCCACAGAAGCCAGAGCAGAAAAATCCACAGATAAAGATGCCTAAATTTAGATATCTGCATGTAGGTACTTATCTGTGAATTAGGTGTTTAAGGTCCCATTATAATCAACGGAGACTTAGAGTTCATTTGTACATAAATCGGTACCTAAGGCATTTGAAGTGCCAAGGCTATCCCACTTGGCCTCCAGCGGACATTTCAAGGAGGCATGAATGCCCTGTACTAACTGTGTCATCAGCCAGCCCTGTGAAGGTGTCCATAACATGCATGTGGGAATAGCAACTTCTTTTGGAGGAAATTAATTGAATCCCAGGCCTGCATCAAGAGCAGCAGGAGCTTGGACATCTAGTTCACATATGGACACCTACAACCTGGGACTTAGCTCACCTTGCAAGACACTTCAGTGCCTGCAATATGGAGATCAGTGCCACCTTAGGGGAAGGACTCTTAGCACCATTTATGAAGTTTCTCCGTAACACCTATGCAGCACTGGTAGACAGGACACAAGGCTTACAGGAGACCTGCAGTCTTCCGGAGAAGCACCCAGGGGCCAGGCAGGATATCCTACTGCAGAGTATCCTAAAATGCATACATACAGCAAAGGAATCCCACCAGGGTTGTTTGCGTTGTATGACCGTAATTCCTTTTCTGCATTGTCTGGTAGTGGCTGAACTACTTCTTGCTCCCTAGATAAGGTACCTATAGCAGGTGGCTGAATGAAATTGCAAGGAATATGTGCACCTGTGTTCCTAAATTAATGATGATGACTCTGTCCTCCTCTGACATTACTGCAGAGTGATGCCAAGTAAATGTATCATCTATATACCTGGCACAGTTGGCACTGACAATTTTGGTCCTGGCTAGGTTAAATTGATATGCTGCTTCTTCCCTCTATCCTGTCTGCACTGAGAAAGCAAAACAGCTAAATTACTGCAAAATTTACCAATGTAGAAAACCCACAGTTATGCTTGTACAAGTTGGGGTTTTTTTAATTGATTTCTGCTGCCAGCAAGAGGTACTGAAACCAAGTTTTGCAGCTCAAGGGAATTAACTAAAATAATGTTGTCTCTGATGCCAGCATATGAAATAGCATAACATTTTCCATTCAAAATTAGGTGTCATATGAGGAAGATGACCTGTGTTTGACCTTCCTGTGTGGGCGTGATTATCTAAATTTCACATCTGTTTGTCTGAAAATAAAGGGCAGTTCCAAGCCCAGCATATACACCTTGCCTGCATGTGGCGTCATGATAGCCTGAAATGAATGTAATGAATTTAATTTGTTAAGGGATCAAGTAACTTCAAAGACAATTTGCAGTATGAGCTTGCTCTGGGAGGCAAGGCATAGCATTAATCTCCTCTCTCATAATCGAGAATTCCAGAATCACTAGCCTCCAGTATTGAAAAAAACTATGAAAAAGGTGAGAGAGCTTTCAGAGCCAATTGCATGCTTAGGTGTTGGTCCTAACATCCATATGTATGTAAATTATCTCTAGACACTTAGCAATACTGCATTTGTTTTTCAGCACAGCTTTCCTGTTCTCGTCTTTGTCATCTGGAATATTCTGGTGGCATGAGAATAGCATGGGTGACCTTCCACTTAGCCATATGAGGTAAGACCAACATGGTTCACAAGTTTTCATCTTCCTTTATGTGAGTCTTCCCTGGACATCTATGCCATACCAGTGACCAAAATCCTTAATCTTTTAGTCACTTATTGCAGATATTTAGAACAAGCTGGTCACAGAAAGTAAGGTTGCAAAGGAAGTATTCACCCCTCCCTTCCACCCATGTAGGCAGAGACTCATCTTTAAGCATCCTAACCCTAAGAACTGAAAGGCAATGATCCAGTAGGATCAAGAGGACACATCCCATATATGTGATTCCTGATTGCAGACACATGCTATTTAGCATTACTTTATCTTCAGGTTCTGTCTAGCAAAAGTAGCAGCAGTAAATCATAGATAATAAGATGATTTTTCTAGTATCTTCTGTTTCTGAAAGAAATTACAATGCGGAGACCTAGTCATGAAATTACAATAGAAAAACAGCCGGTAGGTTGTCTGTCAAAAAGGAAACAGTATTGCAAGTAATAAGTACATGTTAGCTACACTCTGATACAAAGACACTTACCGACCAGAAATCTTTTCCTGACCCTGAGAGCGACAGGATCCTTGAACCCAGCATCAGCTGAAACATTTTTATTCCCACCCCTGAGCTTCTCAGGTAAGAGAGACCTTTTTCCTCGGGACAGAAACCAATAACAGAGACCTTTTTCCTCCCCTGGCATACAATACAGTTGACTCCTTCTCAGTGGTGAATCATCTGTCAACGTGAGTAATTCCTTTATACACAAGGGATGGCATTTTTTACGCACTGGGACTGCCTGTGAGCATAGTGTATCAACAGCAGGTACACTGGAAAGAGAGTTGCAAGCATGGCACTGCCCAGGCGCTGTTCTGGGAGCCCACCGCATGGAGACAGGCATGTCCCAGCCATGCCCACCCGGGGAAGGGGGCAGCAGTTCCCCTGCCCGTGAAACCACTGGAATTTACTGCTGTGCTCTCCTCTCCATAAAACTCTTCTCATACACCCAAACACACAGCTGGGGAGCCACTTTGTAACTAATGAGCTTAATGGCTGAGGTGAATTAAATCCCCACAGGAGGCCTTCAAGTGCATCTCTCTGTCCATTGAGTAGGCACTCAAGGAAGAATGCTTCACCAGGCACTGAAAACTGAAATGGAAATTCATAGCACCACTCCGTCACAGGCACCTTTCTGTAACTGCTGGCTTTCACACTGTTGTCACCTTGAACATGGTCCAAAACGACTACCTAAAACTGAGAATGGGATTAGGTACTTGACGACTGCAAACCTCAGAAGCTGAGATTCAGAGTAGCTTCCTGCAGCTGGCCAGCTTTCAGAGAGATTTACTGGCTCCGCTGCCAGAGAGAGAGTGACTAGAAAACTCCTGGGATTTTTGTGTTATAGATCAGGTTGTTGATGGATTATCTTCTGCTTCCTTTAATCTAACAATAATAGTGATGAATTTGCTAATCTCCTCTTTTTCAAATACTTTATGAAAGCATTTCTGTGGTAGAAAAAGATTGTTTCCCCACACCTTACGTCTCTGTCAATGCCTGCATTTCAGTCATCTAAACCAGGATAACAATTCTGATTTTCAAAATCTTTCTGTGGAATGGAGAGACTGAATGGAGAAAACTTAATATTTGATACCTAAAAGCAGAGCTCTTGACTGGACTTGAGAGACTGGTCATCCGCACCCATTCCTGAGAACAATAAATTCAATATGATTTTTTTTTTCACATTCATTGCACGCTAGATGATAGAGTTTTATCAGCGCAGTACATGAGTTTGTCTTGATAATGTGCACATTTGCATCACGAGTCTTTTTTTACTAGTTTGTAGACTTACCACCAATGCAGCTATATGAAATTCTGTGATGCAGTGAAGGTCACATAAACCAACTTAAGGACCCCTTCTTCCCCCACATCTATGGTAGTTCAAGTACTCTACACTCAGCATTACTGAGTCTTTCACTAAATCTACAACGGAGATTCTGGCTCATGTTGTCTTTTCCATTGGTGCTTTATTGTACCACACATTTTCTCCAGCTGTGAATTTCCTGTGGGGAAGGATGCCCCTGCAGATAAATTAGCTAGCTTCTTTCTCAGCTTTCTACTCAGGTCTCCACAGTGTAAGGAAAGCAAAAAAGAAGCAGGGGGTAGAGGAATATTTTCACAGCACCATTTTTACTTGGCTTTGGATCTGCTGGAACACCATCTAGAGGAGCAGTCAGCCCTTCCTCCAGTCTTGACTTCTTTGTGAGCTGAAGATACAAAGAACTTCACTTTTTTGAGGACTTCAAGTATGGCGAAAAAAGGTCATACTGAGTATAAAGGAAGAATATAGCTAGCGCTGACATGAAAGAATTCATTCCACCTCTGTAAGGTGGATGGTAATGGTACATACAGAAACCAGCATTTCAGAAAATTGGGTCATCTCACTATTCTGTAGAACCATATCCAGACCGTTACAGCCCTCTCTCAAGTGAAATCTTTGCAGCTCAAGATGTCATGCTAATAAATGAGATTTTAAATAGGAAACTATTAACAGGTTATCAAAGACATGAAGTTCGTCTCTGTTTTGGCTATGCTGTAACTACAGCTCTGAGTGGAGGGAAGATAGTGGGTTAAAATCAGCAGTCTGTATCTTTTACACATACCATCACCTGTCATTCAGGCATACACACAGAGTTGCTGCTGAAGAAGCTAAATTAACTCTTGGAATAGATGAGAACAGTTCCCTATTGCCCTAAGCTTACAACAGCCACAGTAGATGCACTATGTCTTGTGTAGCAGGCTCAGTACCCTGGCAATATCATGTTATCCCCTTCACCTACTGCCACATTTTATTGCTGAGATCCCTGGCTGCCGGCGATCTAGGAGCACTACTGGAAACGCTGAGTTCTGTCCTGGTCCTACAGTGCTATCCCAGGCCCCTCATTTTGTGTTCAAACATTTTTTTCCTGATTAATTAACTTCATTAATTCAGTTCTTTTAGTTAATTCAAATTTCCAAAAGCCTTCAAAATTGCCAGTGATAAAGTTCATTTTACCAAACAAATGGCTTGAAAGGATACCACATTTTTCAGGTGACAGCAATGAAGTCTATAATGGCAGGCACAGGTAAAGTCCATCAAGGTTGGAAGTAATGATACAGGACAAATAAGAGTGGCTTGTGTAAATACATAGCTGAGGAGAAAAGCACCATAAAGCAAACTTATAAAATCAAGCTGACATGAAGCATGTCTACACAGATTTTTGTACTACATTTCCAAGACACTGTAAAGTGTGTATTTATAATCCCATAGCATCTCCCATAAAACTACATAACTCCCAAAAGCAGTGGGCCCTTTTATTTTGAAAGCAGGGACAGGCCTTTGGAGAACATTAAGGATTAGAAAGAGAATAAATTACTCCTACATCCCATCAAGATACTCAACCTACCAGAGAAACATGGTATGGGATAGGAAAGTTCTGCCATTGACATGAGATTCTGTGGAGCTCAGACAAAGTATTAGTACCACTGCCAAATAAAGTGTCTGTGATGGCTTCATAAAGAGCCACCTCTATTTAAGCAGGAAGTTAGGGATTGTCCCAGTTTCCTTCCTACTATTGAAATCATGTTGCATTTTCCAGGGCTGAATTTCTCACATAAATCATTAAAAATCTGCATTTAAAATGCTGTCTACATTGTGTCAGAGAAGAAAGTTATTGGATTTCATGGTAGATTTGTGCTCTTGAAGATACTTCACCCTTGAGAAAAGCCAGGTTGTTAATTTTTAAAATGAGAAGCTCCTTTCAGGCACACTGTGTTTCCTTGTAAACAAGCTAGACCACTTAACTACCTCGCTAACTACCTGACTGTATTTTTCTGAGGCATTTAATTTAAAAGTTCTACCAAGCAATGACATGACACTTGAGTATTTTATTATGTACAACATCTTTTCAACAAACGGCACCCTAACTCACCTTGTAGAATCAAACAATATAGTGAGTAAAATAGTAAATGACAACAGCGTGAGTCAGAAATTAAACAGTAAAGAAATAGGTGAAAGAAATGTTAAAGGTCTAAGTCAGGGGGATTGAATCCCACTCTTTTCTCTTTAAGCTCTTGTAATTAAATACTCAGAGTCACCTGAAGGAATATGTATAGCTTCAGAGAAATGCTGCATTTCTCATCCTTAATGAGGCATCATAGCGATGAGATGAACTTATTAGTAGGATGCGTCAAAAAGCATGAAGGGGAATGGAAGACAGGACATGAAGGAATGTCATCCAGACACCAGTGGCTCAGAAAATCCACATAAAATATCTAAAGGATGCTTTTCTCATGCTACCTGTTGTGATTAAAGATAGCAACTGCAGGTGCGTTGTCAATAGTTGCATTCAGTATAATTGAGAAGTCAGGTCCTCAGGGTCAAGTGTTAAATAAGGACATGAGGTCTGTCTGGCACCTCATTGATGGCTGACATCTTTGCCCTGTTAACCTAAAGGAACAACATGGAAACCTCTAGAAACCCATGCAAGAACCATCATTTCCACCATGAAAGTCAAAAGACCAGATCCAGTACCAGATGTGATGCTTTAAACTAAAGAGAATGGAGCTTTAAATTAAAAGAAAGACAATTTCTCTGAACTCCAGCAGATTGCAGACCGACAAGCGTACCATTCAGCAGATCTAAGGATGGCTCTTTCACAGCTGTTGCTGTTAACATAAAGTAAATGATCGATGCTGTGTAGAAACGGTACTCCTGCTCTTTCACATCTCTTTGCAGGGGGAAACCTAAAACATCCTGGGAAAAAATCTAACTTTTGCACCAAGAACTTTAGACTACTAACCCATGTAATTAATTAAAGCTGAAAATCTGATTTGACACAACCTCGAGCACTTCAAATCACACTCAAATATGGTTTAAATTTAGAGGATTTACCAAGACTATCAGTTTAAAGTTCAGATTTGCCTGTTTCTACAACAATCACCCATAAAGATGCAGCTGTAACTCAAAGCGTCCTGCACCTATCAGCAGACTGTTAAACATAAAATGCACTCGATATCAAGTGAGATGTTTTCTCTGCTACTTTAACTGTGTCATTAACAGAAAGAGAACTGCAAAATGTTAAAACATTTGTAACAGAGTTCTATGAAGGTCACCATCAAATACCACAATGCTAGCCTCCAGAAATGCTGCATTTTTGTAAAACACTAACATTGTCAATCCCTACCTCTAGGCAGGTACTCCGCTTTCATATCCCTCCTTTCTTCCACTTTCCCCTCTTCCTCCACTCTCCTGTCCTGTTTCCTCCTAATCCACCCCACCTAGGTTAACAGGATTGCCTGTGTAGGTGCATCTGCATTTTTTGCCAAAGTAACATTGTCTGGAAATCTGGGTGACATGCAGACTCCTTCTCCTTTAATACATAACAGCCAATTATTGTCTTTCATCTCTATCCCTCAGTTTATATGAAATCTCTCTGCTCAGATCATCCTCTTGGCTAACAGCAAATCCTTGCATATCGCACTAATATATGGGAATGAGATAAATGTTCATTTAATCACCTATTAAGATTCCTGCAACAGCTGAATTATGCTCTTCATCCTTTCACAGGACTGAAATGTGCTGGGAATGAGTCTGGCTTATGTGACCACTGATCCTAAACAGCCAAGATGGAAATGTACAGTGATTTGTACACTTCAGTGTACAATTAAAAAACCACAAAATTTCTCATTGAAGAATTAAATTAGACTTCTACTTGCTGCTGAAGGACAGTTTCCTTTCTATTTCTGGATTTACAAGAAGAAAACTGTAACTATCACAAGTCAATTGGACAAAAGCAGCTGCATTTTCAGGTATATCTCCTTATACAATGTTCAAATGCAGCTCATATTACACTGTTACAATTCCGGCTTAACCAAACCCTTCACCTGTTTTATTGCATGGTTTAAGGTAAAAGGAATAAATTAAAGATAGTTGAACTGGAACTAGACTGGTAGCTGTAAGTTTGGTAGTGTGTGCAGAAGACACTGCTTGAGCTTTAAAGGCTTTACATTTTTTGCCTGATTTTTAACCTGCCTCAGTCTCTTTTCATGTCACACAGCTGGTTTCTCCTTTCTCCCAGGATAAATGAGGGATTCTTGGTACTCTTCTGAAAAAAAGACCTTTTGTCATGTAGCTTGTTCTGGGCTATATCTCACCAGACAACATTATGGGCATGCTACACACTCCTTCTGAACAATCTGCACTCTTACAAAGAAAACAGAAGTTCAGGATATGTGAATCTACTGACAAGCTAAGTCATTTGTAAAAACTAAAAACATATGGCATCCTATTTGTTATCATATTAAGAAAAAAATTCAGACCTGGCAAAGATTAATTTCATCTGCTAGACCTAACTATGACAAACTGGAAATGCATCTTAGAAAGGGGAGAAGGTTAGAAAGGGGTTCTGTGATGCAGTGAAGGACTCATTTTTGCTGTTGTATTGCTCTTTCACCTTCCTATTACCCCAGAGCTGTATTCCCATGAGGGATGAAAGCAACAGTGAAAGCATGGAAATTTAAGATAACACAGAAGACAGATCAAATGTGGGAATCCTCTTCTTAACTAGAAAGGGATTAAATTCTTACGCTGCTCTTACTATGCATAAATTTCCACAGTTTCTGAGTACATTCATCTCCTTTTAGATTTTGTAGGCTATTGCTACATTTGAGAGGGGCTCTGAATCTTTGAATCCGCTCAAAAGACTAGGAGCAAGAGTGCTTCCACATTGCACAATTCAAATCCTTGCTGCTCTCATCTCATGACAAAAAGTTTTGATTCAACTTCAACTGCTCAACAGAGATGTGAAACATCTGTGTGAGGAGTTGGTAACCTCAATGACTTCAGTGCAACCTGGCAAATAAACAAACATGATCTTAGCGGTTGATATCATTGCCATATAGATAACAAATAGGGATGAATATAAGTCTCAATTTGCTTCTCACTGAAACAAAGAGATTTGGCACTTAATTCAGACTGCCACACATGGAGGAGAACAGTGCATTGCTCCATCTGGAGGAGAAAAGTGAACACTAGACCTGACCAAGAACTACAAAAATATCCTTAGGTCCAGATTTACCAAGTTGCCTGAGGACCTTAACTTCTCCTTGTTCACATTGCAAAGTGTGATACATTTACCTGTGATTTCTAGGCAAAGATAAGCTCAGAGGAGGACCAGTAGCTGCAGCTCCACCCAGGATGCCTGCTCTCCAGAAGACTTAAACAAATGTCCACAGTCCCAACCCACAGCAGATATGCAGTAGATTCAATGTATATCTATGACGTGCTGGCCCTGCTTTGCGCTCTGTGCAGTCAGTCTGCACTTCTGCATATCAGTAACACATCTTCTGCACACTGTGCTGTGGAGATGCTTCGCACATGCACAGTGAATCTCATAACACCCAAATTCATGTACTTTCCCAGTCTGAGAGCAGCTGCCACCATGGCTAAAACATCTCAGAAGAGCCTCTGAGTGATGAAGCTATGGGATATCAAGGGAAGGACATTCCCACCTTCCTGGTGAACCTGTAGTATTGTGCAGTACGGAAGAAAAAAACTAAGGTACCAGAAAGAGAGAAGTAAGAGGAAATTTCATGCAGTTTAGACCACAGAATGAGGAGGGGCAGAACTAAGCTCCAAGTGCAACTCCCTCTGTCCTGGTTTCAGCTGGGATAGAGTTAATTGGCTTCCTTGTAGCTGGTACAGCGCTGTGTTTTGGATTGAGTAAGAGAAGAATGTTGATAACACCCTGATATTTTCAGTTGTTGCTCAGTCGTGTTTAGACTAAGTCAAGGACTTCTCATCTTCTCCTGCCCAGCCAGCAAGAAGGCTGGAGGGGCACAGGAAAGGTGGGAGGGGACACAGCCAGGACAGCTG
>JAVKLA010000008.1:16694472-16775442 GCA_034782735.1 Sagittarius serpentarius | reverse complement strand
CTGTCCTGGCTGTGTCCCCTCCCAACTTCCTTGTGCCCCTCCAGCCTTCTTGCTGGCTGGGCAGGAGAAGCTGAAAAATCCTTGACTTAGTCTAAACACGACTGAGAAACAGCCGAAAACATCAGGGTGTTATCAACATTCTTCTCATCCTCAACCCAAAGCACAGCGCTGTACCAGCTACTAGGAAGCCAATTAACTCTATCCCAGCCGAAACCAGGACACCTCCCTATATATTACTATCCTCACTTCTTACATCAACTTTTCACACTGGATCCTGAGAATTCAGTCTCTGCATCTACTTAAAGGAGCTCTGACTGGCATAAAGGCAAATTTAATCAATCCTCTAATGAATAACTTTAATCATCCAAGATAGTGGTGTTTGGTAGATCTGTGATAAAACTTGATAGGAAATTTTACATTTTACATGTATTTTTTTATAAATTGCCAATTTGACAAAGTGAAAACTGTTTAAATAAAGACAGCCTTTTTGATAAAATGTTTTGGAAAGATGTTTTGACATTTAAATCCCCCCAAATTAGTATTTTTTTATTTTAAAAGTATTTTCTTTTTAAGATTATACTGGGTCATATTAAAAAAAGACACATGAATTATTTTACAAAGTAATGAAAAAGAATAATGAAAAAAAAGTGTTGATTTATATTTAATGAACATTTTTAGACTCCTGATTCATGAACATTTTTTGGCATTTGAATATTTAATCCCTTTTGAGAATGGGAGCTTCCTGTGATGAGAAAACATTTTCCTTCCAGTTCTATTCATGAGCGTCCATTGGGAAATTGCAGTAAAGTCTCACATATATTGCTTACTGGGCTTTGCATTTCTCTGGGGGAAAAAAAAATCTAGAGAAAGATGTTTTCTAAATTCAGTTATTACTAAAATTTTAACTATTTGCCTTTCTCATAACAATAAATAACCCAGGCAAACCATGCCGTTCTAGCCGGCAGTGACCAGCTTTGATGCTGTTCTATCATCTGCTGCAGGAATCTGCTTCTGATTCATCTCTCAGTTTGAGCCACTGGGTTTAGGTCCAGGCAGCATAGCTAGATCTTCACTTTCTCAATCCGCTTTTGCTACATAGGTGTTGCAAATGATACCATACATGTATGTCAAGTCCTGAAGTATATGCTGTTTGTCAGACAACTGAAGTGAAGTTGGATACAGGAACACAATTTTGACTGCATACATGCCTATACTTCCCTTACTGACAGTGTAATATATTCTGAACTCTACAGTTTTCCATGTTTATCTCATTCTTTGACGAACTGTCATGCAAACAAAAAAAAAAGAGAGAGAAAAAAAAAACCAAAAACCCCAAACTTCTGCTGAATGAAGTTGCCAGACCTGTAATATGCTGCCCAGCAAACATCAGGTCATTCCAGGGGAGCCAGAGAAACGCAGACGAGGAAGAGAACTGCAAGGGAGCAGACTGTTCCCCTCTTCAAATTCTGCCCAGAGAGGGAAAACACCTGGACTTGAGCAGGTTTATTAGGAGGAGGCTGCTTGCTAACGCAGATACACTTCTTGGGACAAAGGTCAGCAACTACAGGGAGAAGCTTTGCCAGGTGAGGCCAGTTTGGGAAGCAACTCTAGTCTTTAACAGCCGGCGTTAGCAAACTACACCAAATTGCTTCCAGTTAAGTTCTGCTGCAATCTAAATTGCACAAAGAAAAAAATGTTCTTTCTCATATTTAACTTTTTTAGACCAAGTAAAATTTATTCTGCACCCTTGATGAGGTATCCCACCATGCTTAGGCTCAAAATGGAAGTCTCCTATGTCTCTTCAGCAATTAATATAAGTGCCAAGTAATCATTTCCCCCTATTTGATAAAAGTCAAGCAGCTTTATTTAAATGCGAGCAATCATCCTGCTTCCTGCTGTCTCCCTCCCCACAACACATCCTGTCTCCCCTAATGCACAGTGTCAGTCAAGAGTTTTGATTCTAGCACAGCTACTTTGCATTTCTTCATTCCACTGGGAGTTCTCCACTCCCCCCTCAATTTTTTGGAGAATGAGCTTTTATTTAGTCAAAATAATTCAAATAACCCCTGTTTGTCTTACTAGGCCGTGAATTAATTTAACCTGTTCTACTATTCTACAGAACCCGTAGCCCCATGGACCTTATGCCTCTGTGGACAGCAATGTGAAGAAGAGGAAGCAGGTACCCAGGTCTTTCTCATGGCTTGAAGATGCTCTAATACATATCCTCCTTCGGCTTCTCTCAAAATAATGAATTCTCATCCCGACCCTTGCTCACCAGTTCAAATACATTCACAAAGCCGCCTGCAGTGAAGGCGCACAAAATACGGTCATGCTAGTCTCTGATATTTCAGAATGATACATGGGTTCAGGGCCCTTACATTTTTAATTTTGGGGATGGGAGCCAGCTGCCTTGTGGCTGTGTGCATTACCTAAGCCAAAACAGGCACTATTGCATTCCAAGCAAATAAGCACACTCTCTAACACTTAAAAAGTAATTATGGTCATTATTTATCACCAACATCTTCAGTGTGAGAAAAGATACTTTGCCCTTCAGAAACTAAATAGACCATGGTCCCAAGCAGCAAACATCAATCTGACTATGACATTCTCTAGTACAGCTCATAACCAAAAGAAATGCAAGCAGTTGAGCTGCGCTGATGCTGCGATGACTTAGGGCTGTCTTCTATGGCATGTGCTAACTTTCTCCAATGGATTCTTATTCAGAATGTATCCACCCTATACTATACAATACTACACCATGCAGAGATACCTCGAACCAGTATTTCTGGAAATAGTAAATCTGGAATTTGAAGCAGGGGTGAGTGGTTACTCCGGGCTAGTTGTCATCTGCTGTTTTTGTAACTCAGACTAGTGTCTCTGTGTATCACCAGCAATGCTGTGCAGGTAGAGGCAGCACAGCTCTCTGGCCAGCGCTGAACTGCACGATGTAGACAGTTCCAAATGCAAGCAACGTATGGCATTGTCCACAATGTATTAACCTGCTCGTTATTCTTGCTTGTGCACCAAATATTAGATGGAGATGGAGAGTAGTTATTAAACCATAGGAACACATAATTCCAGAGACCTCTGAAAAAGGAAAAGCTGAAGAATCAGCAATAATTATTTTAATCACCTTTTCCAAATTTATATTCAACTTCCAAGATGCATGTGTGCTCTAGCACATGCTCCTTTGACTGTGTAAGGAGCACTGCATTTCTTTAAAATGCACCCTTGCTGTAGTTTGTTATAATTACTAGAATTATGCTCCACAGAACAGCTGTGTGACTATTAAAACGCCTTCACAAATGCAGTTTTGCAAAAACACTTTTCACTGAAGTACACTTAAACCTATCCATTTTAAAAATCTAATGTGAAAATGCTCTTCAAATTTGTAGCCAAATGTCCACAATATTCAGAAAACACAAGGGTACATACAGAGAAAAATATATACCAGATGTACTTTAAATTCAGAGGACACACTAGAATACCAAATAGTTTTTTTCATGGTGAATATTCACGGAGCTTAAATCTCACCTAATTCCTGGTGATAAGTCAGTAAGGGAGACAGCAACTCTGAAGGCTTTTGACGGGCTCACATATGGCTCTTAGAGGGGAACTGGATCAAGCCAGAGAATGGGAGATAATACCTCAGGCAGAACTTAAAACTGTCTGAATATGACCTGCAGAGAATTTCTAAAAAGCATTCAACGGGTAACATTTTGATCACAAATGTCCAGAGTTTCCAGAGGCTTTGCAAACATCAAAACCAGTATTTCCCTAAGATGCACAAAGATAATTTCACAGTACTGGGAATCAAAGACCATGTGGTGAGAGGAAAAATCTGGTGGCTTTATGAACTTTACCTTTCTAGTATCGACCCTAACATGTTAATCTGATAACTTTGTCTACAAAAACAGAAGGAAAGAGCTAAGCAAATTTTCTCCATTTCAGTGTTTTTGTTATAGTTGGAAGAAATAAACAATTCATGGAGTTCTGCATCAAAAAAATTCCATTAAGTCTGCTCCAAGAATATCTGGTACTGAGTGATCACAACCAGCATTTGCTTGACACATTTAATAATGAGCAGCATATACCTATACAATATCTTTGATAAAGCTGAGTTTCAAATTTTAAAGACATTAATAACTTCTTTGATTAAGTGCTAAAGGATCATTTTATTTTTAAAAATAGTTTAGAAATATAAAACCCTGGCAACTGAAACACTTACTGGAAGCAGATTTTTGGTTTAGGTTTGGTCAGTTCTGTAAAATTTTCCATTGCATGACCTGCTGAAAGATGCATGATATGATCGGAATAACTGGTGATTGACGTGTCTCAGGGAGCACAATTTTAACTGTTCCATATGAAACAGCTGTCTGTCTACCATGGACAAAGTCCACCAATTTCCCAACCAGCCACAAGCCTAGGTTAGTATTATAGAGGTAAATTCTTAACTTACCGAACTCTTTTTTTTCTTTTAATACAAGTTTCCCAATGGTAACAAAAAGTTTCTCTTCCTTATATTTTTATGAAAACTTGAAGTAATCTTTCCTTGCCATTTCAACCTTCCCCATGTGTAAGAGAAAAAGGGGCAGCTGAGAAACAAGAATTAATATTATTTTCCTTTCCAAAACCAGCTAAAAAGTAAGGAAGGAAATGTACAAGGTAGTGTCTGGGGAACAATACTGAACATTGAAAACCTGAGAGTTTGATGTTGGCCACCTAAACTAAGTGAGGGACTGTGTTCTTCAGGAAGTACCTGAAAAGCTCATACACTGAGATAAGTACATAAAATTTTTCTTCTTCTGGTTCCACACTTTTATAAGCAATTTTCCTGATCAGTCATGTTTGTATTGCATTTTCCATCCCAAGAAATGCCAACATACATCATAAAACAAGGCCATATGCTATCAAAATAGCAAACAAATATGTTTTGGAAACAAACAGTTCTCTTCTGGAGAGAAAGATTGAGACCCAATTCACATTACAGTTTTCCAATTATAATTTTGTCAGCTAGAATGTGGAAGATATATACCAGTAACCAGTTTACTTATGCCAGCAGGTCCCCAGGTGCCGGTACTCCTATGCTAACAAAAGCTCCACAGCCTAGCCTCCATCCTTCAAGAGGGTGGTATCAATCTGCCAGCAAGCAAGAGTTCCTTCTATCAGCTTACATTGATTCTCAGTGACAGGGATGTGACTTGGCAAGGACTAGTGTAATGGAGCTCAGCCTTAAGTTTGGAAAATTCCAGTCCTGAAGTAACTGATTTGATGAAGTTGTGATCTAGTGACATTTTAAGAGGCATGCGTAAGGAGGGCATCAGAGCAAAAGCTGGAATTCAGCCTCCATTATAGAGCATATTGTCTCTTTGCATTACAAAAATAGGCTGCTTCTTACAAGTATGTTCTTCCACTGAGCTTCATTAAAAAAAAATCCAGAGATTGACTGGTATAGAGTATCACAATGTAATTATCAATCTTAAAACTGACATAGTTATTAGAAGTAAAATGCAAATTTTTATCTGAGAGGAAAAGCTTAACACTGAAACTATATATCAAGAGCTGTGGTAAAATCTTCATCACTGCCTGCTTTTTAAATTGAGACTACGTATCTAAAAGATAGGCTCCAGTTCCAGTAGGAATTAATTCAGAATCTCAAGGACTGTGTTATGCAGGTCAGACTATGTAATAGCAAATGTCCTATTACAATCAGTTTAATCTACTAATTCAATTTTATACTATGCATTTCATATAAATTCTTGTATCCAAAGAACAGAGTCACAATGAATGATTTTAAATTCTTTTAAAGGCTAGAAGAAAACTGAAAGGTTATAAACACAGTAGAAAACATAAGCTGTAAAACAAAATGGAAAGGGTCCCAAAATTATTAACTCAATTAATACTAAAATTTATTATCTAATAAGCAGACAGCTAACATTGGTTATGTAGACCCAAGCTTTACTCTTCAGGTGTGCACCCTAAGCACTAGGCTACCGTGTTGTTTTCACTTCTTGGCTTTGTCTTTGTGGCTTCACAATAATTCAGTTTTAACGGGAAAAAAGGACCCATCTTCTTCAGCTGTTAAGATTATTTGATGGGATGTGGTGTCACTGTTTCCTCCTCTCAAGCAGAACAGGAGATCAAATTAGTCAAGAGTTGGTCCTTGACTTCTCCTTCCACCCATTTTTTAAATGACAGCTCTCTTGACCACTGTGTTTTGTGATGGACACTGATGAGCGTCTGGTATGTTCTGACTCCTGTTAGAAACAATGCAGGGCAGCAAACATTTTGAAATAGGGTATCTTAACTATGTCAGGTACATGCTGAAGCCATTGCAAACAAAGCAAATTAGAAACTATTATTAAAATAAATAAATTCTTACCAATTTTGCTAAAGGATTGGGTCTGACATCATGCAAATGCCTAAAATGTGTTCTCTGCATACACACTGTACTTGGTCTGGCTAGGATGGAGTTAATTTTCTTCACAGCAAGCTGTGTGGTGCTGTGTTTTTGACCGGTGACCAAAAAAGTGTTGATGGCACACCTGTGGTTTAGCTGTTGCTGAACTGTGCTTGCACAGTGTTAAGGCCATCCCTCTTTCTCACTTTGCTGCCCTAGAGAGTAAGCTGGGGTGGGCAAGAGGTGGAGGGGGGGACACAGATGGGACAGCTGACCCCCAACTGACCAAAGAGATATTCCATACCATATGATGTCATGCCCAGCAATAAAACAGAGAGGGAGTTTTTCCAAAGAAACCATTGCTTGGGGACTATGTGGGCATGGGTCTGCTGGTGGTGAGTGACTGCTTTTAGCATCACTTGTTTCTTTTTTCTTCCCCCCCCCTTCGCTTACTAACATGCCTTTATCTCAACCCATGAGTTTTTTCTCACTTTTACCCTTCCATTTCTCTCCCTCAGCCTGCTTGGGAGGGAGTGAGCAAGTGACTGGATGGGGTCTTAGACGATGGCTGGGGTCAGCCCAACACAGACAACATTCAAACTTGTGTTATTAATGCAACATCTATACCTAAGTTGTTATGGAAACAGTCAAATTTTGGCAAACATTTTGAAAATTATATTTCTAAATTGTAAAATAGTACAATATGAATATGCATTCATATGAGTAATGTATGTATACTAAATTCATACAGACGTAATGTTTACTTAAAAGAGCTGTTCCATTTTACGGTAGGGGAAAAACTAGCTGGAATTTTTGGAGATAAACAAAATTCAAAATTCCATAGGATTTGGTCACCTAAATCCTTTCCAAGGAGATTTTTAAAGGACAGAAAATCCATAACCTAGTCTAAAGATCTCTGCAGATTAAAGACTACAGAGTTACAGAACATTATTAAATTAAACAAATGAGCACAAGATATCTGTTCAATGCCCAATATATTGTTCAAAACAATTTTTAGGCAGTACTTCTTTTTCTGCCAGTGTAGTTTTTAATATACCTGATTACTCAAAGTATTATGGAAACACAAGTGTTTATGCTTACAGTACACCAAATTACAGCATATGTACTAAGATTTGGCTTGAAAAACTGTAAGGAAGCTATGAATAAATGTCCCAGTTTGAAAAGCATTTGTTCAGAATGACAAAAGTTAATACCAATAAAAGTTAAACATGTGAAAATGAAGGATAAGTCCAATTTCAAGATTTTCTGCTTGCAAGAGATACTGCAAATGAACTTGTTTTTTCAACAAGAAATTTAATCTTTATATAAAATATGCAATCTTTTTTTATTTTTCCTAATTTGTGAAATGTCACTATATTCCAATGCAATACAGAAGTGAGTAAGTAAACTAAAATCTTGGCATGAGTAAAATTCACTAATTCACATTTTCTAAAACAGCTCATAATAACTTTAAAAGTTCCATCTCTTTTTAGGCCTGTTAAAGTACTTTTCAAGAAAAAAAAAAACAGACTTACAATCCATAATTTAATCAAACAACATTGTTGCTTTTAATACTCTAGGGTGATGATGAAAGCTTATTTTAAATGTATTCATAGTAATTTCAGACTTATCTGAGCAAGGAACAACTTAGTCTTTTTCAGTGAGATCATTGCCCGTGTTGAAGAAGTAACTGGTATCAATTTACTGTTACAATGGAAATGGGAAACACCTTAATATTGCTGGTACTTGTCTTCTTTACTATAGTTTTGTCTTTTTTGTCTTTTTCTCCTTCCTTTTTTTTTTTGTCTCAAAGAGCAGAAACATATGCCTGAGCACTACATTCCAGAGAACATTTTCACATTGCAGTTCTCATTAGCTATCTCTCCTCCCACAAACACTGCTGTGTATGAATGGAGGAAGAAAGAAGCGAAGTTTTCCCTTTCTCTGGAAAACACACAGATGTCTTAAGGAGAAGAGGGCAGTACTTACGAAACTGTGAAATTCAACATACTTAAACCAAGAGTTAAGAAAAAGAAAAAAAAAGAAAAAGAAAAAGAAAAATCTGATAAACCCCCAAAACACCAGTTGGAATAAATCAAACACCTGTGGAACTTCTACCATCACATCCATTGCTCTATCTCCAAGTACTTTCTCTGGAAAGAAAAGCAAAGCATAGAGCGACAACAGCAATACCATCATAACCAGTTCCCAGCATAGTCACGCAACTTTCTCCAAATTCTCCTTTTTCTTCAGAATGACAACTCTTGCTTTGAGGAAAATTTGCTGACCACTTTAATTGGTTATGAGTTATAATCAGAAGACATCTGGGTCCTTATAGCCCTTGCATGGTCACTGCAACTTGGTGCATGGGTGCTCCTAAATTCCCTGAAATCTACTTTAAGCCAGGCAGAAATGAAGTGCAATCCAAATAGTATATCTATCTACTGTATATTATACAGGTAAACTAAATCAACACTTTGATCTCAAATAAATTTGTGACTATCCACAAATATAGCTGTGTGGATTTTACTAAACTGGTTTATTACAGTAAATTACAGTATTTTCTAGGTATAAACTATACCAACATAGGATGTCTCCTTATAGCAACTAGGTAAATGAGTGCTTCTTTTGTATATACTTCTCTCTCTGGGGTTTTTTTGTGTGTTTTGGTTTTGTTTTATTTTTAGTTTGTTACATTCACAGGGAGAATATTGGACCCTGTGAAATACTCCTGGAAATTTCATTTAGTCCCAGGCTGAGGTGCTCTGGTACTCTGCTAGCTCAGCCGTCGGGTAGGTTCCTACAGCCAAAAGCTATGAACTGCTGTGGGAACCTGACGCAACCCCTGAAAACTTCCAGAGCCATTTGTGTAAAAACCATCTGATGACAGCCCTTGGTCTGTTTGCATTTTGCTTGTACCAGTGTGAATCAAAGGAAACCCTGCTGAGTCTAACAGGCTTTTCAAAAGATGCTCTGGGGCTCTACAGGAAGATCAGAATGTGCAAGATCTAGGTTTTGCAGAATCTGTGCAAAAATAAGGCTCGCTGAGGCCTCGCCTCCGCCTCTGAATGAGTTACCATCAATTCAGGTATAACTCTGACTCCTTGTCCCCAACGTGTCTCTCTTTGGGCTACAATATTTGACCTTATGCATAAAAATTGCTATGCTAGTTCAGATCTGCAGCAAAGCATTACAATTTCCACTCTATTCCCTAATGCCCTAAGCAGCCAGTTATACAGCAGCCTTCCCTTGGATAACTTTTAAATTGATACCCAGTGTTGACTCTGTGCACTAGGGCACACAACTCAAGGTTTTCACTCTGACATTTCATTTTTTTATTATCTGTGTGTATATTTTGTCCTTTTCTAAAATGCACTAACCCAATTATATCAGAGGGAGGCAGAGAAGATGGATTTCTCATATTGATTGTTCTGTGAAAAAAAAATCAGTTGTAAATGTCTCACTTTCTAGCTCTGCTGGAATTCCCTAGTCCTTTATGTATCAGAAAAGAGTAATTGCAACACTTTCTGTACAATTTATTTTTTCTGTGAGATCTTATGGATTTCTTCTTTAATGATACTCTTCAGATTGCCTTCACATAGAGGTTTTCAGTGCTTTTAATAATTTTGTTGTTCATTCCCAGCATTGCATTAGCAAAGAATATATACAGCATGAGCTATTTGGCCAAAAACTATAAATGAGAGAGAAAAACCCAAGAGAAGGTTTCTTTCCTTGCAGTTGTGTGTACTTTTATCCTATTCTGTTACAGTATGCATAGGAATCAGACTCTTACTCTGAAAGTCTTAACCCTGTCAGTGTTTAAGAGGCATTTGGACAGTGCCCTTAATAACATGCTTTAACTTTTGGTCAGCCCTGAAGTGATCAGACATTTGGACTAGACGATCATTGTAGGTCCCTTCCAACTGAAAGAATCTATTCTATTCCACTTTGAAAAAAAAAAGTTAGATGTTCATCCAAACAGGAGTCAGGTAATTTTTTGTCATTTCAAACTTGCCAATAAAATGAATGTTGAGCAAAGGTGAGAGGATCATTTCCCGTAAATAATGTATCTAAGTCCTTCAGTCTGTTTTTCTGCTCAGAGAAATTCTGAATTTTTTTTCTCTATTCTTTGATTTTTTGACAGTTTTTCATTTTTTTTCTTTTAATTTGTGGCACATTCAGACCTTACACTAGCTGGTAACTGCTGGGTTTTTAGCATGGTTTCTTAATGATGCAAAGATTAGGCAGCCATGATTTAGGTATGTGCACACATCTGTCTGTCAGTCTGTGGATCACTACTTTCATCCATGCCGCTTGGGTTTTGTGAAAACAGGAGACCAGGTAATCCAGCCACTGACGGAAAGCTGGTAGTCCCTGTTTTCCCAGGGATTTGTGCTTCAAGTTTAGTTTTGAACTAAGTTATGTTAGTGCAGCAGAATGGTCTCACCTCTTTTCCTCCACAACCATGTGCCCCTCCCATGAAAGTGCTTTAGTGATGAAGGGCTGAGCTCATCCTTCATCCTGAGCATAGTTTAGTTTAAAAACTGACCAAACATAACACGAAACACAGTGTCACTGGTACTGATGCTCTTTGAAGGATTTGCTTGAAATATTTGTTCTTGCAAGAAAACTATATCCTGAGTACTTTTGCTCTGAGGAAATCACCTGGTATCACCTATTGCGTGAATGAAAGGGTTCCCCTGTGAACTTTGCCTGCAGGTTAGGCAATTCTGAGTTGACTGTGGTTTTGTGATGTAACAGCATGCATCTCTTACAGTAAATTAGAGACATATCATCCTTAAGATATATGATGTGTTCTCTCATAAGAAGATTTTGAGTGTGACATTTGTTACCAGATGTCTGGGATAGTCTGGATTCTCCAGAAGGGAAAAACTCACTGTTCTTTTTTTTTTCTTTTTCCCCAAGAGCATGACACAGTAAGGCCTTTGGTAAAAATTAGCCTACTACAGCCAGGTTTTATCATCTGAATTTGCATCATCCAACTATAATTAACGTTCTTCAAACACTGGGCCTTATCTACTGTCTGTGAGAAAGCCAAAGGCATAGTTTAATTTAAACTTTCTAAGATGAAAAGGAAAAATACCTTATTCTTCCTTTTATATAGGTGATGAGGAACTTCAGTCTTAGAAACCGAGAAAGTCAATGTCCTGTACCAGTGTGATGATAAATAAAGTGGATGAGGAAGGTTGATCCATTAGAGGTATTCTCCCCCTTGTCAGATAAATCAAGGAAAGCTGAAGGGCTTGTTTGCTAATTTTTTTAAAGAACTGACTAGAGATGATAACAGATGTCAACATAATTTCCCAAAATGAAGGAACATGTGAAGTAAAAGCAAATCCTTGATGTGCATTTAACTTACCCGAAATGAAGCAATAAATAAAATAAGGAGACTGCTTCTGCAGGTTGGAAAACCTGGTTGTACTGAAAGACTAGGGATGGATTTCACCCCACTTAACTTCAGTCACCTCAGCTGAGCTGAGTGACTTGGTTCTCCCTGCCCAGGCACTCAAGGGCGGTAAGCACCTCCAGGGAACAAGTCACCCACCCTGTCTGAAGTGTCTGTGCCAATGTCTATCGATTGAACTATTCAAGTGCTTCCTTGACTACACAGGGCACCCAAAATTTTAGACAGTTAACACTTATGCAGAAGCTAGTTTGGAAAGTGGGAATAATTTATTTTTTTTTTAATCAGCTAGGATTTTCATATCTTCTCCAGTGAAGGCAAAATGTAGCCAACAAAAACGAATTGTGTAAGAGCACTGTGTGGTGCAAAAAAGTCTCCAGCAACTGCAGGGGGCATCTGAGTGTTTTGTACCAGCTCTCAGATGAGGACCTGATATGTACCTCTTACTGTATTTCTCTGCTTATATTTTGCTCGAGCCATTGTTGAATTCTCCTCGAGCATCTGTGCCAGCTCCATAATTATTCATAATCAGAACTGACACTGTCTCAGTAGTTCACAACAAATGAGAATTAAAAAATACAAGAAGAGTGACTTTTTTTATTACTATAGATTAGTGGCAAAGAATAAAAAGACTTTCTCCACTGAAGTCTGTATAAGTAACTTAAAAGGATAAACCTCAGTGACTTTACTAAGTCCTTTTCTTAGAAAAGGACTGCTTCCTTTTCTTAGAAAGTACAAGTATCTTAAAACAAAATAAAGTTAAGTTAAAATCCAAACATCTCATAAAAAATGTAATTATATTTCAATTATCCCCTGGCGATTACATTTATTTCAGGATAAGATGGGTCAGACAGGCATGCATCTCTCTGCTGATTAGAAAGGGAGCCAGGGAAGACTGATCATAAAGGGAGCCTAGGACGACTGGTTTTGACATATGCAGCTAAAGGTAATTTATATCTCCTTCTGAAGGTAAGAAGCAGTATTTGAGGCGTACATTGCATGGACTAAGGTACAGTGCACTCTGGAGCAAGACAGAAAGGATCAGCCAGCTTTAGATGCTGCCCTGGGATCTGGGGAGTGAGGAGACACATGGCATGGAGTCAAAAAGACCCAGCAAAGGATGTGGATTTTACTATAGCGATGCATGTTGACCCCAACACATATTAAACTCCCTTCCCTTGAACAAAAACTGGCAGGAAGCCTTGGCCTACAACATCATGGTTTACTAAGCCACGTAGGTGGTGGGAGGTTTAGGTTCTCACCAACCAAAACGTCAGGGGGATTTGAACCAAGGGTATCACCCAACTCGAGTGAGCATTTCAAACTCCTCCTGGACAGATGTGTGTGTGGGGGGGATCTTACTGGCAGTGCATATGCTGGGTTCCCCTCCTTCCCTGCTCAAAATTAAAAGTATATACAGTTTGCAAATTTTGCCCCCATTGATTCTGAGCAACCAAAAATGTATTCTTCAGTGAACTAAGTATAATTTAAAAAATCATTTAACCCTAGCTTAAAGCCACGAACACCCCAATTTCCTCATAGGCTGAATTCTCATCAGGGACTCCTAGAAGAAAGAAACTACTTCTGTCTTTGGCAAGCTTTAGATTTGTGTTCACTTGCTTTTAAGTCATTAGCTTTCAGATCTCTTATTAGAGAAGATATATTTTACAATACGAGATGATAGTGATTCTTATAATTAAGAATATCAAAGAGCCCCAGTGAGAGGCCTCTTGTTTTGATCTTTTGCAGGCTTTTGAAAGTTTCATTTGTTACCCTCCTTTTTTCCCCCGGAAATCAGGATTTTGAGAAAGCTTGAGAAAATGGCACTCTACCACTTCTAACTCTAAAGCTATGAAAAAATTATTTTTACTCATTTCACAATGTTTCTGAACCATTGTGTGCAAATGCAGTTGCATATAGAGAACAAACGTGTTCAGTGTTCTGGTATAATTAAGTATTATGATGATAATTGAAATTCACATAATAAAGAACTTTTTCAAAGGTAGCAATATATGTGAGAGAATCTGATGCATAAAAAAGCAATACTTACTCATGTATAGTATCAAAAGCCTCCTGTCCTGCATTTCTTGGCAAAATCAGAGGGGTGTAGAGGAGAATCAGCAAGGAGAATAGCTCACTAAAGTCACTCACTGAGATTATTTGAATTTTATTTGGGTTAAAATGCAGTTAATTTTTGAGTTAGAGAAAAATAGAGTATTCAGGTAATGCCAGAACATTAAAGGACAGGATACACCTGTGATTAGGAGCTATGAACCATCTAGCTTGATGAGGAAACACAGTAAGAAACTGCTGAATGGGGTGAGTGGATAAGTCTGAGGAAGCTGCTGCTGAGGACATGGTTTCACTTAGTGTCAAGGACTCAGTAAGGGCTCTGTATGCCCTTGTATCATTCCTAAAGAGCATGTATGCTGGGGAGGCAATTTGACTGCGCTATAGATGCTGAAACTGCAGAGGCGGGACACAAGCTGAAAGGGTGTAGAGGCTGCTTCAAAATAAGCACACGTACCGAGGTGGAGGGCAGAGCTAAAATTGCTTGAGCTGTGGTTACCCAAAGCAGCAGGAAGCTGATAGCCTCTGCCCTTGGCATCAGAAGTGTACTCACTTCAAGTAGCTTCCCCAAAGCTTCATACAACCAGATGATGGAGCTGCTGAATTACTGGGTTCCAACAGCCTTCACTGAGATAAAGTGGGGGAGGGGAGCAGCTGACTACGTAATTTTGTTAGCAATGCAGCACTAAACAAGGACTGAAGCGAGTCCTCCTCAGTTCTTATGAAGTATTATTATAGTGGTTTTCCATAGTTTATTCTTGCTTTTCAAATATTTTCTCGGTGTCTTGCACTTGATACTTGTGAGTAAGAATAGCTCATAAGGGCAGCCCAGCCCTGGAATTCATCCATCAAGGGTATTGCCACTGCAGCCTCCCCCGTCACTTAGTTTCCAAGGGTTTTGCCAGACCTCAAGATGGTTCCTTCAGAGGGAAAATTAAACCCAGCTCCTCTCCTTCTAACGGACTTGGCAGAAGAATTGCAGCTAGAACTATTAAATGGAAAAGCGCCAGGCACACAGTGTCCAGAGCGGGGAGAAAGCTATAAAAGAGCACCAATGAAAAGCACTCCAGAAACTTTAAAAAAAAATTAAAAAAAAAACCCCTCACAAAAAGGCCTGCTAGGAGATTTCCATGCAGAAATGCAGCTGAGATACCATTACCATTACTAAATGCAATATAAGGGAATGACTGATATCAGCAAAAACAAGAACCAAGGGAACACATATAAATTTTCAGTCACTAACCTCAATATCGTTTATGCACATTGATTCTTAGAAATACTAAGCATTGTTATTTACCAAAACTTGACCTTTGCATTCATACAAATAATCAGAACGCTATGAATTCCCTGTGAAACTTTCCATTCTCTGTGGAGCAAGAACACCACCCCTCATGACAATACCCACAGCTACTGGGAGATTTAGTCAGTCACCAAACCACACCTGTCAAACAGAATTCAATTTACTTTACTTTATCCTTGTCTAGGCTATTATAAGTTCATCTTGGCTTGCCTGGGTTTTTTTGTGCTTTTTTTTTAAACTACTATGTAAAATATATAATCTAAAATACATGTATGAAAATCAGTTGGTTCCAACCCCCCCCCCCCCAAAAAAAAAAATTTGAATCAGTTGCACTACCTGGCAAACATATGAAATTTCAAATACAAATCCCATTGATCTGATTTGCAGTTAACTTTAATGGAATTAATTTGGCTTACAGGAGAATCAGGAATAATTTCAGGCTTTTCAGAGCCCCACCACTGTCAATGGCTTAGGGGGAGTGTGAATGTAATTTTAAGCCCCCTTTATCTGACAGGATGGTGTAGTGTCCTAGATTTGGTATCTTGTTTGTTATTAGAAAAGGGTATTCAGCTCACACATTCTTCTGAAAGTCCACGTCAAGATTCTCCCTGCTGTTAGCATGTAATCAATATAAAACATTACTCTGGAGTTTCCCACTGGGTAGTGTTTATTGCTTCTACTATCTAAAGCATTTCCAGGAGTGGCAAGCAGGAAGCTGCTGGTAGCTTCAGGGCTCCCGCAACTCAGTCAGATGCCAAACAAAGCCAGTTTGCAGGCACTTTCTCAATAGTGTCTCCTTTTTCGGAGTCTCAGTGCTGTGACTATCAATGAGGAATCTATTTTTATTCAGGCAGCTTCTCTCAAATAAATGATCCCATTGAGTAGTTTTACTTTGAATTTTAGCATTATAGAGGGCAGATTTCTAATAATTCTCCTTTCTGGGACTTTTTTTCCCCTTTTCTCATTACTCTGGTAATGAACTTCCTATTGTCTGTCACCTAACAGAATTCAATCTGGTTGATGTTGACTTATGAGATGTCCGAATGACGTCTATAAGCTTTGCTGCAAATAGGTGTCCTATTGACTTCAGTGAGGCTTAACATGTGAAAGCAGTGATGTACCTGCAGTAGAACTCAGACGCTGGGGTTAAGCTCATAAAGTGCATTTACCCTACTTAATTAAAGAGGGCCAGGGAGCAAACTTCAGCACTGGATCCCTGCCTGTCCCTGATGTTGGTTAGCTCACTCATTCAATTTTGGCCTGCTTAGACTAGTTCACTCCAGGAGGGGCTAGTCCCAAGCAAAGCAAACAAGAAGCTTCTCCAGTTGCCCAGAGAAGCTGTGGATACCCCCTCCCTGGAATGTTCAAGGCCAGGTTGGATGGGGCTTTGAGCAACCTGGTCTAGTGGAAGGTGTCCCTGACCGTGACAGGGGGGGTTGGAACTAGATGTTCTCTAAGGTCCCTTCCAACCCAAACCATGATTCCGTGATTCTATGAAAATCAGTGCAACTCTACATCAAGGCTAGGGTTTGATCAGAATAGACGTAGCTATAGGATCCATGTGCAATTCTTGAGAATAGATGGATGTCTTCAAATGGGAACTGCACATATCAACATGCTGAGTCATAAAAGTAACTCCATTATACGCCCCATTAAATAAAACAGACTCATGCCTCCTGAAAGGAGCACAAGACTCTAGTGGTCCCCTTACAAATAAGCCCCAACACATCTTAGAATCACACATACTCTTGTAAGCTTTTTTCTCCTCTGGAACAATAAATAGTGATTTTTTTTTCTACACAGTAGCTCTGCCTTGACAGGCAAGGTGGAGACTGACACCGTCAAATTCACCCTCATCTTAAAGCAGCCTGCAGCCTGGTGGCCAGAGTGCTGTGCTTTCCAGTGAGGTGAAGGAACTGAACATGATTTTCAAAAGCCTGGTGGTTGCTCTGTCATATAAAGGATAGCACAAAACCAGTATGTTTAAAGAAAGCAAGCTGGTGAGATTGTGTTTTGTACAGTGCTGCCTACAATATGCCCACCTGCTTTCAAGGGGTCTAGAAAATAATTTTCTGGAAAAGGACAAGGAAAGGGAGTTGGGAGCAATGGTAGTAAAAGTGATTGATGGAAAATCTTCATCAAACAGAAAATGAAGGAAATTCCCATCTTTATCAAATCTGCTGAAAGCCAGGACCCCTTTATCAAAAATGAATATCAAATGAATATCAAATGAATTACTCCCATCTGGGCTTTACGAAGATCCAACTTTCTTGTTGCTTCATGAAAAGAATGCCCTAGAAGTTCCTTACTATAGGCAAATCCAATCTACTAATGGCTTTAAATAGAGATTGTTCTTGAATTAAGCTATGGAAAATAGATCACACTTAAAAAGCATCCTTCCATTCTTTTATCTACAAATTCAGAAGTGGATGGAAAGTAGAGTCTCCATTTTAGTGTAAGTTTATTTGAAGTATTTTACATTTCATACTGTTAATATTTCCTCTGATAAGCCTTGGGCTTTTTTATTAGAAATACATTTTTGTCTATATCCTCAGAGCAGCATTTAATATAGATTTTTTACCTTGTATAATTGTAAAATACATTAAAGGAAAAAGGTGAATCGTCTGCATGTTTTAGTCAGTCCAAATTTAGGTGCACAGCTGAGATTTCCACTTAGGAACGTAGTTGTTCTATGCTTTATTTAAGGTCAATAGAAAGAGACAGGCACCTAGGAGAGACTGAGTTCACTTAAGAACCAAATTGTTCTCTTAAGCAGGTTGTTTTGCACCATGATGCCTACAAGACAACCTTGGCAATGGTGTGTGAGTTTGAGCTAGATATCCAAGTCCCCAAACTCTGTGAATCACAATGAAATGGAACTCATTTCATCTTATTTAGGGAAGATTATGGGAGACAGAATGCCACTGCAATCAGTGTCACTTCAAATGTTCACGTGAAAGATAGGCGTGATTACTCATGTTTCTACATTTTACTATTCTGCAAATTACTCTTACTTGAAACTGAATATTATGGATTTGCAATATAATTGTTTTTAACAAACAAAGAATCATATTCCTTCATCCCTAAAAAAGCTGTATTATTACAGTATTTAATAGTCACTGTATCACTTCATATTAAAAATAATCACCCTAGCTAACTTAGAAACAAAAGAACATTAAATACTCTGACTATATGATGATATCACACTTTTTGGAAAAACTGTGGGTTGCCATAACAGTTTTAAAGGCTGAAGCTTTACATAATGTTGAGGAATGTACAAGATGTAGAAAAACCATACCCCAAAACAATTACTAAATCATAAACACGTATGTGAAATGTGAAAAAATATAAATATAGGGACCATTGCCAATTGAAGCAAGAAAATAATACAATAAAATTGTGATCAGAATTTCAAGAGTTTCAGGTAATGATGAGATTCTTATTAAAATACACTTTTTTCTTGACCTCTGTAGTTGAGTCTTATTCAATTTGTCACAAATAAATATTATGATTTTTTACTAGTTGTCAAGTCACTAGGTAAGGAAGGACGAAATTCACATAAAAAATGCTTGTGGGTGGATTGTGTTATTTATATTCTTCTGCAGAACTGTAATGTGTTCCTGACTGACTTCAGCAGATGTGCAACGAGATATATGTTCAGTGAGTTACAGAAATGCAAAATAATTTCCAAGCACAGAAGGTAAAAATGAGGAGACAAGGAGAAAATAAGGGGTCAGCTAAATGTCACTTCATGCAGTTAGTCAGAAATCTCTGAAATGTCTTCTAAATGATTCTATCTGTCTGTGCCCAGCTGCCTTAACAACAAAAACAATCTCTTCATTAAGAAACCCATAGAGATTGATAAAGGCTGCCAGAGATATTTTGATTTTATCAAAAACTAATATAATTTCTCTGAGTGAAAAAAACCTGAAGAAATCTATCTTCAAATTTTCTGAACTGACCAGAGGATGCAAAGAGAAGATGAATGCTCAAAAAAAGTTTTTGAAGTTTTGCTTAGCAAGCTCCTGTATAAGTGATTATCATGTATGTAATGTTAAACCCTGTACTAGAGACAGATAGAAAGTTAACCTAAAGCCATAGAGATGGTCTGATTGGTTGCACAGACATTTAGGCAGTTCAGGGGCCTAATTTAGGAGCGTAGTCACCCTGGGATCTTTATGGAGCCAGTAGAGAAAGAGACACCTCGCCTTCAGAGGGTGATGCAGATATTAAGTCATCTGACTTAGACAAGCTCTGTGTTTGCCCATACCTCTCTTTCAGCTACATAGGACCCTCTTAGGCTCATCTACCTTCTAAGACCCTGCGACTCTGGTGAGATCTCTGCTGGACGTAATTTTATTTGCAATGTCTCTTTATTCTGCATACAGTGTACGACATCCTTATCAATGGATGTTTTTGCCTGTTAGCCAGGCAATGGTACCTTGCTTAGGGTGGAAGGAGCTTATCATTCCCACTGAAGACGACGATATTCTGGACTGTTTCTGGGTTGGGGCCCAAAGGGATGACAATTTTTCCAAAAGGGTAATTGATTCAGGGCATATAGAGAGTACTTAATATGATGTCACATCCCTTATCAGTTCCATTCAGTGCTGGACTGAGATTCACTGTAAGTGGATCTAACCAGTGGATCTAAATCCAGTACATTTCATGTCCTCAAACCTGTATCTCTAGAAAACACTCTGGCACACACTGTATCTCCAACACCTTCCCTCCAGAGCAACACTCTGGAAGCAGCCTCTCTGCTACCCAAGTCATTTCTCACTTCCACGCAACCCCCAATAGTCCACCTCATGCTCTGCCCTTTCTGAGTTTTCCAACAAACGTCCAGGCTGACAAGCAAGCGAAAGAACCTTAGTAAAAAGTATTTGTTAACCAATGGAGTTTTAGCCCTTGAGGAAATATAAGACAGTTAGAGGGTTTGGGGTTTTTTCTGCAAACAGCACAGCCCTAAACTTCGTATCTTTCTGAATCTCAAGCCACCCTCTCTGTGAGTCTGACATTTGGCCAGACCACAGATAATCTCATCTGTCTTCATCCCTTCTCTATGTCATACCTTTCTGACCCTCTGTCATGCTGTCTCTTTGCTAAAGAGTCAACTGTAGCTTACCTTGGTCTTTGACCCTTGGGGCATGTCCTGCAACACAATTTCATCATTTATGTTGATGGGCAAAAAATTGGAGGAAGTCAGTCAGTAACTGGCTTATGACAGCTCTTCATTCAAAATTTTCCAGAGGAGGTCCCACACTCTTACTAACCATATCCATCTCTGGAATTGAATTTGTTGTCAGGGCTATTTGTTCCAACATTAAACACAACCCCTGTAAGATCAGGACGCATCCTCCTCAGTTGCAGCTGGCAGAAGCCTACCTGCATTGCACATTTTTACGGTATTCTATAATTTATTACCTTCAAAACCCCCATTCTGTTCTTTGATTTAATAAAATCCCTCAAGATCAGCTACATTTCTGTTTTGATTTCTTATTGTAGGAAAAGGCCAAACTATAATAATTTCTTCTTTCTGAGTTTAATAGCACCCAGCTTAGGTTTTTTGTATTTTAGAAAGTATACCTTTTAGCTAAAATGGCTAAAGAATGATAGAACAATCATTGCATCACAATATTTTTCAGTATACATTAATGTTTTCAGTACTATCTCTTTTCAAAAATGCTTTTAAAAAATAAAATAACCTATAAAAATGGTTCTGCTGCTTTTCTGTCAATTGAGCCCTGTATATGAATGATTATTGTGCTAATAAAACAGAATGAGTAGCTATTTTAAGTGTGATGCACACTGTGAAGCTATAATTAACATTGCACATTGTATACATTTACTTATCCTACACCAAAACTAGGGAAAATGTGCTTTCTATTTTCATTGTGCATGTAAACATATTGCTTACACTAGTGAATAATCTGAGTAAAACCAGAAACAAATTGCCCTATCAGCATGTCATCCTACAGCCAAATTTCTCATGATTACAAAACCATTATTACATATTCCTCCTACAGTCCAAAAACACCTACACGCAGATGAAAATTAAACTCCTGCTGAACTGATTCCCACATATCCTCTGTCTATTCCTGATGTTTATGAATGTCTATGACTTCTAAAAAGGAATCCTCCATTTTTCTTCCTACTTTCATGCAATCTTTTCACAGTGCTGGTTCAACAACATGGTTCTTAGGCAAGCACAAGTTGGGAAGGGGTCAATAAGAACAGGACACGGGCCGCCTCTGGTGCTGCTCCAGAGACTACCTGTTGTAGCTTTAGGATAGTTCCAAAATATACACTTAGAAACAAGGAGAAACACTGAAATGATTTCATATTATTGACATTCAGACTCAGAAGTCAGTTATAAAAATGGGGCTTGAGCTGTAGTTTGTCTAAGTTCTTTGAAAATTTACCTAATATCCTTATAAATTAGTTATAGCCCCTGCCTCTTAGGCAAGAGAGCTCTCCAGTCATCCTTTCTTCTGTTTCCCACTTCCAAACTGGTATGCAAGAGCTGACCTGGTGCTGTACTTGCCTTATACCCCTGGAGGATTTTCCTGAAAAGAAGCAACTAAACAAATAAATTGTCTTCCCAATTTCTTGCACTGCTGTACTGGCAAATAGCAGCAGTGCAGATCTGGAATTTACATAGGAGTTCAAAGTGGTAGACAGTCAGGCTGCTGAAAAAATAAATCTGTCCCAACTGAAGCCCAATTTATGGCCTGAGATAAATATATATTTGTATGATGATTTCCACAAGCATTGTGCATTAGTATACCTGGGGGCAGAACATGATCCTGAATTTTAAGCAATACTCAACTATATGATTCTTGAATGTTTTCTTCTGCTATATCATCTTATCTTTGCTTAGATTATCCCTGAAAAAAAAATCATATTTTATTTGTCAGAATAATGCAATGTTAGTTTTGCCAGCAGAACAGGTAATTCACTGCAGTTTTGAAAAACTGAGCATGAGGTACAGCTTCTGCTCTCTTTCTCAGCTGCTCACCTGCATGGACCCACACAGTTGTGGTACAAGCAACTTAGGGAAGCAGAGCTTCAAGACAGCGGTGTCTTTGGGAGTGCCTTATCTGAAGGACAACTGGGCATGGCCCTACCCAACATTTGGTTCTTCTCTGACTCTAGGACTTAAAGACACGGAAAGGAAGAAAAGTGATGTGGGAAATACTGTTCCAGCCCTTGCACCTGAAGGGTGTGAGGAAGGTAAGCCTGCTAGAGATGGACAATGTCTTTTATGAATTGTAATGGGAAAAAAGCCTTCAGATATCCATCCCATCTCCCTAAAATCACCATTAGGACTAGCTTCTTCTTATGACCAACATGAATAAACAAATGTAAAGCTTGCCACTATACAATCACAGCTCAGAATTTCTGCTCCCATTATAGCACCATGAAAATCACTAGCTCTTACATTTGCCCTTCCTGCAGTGTAATCTATTGATCCAGTGCATCAGATGTCCACATCTAAACCAGACAGCTGGAATTAAGTGCCACTGCACATCAGAAGGAAAACACACAGACAACTGATCAAGGTTCAAAATACCCAGTTAACCAGGAGGAAGACATTTCTCACCATATGGCTTCTCTGGTACTAACCTCCCTGTTCTCATCACCAAGGGAGACATCTTTCCTGTTTACAAAGTGCCTCCAAAAGATGGTCTTGAGAACTAAAATTACTAACTCTACTCGATATTAGAAATCATAGCTTTGATAGCAACACAATCTATTTTTCTCACATTCCCTTTTCTCACATAACTACCATTTTTAACAAGTGATAAATTAACTTCTTCTCTTCCCCCCATAGGCTACAACCACTTTATCACATCCTTCTATTAAAGTTTATAGTTTTGTTCAGAATAATTATTCTCAGCTTGTGTTTAGCTTTAAAGTTTTCTGTTTCTATTACATATTTAAAGAAGGGCTTATGCGCTTGGAAGTCTGTCTGGTTTTCCACTTTTAAAAGACATTACCTCTCCCTACAAACTTTGACTCATTCAAGCAGGAAATCATCTATACAAAGAGGCAATATTCCATGGAACTATGGTTTTGGGGCAACCAATCCTTTCTTCTCTTTTGAACCTTTCCTTTTTTCACATGGACTTGCAATTACATGGTGCTTGGCTGCTTTTGTTTTTTAAAACATAAGATTTATAGGCAATATTACAACCTGACCTCCTTCAGTACATGGCTGCATGCATTCGTCTTAAAAGAATCCCAGATCAACCACTTTTCTCTGTTTCGGTGAAAATTTCCATATATGCTAAATTGTGTGCAGTGAGCAAGATGCTTTTATGTCAGGCTCTTGGGAGCACAGAGCAAACAGTATTTCCCAACTATGTGTTCTGAAGCGCCGGTAAAATCAGGGCATCAAACAAGATATTGTGAAAGAGGATGCACAGATCCTGTCCAGAGTGCATGCTCATTAATCAGAAAATGTTTTTTGCTTCAGTGAGCTTGCCTGAGTGAGACCCAGTAGGCCTAACAGTCAAGTCCCACATGTCAGTGAGACTGTTTTGACTTTCGCTACGGCATTAGCAATGCTGATATCAATGCTAATCAACCAGTAATTTTACAAAAGAAATGTTAGAAACCTCAGTAATAAACTGTACACAGCACATGGATGTAGAATACTATGGGAACAGGTTTAGCTGCAGTTACATCTCAAAACAGGTCGGAGGGGAATTGACCTAAGGTTACACAAGCAGAAGCCAGAACTTGAAAACACACGCTATGCTAAAAGAGCATTTTTACAGTTGTAAAGTCAGCATGAGGTCTCCTCAGCTTGGCTCTCAGCATCATTTTCCTTACCCTTTCACTTGCCCTCCTTTCACCTAGACTCTTCCCCTCAGCAAGTACCATGCTTTCACCTATCCCAACTGCCTGGTCCAACTTCGATCTTTCTGACCAAACTGAAACTCTTACCCTTACAATAACTCTGGTACCCAACATTTTTAAGCCGAATTCTTGGTCTTACAGGATTTGAGCCCTGTAGATCTTTACAATACTAGGGCAAGGGAACCTCAAAGCCCTGTTTTCATTCCTGATCCTTCTTCTGCCCATGCCAGTCTGTAGACAATGTGAGTCACAGCAGTAATAAGATAGAGGATGCTGTCTCCTTCATTCAGGATCATGTTTTCAACTCTCAAGGTCTTTGCTGTAACACTCTGCAGCAAACACTTACTGTACCAGACTTCCACCATGGTTGGACTTTTTTTTTAAAGTTTATCTGCAAATCTCCCTTAAGTCTGTGATGTGCTTGGCAACCTCCAATTATTTTCATTTTCCTCGTTTTTCAAGGTATTAACAAATTAAAGTTAGTTCTGCTGGAATAACAGAAAACATTCTGAACACAGAGAATACCCTCCTGACAAATTTCAAATTTCTGCTCCAAAACGTGGTGGCATTAGATCAGTGAAGACATCATCTAAATGTTGGCTATCAGAAAGTATTTTTCTGTATGTTCTTTTCCAGATGTAAATCACTGAGTGGCAACTATCACCGAGAAATTGAAAGAAGATACTGTTAGGTGTCAGCTTGATGCATCTGGCTGTCTGTGCGGTTATAATGGTATCACGGTGTTTTGGGGAGCTACTGAATCACCCTGTAACAGGAGGCTGTCTGCTTCTCTGTGTACAAAGTAATAAAGCAGTATACAGAAGAAAATATTAGACAGCTGTACTCCTTGGGCAAATTTGTCTCACAGCTACACTACAGTAAATCAGAAATAACTCCACAAACCTCGGTAGAGCTATTCCAGATTTATGTTTGCAGAACTAAGAGCAGAATCTAGCTCTTTAATCTCATGCTATCATTTTATATAGCCAGCTACTGAAATAGTGACTTAGGGCAGGAGTTTCTGAAAAAATATCTGGTGTCAAAGCACATTTATTTTTGCAATAGTTTTGACAGCCAAAGGTAAAATACAATGGAATAGTGAGAATATACTGTCCACTTTTGAACTCCTTGCTGGCTGTGTATGAGATACATGTGAATTTCCTTCATGCATTTAACATGCAACTCAGGCAGTGGTCTCCCTGCTGATATCTACCCTGCCACCATGCATCTGTGCATTTTCAGGGAGTAGCATGGCCTCTTTCTCTCTTTTTCCTCTGGATCATCTACAGGAAGGGTATTAAAAAAAAAAAAAAAAAAAAGAGTCCCAGTAAAGAGCATAGCCCTCTGCAGTTCTTCCCCACTCAGACAAGAGCTCAGTTCTTCTGGCCTTTCCAGAGAGCCAATGCACTACACAGGTCCTCTTCCAAAGAGCAAGTAAGCTAGCCATGGTCCCATAAACTGGAAATCTATTATTTGAGGCGTCTGACCTGTGCTCTAATACAACAAATTTCAGAGGAAAGTACAACTTCTAAATGTTACCTGAAATTACTATTGATTTTACCTAAACTGAAAAGCAAAAATTTGAAATTAGTTTCAGGACAGGTTATAGTGTGATTGAAAAGAAAAAAAAAGCCTGTTTTCTACTTCAGAGTCATTGCACTGCAACAGTAACTAGGTAACTCTAGTACCTGCCTTATTACATGATATCCCACTAAGGCAGCAGTCATTCTAATAGCTATCACTGACATAGATGCACCGGAGTTGTTGAGATTCTTTATTTCTAGAAAAAAAAACACCTATTTTTCCATCAAGGTTTAGCTTTTTTTTTTTTTCTTCAAATAAATGTAGTAGGTGAAGATAATTTAGATTGTGCACACTGACAGGCAGTAGATAATTGCATGTCTGTGGGTGACTATCTGAAACTGAACTTTTGAACTCATAAGCAAGCAGGAGCCTGCTGCCTGCTAGCTGCAACCGGTATGGGCCAGCTGCAAATTTTGTTAAGACTGGGACTAAATAACTGTGGCATGTCCTGATTCCTCCAATTAATAAAAAGACGTGAGACAGAATGGCCAATTAGGAGCTGATCATACCTTTGCTTCTGCACATTGAGTATTTAGATTAAGAAATCTGGGGGGTGGAGGATACAGAAAGAAGGCAGTGAAGATCCCGACTGGAGAAAAGATCCTGGAAGTGGGAGAAGACCCTGGAGATCAGAGCACTGCATGGAGAGAAGTGCTGGGGATATCCAGAGACCTCAGCTGCTAACACCTGCGACTGGTGCCTGTGAGCAGGGGCACAGCATCACCCGACAGGGCTTTCTGTCTGTCCTTCCCTGGCCAGCAGCCACCTCCCTGGGGGGAGGGACATTGAGACCCCGGGAACATAGTGCTGGTGGGGAGGGAGAGAATGAGTATGTGGAGAAATCAAGCAGGGTAAAAGGTTTAATCTCACTGGTTCTTAAATAAACCCAAACATCCAGATCCATCATGGATTGTTGTTTCCTCTGTCTCACCTGTGACAATGTAAGATCTAATTTGCACAACTGTGTAATTAGATCCCCGCCAAACTGCATGCCCATGTATGCAAAACACAGTCTATATATTCACATCAGAAGACCATGCTACTTGTGCAACGATCGGTGACTCACCAGTGGTGTAGCCTTCTAAATTTAGCCCCGTGCCCTATTGAAGAGTTACTCTGACAATTTACCATGGTGACGCTACCCTTACGAGCTTATTATCACTATGTTCACATTCTCCCTCTTACTGCTGCTGGAAAATAGGCATAAATACGCTAGTGTTGTCCTCTTTTTGTCAGCTGTTTTTCCTTTAAATTCTAATTTCTAAATTGCACAGAAAGAACTGAGGTACAGAAACTGAACAAAGATCACTTAATCTTGTTAAACATGGCAGCAAATCAAATTTGTGTCAGAGTGGTGCAGCAAAAAAAGATACATCCCAATACAAACACCTGTAAATCAACTACCTAATTATTCTGAAACACGGTGAATCAAAATTAATGCCAATATATCTACACATGAAAGAACAGGCTGGCTGAGAAAACAAGGAAATTGTATAGAAATACGTGAGTTGTATTTGAACTGAGTTTTGTTTATAATGAAGTCATCCTTGTTTGCTTGGGTTTTTTTAGATATTTTTAAAAAGGAACTGAAAACACAAGTTATTAATAAATATTTTCATGTAATTAGACTGTGGAAGAGTCTTTCAGTAGAAATACTGGAAGCTCATTTAAGTGTTCAAAGAGGCATCTGAACAAAACTGCGAAAAACACTACAGAAGAGTCTGCATAACATTAGTCACATTAGTAAGTAACTAAAAATGGCTGATGTTCTTTTTCAGACTTTTATCATAAAAACATGGGCTGCGATTAAACAAGAGTCTGTTCTCTCATAAGGGAGGGACAAATATCCAGTAATACCAGTAGTGCTTATTGAATTTCCTTCTGCAAGTATGACATGACACAGCTGGCACAGGCAATTCTAAAAAAAAACAAAGACAAGTGAGGTCAGAACATTGAACCGATGTCAAATACCATTTCCGCACCTCATCTGCTCTCTGAACAAACTGTTACTGCATTTCTTTAAATCAGTAGCTGCCCACTGGCTGTTATAACTTCTCTATCAGGTCCTGGGCAGGCTTGCATTTTAGCTCTGTCAGGATAATCTGGGTGCCCTGAAGAAAGAGGACTTGATGTCAGCCAAGGTTTTACCAAGATGTTTTCAGCTCTTTCTGAATCCAGTTGTGCAATTCTTTGGCAGTGGTAAAACATTTGCTGTGGATATGGATTGTAAAGCCACTTTCTGTTTCAGCTCTAACCCTCTCCTTTGAATGTCTCTGTTCTGGTTTCCCCATACATAAGTCTTGTGTAATTATTTCAAGATTAGTTCTCCTTGGTTCAAGCAACTTGACAGAACTGGGCACTAAAATATTTGTCCATCTGCCCTGCTGCTTGAAAAATGGTCTCCAACAACATCCTTTCTACTGATGACAGGTTTTCTTCCTCCTGATTTCTTAGCTAATGTTACATTATGCTTATTTCTTTACAAGAGGTACTTAAAACATTCTTGACATTTTGCAAGTTAGCTAAATAAAATAAGCCTACGCAGCTTCAGGATTCAGGCTGCACCAGTGGCCTCATCTTTTTTTTTTCCACACAAATCAGCTTATTTCTTCCTAAGTACTCCCAAAAGCTTATTTAAAAACACCAAAGTACTCACTGCTTATAAAATACATCTCTCCAGATGGCTATATGAACAGACAAAAAGATAAAACCACTGCTGTTCACAGGTGCAAAGTGTGAAATTGTGGATGCCGGTACTATACAATCCCAGTGTAAGACCCTTTCTTAAAGAACGTAACAGCGTTTCAGCTGAAAGCAATAGTATAACAGAGACTAAAATCAATGGGTGGGCTAGTTCTGTGAAATCTAGAGGACTGGATTCAAAGGCGTCAGAGTGGTTAGGGCTTTTTTCCCCCCCTTATAAAAAAATCTTCTAGTGAGAACCTCTGATAAGCAAGAAATTAAACCAGTTGGAGAGTGATGAAGCAAGCCAGGAAATGTGATGAAGGAGAGGCACATCACAGAACACATAGAACAGGTAGAAGACTGCAGGCATGCCAGGGAAGCAGGATGAGAGGGAAAGCCCTAACCATGTCAGACAACGCTCAAGGACAACATTTCCCTGTGGAAGGCTGGGGAGGCTGGGAAGGAAAGGGGAGACAGCTAACAGCAGCAGGATGGATCCAGCAAACTGAGCACTTAGAGCCTGCCGTGCTTCAGAAAAGAGAGATGGATCTTGACACAAGACCAGAAAGACCAGGGAACACCACAGCCATAAGGAATAGTAGTACACTTAGTCATTTCCCAGGATTTAGCATTGCAGAATGGCTTTTGACCAGCAACAAATTTGATCCTGTCTAGGAGAAATCCTGTGTACATGGCATTTGTATGTGGTGCTAGTTGCACAACTGCTCCTCTGGTTGCCCCACACCAACCAGTTTCCTTCCCTGTAACCATTCTGCCTGTTTCCTTACCTGGGAGATCTTACATCCGAATGACTGAACCACTTGATTTCAACAGGTTCCTCAGCTAACCAGCCCCAGTGCTATACCTAGAAAGCAGTGTTGGCTCTGCATACACTTCACTTTGCTAAGGTAGTATTGTGATGGTCTTTTTATCTTTGCTTTGCATTTCATTAGTGTCTCCTGTGCCTTAATGTTTTTAACAGCAACAGTCCCTTACCGTTGATTTGGATGGAGGCAGCTATTTTGGAGCACACCAGGGCAAAGGGTTTTCCTTGCATTTCCTCAGTACCGGGTTGTACATGAAAAACCTCAATTCTCATACAGTTCTCAGTTTTCTAGTTTCTCAGCAAGGACCAAGATCTGAGCTGGAAGGGACAGCATTCTGCCAGATGCCATGCAAAGAACACAATAGACAGTCAGGGCCTCGAATCTGTGATTCAGGCAAGACAGGCAAAAAGTGAGGGAAAGAGTTAAGACGTATATCTCATGCCAATGCAATGGTACTTAAAAGTCAAAATCCAAAGCAGAAGAGAATATTCACATTTCTGCTCCAAGACTTCCTAACTGGTCTTCTAGGATTCCTTCTGGAAGATGGTGGAGAAAAATAGACCCTTCCAGATGTATTCAGAGCACTTGGGTTTTGTACTGTGGGAATCTGTATCTTCTTAGTGGCTGTACATGGAACCTCACAAAAGCAGCTGGCTAAAGTGTGAACCTCACCTTGTGCAATGGGAATACTTCCTCCTCACCACACTACATTATTTCATTTAAAACTTTCAGTGAAAAAGCTCTGGGAATGCTTTATTCTGGAATTTCAAAATTCTTGTCCTTTTGTAGTCATCTCCACAGGTAGGCAGACTTGTGAATTCCTCAAAGATCATATAAAAAATTGCACATATGGAGTCCCCTCATAGATATTCAAAATTATTTTACTGTGGACCAACTTGTTAGCATCATGCCTACCTGTTCCTTGCTTACATATAACAATGCGTAGCCCTCATTTGGGTTTGGGCCTCTGAACATTGTAACAGCAGAAACAGGATGACAGCATTTGGTGAAAACAAACAGCAAGCAAGTAGTGGGTTTGTCTTCCAGCTGTGCTTAGTCTGGAACTGCTGCTTTCCTTTTTGCTATCTGTAGACTGCTTTTCTGCATTCAGTTTCTAAAATGCAATTGCCTGGCAGCTGCCTTCTACCACCTGTTTATTAGATTACTGGCATACATGGTTGTCAAAATGTATAAATAATTTGGGACCTGCTAACCTGCTGCTAACGCTGGGGTCAGTTTTCATTTTGTGTGACAATAGTTGCAATTATTTTTGCACTTCTTCCTTTTTCTAGGAAGTTTTCAAACACCAGTGAGTTGCTGAGCAGAAAAGGATAACTTTTTATGTGTATAGAACTCTAAGCAGAAGTATGCAGAGACCAACTCTAGGATGTCTACTACATTACCTACATTGTCCTCAGAGTGAGCTATGAAAACCAGAATGTCTCAGTTGGGAAACAATCCAGAATAAAGGAATAGAAATGAAAATGTAGACAAGCAATGTCATTACATTTCTGAGGGATTTGGGCTTTTACTTAGTGAGGCTAGAACTACTCAAAATGATCAACTAAAATCAGACATCACAATAGTTTTGCTTTTTATGGGTTTCTTTGTCCTGGTAGGCCATCCAGTTCATCAATTCATTAGCTTGTTGTTGCTCTTGCGTTTGGGGGAGAGGGCTTAAAGTGCATTACTTGTGTTTTCCTCCTCAAAAGTGGAGAACGGTAAAGAGACCACATCCATCCTTCAGTGCCTTAGTCTTTTGAAGGGGATAGTTATTAAGCTCACTGTGATGTAGACAGCCTCCACTATAATCATATAAAAATCCCAGATACAGGGGTTTACGTAGTGTCCATTATTTCATGGCTGAGATAGATGAGTACTCCTGGAAGGCAGGAGCTTGTGGTAAGTCATCTGCCATGTGTGACATGAGATGTCAGCAGCTAAAGAGAAAAATCCAACTCAAAGTGTTTGACTCCTTGGCCAGGAATCTATTCGCTAGTTTATGCCACCTTTTACAAATCCCCAGTGTAACTCATTTCAGCAAACCTCAGGAACCAATGCATAAACAGGGGCAGACTGTAGGTGAATATAGTTCATTTTCTATAAGCAGACTGAAGACAAACCTGCAGGAGAGTGAGGCTGTACATGTGGAGCAGACACTGAGTAGGTCTGAGTGCATTACTGGCTGCAGAAAAGGTATGGAGAGTAAAAAACCCCATTTAAAATCTCTTCTAGTATCTCAGATGAGTTTGAGAGTGCAGAGGGATGAACTCTAAGGCTGTAATATTGTTATTATACTCCAGATATATATAAAGTATTTTTTAGGCTGCAAATTACTGATTGGGTCATTTTAACAAAAGAAATTATACGATTCTCATTGACACAGTGTTAGAACACATAAACTGTTTGCAACTTGCTTTGTCTTTTCCTTTATCTGATAGTTTTGTTTCTCATTTCTCCTGTTAAATTTGACCCTGAAGTCACAAGTGATCTGTGCAGGCATATTGATCAGAGTACTTTCCTGGGGTCCTGTGCTCATATCATGCAACAGGACTTGAAGGTTGTCTTCCTTTTAATACCAAACTGCTGCATTGTTTAGTACATTATTTGGGTGTAATCTGCAGGAAGCTGCTGTATGAAAGAAATTAATTGAATCACAGATTTTAAATCGTGATCACTTTTCCAGTGATATGTTTTGTCTCACAGCTCACCATAGCTGCCTGAGGACAGAAATGCTCTTCATACTAGCAAAACGGGACTGGCTTATCTGAAGAGTTGCTGAACACCTCGCATTCAGCAGCAGCACCCAATTTCCTGCGGAGATCCAAGGAGCATCTTAGTGATGCTCCAAACATCTGAACCTGCTCCAAAAAAGACTGAAAATTGAGTCTGGTATCTCATGGCTGCAGAGCTGAAAGTCAAAGATCCCATAGCAACTCTCAGGAAAAAGAGCAAGATATGAACTTGGAAACTTTGACCAACATTTTTTCCTTCGGTAAAAGACAGCTCTGTTTGCCCACACAGGATCACTGATGGCCAGCTACCGTAGCGGACATCCCTTCCATTGCCCCCATCATTAACTGCCTCCTTTGCTGCTGAGGTCTCTTTCTTCCCTTCTCCCCATTCCTAAGTTGCATGGGAGATCCATCAGGTAAACTGGTATTTTAGGTAAAATACCAAGAACCAGAAAAAACTTATCAAATACATGTGTAAGAGCAGGAACTAGAAATGCATAAACATTGCTCATCAATGAAGTAATTAGTTTATTCAGGCAGTATGGAGTCAATTTTCTTCAGGCTTCTCTTTACAGAACAGTGCTGAAAACACCAGCAGAATGGTGCAAAGCATGCCCTCATTTCCCCTTTCTTAACAACACACCGTGTTACCAACAATTCTGAACAGGGGTGAGGAGGTGGACTCTCATTTTACCACTTCAGAAACACAGATGTGAACTTCTTGCCCCCCTCTCGTCCCCCAGCAAGTATTTACACCACGTGAAATGCCAGCATGGTTTCAAACAGTGGGTGTAAGTGAACACTTCTGCCGAAATGGTCTGCAGTGAAACAGCTGGTGACATTAGAAGTTAAATTGCCGGCATTAGACATATAGTTTCAGGCTATCTGTAGATTTTTCACAGTCGTGCTATTGATCTTGAGTTTGGGGCGCCAGTAAATCGCAAAAAATCAATGTGACAATCTGTGCAAAATGAAGTGGGTTTGAATAAACAGCTCTATGTTAGTATAAATGCATTCACATTACCTATTTGGATTAAATATTTTTCAGAAACTTTGTGAAATGAGAACACTGATGTAGAAAATTTTTCAATGTGAAGTTCATAACTGTGGATGGTAATAGCTTTAATGTTGACACACAGTTCTGTGGTGAGTTGTAAAGGCTACATGACAAAGAGGTAGCACTTACAGAGTTTTACTACACACGGACTCTGAGCCCCAGCACAAGTTGTCTTCTGCTGGCTTTTGCCAGCGATGTGGGCTAGGCATGGCATGCTGCCGGAGAGGACAATTTCCATCTGCAGGACTCCTGGGAGGCCACTTGCTCAAGGGACAGATTGTGCAAACAGAATAGTAAAGAAAAATTTTTGCTTATTCTGCCAGTCCTACAAGGAAAACTCATGCCTGTCATTTGCACTGTGCTTTCCTCTGCTGCGCACGCCAGGACCAGCCGCCCAAGCTCAGGCAGGAGGTCAGCAGGGGCCGCCGGGACGGGGGTGGTCCCTGTGGGAAGACTGTGCCTTTGGCCCTGCTAGAACCTCTCAGCCCTACCTGTTCCTGCTCTCAGAGCTCCTGCCTAATGTATCCGTGGGGCAGAAGTCACACAGGGCTCACATCAGCATCTTGGAGGCAGAGGTGGGCCTCTGGAGCTGGTATCTCCAACTCATGAGATTGTGAAGATGCTATTGCTGACATTTGTATGTTGAGGCTGCTATTAAGAACCGTTTCCAGTTGGGCTTTGTGGTGGGTTTGCCACACAAACACACACAGACGCACACATAGACACACACAGAGCGTCCTCAGCCCTTAACACACCTCCAGCCCCTTGATACCACCCTGAGAGACTGCAAACCATGGGTATTGGAGGAGAGTAAGGGGTTCTCAGCCCCCAGCCGTCAAGTTGGGAGACAGCAGCGTGAAGGCTGAGGAAAACAGCGAGAGATTACAAGCATGAAGAAGAGACTAACTTTTTAGTTGTTTGCCCTTTCTATGGCTACTTTGTACTACTGCTGGTAGACACCACTTTTTCTGCACAGCAGGAATGTATGCTTCCTTTTTCTCACAATAGCAGTTCACCCTTTCTTCTTCCTGATTTAGTTTCAGTATTAGACCTGGTGAAAAAGAAGAGACTCTGTTTTAAGTTGCCAATTGAAAATGAATCTACAAATGCAGAATAGAAACACAAAATGTGAGGGTAGGAGGGGAAAGAAGGAAGAAAGGACCTTAATGAAGTACTGTACAAAAAAAAAGTTTAAGTGCTGAATGACAACATGCAAGAACAAAATAAAATAATCATCATTGTCGTAATGGTACAGCAATAATCATAAAAGCAATAAAAAGCAATAATAGAATTTAGGAAACTTTCAGTAGATCAGACTCTCGTTTTCAAAACGTTGCTGGCCAGAGCTGTGTGAGTCCGCAGCCAGAATTAGGTTATGGCCCTGCAATAGAAGGCCTGACGGCAGCGGAGACACAGACCCACTCCAGCTGCTCGTAGGCACCATTCACTGCGTTGCCATAGTCTTTTGAGCATCATCACGAGCTGCCCAGCCTACCGGAGGCCCTGAGGCATTACACAGAGATTGGTACCCCAGCTACACCGTGACATGGTAGCCAAGATACTGGAATTTAAACTAAGCTGGGTGCCTCAACATAAAACTCTGACAGCATATCTATAGAGCTGTATTGTCTTCACACACTTAGTACATTCAGGGTGGGACCTCATGTTCATAATGTAAACAGGAACCATTGTGTCACATGTAATAAAATTTTCCCTATATTCAGATGCAGTTTCTTCCCACTGAAAGGAACAAAAGCCTCACCTTGCAGATAGTTCCATTGGAAAAAGTCTTTTCATGAAGAATCAGTTGAACTGAAAGTATTTTCCTTTGACCAAAAAATTGGCTAACAAGGTAGCTTGGTGGCCCTTCGTTTATCTAGGAGAATGACATTGGTCCGGGAAACCAAATGAGCGCTTGGGAACAGAGTACAAAAATATCTCAGAGAAACATTAGCTAAATTTCACTGCTGATGTAAAAGAGTGCAAGACTGTTGAGCTCAGCTGAGTTGTAGTTCCTTATGAAAGCTGTAAATTTAGACTAATATGTTTAACGAGTGAAGATGGTCCAACACATACTGCAACTTGTCCCTTATTTAATATGAGTGCAATAGCTTTAATTCATCCCAGAAGACACCAAATGGTGGGAGCAGCACTTTTGCTACTCTGGTATGAACTGCACTAACAGCTTCATTCTAGGAAGAGTATCAGCATAGTATTCTAGAAGATGGTTTCTTTATATTCCAGCCTCCAGAAGCTTCTCAGAAATACGCTATTCCAGGTGCTCTGGCTTACAGCCTGTTGCCTCTCACTTTGGAGGTGTTTTAAAGTCCCCTGCTGTTCAGTGGGAGGGCTTTTTGTACAATGATACACATACCTCATCAGCTCTTTTAGCAAAAGTTGCTTCTAACTAAGTTCTTGGTGAAATTATGACTAAGGCAAGGCAGCCTGATAACTATAAATTCTCCTGTTGGCTCACAAATACAATGTGACTGGATAGGAATGTGTTGGGGATGGCTCAGGACAGCAAGGAAATGCTTCTGATCCTATGTGTGCCAGCACTGTAGAGAAATAATTTGATTGTCCGTGTTGTTGTGTCTAGATTTCAGAAAGGTTTGAGGGAAGTTATGATAGCTGGTTTTGAGTGGGTATTTGTTGCCAAGATGCATTTGAGACACTTGTCCAAAAAGGCTACTGTTCGTGAAGTTGTTTTGGTCCAGCAGATGTAAATATGCCTGGCTTGGTAGCGTGTGACTCAATAGTAAATAAAGAAAAAACATAAACTTTCTGAATATGCTGCTTACTATTTCTCCCATCCCACCTGTGGCCAAGACAGCCTCTACTGCTGAGCATGGAAGCTGAAATTTTCCCCTCAGTCACATCCTAAATTCTTCTCAAGTGCAGTGTTATTTCCTTCATTTTTAAAGTCCTTCATTTTTTCCATGCTTTGCTTCATTCCACATCTAGGCAGTGCTACCAGCCAAATGCAGATAACCTAAGACCTCATTTTGGAAAGCAAGTGTCATTACCGACAAAGGGAGTGCCTATCTTCTTGAAGTACTTTATGGCTAAACACGTGTACAGGGGTATAGACTGAGAAAAGGCCCCTTTTCCCTTTACATAAGCCCCTGCTTAGGTCCACATGTAGTCTATTCCTGCATTTCAAGTAGAATAACCGAAACCACTGGGACAGTGATAAATTCCTACACTATCACAGGATTGTATGGTGAGCTCCACTTCTGTGAAACCCCTTGCAAAAATATAAGACTCAGATGAACAGGAGCCAAAGGGATTGAGTCCCACAAACAGGTTTCTATTTTCATGTAATAGTTAGTTTAACTAGAAATATGTATTTCAGTACAAAACAGACCTCTCTCCTGTTTCTATGTTATCTTTAAATCCTCTGGCTCGAGGAAGTATCCTGTATTTTAAATGGAGGTCTGGATTGTGCCCCGCCATTTTAGCTCAACTTGGTGGCAGTGCTGTTCTCCACTGATTCCCCTGCCCTGCAACTCAGCAGATGCTTCTTCAGTGGCCACCATCCTTCAGGTCCCAGTCTGATCTCACAGCCGTACACATCAAGACCTGGCGTCGTAAAAGAAGCTCCATCGGACCTGGCTTCTAACACATCAGGTTTTGAAATGGAGGCATCTTAGCAACAGAGATTAACAGAAAGCAAACAGTGATCAACATATTTTGTTTACAGAGCGGTTTAGCTGTGCTGGATGTAAAGCTAACTCAAGCTTGTTTCTTTTCAATAACTCCTCTTGGAAGAGGCTTTTGCTGCAACCCCTATAAATTCCAAAAAGCGGGTGAGCTCATCCTGGGCCCAGTCTGATTTTCAGAACCGAGATGGGTTACACTACTACTACAGTTGGCAAGATCTGACAGAGGCAGGGTGTGCTCTCCTTTCCCAGCAAGGTCATCACCACAGAGTTGGACTCGGAGGATACCATAACCTCACCAGTGTGGGGTCTGCAGCTGCTGCTTGGTTTGCCCCATTAGCAACTGGGAGGCAGCTGAAAAATGGCATTTATTAGTCCAGAAGTGGAATCACAGTGACATAGCTGTATTGCTTTTGAGACCCACGCCTTTCTTTCTTCATTACCCTTGCACTACGCTGTCGGGCTGTGACAGATCTCGTCAGTATTAGGTCAGGGAGCTTTGCCTGTTATATCATTGCATGGCGTAAACCTGTCCTCAGGCCTTTCAGGGAGTCAATCCTCCACCCTGGGGTTTCCTTCAGGTGCCAAAAGCAGTTCTGTGCTCTGCAGGCCATCCATGAACTACCTCTTTCTGGAGGCTATGCAGACACTTCAGAGCAATGCTAGATGAGATAGCTCTGGTGAAAAGAGCTAACAGGGGTGGTTGCTTCTTTCTGTTCCTAACACAGCCAGTATCTCCATATGGCCCTGCAAAAGGTCATGCAAACACACCCTGTTTCTCTCCATTCATTCTGGCACTTCACTTGTGTCCAGAATTGACAAAATGGACTGAGTTTCCTAAAACCAAAGTGCTGCATCCTTTCCTACATCTACCCTCAAAGGAAACAGAAACACTATTTTAGCAAATCTTCCTGGTGCCACCATAATGGCTAGTCAGTTTTTTCTTTCCCCTTTGGACATGGCTTTTTCATGGTTAGAAGGCTCTGGGGTATGGTACCAGAACCCTACAGCATAGCTACAGGTATGCTATTTCCATGTTCCAAGCTGGAAACACTCCTGATGGCACACGGCTATAACCCCACCTCCTCGACAGAGTGGAACAGGTAAGAGCTGTGCAATGTCATCCACCATAAGAACATTGCTGTGACTTGTGGTCTGGTTGTCAACCTGTATTTACTTCTTTGAAGGCCTTCACTTTTAAAGTTCTGTTTTGGAAAAATGGAGTGGGGAAGAAATGTGTTTATGAAAAGTCTGTTAAAAACTGCAACTCAGACCAGTGAAGGCAGAAAAACACCCAGCCAAGCCAGGCACCATAACCTTAACTCCTTCCACCGATGAGGAGCTATCAAGGCCTGGTGCTTCAGATCACTTGTATACAGGATGAGTCAAGGTCAGTTTTGCACAAACAGACAAACTGGGAGGATAGGGCATTTATAAACCTCGCCCAAAATATAACAAGTTATGTGAAAATCAAATCCGGGCTGTAAATTCACTGTCTGGAAAATAACAGAGCAGAAACAGGGGAGGACAGTGCCACAGGTCAGTGGATTACACTGAAAACTGCATGTAAAAGCACACGTAATGAATGGCATAGAGATGTGGGGCAGGAGAGTGAAGGTCTACTTTGCAATCATTTTTTGGAGGCTGATCCAGCTACTCCAGAGCTTGGGCCAGTGCAAGCTGCTCCCAGTAGGGTTAACTGCTTTTCTCTTTGTCAGAAAACAGGTTGTTCTTTCATGAGCATACCTATTCTTGGAAGGACACATACCCACAGGTGAAATTAAGCACAGAGTACTATTTCCCAAGAGGCCTTTCAGAGAGGAAAAGAACAAACTCCTATGGAGGAGGCAGGCACTCAACCTTCCTCAAGTAACCTTTTCTTCATGCTGCCCTTGCTAGTGTCTCTAGCATCCTCCCTGTGCAAAACACAGTGACAAGGCAGTACTGTACCAGTCTGAAACCGTTTTTATCTCTGTCGGTCTGTGTTCTGGTTTTAAGCATCAGGATAAAAAAAAGAAATTACATTCTCCTTAATGCTGCCTGCTCTCTCTAGCCCTTGACATGGTTCATCACCTGGCATCAGCTGAACTAAAGTTCAGGAGTAATCAAGCCCAGCATGGCACTGAGTTTACATGACATTAGGTAATGAAGGACGAGAAAGAAGGAAGGAAGGACACTGAAGGAAATGAAGAATAAGGCTGGAGCCTTTGCCTTTGCTTTGTACAAGTAAAAGCTTTTCAGCTTGTTTTCTTTCTGTCCCCAAAACAAGCAATATGGGAGACTGCACATCTACCATGTGTAGACATGCTACTCTATCCGTGCTGGCAGGTGAAAGCAGGCTAGAGCTTTCTCTGCCCTTGCTAGCTCTGGACCTGTAAGCACAAGGAAACAAAGTCTAAAGACACCAGAGCTGACTGGACATGAACCATTTCAGCTCTGAAGGTGACCCAACCTGGTGCTAATCCAGCTCAGCAAGTGAGCCCTGCTGACAGTAACATTTTAGTCACTCAGGTGCAGTTCCAGACCACAGGAGCTAGAAGGCTCCCAAAACTAACCACTGGGCTGAGCTTTTTACTATACAAGTAACTCCGCAGTTCAGCAAAATTTCAGCTGGCAAGCTTAGTGGAATGGATAGGCTCATACACAGAGAAGACTAACCCCAGGGGTGCTAAAGACTAGTTGAACGCAGTCAAGTATTGGCAAATCAAGAAAAATAACATCACATAGGAAAAAAAAGTGAATTCTGAAAAGCATATCTGATACTTGGATCCGTATCTGTGAACTGAGATAAGGATTAACCTGAGGACAACTGCTAACTAAAGACAGATCTATAAGGAAGGAGGCTACTGCACTTTGGCCCTTTTGAGTGACCCGCAAGAGAAAATGTATTTTACAAGACTTGAACAAGGAACTTGATAGCATTTCCTAATACACAGATTACTAAACCAAGCTTGTAATGGATTTGATGTAAGTGATGGAAGTGATGAGACTAAGAAGCACATGTAGTTCTTGTATGTGCTTTAGAAAGAGAGTTCAGGCAGTGTCAGACATCAAGGCCATATTAATAGGGCAGGGTGCAGAGTACAGGAAAGATTTTAGCTTGGGGCTTCTTTTGTATTTTTAAGTTTACCTTACTGTCAGCCTTCTCCAGTCAAATCAAGATTCAGAAAAGAGACCTTAGATTATTTAGTCAGAGAAATTTTCCACTCTTTACATTCTCTGTTCCTTCTGCTTTGACCATGAAATACTTCTTCTGTATTCAGCACAATAATGCCTTTCTTTTAGATATGTTCTGCCCCTCCCAAAAAAAGAGAAAGAAAATACATGCTCTATCATCACAAAGCAAACAATATTCACATATCAAAACCAAACAGTGTGATCAGTTTATGAAATGGCTTATTTGGCAAAACAAACACCGAGTGCTAGAGGTGGGATTTAGTGGTACAAGAGGAGTCCATTCAATTTGATTTTTAAGGTTTTCATAAATTTCAGCTGCCATAAATCTGCACTGCTGTTAGTAAGACTACTTTGATCTATATTGACTGAGAATTTACACTGTAGTTTTCACATAAAACCTGTTCAAGGAATATCCAGAAACATCTTTCTTTTTTTCTTTTCACAGAGCTGGCATGTGAGAGGAACTGAGACTTTCTGGCAGCATTATCTGTGAGAGGTGAAAAGAAGTCTCTATTCAACAAAGACCAGGAAGTCAGCTTTATTTTCCTCGTATACCAATATATATTAACAGTGATTCTATTGCAGCTAACAAAGTATAAGCTCCATAAAAGATACACAGAAGAGAGAGAGAGGTGGACCCACCATTCAGGCTTGAATGAGACCTCAGCAAAGGCTATACAGGGGAGAAAGCTGTGGTGCGACACTTCAGAGGAGTGGTAAAACGTGTATCCTGGCATCATCATGTAAGGCTGAACCAGATAGATTATCAGATTACTATGGTTTTTCAATATGGTATTATGATATCACCTCTGTCTATTATTTCACTCTACCATTCATCCTCTTAGATCCTCCTGCAGATGAAGGGAGCAATCATAAAGGCCAGCTACGGCCAAGGGAGGCTCTTTCAGTCTGTAGAGGCAATGAAGAGCAAGGTCTGCTCTGCATGGAGGGTAGGGTGGAAAGAAGGAACGGGCACACACCACTGTCAGGGCTTTTCTTAGCCTCGGTCTTTGTCGTGAATGGAGAAAAGTCAAAGTCTGGCAAGCAAGAGCTGGTCTTCGGGCTTCTTGTAACAGAAGAGGAGAACTCAGAAAGAAACTTGCATGACAGGAGCTTTGGATAGGGAAGAGAAGAAAACTAACTCGAGAAGGGCAACTTGAGCAGCTCCCCATAAGGGAAGACTGAGTCTGGTGCAGGAGAGGCTGAGGTGAATCTCTTATCTTGAGTTTATCAGCTGTCAGTATGACCCATTTGTTCCATGCTGCTGTGTGTCATTTTGAACACAAGCCAACACTGAAATTATATGACAGAAGCAATTTAGGTGGTGGAGCACTATCATCAGTGCTGCAGCATCAGTGGAAGAAAAAGTTGAAGGAAATTTCAAAGACAAAAAAAATTCTTATATTTCACAGCTGTTAGGAAGGTAATTTCCATACAGTTATCTGGGACATCTTGCTTGCAACATATTGAATCGTCTGATATAAAGCACCAGTCATTTAGACCCTCCTTTTCTGATGGAGGAAAAGGAATTTATTTCTTATTCATGCCACTGTTTACTGAAGTGGGTTTAATAATTTAGATCCCAGAGGGACTCTGTGATGGGTTTTTAAACAAACACAGCGAAGTATAGCTTAACCTCAGTGACCCTTTATGCTATGTTTATTAAGCATGCCAAAAGATTAGATAATTACAGCCATCTTCCTCATTCCACCAGAGTTGTTTGCATGAAATTTGGATTTAATTAAAAGGCATTCTTCAGGGGAAATATGAAATCTCATTCTTCAAAATTTGAATTTTGCTACAAATTTTGACCTTTTAAGGCTAGCTTCATCATTGAAGCCCCTTCTGGTGTTCACTTGTTTAATTTTATTCAGCTATGTATGTGCAAGCAGAGGTGGTAATGAATAAAAGGTGAGGGGTAATGTTGGAAGGGGATGGTGAGCAGAAGTCACATGAGTAGTAAAATAAGAAGAAAACTAATATTGCCTAGCAACCTAAGAAAAAAAAAAATGTGCCTGGCAACAGAAAGGAAGGACTTAGCTGCAAAAAGAACACTTGCCAGGAAAGAGAGACAAAGAGAAAGAAAATTCATAACATAAAAAGCCTCAAAAGTGGGGGATGGAAAGGAGCAAGAATGGACAGGAACTTGGAAAAGAAAGCCAGCTAGAGCTTGTCTTGCACAGAAATGTCAAAGGGCTCTGCAGGAATGGCTATTAGTAATCATTTGCATTGGCTTTTTATGGCGATGAACCAAAACAGGAGATGTAACAAATGTGTGGTGACCCTTGCCATTATACTTCGAACTTCAAAGGGAAAATTGAACTCAAACAGTTCTGTTACAAAACCATGAGGCCCATTAGCTGGACCGGAAGAAAATACCGACGTATGTTCCTCACAGAACAGGTCCTACCAAGGACTCCAGGCTTCCGACATTGTAGACAAAATTCAGCTAGGAAACAGCAGCAATGCACTATCAAAAAGCAAAGATTTGGATTAGCTGGTAGCAGAAGAGCATGGGCAAATTCACCCTGCCACTTAGGTGCCCCTACAGGGGCAGCTTAAGTGGGGCTTTAACGTGCCAGCAGCACTATGGTGTTGACTTTGTGTGTGTTGGAAACAAAGCAAGGTGCTGACCATGACAGCACAAGCGGGGATGTTTGCCCTCGGTCCCATTAAAAGCAACGGGATTGAAAACCTCTTTGAAAAGAGAGTTCTTTGATAGCTTCACTGATGGGAATAGTCATATGCAGATGAATTTTCAACTATGCTAATCTTGGCACCAAATGCCATGTAATCTTAAACATTTCTTCTCAAAATTCTGCTCGTTGCAGCAAAGGTAACAGAGGTCAGTGTAAAAGAATTGCAAATAAAACATCAAAAAATGGAGAAGTAATTTATTCTGCTCTGGGACTGCAGATGCTGAGAAGCTTTAATCATAATCATGTGGCTATTGCACCACGGGACTATGGGGCAGAGTTAAGGTTGTTTCGGTGGCCTAATTGTATGCACATGGGGATTTTCTGTTATTTGGGATAACTGCAACATTGATGACATACCATGTTGTAAATCGTCATGTGTTATTTTGGACACATCTTAACTCTGCTTGGAAATCCTTTTTTTTATTTTTTGTTTACTTTAGCTGTGGCAACAGCTTATTAAGTAGAAAATAATTTTAAAATATTCCTCAGAAACCACAGTTATTTCTTCATTTCCCCAGGAAAGTTGAAACTTCAATATCCTAAACATTTTGAATGACACTTTCAAATGCAGGAATGAGGAGGATGTTGGACCTGGGGCATAAGGAAGAGATTAGTAGTTTACATTAGCTCCAGATTAGTTAGCAATTTATAAAATTGAAACTCCACTCCCCTCTAGCTGCTGGAAGGGAAAAAGAGCTTGCTGCTTTTTTTCCAATTTCAGAAGATTTCTTTAATTAAAAAAAGGCTTTCATTTTTTATAGTCTGCCCCTACTTTGAAGTTATCTTCAGTTGCAGCTTCACTGCTGTCCTGAGTTTATAACCAACCCATCTGACCTATATCACAGATCCCTCCTTCACCATCATTTTATATGGGCGTTTGATGGCTAACATTGTGCCTAGCAGTCTCTGTTTCTTATGTCCTTTATTGTAGCTGAGTCTCTGCTTACTGCGTGATATCTGAGCTATTTGCACGTACCAGCTATTTGTTGTAACAGAGTGCCCTAGTAGGAAGCAGAGCCTTGATTTTCTGACGCATTTCTGCTGATCTCTGCTCTGCGCAGAGCAGCAGTGCTGTGGACAGGTAACCCCTGCTGCCTCTTGGCTCTCTCTACTTTTGATTCTTCTTTCCCATGGCTTTGTGGGCGCCTTGGGAAGAAATAATGCAGTGAAAAAAACAACGCTAGTAATTTAAATGTAATGGTCTTTGCTGGTTTCCTTATTTCAGACTAAAAGGAAGTATGTGATTAGGGTCGTGGTTTTCATTTAATGTATTATTAAGTTTTATGCAAAAAGATGGGCTCAATTATTTCCGTGTGAAAGCACCTTCATTTCACAGGTGTTGGAAGTTACTCTTCTGGATTCCAAATAAATACCTATTTCATTTTTGTTTCATAAGAAAAATATTACTATTATTATTCAACATTTCTGGGCATGACAGCAACACAGCAAAGGTTCTTTTTGCTACAGTGTACTGGAGCATCGTGTTTCCTGGCTTTAATATCTCTGGGATAGTCCATATTCCAGAGAACTGAGCAATAATCTTTGACCTTACTTGTCTTCTTTGAAAACAAACTAATCTGATCTTTCTCATAGGTGGGCTGGGGTTTCCAAAGGGTAACGTATTCTTTGCTGTTCTTGATTATTGTAGTCTTTACACAACCCATAAGGTTCATTGGATGTTCTTTCCTCAACAGGATGTTTATTTCCAAATTCACCTAAGGCTTTTTGATATCCTAGGTATAAATTTTCTGTGTGTACTGCCTGGTCATTAATGCACAGATTACCCTCCAACCAGCAACAGAAACATATTCCTATGACATTGTCTCTTTATGGACTGGACAGTTTCAGTGCATAAATAATTTTATTTTGCTAGCATTCACTCAAGGTGATGCTGCTCAACCTAGAACTTCTTGCCATAAGTAGGAAAAACTCAAGTACAATGTTATTGTATTTCCTGAGCCACTTAAGCTGCACCAAAGAAATACACCCTCTTCAGTTCATCTGTCACAAGGAGTACCTTTCCTGGATAATATTTGGTCAACGGCCTCTACACAATGCTTTCCAGTGGCTTGTGACAGGTTTGTACCCTTGCAAAAAGCTAAGATCAAATGACAGAACTGTTCCATGCTGGAAAGCCGGCAAACAGCATCTCTTTTTTATCCAAACTTACTCTTCTCTGTGCCGTTCAGGACCCTAATGACAAAGCCGTTTTTTGCTGGAGTTTTGCTCCCAGGTCTCCTTCAGATGCATTATTCTCTTGCTCCAGCTACTTCACAGCTTTGTGAATAATTTTGTTTGGTTTTATTATTGGAAAAGGTATTCCTGGGTCTCAATGGTGCCATCACTTAATGTTTCAAGGGCAGAACGTAACGGAATCTGAGAAACCCCAGTAAAACCTAAGATCTGTCAGATCTGTCTCATAGCATCCCTGGGTCTTTCATATATTTTGATCTAGACATTCCCTTGGGGTTCTAGTTTCCTGGGGCTGTCCATATTTCCTCAGAAGTCAAGAGATTACTGATTAAGAGGATCTGAGTTTTCCTCGGCTTCAGTATGCCCACGTTTAGTTTGATATTCACCTCTCAACATTTGCTTTGGCAGTGTCACAGTCTGACTTGCCATGGCGTTACCATGTAGTATGGTCTTTTCATAAACCATACAGTAAATTCAAATTTGGTCTTCAATAAGGGGAATCCTGTTCAGCGATTTTGTGCAAATATCAGCTTCTGATACAAAATTTTAGCTTTCCTAAAAGTTTTCTTGGTATTTACAGGGCTGCTGGTCTATCTGGTAGTGTACGATAATTCATTTTCTTTGCTGGTTTGCCAGTAATCTCATGGTTTCCCCGTCAGCATCTGCACATCAGCACCATGAAATATATCTTTATACTCTGAAAAAATTCCTAAGAGGACCCAAAATGATTATACTCTTTCCTCTCTCAGTTTTGTTTTGCAGTCAAATATGTGATGCCAAGCAATCAATAGAGCTACTATGATTTCCAGAAATGTTTCCTTGTGTATTCCTCAACAACTTATGTTTGCCTGTCAGCACCATCATAGTTGCATAGTATATCCCTAGTAATTGCACTTGTCAGGTCCAACACCGCTTATGTCCTTACACGTTCACATGGCACCACTGGATGCTCCTGCCTGATCGGCGCATACATGCCTGACTCAGCTTTGTTTGCTTCCTAATTACAGTTTCTTCCTTGCTGTGAGTCTCGCTAGCCCCCCGTCCTTATGCTTCATGTACCACATGCTGGATTATAACATAACGAGCCTACTTAGTTCTGTAAGAAAACTACCCCATCTTCAGAGATGCTGCAGTCGCAGGGAGCACTCCAGCTAAATACGGTACAGCTGTCTTCTTGGTGCCTTCTCCAAAGTCTTCTGTAACTTGTGTTCCTCTTCTCAAGCTCTTTGCAAACTGCTCCTGCCTTTTTCCTGCCTGTACTTTCAATGATTAACAGCATAATGACAATGAATTGTTCTTGACAGTAATAATTCTTAATCAGTGATGCTAAGTGATTTCTCACTTGACGTGACAGGAAATTGATTTTTTGCCCACAGTATTTTGGAGGATGCAGATTCTTAGAAGATTTTTGGCTTGGGCTTTGCAGCTACCTGTTTAATCAGTGGGTTAACCTGAATGAGGAGAGAAAGTTTCTAGCTCTCACATAAGAGCTGTTCTCAAAGGAAATGGTATCTTTATGTCCCATTCACAAGCAGGATGCAAGAGGAGAGTGGGAAACAGAACAGATTTCACCTGTCTGATCAATTCGAAATGTGGGTAAGATTTGTATTACTCGCATCACATTTTGCAATACCTGCTCTGCCACTGAAGCAGGAAATGTGTCAACTTGCCGTTCAATGGAAGTACTGTGGTAACAATCCAGGTTTCGAGAGTTGCATTGCAACCATCTGCCCCAAGAGAAAAATCTCTTTTTTAGGTGTGGGTGGCTTTGTTCAAAGAACAGTGTCCACTTTTCATCAGCAATGAGGACTTCTGTCCGTGTTCAGCATTTGAACTTACCTCGGCAATCAGCTTTGAGATTACAAATGTTTTTTCCATGTAAATCACAGCTAGACTGTGGTGGTTTTTTCCTGACATTTTCCTCATTTGCTCCCATTTTTAAAAACCTTTGATATTTAGACAGACTACATATGTCAGCCAGAGATATATGCCATGGACAGAAATGACAACAGGAAAGAAATAGATCGGTCCCAAGGCACTGAGTCAAAATTAAAAGCCAATTTATTTAATTAAAATTACACAGATGACAAAGAAAATCATCAAAGTATTAAAATGAGAAATAGAATGGGTAATAAAAAAGCAAATGCAAAACTGTGGGTGAAACCAATAAACCCATCTACTCCTGGGATACCGATGAGTCTCAGAGATACCCAGGTCCCCACAGTCTCCGCAAGACTTGCTCAAATATTGCTGAAAATTCCCACATCCTCTCCGTGAGTCCATTTCCAGCCCCAGGTGGTGGTTTCTCTGCTGGCAGGTATTCTTGATCGTGGCTCGACTTCCTGCTGTGCAGTGTCCTTAGTTAAAAACAGGAGCAATTTATCAGCTGAGCAGGTCCACCCCGGCGGTAGGTCATGGCAGGTACAGTTGATAAACAGACCCCAGGTTTCCTTCTCCTGGCGCTCCCAGCGCAGCCCTGAGCTGCACAGCCACCCACCTCACCCAGCTCTCCTCCGCCCCGGAGGAGGGCTGTCCTCCCTGGCACGCCCTGCAGTCCGGGAAGTATGCAGGGTGGATGTAATACTGGTGTGACTGGAAGAGCTACAGCTTGCACGGCGCACGCTTTGGAGGAGCCGTACGTTTGGACGGCGCATACCTCCCCGGCTGGCTCCATGGGGAGGCAGCGCAGGGACCTCCTCCAGTGGAGATCTGGCAGAGACACCCCTGGAGTGCCTCACATGGAGGAGTGAGGAGGTACTCCCTTGGGCATACCGAAGCATGGGCTCCTCCGCATTTGTGAGTCATTTCTTCTTCATACAGGCCCCCGCTCTCCCTCAGCAGCCTGTTCTTTGCACACAAGCACAAAGCCTCAAAAAAGCCACAGCTTGCCCGGTGCCGTCCCAGCAACTCTGACATCAGCGCTGAATACTGCGGTTGTCTGAAACACCGTCGTCCAAAGATAGGTTGTGAGATGTCAGTCCGTAGTTGAAAAACCTGCTCTGTAGTGAAATGGGACAGAAAGTTTAAGAGAGAGAATAGTGGCTATAAAAAGGTTACTCGAGTTTCTGTTTGGTTGCTATCTCAGCTAGACTCAATAGCTGGTCATAATAATAAAGGAAGTCATAGCTACATTATTTATGAAAATCTAAAAGTAATCAAAACACCCAGATAAATAGATAAGCAGAAAAACAAAATTCATGTGTCTTTCAGCTCAGACTCCTGAGGACTTCATAGAGACACTTTACCACAAAGGCTCTCTGTGGTACTTCAGTAATACGTGTACCACTACAGTCAGATGACAACACAAATGGCTGGTAAAGGGCTTAATCCAATTTCTGACAAAACTGATGGAAGTAACTCAATAATGTCTATTCCCCCCCGCCGTTTTTTTACCTTCTCTATCCTTCCCTGGCAGGCTCTTTGTTTCTGTCTTCTACAGGGATGCAATATGCTTCCTTTTAGGTTTTTTTCCTTTGCTCACTTCCCTCCCATTTTTCATACCCTCTTAATTTTTCTTCCCTTAATATTTATCTCCCTCTTCCTACCTGATGCGTGTACACACACACACACACACACACACAAAACCAGAGACTCAGAGTCCTCTTGACATTTCCTTTTCTTCCCTCTCACCCCTTGTTTTCCCTACCAGAGGGACAAGCCAAAAATGCCACAAGAACAGCTTGTTCTCATGATACATAAATACTACAAAAGCAGCCACAGTCCCTGCATTTTCACCAAGAGAGATCCAGAAATGGGTTTTTTCCCACTTAAAATTCACAATGCTCTCCTGCTTCCTTCTCTGTCACTTAAAGCAGGACAGCTGCTCCCTGGCTGGCTGAAGACAAGTTTCAGAAGGAGTACGATTCCCAGATACATACGTCCGTGGCACAAGTGCAGGTCTGCACTCTGTTTTTTCACTAAATGAGGTTAAAAAGCGGTGATCCAGGAAATGTTCACCTAATTGCACTAAGTAGCTCATAAACATGGAACAAGACAGCACCTGTCACAAAGCGTTGAAAATCTGAATTAATATAAGTAGAAGATGACACACAATGGATACAGATAGAACCAAGCCATTCTATGATTCTATGACACCAGCAATCAAAGGGAGCAGTGAGTTATTATTTGTCGTCATGATGGGACCCAGGCTCGACACATCTGCACTATAAACAGTGTTAGAGAGACCGGATGCTAAATTTCCTGACAAAATTACTTTTTCTGTGATAGTTCTTATTTTTATAGAAGACAGAAACATTAACAAAGAAAAAGAAAATCGTCCATTGAACTCGTTCCTGGGAGGTTAGGTTCTTCCACTGCCTCCTTTACCCAGGGAGCTCCTTTTCTTCAAAACCTGCAGACTTCATACCTGTGGGACAGAGATGAGCAACTTTTAGTTGAGTGCATGTATGTCTTCATGATTTGTCTTTAACACAGGAGAGATATTTGTTGATGCCTTTCTTTTTTGGAATACACATTTTAAGTCAGATTTTCAAATCTGTTGCCCACATCCTATATTTGGGCAACTGTATTCCAGTTCTGACATGTCGGTGAATGGATATACATGTTTGGCACCTCTGTTTACAGCACAAAGTCCATCGTTTAGGTTACCTTTCAAATAGATCTAGCTGTTCAGTCCTCCAAACAAATGTGCAAAGAGACAAGCTCATGGTCTGGCACAGCCCCCTGAAAGCAGCCTCCCATTAAAACATGGAAATCTTATTTGTCAAGAGCCTTCCATTATCGTGTTTGGGACACAACAGACTTCATACTGGGTCCAGTATGATCGTCCTTCAAATTTAAATAATTGTCAGTAGGAAGTCATGCAATTTTCCTCAGAATAGTTCCCAGACTGGAGTGACTCCACTTGCCTGTCCAGACACAAGTGAAGTCAGAATCACACAACCAGGGAACATTTCATCTTGCAAGGGACCACTAGGCCCATATCCCACCCAAAGCAGGGCCCACTTTGAAGACAGAGCCTGAAATCTGATGTGCGAGGAATAGTACAGGAAGCTACAAGACAGAGACAGAGGTGGAAAAGTATCACTGCTACTGATCTCCAGTAGGAGATTGCACTGCGATGAATGGCAGAGGCAGCGAAGAATTAGAGGCAGAAGGGTGCAGACATGGCAGCACACTAATTTTCCTACAAGCCAGATGTTTGTCCTCTCCAGCACAAGAAGTGAAGCTGCCTGAATGCATTTATGATGCTGACACTTCTCCAGTTTTGCCAGAAAACACCGGTAGGCTGTAATATCAGGCAGAAGAGGAAGGAGGGAGAACGGGAAGTACGGAAAAGAGACTTGTTCCTTGAACTTTCATTTCAGTAGATGAGGACTAAGAAGCATGATAACTGCCATGTGCATTGGAGCTTTATCTACTGCTCGCACGTGTCGGTTGCTAAGGGGTATTGAAGGCTTTTGGGGTTGTCTGGAGTTTTCTTCCCTCTTCCTGGCATGGAAAGAGGCGATGCAACACTGGGAGCCAGGGTAGAAAGAGGCAGGAGGACGGGGATTTGTGAAGTCACACTGAACAGGCCTTGGCAGCTGGTCTTACATATTCCAGAAACATCCTGACCCTGGAGGCAAGTACACTGGCCATTGGGTATAAATTCCCAGTGAGCAGGCAAGCTTCTGAGTCATCCCTCCACTTATTTCTGGGCAGTGAATCATTCTGGATTTGAGAAAATCCTGTTTCGTAATTCTGTAATCTCACCCCTAGATGTTAAATCTGGCCACTGCGCTGCCAATGATGCTCAGAAGAACTTGCCTCTGCTTTTTCCCAAGCTCCAAGTTGCAGCTGAAAGGAGAGAGAAGGCCTGCCCATCATCCCAGGACCTTCATCTCCTCCTGCCTAGCTGTAAGTTCAGCACTGAGCAAGGAGAGGAGGGAGGCATGTCTCTCTCTGGTAGCAGCCCTGAATGACTTCTCTTCTCCAGGACATAAGAACTTGCAGAAGGCAGCCATGCTGAGATGTCCCTTCCCACTCTCTGAAGGCTAGAGTTTCTCTGTCACATCAAGATTGGCTCCAGTAGGAGCCAAAATAACATAACATGTAGTGAAATAATTAATATTCTGCATAAGGCAGAGCGCTGCTGTGCCAGGACAGCTCTAATCAGACCATTCTGCTGCAGGCTTTGGAATTAATCATTCGGTTTACTGGAGAGGCCTATATTAAAGAAGAGGCCTTTTACAGCTCTTTCTAAAAACTGCCCATGTAGGAAACAGCATGATACTAGGGAGGAAGGAGACCAAGCTGAGGGAAGGAAGAGTGAGAAGCTGGCACTGGGAAATCACTCTGTGCACACGGCTGAAAAAAAAATCTAGCTGCTGCAGGAAGAACTCAGAAAATTCTTGTTTTCAAAGAGAAGCCATTTTTGCTCAATTAGAACATGGTCCTCATATTAATACCCAGCATGCAGCTCACAAAATAAAAAAAAAGGCTTTGAGTTTCAAAGTGTTTCTTCAGGGGAGATTAAAATGCTTTGGGAAGAAAGGGGAGCAGATAAAAGAGCGCCGCAAAGCTTCTGAACCTACAGTTCCAGTTATGTTTTGTGTCAGCAAATAATTTGCTTAAACTGCAGACTGTCACAAACAGAGAACGAGTAAATGATTTATGCTGTACGTAAAACTGCAAAAGCATCACTCAAACCCTCTGTTTTCTATTAATGTAAATACATGAATTTCACAGGTGGCTTCTGTCTAAAGAATCTATGGCATCCTTTGCTGTCTCTGTGTTCTGCAGGGGAAGAATACAGGGTACTAGTTATGAAGAACAATAACACTATAAAAATGGGAAATGATGCAAGGGCAATGAAGGAAGTGGGGTATGTTTTCACAGCGAGCTCAGGCTGTCATAACACCACAGTTAAGGTTGCAGAGAGATATGCTTTTAAAGCAAGAACAAGAAGCTTCTTAGTAATTCTGTGCATAAACTTAATCACAAAATCTTGGGAGAAAAAAAACTTCAGAAAATGGAACTTTTCAAATTAAAAAGAAAAAGTCTTCAAAGGGTATTTATTAATCCCTGCAAAAGTGATATTTTAAAATACTCTTTTTTGTCATGGCTGGCTTTGCTTTTTGTGTCCTAGCTACCAAAATTTGCAATCTTGGCATCTCCTGTCAGAACATCCCAGATGAGGGTGGCTTTTAAATCATATACAAAAATAAATTATTATTAATCACAAGCTGATTAATGTTTACCAACAAAAATGAGTTCTTCCTTCATTTCTCTCTGCCACTTTCTTTGGTCGTGCTTCAGGGAACAGCTGCCTGCAAGATGAGCTGCAAGCTACCTATTGCTAATCTCTGAATTTTGGGCTTTACTTCTTCCTCTTTCCCTCTAACTGTTTCTATTTCAGTCCTGGGTAAGTGGAATGAAACAAGACCTTGAAACTCTGGCCCAAAGGCCAGCACTCCACCTTTTAGCCACCTGTGAAACATTTCCTATTTTAAGTACCTGTATTGGCCCTATCACTCCAGTGTCATAATCTTATTGAAGACTTTCAACTTTACTCTCTCTACAGAAATATACCCCTGCCGTTATCCACCTGGGAGCTCAGAGTAGGGCTTAAAAATGGCAGCTTCCTCAACTTCAGGGTGCACGTTTGTCCCAGGAACCGAGCATCCCCACGCCCTGCGGCACAGCCGGAGGGCAGAGCAGCGCAGGTGCCCTGGCGTCACGCTGCCGGACGGGGTTGACCCTCTGATGGCAGTTAAACTCTTTGTACGAGAGGGTGGTCGGGAGAGAAGGGACACCCTGGCAACTCCAAAGGTTTCCAGCTGCAACTTTGAAAATGGCTATACCTTCAAGCAGCAATTACACCCAAGTGCAGGGACGCAGCATGTCTACGCACAGAAGAAAGGAAAGGCTGGCTACTATCTCTACTCTCTGTTTGGAGCCTCACTCCTTGTTTCTTGAACCTAACGTAAGATCTGTCCCCATAAGATATGAGAGTTAGTAGCCTACGAGCTGCATGACAGAAAGGAGCCAACATTGGCCTTTTCTGCTTGTTATCTCCTTTTTAAAATGGGAATGCTGGGATTAAAGTGTTTTCCATGGTGCTTTGATGCCTATATATCAATGTCTATGTAGAAATGTTTATTTCGCAAATGGGAAAAAACAGGAAGAGAAAAATAAAAAAAAGTCCTTTTCTGAGTTTTTGGCAAAAACTCATGCAAAAGCTTTTTCCTGACCAACAACAGCGATCAGGAGTAAAAGATAAAATGAGTTCAGAGGAGGGAAAAACAAAAGATTAGATAACCGATATTCAGTTTCCCATTTTCCTCTACAGTCACAGAAGAAGAAAAATCTCAGTTTTTCTGAAAGACAGCAAAAGATGTAAGGTAGTTTGGCAGGTCAAGAATTAAAGGTTTTAACAGTGTGGTTGGAGGTACTAGAAGATACCTTGCAGTTTTCTGACGTAGTGGTAGTTTTCTGTATGTGGTATATATCCATGGCTAAATACACACATGCTGTGTGTACAGATATAACAACATGAAATTCTAATACCAGCTACATAAATAATTGTGTATGATTGCACTGAAGAAGAAGAAAATAAAGGTCAGATAAAGTGGATAACTATTGTCTATCCATGTACATGCTGAGAAAATTTCCTGCCACATACCACAGTGCTTTACCTTCCACTTACGAGGAACCGCGTGGTGGTTTAATTTCCTGATCCTGTTCTTAGGTACCCAGACTTTAACATCACTCATGTGCTTTCAGTGTGGCTGGAAACCACCATGGAAGTGAAAGCAAACAAAGTGAAAATGGGGTGAAGCTGACACTAGGTAAAGCTGTCTGACAAAGCTCCCAGAATATTGCAAACATTCCCAGTGCCCAAGGCATACCAGCCTCCGTGGAGTCACATCCACTACAGTATCAACTGCTCTGAATTCAGCTCCATGTGTATAAGAATCACTACACGTTGCAAAGCTTTACAGTGTTGGGGTTGTTGTGATTGTAAGAAGTCTACATAATTTAACTTCACTTCTGTGGCTTCACAATGTTGGAAACTTTGTCTTTGAAAGAGATGATTTTGAAAGTCACGCTAAGAAATGACTATATCAAAACAGGAAGGAGAATTCATGCCTTTTCTTATTTAATGTTGCAGAACAGATAGTAACTATGAAAGGCAGGGACCAGAGCTTATTCTTCCTTCTGTGCTGTTTGGATTATTCTTGATTTCCTCATACTGGGGAAATCCTCAGCTGACGCTGCGAGTCCTTTTACTGGGCGCAGGGTGAGAAGTGAGGCTGGAGCACAGCAGCCATCAGTAATCCTGGCCTTTACCTGCAAGGGCAAGTGAAAACTGCTCCCTGCTCCACTGTCCCCCACAACACAAAGACATCCAAGAAGAAAAAGTTGCATGCACTCAGCTCAAAAGAGATGAGACAAAACAGGAATGCTGTGTTTCCACAGAGACATACTGTTAGCATTCAGAGAGGGCTGCTGGGCTTTGTAAAAGCAGTCTAGCTTCCTCGCCAAGCAGAACATGTTATCCATCTTCCATAAAAGTGTATAAATCTGTTTCAGCCACTCTTCTTTTCTGGGAGTTTTCCAGATTGCAGTGTCTCAGTGTAAATGACGGCACAAAAAGCACTAAGGTTTGCTTCAGTTATTTTGCACTGATTTGTGTATATAGTCTTCCAGTAATCTGACTGAAATGTTTCAGCCTTTAGCAGGAGGGGGAAACTTGGCTAGGGCCAAAAATGGAAGAAGATGAGATAATCCAGTTCATGAACCACTGAATTCATTTGTGAAGAAAATATAATTTGCTTCATTAGACTTTATTCTCGTAGAAGACAAAGAGATAGGAATCAAATCACTTTTGGGATGTCCTCTGTGAGCACCAAACTAAAAGCAATGGTTATTCAGAGCTAAATTTTAGGTATGAAAATACGATGCAGGCAAGTTTAGCCTCAGCTGTACATATAAAAAGTGTAGTGAATAATTTGAGTACTACATTTCCCTAAAATAATGAAAACAATCTTAATATTAGCACTGAAATCTCTGGCTCCTTATTTTCCCTTTTCATTTTTATGTTTTATTTAAAAGTAGATTCAATAATGCATAACCTACTTCAGCAAAGCAGGTTTTGGGGTAGAGGGAGGCTAAGCTTACAGACCAAGGCAGTGAAGAGTTTTCTTGGTCCAGATGACAGCTCACGAGATGATACACGTAAATGCAGTCAAAGACAGTCCTGCTGCTCCGGCAGAAACCCTCGTGTGTTTTAGCCACCCAGCGAGGGCACAGTGGCCACGGCGACACGAAGCTTAGCACAGGCTACGAAATCTGCCCCAGACCTTGGGTGAATGCCAGGGTGGTGTTTAACCCACGCTTAAATTTATCCTGCTGCTTCCAGATCCTAAACCAGATTACACCTGCCTTGGGTCCGTGCAGGTTTTTGACTCCCCCGTGCATCCGTTTCTTCTGCTGTACGTCCAGTTCTTGAAGGAGAAGGAAAGGTGTGTGGCTGCTGCGATGCTCCTTCCGCGTGCGCAGGGGGCCCTTGCTGCGCAGGGTGCTCAGCAGTGTCTCGTCACCCCGTCGTCACTGCTCCAGCATGGTAGGCGTAAGTCGGGGTGCTTCTCGGGCAGCCAGCAAGCACACAGATTTCTTCATGAGCTGCAAGTGGCCTGTGCAGCCCACCTCACGTTTTCCTTTTTCTGACAATTGTGTCATGGATTAGTGGAGCCACTTGCTTGAAGGACTAAAGAAACGGTGAAAAATACAAGCAGCTTTTTGTGAGGGAGTCTTGGCAACTTGTCTGGGTAGAGAAAAAAGAAAATTTCCCTCTGAGTAACAAATCAACAGATGACCTACTAGTACCTACTATGGTGTAACCACTAAGATGCAGTTTTTCAGAAACACTTGTCATGTGTAGGAGGCAGGCAGAAATGTTTCAAGAATATCTTTTCTAACGCCACTGAAAACAGAATTTGCCATCTTGCAGCAAGCGCAAAGTAACACCGTTGTATTTCCGATTGCTCACTGAGGCTGGCTGGCCCTTGGGGTCTCCTTCGGGGTCAGAGCTGAGACTTCAGTTCCTCTGGGCGTCAGGGAATGAAATAATACCTGCCCTAGGCTCCTAGAGCTGTTTCAAGCTGAAATATCTAACATTGTTTCTTCAAAATCACCCTTGCCCACAGACTAGCTGATGTTCATGTGCCTATTGGCCCACTGGCAGTGGTTGCCAGTGGCTTGTGGAGAGTTTGTATAACAAATATTGAAGTATAAGATGTACATAAAGTAAAAAAAAACCTTTCAAAGATTGTTAAGAGGGTTCCAGGAGGAGAGGAACCATGAAAAGTTACATTATTTAGCTGAACAGGAAAATTAAAACTCAAGTACCCTGCCCACTGTGCACCAAGCCTGAAATGCCAAGGGAGCTCATTCAGACATATTAAAAAAATGCATGACTGGTATTTTATTCTATCTGAATAGTAGAGCAGCAGAGAATAAAAAGCCAGTATTTGTGCCTTTGTCAGAGACTCAGGAGGAGCCCAACACTGCTTTTTCATTATGCTGACTTTATTCCATCCGAATACAGAACAGACTTTGGGCAGGTTTGCAAGAATATTTTTTTGCTGTGTCAAATGAGATGTGTCCTGGGAATTCTGCATAATCCTGCATTAAAAAATGCAGAACAAAAAGAAAATTAATGCCTCGCTCTTCTTCCTGCCCACCCACTAATGGCCACCCTTGTGGTATTCCTAGGATAACACAAATATATGATGAACTTTCATAGGCAAATGATAATTGATAAAAACTTTGCAAAATACTCCATAGTCATTTCTCTGCCAGCAGCAACACATTCATATATAGCAGTGATGGCGACAGTGTTTTCAAATCACATGGGGATTTCTGGATGGGAAATAATATTTAGTGAAAGAGCAAGCAATTATATACAACAGCAATATAAAATTGGATTACATTTTTTCCAAGTGTAATCAAAGCCAAAACAAGTATCCTTGAAGGATTTAGGAGCTACTAAGATTGTAGGGGAATTAGATTTGTTCTTTTACCTTTTGTTTCATGGATTATCCAAGGGGTAACAGAGCCCGCCAGACAATTTTGAGCTTCTGTACTAAAAATGAAAATGATTGCCATCTGCTTTCTATGCTGTTTTGCTAAATACTGCAAAGAAAAGCTTAATGATTTAATATACTGAACTTGTCAGGCTGTATCAGAAATACCAAGAAGACTAGCTGTAAAAATCTTCATTAACAATAGGGAAGAGAAATTATTGCCTCTAACACCGCTTTGGTGTTTATTGCTCAACAGAGGAAAAAGGTGTACTTAAAAACCACATCAAGCCAGAAAATTATAAGGCACCTATTTCTCTTTTCCTGTTCAAGGCACTCACCTGGGGAGGAGAAGCTAAATCCGTGCCTGAAAAAGGAAGCACTATGACATAAACATCTTGAAGAGACTATTCCTGCTGATGCAAAAGATTTCCATCCTTCATGCATGATCAACACGACAAAAATGTTTGACAGTCATGTTCCACAGAATAATGTGTAGTCTGGTGTTCACTGGAGGCAAAACAGCTGAGATTCTCAAAAGCTTTTTCACTGAGTGTGTCAAGTTATCCCAGACCTGATTTGGCAATAAAGCACAAGGATTTAGTCACAGTTTTAGTCAGGAAGACAGATAACCTAATATCTGCAAATTTGTGTGTTATCATCATTGATTATATAGCGCCATTCACATGCAAAATGTACTTATTACAAACATCCTTTGATAACCATCATTAAATAATTGCAACCGTCAAAGCACACAATGAGACCTCTTATTTCAAAAACATAAAGTAAGTTTGAAAAACCATGGTATTGCTTTTAAAAGCAGTATGTCTTCAGGGAAAATATTAGGAAGTGGCTATGCAAAAGCTCCTCTGGCCCTACTGAAAATGAAGAAGCATGTCTGTTTAGTGTTTTTCAATATATGTTCTGGGTTTATAGAGGTTCCTCTTTTTATTAGTCCAGGAAGCAAACAAAAACTTTCACAGCATTGTGTTTAGTCTGACACTGCAGCTGAAAAAATAACTGGTAACAAGCATACAACTTCTCATTTAGATTTCCAAACTTTATGATATTACAAGATTTCCACATGGCTTTTGGTGTTTTTTTTTTTCAACCTATCATCCATTGGTAACAAGTTTGATACTAAGAAATATGGTTTTCTATGAGGGCTCCAGGGATATGAGGATATGATGCAGCAGTATTTAGGTAGAGAAGATTTTCCAGGGTTTCTTCGGTTTACCCGTTTCCAAGGGTAATCTGCTCTCCCTGTTTGATTATTCTGTGTTGTTGACTGGTTAAATTAACTTAGTTATATCTTAATATTTATGTGACTGACTGTTCATTGTTACTGGGTGTCAGCTGTTAGCTTCTGCAGAGATATTTATGTTAAATTCATGTGAATTTGGACAGCTGTCAAACTCTCTGGCACTGTGCATACTTCTCCCTAAATCCTGCGTTTCCCCAAAACTCACTTCAAAGGCACACTATGCTTTTTGGTATTTCATGGTAGATGTGACATCCAGCGTCCAATTGATAGATACCTCAACGGATCCATGGCATGCAATTGGTTTCTCAGAAGTCCCAGCAGTGCTGTTGGGGCTCTTGACATCCACAGAGCAGCAGCTGGTGGGAACTGTCATCTAGGGGGAAATGACGCAGTTTGATGCATGTGGGAGCTTGGTCACAGCACTAAGAGACCGGGCAGGACAGCTGCTGAGCTTTTTATTGTGGAGCAGGTGCCGATGCTGCAATGAATGACAAAGGTGTGCAGAACGGAGACTGAAAAGTCTGTTTATTTTAGATATGGAGCAGAAGGCCAGGCCAGATCTTGTTTGATTACTGGTGATTCACAGTCCTGCTAAGCAAGAAAGTGTTCAGAAACAGGCAATGGAACATTTTACATGGCATGTCAGCCACTGGGATCCAGAGCACAGGGACATCTTGAAAAACAGGGAGTTGCCACTGACCTGTAGCCCCTGTGAAATGAGTTGTGCTCCTATTCGGTGTATGTCACTTTTACCAACCTTTGCAGCAGACAGGACAAGTGTCCCTGCTCCTATGAGGCAGAGCATTCTGGCTCAGACAGAGTTCGCTGTGGAGGGACTACTGCTTCTGTCTGCATCAGTTCTAGGGAATAAACAAGCCATCATTAATCTATCACTTTTTATAAGCAATATATTCAGATAAAACTTATTAAAAGGAGAAGAAAATTTTTAACACATCAGGTTAACATCAGAAAAGGCAGAACAGTTTGTCAGAACAGATGTTAAGAGAAGCAGCAGTAAATGTAAGTAAGAATCAAATGCAAATGTTCAAAGGGGATTTAAGTGTTTTGAGTGATTTATGGACATAACATAGAAAAACCTGAAGGGACAGCAAGGAATAATTATAAAAGCGAAGATGAAGATAAAAACCCCTAGAATTAATATCAACAGTCAATTTGTAAGTGGTACTTGAAACACTAGAAAGTTCAAGAGTATAAAATGTGGCAGTTGATACTGTCATGACAGCACATGGGTGGTCAGCTTAAGGAGGCCACCGGCACTGCCACAAACTGAAGAACCATCACAGTGGAAAGCTCCAGCTTTGATCAACAGCATAAGAGGATAACGATGATTACAAAACTGCAACATACCGTGACAACACGCCACAGCTGGAAGCACGGGGTTTCGCTGCTGCCGTTGCCTGGTGAAAGCACGGAAACCTCCTGCCTCAAAGTGCCTCGGTTGCACTGGAAGGAGAACCAGCCGTAACGTCACTTGATAAGATGCAGTATTTTCTTTGCCCACTCTGGTCATCCAGGTCTGCTGGTCAACATGTAGAGAGGAGCCTGTTCGGTGAGGGTAAGAGACTATCTCAGCAGCAGCTGAGCAGAAGGACAATCCCTGCTGGGTCTTATGCAAGCTGCAGGAGCCGCTGAAGTACTAACTGAACATTTGAATACCTATTTGCATAACTCCTATGAGTTACAACTGGATTTCTAAAAGTAGTACAGTCCTAAAGATAATGCTAAGAATGCTTTTACAGTACCATTCAAGAAAAACACCATACTCATCACCACCAATTTTTCATCTTGTTCTAAAAAAACTTTCTAGACTTATGTGCTTTTTCATCAAACACTGACTTTCAACTGGTTATTTCACTTTGAGAGCAGCTAAGAGTAATCCTGTGGCTTGCTGTGCCTCTGACTCAGATGATTTGGTCATCACTTTCAGCTGTGAAAATAGATTGGTCTTTTTCCACAGACATTTTTCACTCCCCTTTTTTTTAAAAAAATAACTAACAGAATTAAAATAATAAGAGTAACATCTGAAATAACAGCTAATGGCATCTCTGCAAGAAAGATCTCAACAATATAGAGCTACACATTTTAAGTGGATTCTGCAGAACACAAAATTAGCTAATAAGCAAAATTATCTAATAATGAGTTCTGTGCTTCAGAATTTAAGATATTTATACAGCACATTTAATACACAAAATACAACCAAAACTTTAAAAAAATAAAAGGATAAAAGTAGTATACTCTTTCAGGAATTTTTGAGGGTAAGGAACTTCTATGGTATTGAATGTGTCTATACATTATTTAATATATCTCATAAAATATTTTTAAATTAAAATAGTTTGATGCAATCTCTAAAACTTTCCACATTCCCTGCAGATGGAGGCCCAGATACAAGTACGTGAGACAATGTGTATCACGTGCTTTAACATGTTCCCTGGCCTGCCTGCCTAGCTGCAACACAGACACAGCTATAATAAATTTCAGACTGCAGACACTCCCTGCATAGCACAGAGACTAAAATCCTACATGAAGTTGCAGAGTTTGTTTTGAATTATCGTAGTAAGTTGGGTCATGAGAAATTAAGGAACAGAGAAGGGAAAGGCTGTGAGAATTGGCACAGTTGTGTTGTGTACGCAATGTTGGCCAAGGGGAGGCAAAGCCAACAACTTTGGGACCCAGATGTTTTCTTTCCAGTTCTCTGGACGTGAGGGTAAATGTGTGTTCCCAAAAGGCACGCACGCACGCACACACTTGCGCGCACACACACACATGCGCACACACAGATGCACATGAGTTTCTCCGGTAGCTGGCATAAGCCTGTATGCCCTCCAGTATCTGGTCCCTGACCCCTAGTCTCTCCAGTAACCAGCCCCTAGATTTACAGCCCTTCCAGTATCTAGACCTAGATTTCTTGTTCTACTTACCAGCTAGTTTGGCTTGAAGCTCACCGGTGTCCCACAGAGAGCACAGAGAGCACCCTTGCACAGAAAAATATTTAAGAGATCAGATGGTGTGACCAGATGCAAGGTGGGGCCAGACCATCCCTCCCCTTTATCCCCCTTCTCTCCGTATTCTTTTGTTTTTTCTTCCCTTCCTCCCATTTTTTTTTCCCTTGTTCCGTCTGAAATACACAGCTTCCCACTAATTACTTTTCCCCCATCAGTCCCAGTTTTGATACATCTGTACCTAGATTTGGCATTTCTGGTGCTGTTAACCTAGGTCATCTCTGCCTCACCTGGTGTCACGGGTGGGGTTACCAGTAACCCCTCCTGAGCCCTTGTGAGACCTGGCCATCCCTCGTGACACTGTCGGTCACTTTTGGAAGCTTCAGAGCCTGTTCCTTGTTATGTTGAGCAATGTCTCATGTCCACTCCTGTAGTTCCTCATGTTGCATCCAGATACCTTCACCTCTGGCCATGGACACACCTCCCAGCATACACTGGCAATGTCTTATGTCTATGCAGCAATATCATAGCAGCCCTAGACGTTATTTAGGGTGAGCGTGGGCTCCTGCCATTCATGTGGTATACATTCTGTAGGATTTCAGACATGGATGGCCAAATAATGAATCTAAATGAAACTCTGCTTACCATTGCAGTACAACTGACACAGTCAAAATCATAGATACAATATTGTGGTTAGAAAAATGTAAATAAACCTGGCTTCCTCCAGGATAGAGGGGGAACTGAAGGCTTCTGGAACGTGCTCTCAGTTGCTATTTTCCAAACAGCCATGTCTTTAACAAAATAGCATTTCTAATGAAGTACAAACTGTCTTTCATTCTAAAATACAAAAATAATTCCAGAAAATAGACCCTAAAACTTCTATGTCCTGAACCATGATAGTCCTGAATCACAAAGGTAGGTTTCTCTACTTTGCTTCTCTTACTCCCATGATTTTCTAAAGTATTTTGACATAAATTGATGGACATGTTGTCTGCTGTCTTTACAACAAGCAAAAAGAATTGACTGAGTGCTAAACCTACCCTGAATCATGCTTAATGCAACCAAATTTGAATTTTTTCTGCTTGCGATTTGCTAGGTTTCATTGATAAAATTCCTACACAGTAGAATCCAAAATGCAATCTGAAAGTCAAATGAATGTAATTATAAAGCATATCTATAGATCATTCAACTATAGAATTGCATAAGAATCTTTTATAAATGTAGATAAACAAATCCATTTGCAAATTTATCTAATAGCTTTCTGTAATAAGATCCCTGTTTACCCTTGCACTTACCAAACATTTTATCATACTGCATGCATGTTATTAAGTCCCGAGATGCTCTCTAGTGAGATTGACTTGCTAAATTGAGTCAATTTTGTTTAAATCAAATGGAAGTGCTCTGCACCGTCTAGGCCAGTGCTTCCATTATAGGGAAGATGGTGGCTTTGTGCACCATTCTGTACTAACTATGTGCAAGCCAAGGTTGCATCAAATTGCAATTGCAAGTCCGGACTACTGTGATGTGAGGCTTGGAAATCCTTAATGGAAAAAGTCACTCATCAAACAAATTAATAGCTATTATGTAAGTATGAAATAACAGTACTAACAGTGAATATGCATCTCTGCTCAGAAGGGGTGCAAGTTAAATGTAAAACCACATAGCTGCAAAGCAAAAAACTCATATACAGCATGACAAAACATTTCCAAGCAGCTCATCATCTCGGGTTCTTTAGCTGATGGTAAACATATGGGGGAAACTAAACTTCAAGATAAATGAAGCCTGAAGATTGAAAAGCTATGAGGGATAACATGTATTTAAGTAAAAATATTTCCAAAAGCATAAAGTGTAATTTGGAGGACAGTTCCTGTCACTGTGGTAGATTTCTAAGTCAAAAGCCTCTCTTGAAAACCCTCTTGTCCAGACTGCCCTGCCTGAAGTGCCCCAGTTTTCAGGGCACCCTGGTGACTGCCTGTCCTGGTTTTGGCTGGAATAGAATTAGTTGTCTTCCCAGTAGCTGGTACAGTGCAGTACGAGAAGAATGTTGATAACACCCTCATGTTTTCAGTTGTTGCTCAGTCGTGTTTAGACTAAGTCAAGAACTTCTCAGGTTCTCCTGCCCAGCCAGCAAGAAGGCTGGAGGGGCACAGGAAAGTTGGGAGGGGACACAGCCAGGACAGCTGACCCGAACTGGCCAAAGGGGTATTCCATACCATGGGACATCATGCCCAGTATATAAACTGGGGGAGCTGGGCAGGGCAGGGGGCGGATCGCTGCTTGGGAACTGACTGGGCATCGGTCGGCGAGTGGTGAGCCATTGCCTTGTGCATCGCTTGTTTTGTGTATTCCAATACTTTTTTTATTATTATTGTCATTTTATTATTATTACCATTATTATTTTCTTCCTTTCTGTTCTATTAAACTGTCTTTATCTGAACCCACGAGTTTTGCTTTTTTTTTCCCACTGATTCTCTCCCCCATCCCACTGGGTGGGCAGGGAAGTGAGCGAACGGCTGCGTGGTGCTTTGCTGCTGGCTGGGGTTAAACCACCATGCCCCAGCCATGCGACACGCCACCATGGATGCTTCTGGTCACTTGGTGTAGGCTTGGAAACTGTCCATAACTGTAGTCAGGGCTGCTTTTCTGTACTACGCACATCCAATTAACCCACTGCGCCAGCATCTGCTGACTTGTATTAGCATGGGATGAGGAAATCCATGGGACACAGAGGATGGTTAGCTTTACCCACTGGACCTGGATCTGCCAGGTGATGCAAGGTAAACCAGTGCTCCCCCCACAGACTCAGATGGCTGCCCCAAAACTCTGAGAAAGGGCACACTGTCAGGAGCTGTGTTCTTCCCACAAGTAACCTGGATCCAAGTGTCCCGTCTAAAGTGAGAACCTCCATGGATGCCTTCTCCCCATCCACTCTTGTAGCATCCTGTACAATGGCATGGCAGAGAAGAGGGAGTGCAAGGTGGCCTGGACCTCCCCTGTGGCCTTCAGTTGCGGTGCTTTGGCCTTTTTTCTGTGCAATGAGCTGGCAGAGAAGACACATGTCACCATGGTCACATGCTTTATCCCAGTGAGAGCCAAGGTCCTTACAAGATTGCCACAGAAAGCAGAGACAAGCTGTTGACAGAAAATAGGATCCCATAGCTCTCCGACAGAAAATTGTATCCTCTTGGTCTCCATGCCTGGTATTGGCACCTCAACTGGAAGCCACACAAGAATCTTAATGATTTCCTTACCAAGGGAACTGGCTGACTGACCATCAGATTGGACAGTCCTGGCAGGTCCAGAGATAAGGACTGACTAAAAGACAGACAACATGCACAAGAGCCTTTTCAGTCCCCTGTAGCTTTTGGCCCTAAACTGAGCAAAACCCCACCCATGAAGGCTATTTTCCAAGTTATTCCTCAAGTCTAAAGAAAGCGCTGACTTCCTTGCCACATCTCTTCATGGAAAATCCCAAAATACACAGATATTCCTGCAGAGCATTAAGTCTGTTCCTGCTTTCCCTTTTATGTCCCTACAAAAAGATGTGGGTGCTTGGTCCTGCATGCTCCTCCAGGCATAGCTGCCTGCTTTGGCTGGCATTGGAGGCGGTCTTGGGAATCTCCCATTTTAGTGAAGCAGAATGGGTTTAGGAGAGTCTTGGTAGAGACATCCCGTCAGCCATCACGAGCCTCTCCGAGTGGCATTGCAGGCGGGAAGAAGAGATACAACCCTCTTATTCCTCTTCTAGACAAATGTCATTCCTTTTAATCACTGCAATCTGGCAAGCTGCAATACTCTTCTATCACAGGCACTTTGAACCAGAAACAACACACACAAAATAATAATGAAATCTGCAAGGGCATCCGATGGGCCCCAGGGCTGAGCATTCTACAGCGTGGATGTGGTCGGGTTACTAACGTGCAGGCTAGCCCTAACCGCATCCCACTTGGCCTGCGGACTCAGAATCACTGTCTGGAGCAATTACATTTGTCAGGATGGAGGTAGGCCTGCACTAGACAGGTGAATTCTCCATTCCCCTATTTGCTATTTCTCTGTTCGTGTCTACCACTGTTTTAACTTTTTTGACTCCAGTACATATAAAGAATAACTCCATCGCAGTCAATAGGAATATGATATTTTAAGAAGATGTAAGAAGATAATCGGGACTAGAGGTCCAAAGTCTGCATGATTTGCTACTCTTGGTGTTGACTCATTCTTTAATGCTTCAGTATGAGGCTTTAAATATACCAGGAACTTCACAAGCTAAACTAATGAATTATTATTTTAATACAAATTAACCAAAATTCCACTGATTGTTCTAAAGCATGCAAAAGAAAATGATATAAGAAGCCAGGTTTTACCAAAACACGAACATGCCTAACCAGTTGAATCTCTACAGCATCTTGGCTTTTAATTGGATTTTGTGCAATTTGTTTGCCTGCATTTCAGGCACCACTGGGCTATAGCTAGTGAATGGAAAATTAAGCAGCCTTCTCTAATACTCAAACCTCTTCCCCAGATGAATGGTTTGGAAGGGATAGAACATGCATTGGCTTCAAAATATTAAAAAAATTACTTCAGACATAACGGTGCATCCACTTCACAGGGCCTGTAGTTCTATCCCAAGCCAAGTACAACCTGAACAGCTCATTATATTCAAAATACAGATATATGTGCAGGCATAAGCCTCAGCTTTCTAATCACGGCCATAGAAAGAATATATGTTAGCAACAGAGCATTTTAAGCAGTTCTTCACAAATTATGACAGTTGAGATAAAACCTGAACTTTCTATTTCTTTGCTTTTTTCCTTGCTTAATCTTATCAATTCACTTTTAATATAGAAGTTAGCGGTGAAAGAACTTATCTAGAGCTGCATTCTCAGCTATGTTGGGGTTTTGCTTCTTTTTTTCTCTCATGAGCACTTCTGGTATTATAGTAGAGGTATTCACAACCCAAGGGTCCCCTAGAAATCTGTTAATCAGTTTTGTGAAGGCTGGGATATTTTTCTTCTCTGTGAAGGCTCTCTTATTTGAATACTGCTAAATCATCTGAACTGAAAAATATTTATAAATTAGTTTTGCAGAAAGTCTTTGCCTTTAGAAAAGACTGAATTGCTGCAGGTTGCAATATTTTGACGAGAACATTACCTAATGCATTTATGCAGTCTTCATTTTAAACCTTCATTCAAATTATATCAACTGAATACAATGTTGTACTGCAAATATAGGGCACACTGTATTTCAGGAAGCACATATAAACTTTTTTATTTTTTTAGTAAAGAGCTGTCTAATACAAGTTTGTGGTCTTTCTAGTTATAACCATAAAACAATTCTTTTCTTAAACAAGAAAGTAAATGACTAAATATCACAGGTTTTCATATATTTTCATAATCTCTCATTTTCACATGCCTATGTGCCAAAAGAACTCATATCTCTTTTACACTGGATTTATTCTAGACAAAACAGTGCATGTCTTCTTGCTTTATGTTTTGTTAACTCTCCAATAACATGTTTGGGTCTTAAGCATCTCCCCCTTTCGTTTCAAATATTTTCACATTATAACCCCTAAAGACAGACTGACAGCTGGGATCTCATAACATAAGCAACGAAAGTATGTGAACTGACTTCTAACTTTAAAAATCACAGAGCTAGAAGGGACTACAGGTAGTCATTAGGCCATGCCTGGCCTTACACTTACATGAAGGATATCTAAACTTTCTTGACACACACTTGTCAAAACTATTCTGCAATGCCTCCAGTTTAAGGGATACAACTTCTTCGGTATTCTACCAGTTCTTTCCTGTCCTTATACATAAACAAGTTTTCTCAGTTACTAATTCGAATCTTCCCTCCTATACTTTTGTTATTCCTTTTCCTGTTCACCATGGAAATAAGGGATAAATAACCATCTTCTTTGCAACACTCTTTCCATATCTGACTACTGTCTTCATAGCCCTCCTCTCTTAATGATTAAATAAATTCTCCAGTCTTTCAATGAAGGTCATATTTTGTATAATTACATATTTTGTATAATTAATTTTTATAATCCTTTTCTCTGAACTTCTCAGTTGCCTTTATTTAAATGCAATGCCCCAAACTTGGATATTGTTCTGTAACCTCGACAATAACAAGCAGAGGGAAAGTAGTATTTTATGTCTTACATACTATATTCCCTGAATATATAAAAATGAATTTTGCCTTTTTCCATTTGTGTCTTATGCTCACCTCGTGATCCAATGCAGCCCCCAGCTCCTTTTCTGAAGTATTGCTATTTAACAAGATATTCCTTTCCCCTATGTGTCTAGTTGATTACTCCTCCCCAAGAATAATACATTACACTTGTCCCTACTCAATTTCATCTCACTATGTTTAAGCTACTTAGTCAATTTTTCAAGGTCATTTTGAATGTTATGTTCTTCTCATGCCACCCAGCTCCACATCACCTGAAAACTGAGTGGACATATTCTTCAGATCATTAAGAAAAAACCCAAACACATCTAGTATGGCTCTGGGGAACCATACTAGATGCATGCTTTCCTCTCTGTTGCAAATCGTTGATCAACATTTCATGGCTTGTGAAATGCACTCAACCCTTCTGTATCCACAATATGTCAGTGCTTTATAGAATCATAGCATAGCGTGGTTTGGGTTGGAAGCTTATCTAGCCAAACCCCCAGATATAGATCATATTTTCCCAATTTGTTATATAAGGCAATACAGAAAGCCCTACCAAAGTCAAGATAAATGGCGTTTATGTTCTCAAATCCTGTTGTCCTGCTGCAGGAGGAAATCACATGGAATTGGTAATTTTGTATTGGCTGCTACTCACATCCTTATTGTCTTCCAGTGCTGATAAATTTTTTGGTTTGTTAGTTGTTCAAATGTTTTCTGAGAGCAGAAATTAAGCTAGTGACTGAGTCATAGCGCGATCTTCCTTTCTCCTTATTTAGAGACAGACACTGGCTTTCCCTTCATGAACCTTTCAAGACATTACCTGCCCATCACATGCTCTCAAGTACAACAGTAGTATCTAGTATTTCATCATGAAGTTCTTCAATTTCTTCATTAGGAAACTCATAATCCCTTGCTGACTTGAAAAACTCTAATCTCTAAATTGTTCCTTTCCCATTCAAAGCTGAGGTCTTTACTTTTATCACTAGTATGAACTATAATACCACTCAATTGCAATTGATCATTCTTGTAAGGACTGAGGCAAAAAAGTTATTACAAAATTTGACCTTCTGAGTATCATCCAGCAATAGCTTTTCCTCTCTGCTGAACAGCTGACCAATTCACCCTTTCCTTCACCTTCCCTCTGTTACAATTGCACTTCTAAATTGATTGATACCTCTTGGCAGATGCATCTTGTTTTGAGCTTTGGCTTTTTAAAATTTTGTTCCTTCACATTCATGTTATATTTATCACTCATCCTCAGTAGCCTGACCTAGTTTCTGCTTCCAGTTTGATTCTTTCTTATGTTTAAGGTTCAAGCACAGTTCATGCTTTAATCAAGCTGATCTCTTACTGCATTTTCTCTCTTTTCTTCGCTGTGGGATAGTATATACCTGTGGATGGATATTATGCTATTGTGTGTATTATTTCTAAGGCACTAACCCTTTAACAGCATCTTCCTTTACATGAGATCTTGCTTACCCATTCTGTGAATTTATTGAAGTTTACCTTCTATCACTCAGCTGTTGTTCTTCTTTCTTGTCCTGAATGATCATGAATCTTTTTTCTGATGGCCACACTTAAATGCACCTTCCAGCCTCAAATTCTCATCCATTCTGCACAATTGTCAACAAATATAAAAGAAACTCTCCTTTATTTGCTTTCTTTACTTCTTGAATCAGAAACATTTTCCCTAATGGAATTTTCCTAAGCAATCTGCTGTATTTCTTTCCCAGCAAATACTCCTCGTTATCCCCAGTTACCTTGTGCTGAATATAAAAGTTCTTGTGACATATTATGTATCATTTTTTCCCTCAGTTCTTTTCTGTTTATGCTACAAACAATGGAAATAAGATGCAATTTAATGCTATATCTTGCATTCAGAGACTGAGTTTTGGGAAAATTTATGGTTAGCATGTTTTGTATGATAGGCATACAAAACTCATCTTCAAGATAGCTTCAGTCATTGACAGCACAACCCAGAGCTCATGAGATCTTGCAAGTAAGTGCATCTCATATGCTACTGATATGGCATATGCCATTAGGGAGTCAGCAAGCAAGACTAGATAGCCCATGTGCTTGTCCACAGTCAGTCTGGGGTTTGCCTACAGGGTCTGAACACTGGAAATCAGCAGATCTAGGAATACACGAGGCTGCTGGCTGCTCATGTATGTACGTCCTGTTTAAACTCATGATAATCTCACTGAATCTCATGGAAGGGAGTATACTGGGCAGACCTGCTACAGTAAACGCAAGCCTTTTTGAACACAGCTGAACCTTCCCCAAGAAACAAAAGACATTTCTTAATATCAAAATCCCAAAATATAAATCTAGGTAATTATGCTAGCTTGAGTGCTATGAGCAGAAAGAACGCTAAAAAAAAAAAGAAAATATAAAAATAAGGCAATTCTAAGACACTAAATGTAAGCTCCTCTATTTTATTTAAACAAAGGGGGTTTTTTATAGTTCATAAAAATACAGCATAAGAATAAAATAATAATCTCATAAAATTATACTTGTCATGTACAAGCATACAAGCCAAATGTCCATAGCAGAAGCAGATGTGGAATCTGTCATTTCAAGTAAGATAAATAAATTCTCTCAAACATAATACAAATAACAAAATGTAAAGCTTGCAAGCTGAATTTAGATCCTGAGCAGACTTCTTGCATGCAGTGACATAAACAGGATACATAATTTAACACTGGGTTTCCATGAGGCATAAGGGTTTTAATAGCATGAATTTGAAATTACTCCATTGCAGGCTTACTAAGGAGCCACAGATAAAGTGCCAACGGACAAGGTGTTTCAAGGGAAGGCAATAATACCTCTCAAGCAGAACTTAATGATGAAGGCTCTGTTTTTTCTTACTATATATGTAGCACAAACGGGTTTTATAACAGAGCCCAGAAAAAGCCTTAATGTCTATCAGATCATACATAGGGCTTGGGATTGTACCTTAGCATTTCAGCTTTCATTCTAGAAAGAAGTGTTTAGGCATGATGAATATTTTAAAAAAAGGTATAAAATTGTGACTTGAATGTAACCAATATCTTGATTTGTGGCTGTGTCTGTAAAGATTTGGAATTAAGAGATAGGAAAAGCACAAATTAGCCCATATATCATAATAAGGTCTTATTTTCAAGAATGGTAAATCAGCCTTTTTGATCTTTAACTTCTAAGTTTTAGATACATTAAGTGAAGAAGATTTTTAAATCCTAGCTACCTTTAAAGGCATAAAACTTAAGAGAATATAACCACCTGCACCCTAAAACATGGAGGCCCCACCAGCGTACTCTTTAGTGTAAACAATCCTTGCAGGAAACAGAACAATGGGAAGGAGGCAAGAGATGAGCTAGTGTTTTCCAGAAACTACTTAAGCCAGCTCAGCAGTAAATAACAGGTATATGCACTTGTCTTAGTGATGTAAATATTAGCGTAGTGCTAAAATAATACAACGTTCCAGCCTAAAAGGGCTCCTGAACACAGAGAAACCTCTCCTTGCAGGTGCCACAAGGAATTTGTAAGAACTTTAGAGTTAAGTTATCTTAGACTTAACTGAGTTAGCTAAAGATGCCTTCCATCAGTAAGAATCTCCATCCTTTAACTGCACTGATACCTTAAGTTGTGCATTATTCTTCAGGTACCTATTGTATTGTGTGGCAAAGACTGTATGTAAACTTTTAACTGCTAGGTCACAGACGCTTGGTGTCTCTGCCGTTGATTTCTGGTACTCTAATGGTCACAGTGCAGGATTAGGGTTTATCAGAGTGACCACTGAGGGATGAAAGATTTATAAAGACTATCTTCATTGTGTGTGAGAAGAGTGCACAGTGAGGATGCAGTAGGACTTATCTAGCCAGTTATATGTTACTGTGAGGAGGGTGGCTTTCCTGTCCTCATAGAATACCCCCTGGTCCTATTGTCAGGAGAAGTAAAGCTTGTGAAATTGTTGTCCGTACATCAAATAGGTAAGAAGTCCTTCATTACGGTTTATGAGGCCTCTTCTTTTCCCTTTGTCACAGAGAACAGGTACTGGTTAGACATTTTAGTGTCTCTCTTGGAACCAATTTCAATCATGAGCACAGAGCACTCCTTTATTTTGACCCATTATTAAAGGGCTCTGAAAGTGCTGAAAAGTGGTGTTATCGCACAGTTTATGATTTGAGACACCTGCAGCATATCCAGCTCCTCGCTGTTTTTGTAAAGCTCCCAGAATCACACCCTAGTTCCTGAGATTAGATTCTTTCAGCTGCTGTACTTCTGCACTGATAAGAAAATTTCTCATCCCCACTGCCAGTCCTAAGTACCTCAGTAATCTTTCTTTTTTCGAATTATGGCTTAAACACAATAAAATACATTTTTTAATGCCAAGAGTAGAAAGAAAGAGAGCAATATGTGGCCACCTACCCAGAGAAATAGCAAGCAGCATTGCCTGAAAAAGCTGTAAGATGTACAGCAATAAGAATTCTTAGTAATAGCCCATAGATAAAACTGTTAAACACAGGAAAGGAAGAATATGAGTGAGCAGGCAGAGTGCAATGGTAGCTGTCCCTTGGATAGGTATTATGTCAAAATACTTTCCTATCAAGAAATAAGGAGCAAATTGAGCCTTCTGCTCCTGTACTCAGAACCACACGTATTTTACAAGCAAAGAACTTAAAAAGCATGGTTGTTCTATAAGCAGGAAATCAAATTAAGCCCAGGTCCATTATAGATGGACAGTCTTCCCCTCAGCCTCTCCCCCCATCATAACAGCCCCAACACTTCTCCACATCCCTAGTGCACCCCAATGAAGCAAGAAGCAGTAATGCTATTGTTATCCTAGACAAATGCATGCTGAGGCACCAGCCAGATCCTTCAGCTTTCTCTTAGCTGGGCCATTAGCCTGGACCTGCTTTCCACCCAGACATTAATAATTATTACAAGGGTGGTAACATAACTGTCTTTGAAACTCCTGCTTGTCCTCCAATTTGGCTTGAGGTGGGTCAACAGGCCCAAAACTTAGCAGTGGGAGGTAAGTGATGTCTAAGTGACAGTTAGTACCTTTTTCTTTTAAAAAAGAGATAAAATGTCCACTAAAATTCTTTCACAGATAACACAAGCATTCTGTACACATGCAGTACAGAATGAAATAATATTTTAGCACTGTCCAGGGATGGTTACCCTCAGTAATGTATCACTGGAAAATCTTACTGTCTGGCTATTATTAAAAATTATACCATCAAGAATTTTCTTCCGTTCTTTCTGACTATTGTATGCTGTTCTCAGAGTTTTCTCTCTGATGCACATGAAAAAGATTTGATCTTATACCCTCCAGCATTACCTGACTCCTTGGTGCCTGATCTGGTCTTATAGCCTGAGAAGAATGAAATTTTGCATAAACAGAAAGAGTTATAAGAAATGTTTGAAATGCCAAGGAGATTTTAAAACAGATGGTCAAAAGTATGTGATAAATATCATTTGTCACACCACATACAGATATAAAAATAAAGGAGCTATCCCATATGAAAATAATTCTACCTTTGTTTTAATTGGGATTTGGGGATTTGGTTGTGTCTAATGGTTAAGTATCTACCTCTTGGATCAGTCTTCCTCAAGTAAATGAATCAGCAATAGAAGGAAGAAGGCGCTTTTAAAGACGTCCAAAAAGACCTCCAATTCAACAAAACTAAGCACTTAGTTACTGACATTAATGAATTTAAAAATTCCTCTGTAGGCCTTCAAAAGCACCTAACCTTTCTCCTGCAACTAGGAAGGGAATTTATTTATTATAAAAATGTATTTATTTATTTGCATAGAGAGAGAGATTGGGGGAATCACCAGGCACCTACGATAAAGACACAAGTGCTGGAGCTAGACAAATGTGTCTCTAAGCACTATCTTTCCTTTGGGAAAGCAGAATTAGGGAAAAGTTTTTAAGAGAAAATGAAAACAACAAGCTAGCACCATTGTGGAACAAAATGATGTTCCATTACTTTATTTCTAAATTTTCTTGTCACTAATGATATCTGTAGGAAAGCAAAAATGAAGGTAAAATACGTATCTTTCCAAAGCTGACCACTGATAAATGAGGTCCCTATTAAACACAATGTTATGCACATATCCTTTATCTCAGGGTTTGCAAAACTTCTCATCATCTCTCCCATCTCCACGTAAGAGAGCGCCCTAAACTTTTCCTAATAAGTTCCCAATGCTTCGTATTAGTGTTATAATACAGAAAAGGAAGACTATTAATATGTTAGTCTGCCTAGTGTACACAAGCAAAGGAATTGCTGACAAACAACTACTGTGCCTTGAGGCAGTTTCTGTAGTAGAAAAGAAACGCTTGGTTGGACTCAACTATATAGACATAATGCCAAAAATGAAGTAACTCCTGGCTTTAAAGGCCCTGAGAGTCACTAGAAAACTTCCCCAGACTTCAGATTACACTGTAATTTATTTTCCAGTGATTCTGTAGTGAGTAAATCATTGAACTGACATTTAGGAAAAGGAGTTGGTTTCCTGTTCCTGACACAGATTACCTACAAGACCCTGGATCAGTCACAATGCAGTGCTGTAAAAAATAAAATTTTTTTTTTGAGTGTATACGTACCAATACTGGAATATTAGGCTGGACGATGGTGATGGTACCACTTATAAGGCTGACAGTGGAGAGGTCATAAGTAGAAGTATGATACCTGTAGTACAAGAAGGATGTATATGTTAGTGACATCTGAGAGAAGAACTAAATGTTTTCCAGTCTACTAAAAGAAGCTATTGAGCCTCTTCAATGATCTATGAAACAATTAAAAGACCTGACTTCTGCCTGAAAGTACCTACCGAGAATAAATTAATAATGCAGAATGAACAGAAGCTTCTGGCCAAATTTTAACCTGAAAGGATGGTACATTTTTTATCCATGTTATCTATAAATAAGTTATTTATTTAATAACTTAAAACTTATTTAATAACTTAAACTTATTTAAATGTTCTATAAGAGTTTAAAACATATATTCTACACCTTAAAATTAGTGATTTGATGCAGAAATTATCTGATATATGGTAGGCTGGACCAGCTAATAATCACTGTTTCTTCTAGATTTGAAATCTTGCAGATCTCCTTCTGTTGTAGCTTACCCATCTCCAACAGCTTTGTATAACAGGGAACATAAAGTCATTTTTAGGTGTTATTACTATGCTGTTTGTTTTATAAGCGGACAGAAACTACATTCTCGGTATCTATCCCACAATATATGGAGAGTACGTGTTTTAAATCTCTCTCTTTCTGTGTCCTCATTAGAGACTATCCACTCAGGAGCCAAGGGAATGCTACATTAATGGCGTGAAGTTCTTTGCATGATGAGGTTGTTAAGTACTATGGGTGTAACTAATCTCTTGGGCATCTAGGGGGAAATTAAAGCTGCTTCTTACAGGGTGCAGCTATGTGGCAGACAATAGAGTGTTAGAGAGCAAGCCCAAGCACTGGCCCTTGACCCCCCCACACTGCTTACCCCTCCCCTCACTCCCTGGCTTTGCTTGGGACTCTTCCAACTCACTCTCAGACACACCAGCCACAGAGGGGGCTGGTCCCACACCGTGTAGATGCAGCTTAGTCTGTACCTGGCCCTTCTTTATTTAGCTATACAGACATTGCCTTATAGACTTACTTTAAGTCAGCTGAATCAGTCTCTAGGTGAAATGAGTCCAACACCACAAGCAGAACGACCAATTTGGACACAAGTTCATTGAACCGTGTTGGTACAAACAGAAACACATGAAATTCTGTCATAACATAACACTTTTTTTTTTTTTTTTTTTTTTTTTTACTGTAAGAGTAGTTGAACACTGCAATAGGTTGCATGGAAAGGTTGGGAGCCTCCGTCCTTGGAGATACTCAAAAGCCATCTGGACATGGTGCTGGGCAACCGAGTCTAGGTGACCTTGCTTTGAGCATGGGGTTGGAGCAGACCGTCTCCAGAGGTGCCTGCCAGCTTCAACCATTCTGTCATTCTGCAAATCTCTTAACCAGTGACTCCAATCCTAGACTAGCTGTTGTGATGCAAGCAGCATTACCAGTCTTCTATAAAGGGCATACAAAATTATGTGGCTATATTGAGGTTATATAACTGCAGTTAGCATGCTTATTTGCATGCAAAGGGAGAGCCTATATAAGGAGAGAGCTCCTACTACTCCGGGTAGTTAGTGATTACTATGTCTATCAGTTTAGCTCTCCTCATCTGCAGTCTTATAAGTTCCTTACAAGCAGGGTTAAATACTACCTTTGTTTTTCAGCTAGGTCAGTTGAAGCCCCTGAGGTGTTCATGATGCTAATTTTGCTTGGGAGACTCACCTCACTATTCTCATATGATCCATGGAGAGACAACAGGAACTGAGGGCAAGAGTCTAAGGGGAAGTGCTCTGCATCACTCATGACAGTACTGTTTTACTGTACTGACAACAGAGGAAATGTGGGAAAATTAATTTCCCTAGCTTAAAATCAATTTCTGGAGGTAGAAGGGGAAACGAGGGGAAACTTCAAAAGCTACGTGTCCATAGTTAACACAAAAGCCGTCGGTAGGACTGAGAATAAAGTCCTTGTTCATGGATCTTACAGCTCTAGAAACTGAGATGGCTGGATTTGCCAAGGGCAAATGCCGTAATAATCTCTGAGAGCAACTAAACTGAGGGTGGAAGTTTCCCTTCCAGGCTTTTAGACCATCTGAGAAAAACAGCTTCTTGCGGGAAAAGATGGGCACACACAGAGTGGCGCTCTGTCACTTGCTGGTTTGCTGTGTTAGCCTAGGCTTGGAGGTTGTGCAAAGGGGCCCTTCTGGTGTCAGAAAAGCTCGTTAGAGCCTGTAAACTTCTCATAATCCTATTTGTTGTTCTCAGCACTTCCTACTTCTCATGTCCTTCCTTTTCTACAGGAACAAATTTAACTTGTCTTTCGAAATCTCGTTACCACAAGATTGCTCCTTCCTGTGTCAGCCAGGCCTTACTGGTTGATAAAGAGAGAAAACAAGTTTTAATGAAAAGTAGGCTTATTAAACTGGAAGTTGTTTATGCACAGGCTGGTATTCCCAAGTTGGAGCATGCACTGCAGGTTCGCTAGCTGCTGCTCTGTCCTCAAGCTCTGTATGTGCTGATTGCCCAGATTTTTGGGCTGGTAAGAGATCAGATACAGTCTCGTAGGTGATGAAATGCATTGTGAGCAAAAGGAAAGGCGGGGGGGGCAGATAGAACCGTAGCAGCGCTAAGGTAGTACAGCAAGCAAAAGAAGCTTAAAAACACATGCATCATAGTGTCTAGAAAGCTTAGCTTCACTCCAGCAGCAAGCTGTTCTGGTTAATTCATGCAATCATTTTGCTCTTACTTTGTCATGCCAGCTCCTACCAACAGAAAGGCTCAAGGAACCTTTTACATCTCTGACAGAAGATACTGAAAACAAGTGCAACAGCAAGGGACCCTTCAGGAAGGGATCCTGCTAACTGACATTCCAGAAATTCGCTCTTGTTAGCTTAAGAAAAGATATCAGCTACGGTGAAGGTATTTATCTGACATGTATTATGTGAGACATATGTGGGACATGGAAGGAAAACAGAGGGTTCCTCAAGCTCAAGTGTTTTCTGAGGAAGGGACTGTCATGCATAACTGATGGTATTTTTCTGCAGCTATCTTGTCTGGCTTAGTTTGCTGTCCTTCCTGTACACTGGGAATGAAATGTAAGGAGGCTGATAATGGGAACATGAAATCAAACAATATAAAACAATTTGGATCCTCAAAAGAATTATGTAGGAAATGTAATGCTTGGTTCCTTCCGGCGTGACACATCTTGTTATTTATAAGGCTAGAAGCTGGTTCCAGGAAGAACTGGAGATGAATATGCTTTCAACAATCTGAGGATTATGCTCGGACTGGCTGAAACCCATAAAAAGTCAGAGATCATGATGTGATCAAGGCAGTCTGCTTTTCTAAGCCAAAGTGGGAGTTAACTGTGCTGGGGAGAACTCACAGGAACAGAGGAGAAACATGCACACGGAATTTCTCAGATTTTTTTTCGGGGTAGACATATAAAGTAACTGTTTTCTATTGTTTGACAGAGAAGTTAGGCCTATTTGTGCACCAAAAATTGTGAAGTCAAAACTGATACAAAGAGCATCCTTTGTGTTATGTGGATTCAAATTAATGATTATATACACATTCAATTCAATCAACAAATAGATGTTTCCCAGAGAAATGAGAATATTATACCTACTGTATCCACAGATTGTAGACATTATCTTTGTTAATTGGAAATCAATAGGACCTTATGTGCATACTTAACCTCCTGTGGCTTTACAGTTTCAACGGGAAATTTGACAACCAACAAACAATTTATGGTTCGGTATTATGCTGATGTGTACTGCAAAAGATGGAAAGATATGATCTGTGAGATTCTTCAGGGCTTGCCTTTTATAAAACCCTTGCATCAAGAAAGATAGTATTCAAAATATGATTCTGCCCAATCAGGTATGTGCCAGTGCAAATAAATTACATAGGCAAAAGAGGTACTGAGGCAGAACATCTATTGGGTGGTAGCAAAAGCAAGCAACACTATCTTAGCTCATCCTGTATCCATTAAAACTGTAGTGAGCAATATTCTTCAGAAGAGGTCATGTAGATTACTCCAACTCTAACTGAAAGATTAATCTCTTCAATAAATCATCCTGAAGTTAATTATTTCCAACTGACTTAAAAGATCCATGCTGAAGCAGCAGGTTTTAATTGCATTTTAAGTGATTCATTCCTTTGTACTGTCATTAAATGTATGTATGATCAGTTTCTTCGGTCACCAAAATGTTAATCAGTGAAAGTTTATGAGAATAGAAGCTCTATAGGGGGTGGACACTTGTCAGTTTGCCCAGAGCATTATATTGCCCCAAACCAGGCTTCAGCAAATATTTAACACAGTCATCAGTTCAGGATCTGTTACGTTGATCGCATTTTGCAGCATTCTGTATTTATTTGTTTCTGCAGAACAAATTTGGAACAGGGCTACCTTCAGACTCCAAAGTTTGGGTTTTTTTCCAGGAAATTACTTTTCAGGGTGAATATAAAAGATTTATCCTTGAAATGAATAGTTGTAAATGATTATTCTGGGCTTGTCTGCTTTGCAGAACTTTTTGTAATATCAGGCAATCTCTCTTAACAGGGAAATCTCTTCCTGTTTTTAAGTTTCCCAGGAAACAAAACATGCAATCCACAGACTGAGCCACCTTTTTACTTTATTACTGGACAGTAAGGGTCAAAGCTGGGGCAGAGGAGGGTTAAAAACTGCTTTTTGGACAAGTCTAAATATTGTGCCATTTAAAAAAGGAACAAAAAAACAACCTGCAGTGCATGAACCTGAGCTTTAAAGTACAAATCTTCTTGAAGGATGGTCTAGTCTTATATGCTTCCCTGGATACCTGCTAATGGATATTCTGAGACACAACAGTAAACAGACTTTTGGTCTGACCCAGTTCAGCTTCCTACTTCCAGACCCTAAATTGCAGGAGTGTGTATGAAGGAGTCAGTCTAGCTACATTTGTGAGCTCTGCAAGTTACAAAGAGAACAGAAGGAACCATACTGAAGATGAAAATAGCAGAAGACTGATCAGAGGCCGGGAATGACAAGGAATGACCAATTAGACAAGGGGTCTTTACCCTAGGAAAGTGATGACTGAGGGGACAATATGACAGAGGGCTAAAAAAGTCATGGCATGGAGAAGGTGAATGAGGAATGGTTATTCTTTTCCTATACAAAAACTAGTGGTTGTCAAATAAAATCACGTGGCAGGTTGAAAACAAAAACAGGAATTAAGCTCTTTAGCATGATATAGCTAAACCTTGGAATTTACTACTGCTAGATGTTGGAGGTACCAAAAGTTCACAGTTGTTTAAAAAGTAACTACATAAAGTCATGGACTAGAAATCCACCAAGCACTATTATATGCAAAGACACTGCTACTGGTTTAGAATCTAAGAACAGGAGTAGGAAATACCATTACAAGTCTGCTTTACATTTATGTGCCTTTGCATTCTTCCCTTGCTTCTCCCTTTCTTCCCTAAACTTCCCTATTGCTCACTTCCAGAAAGACAATACTGGGCTAGATGAACCTTTTACCTGACCTGGCATACTTGTTCCTACCTAGAAGCCCCTCGCTCCACTGACATTTCTCCCCATTTGCTTTTCCCCTGAACTGCATATGCAATTGAACAGTTAAGCACTTAAAATTTCAGAAGGTAAAAAGGGCAGTATGCCCTTCCTTGTCACAACACATTTGGAAGTTTCTCCTCAGCTGCTAGGTTTCAGCTGTAAAAAAACTAGAGAACTGTAAAAGATGAAAAATTGAAAGGTGTCAGTGGCTGCTTTAATATTTCAATAAAACAAATCCAAGCAAAAATCCTGGACGTCTTTAATCAAGGGCTAGGCATGGTCATGTAAAGTCTATGGTCCTTCTTAGTCCCATGGTGCCTAATTAGGTCATTGCCAGCCTTGCCTACTTCTACCCAGTCTACGTTCAGCCTCTGTTAGGATCATACACTTTGCTAAGCCCTGCAGTACGGGTGTAAAAGTTGCTCTGGGGTACAGCGCTCTGGCATGCATTATTCAGCAGCAGTAACGCCCAAGGGACTCTGCTGGAGATGCTAGCCTCACTAATGCTGTCAAGAGTGAAGGGGAAAGCAATTAGGCTAGCCCTAATCCCCCACAAAATTGCTGGGTAGTGAGGTTCCTGGCAGCTAAAGGAAACAGTACCTTGAGAGTGAAAATACCCAGAAAGTCAAGCTCTTTGTCTGCCTATAGAACAGAAGTGTTCTGCTGCGATGAAGCCAAAGTTCTGGTTTTTGCTTCCCACTAAATGGTCATATATTGTAAAGGTTTACTAAGAAATAATGGTGTTGGTGTTCTTCCTGGTTATGCACCTGCACCTTATAATGGAAAAATAGATGATAATGTCTTTGCTGTACTACTTTGTTCTATAACTGAGAATTAGGTTGTGTTTCATTTTAAGCATTTTCAAAAGATACAGATAATTACAGCTTTTACTAATAGCACTGAGGCAAATGTGAATTCTCTGGTGGGCTTTTAAGCCTCATCTCAGCATGTTTGATGTAGGAACAAACATTAAAAGTACTCTAGTATTTTTTGTCAATGCTTTCCTACATAAATTCTATTAAAAACATAGATTCTTCTGGTCTTTCATGCAGAAAGTACAGTGAGAATAATTTTAATATTAAAATTACTTCTTGAGATGTCAAAGATTAAATTAGAAGTATCGGCTACCTATATTTTTCTCATTTACTTGCAGTTGGTCATAACAATCTGCAGAAAATATATGTGAAGTAAGTCATCCCTATTATTTTCATTCCTGGTTTATGATAGAAGTTGGCACAGATTTTTAGCTCGGTTCCAGAAAGTAATGCTAGGCCATACACATTCAGATTGATACACGGTCCCCAGGAGCTGTATGGGAGCAATATGAAAAGTTTGGTAATTTTCTTTAGTAAGTAAAGGAAAACAGCATGCATTATGGAAACGAGACTTTAGTGTGGTATTTGACTGACAAAGGACAGGTCCAGTTCCTTTTCAGCTACTGCACAAAGACATTCTACCATATCGACTGAGAACAATTTCTAAGGAAGTAGACATTTTTGAGCTGGAGAAAAGGCAGATGAAACAGAGAAGAGAGAACTAAAATCTGCAGCAATGCATTGTCTCTAAAGGAAGATTATTTTTTTCTTCTGCATAAACACTTGAATAATTACTCTGCAGTTCTCCGAAGTGGAAATTTGCAAAAAGCTGTTTAGCGTGGCTTTCAGTAGTATAAAGAGCAAAAGCTCTTCAGGGTTTCAATTACAT
>JAVKLA010000008.1:16611867-16661309 GCA_034782735.1 Sagittarius serpentarius | reverse complement strand
GTTCTGGTACAATAAATATCCAGCTGTTTGCTGGGATGGTGTGCGTGCCTTTGGAGGAGCGATCCCCCACGCACCCAGAGCTGAATAAACATACCTGCTTTATAACTCTCTCTGAGTTGAGATTGCTCCGCGTGTCCGTACAACTAACATCGTATATTTTCACTGAATGTGACCTGAAGTAATTTTTTAAATGAAAAATGCCATGACTGAAACAACATATTATTTTCCTTACAGCTAACTCTGTTGCTCCCGTAGCATCCAAGGCCACATAAGGAGGGCTATCTTCCAACTATTGCAGGGAGAGAAAACAGTAAATAAAATACTGCCCACTACATCTGACAGTAGGTATCATTTTTAGGTGAATAGTTTTAAACCCTGTTGATGGTGAAGAGTCAACATGGATGATCAGAGGTTACAGAATCATTCTTTTAATTATGTGAAAGTAGTTATTTTCCTTGATTGTTAATGTTTCCTGCATCTGTCTTAATGAGTAATGAAGATGAGTAATGTTAGGGAAAAAATAGTGTCATTATAAATTCTAAAAACCAAATTCTTCAACTGCTACTTGTGTAAAAAAGGACCAGTTTAAATCAAATCATTAGCTTCTGCTTAAATGTTCAACTAGAAAAATGTAATAGTATAAATGTTTTATGTATTCACAGGTCCTGTCTTCAAATTTAACTTTTCTTCCATTTTTGCTGTTATTTCTCCCTTTTATAAGTGTTGGTGTAATTAAACCCATTTTCTCTTTAGAGGTGAATATACAATCATAGCTAGAAATTCCTTGATATGTTTTACAGTCTGAAATGTGTAATACTCAATCTCACGACTAATAACTACCATGGCATGTTTTATAATTACACCGTAAATCACAGACTGCCTCATTTAAAGTGTAATTTTAGGCTGTTATGCAATAGTTCTTGGCACTTTTGAAATATATTGGGGTGTAAAATGCATGATCTAGCTACATACAACCACAGATGAGGAAAAAAGAGTCTTTCTCCAGTTACTGGAGTGTCCCAAAAGAGATGCTAAAGGGCAGCGACGTGTGTAGCTCACGAGATACCCAAGCTGCCTTGGGGAGCTCAATGAGAGCACGTTGTCTGAGCAGATGTTGCAGTCCAGCAATTAAGAGGGGGAAAATAAAACAACCCATGGCACAGGCTTGCAGAGTGAGCCGTCCCTTAGCAACAAGTACTACTGCTTTTGCAACACAGTTCGTTGTTTAAATCTTTGCAGAGGATTTATGTTTGGGAGGGACTAAGCTGAGAGGAGGAGAGTAAGCGTCTGCGGTGAGAGCTGGAGGAACAAATCTGCCAACTCACACAGCATCTCCCAGTACCTATCTCGGGTCCTTCTGCAGCTGCTAACAGGTGAATGAGGGACTCCCACAAAATTAGGTGAATTTTTCTCTCAAAGTCAGTTTCTGTTTGAGGAAGAATGTTTTATTATTCATTCTGGTTTTGTTGTATATGCTTTAGGTGTTATTTTAGCCCTTCCCATGCATACAAAGGTTGTAATGGCACATGGGATAATTTCCTAGGGGTTCAAAATCCCTGAGTAATAGTTTAGATGCAGAGAAGCTCTTTTATCTCTTAATTAATGTTGAAGCTTGTCATATGCTAGACCTTGATACCGCATCTCCCCACTGGAGCAGCACCGCAGGCTTGCTGGGACCTGTTACGGTCTGACATCTGGGTTCGCTCTGAAATGGCCAGGAGCGTCTCTTTGCTGGGTACCTTTCCGTGTACGGTGCAGCAGCCCAGCAGTGACTAATGCCTCGTTTGCACCACCGGAGTTCTGCTGGTGATTTAATTAAAATTGCCACATCCTTCACATACGCTCGCGCTAATTTGGTTTCCACTAATCAAACTCTGAATTTATGCTAGTCGGATTTTATCATCTCCCCCAATGGCACAAGTCCTGTAATGACATCAGGCTGCATTTTGGCCAGTTAACATAGACAACATGACTGCTCTTTGATTAAGAGAGCAATGTGTGCTACAGGCTGCCCCAGGTTGCCAAAACCATCAACAAGGAGGATTTATGGCAAAGTCTATGAACATACAGAAAACCTACGTGATCTCCTACACCCGCTGCTATTATTCATGCTGGGGGTCATACCATATAGAAACCCTACAGCCACCTGCTACTAGTCCAGGTAACCTTATTTCTTTAGAAAATAGGGTGGGAATCTACAGTGGGATGAAGAAAAGCTTTGGGAAGGTGGCTGCGAGGCATCCCAGGGAGAAGTGGTGGTACCCCAGGGTGCAGAGGCAGTTCACAGGGGACTGGGCCTGCCTGTGTCGCCTTCCCCTACGCCTCCTCCTCCTGAGCTGCGAAGCCGAGGCAGCCGAGCACAGTGTAGCCCCTTGCACTGCCAGCATCTGAATGCTGACATTAGTATTACAGATAAAGGCTATAGTATGGGTGAGACATAAAATTTACACTGGGTCAACAGGAATTTCATGGAACTGTGGTGTCTTCTCACGTTGTTACAGTTCAGACCCCTTCATGCTACTCTGTAAAGGATGTCAAAGGGGCTTTCCTAATCGTTCAGTGACACACTCTTTGGCTTCAAACATGCTTTTGCTGCTAGTGGAGCAGCCTGAGCCCTGTTCACAGTATGTCTATACTGAAATGATCAATCTGTCGAATGAGATCCTGCATGATTATCCCAGTTACGTCTGATACCTCTGTCTTACAGCTCATTTAAGCAAATCAGCATCTGCATTACAAGTTTAAATGAACTGCAAGGACTTGCCTTTAGGAATAGCACTGCTAATCTGTGGAGGCAAGAAGGACAGTGTAATGTAGACATGGTGTGTTGACTTGTAGCAGCCTTTACGAGAATGTGGCCTGGCACTTCCAAGATTTGCTGTATGGAGTTTGAAAAAAGGAATCAAGTGTGTTGTAACTTCTCAGAGGCTGCACTGCCATCATCACTAGTTGTGCAAGCAAGTGAATAAGAGAACTACTATAGGCTAGAAATTTCCGGAATTACACATTTCATGGTGCAATCGTTGCCTGTTACATGTGTTGTGTATTATTGCTGGCTGGCTCAGTAATTGCTGTTGGAGTGAACACAGGAAGGTAGACCTGGGGAAAAAGAGGCACAGGAGACTATAGTGATAGCGGTGCAGAATTACAGGCTTCCAAGATTTATGGCTGTAGGGCTATTAACAGGATTTAGATCAAGCCACCTATTCCAGGCATTCGCTAAGATTCTTACCTCTTTACTATACTTAAAATATCCCAGTAGAGGGAAAAGGAGCAGGTCCTGGACTTGTAAGGCATTTTCAGACCCTCAGCAATAGCAGAGGCTCTGTAAACAGAGCACATGGGCACCTGCCTCCTGTTCTCTCATCTTAGCACAGCCCTGAACAAAGTTACATCTTAAAAGCTGGCTTAGAGAAAAGGAAGCCTGGACTCTGTATTTTGTCATAATTTTTTATATTTCTTTAGAACAAAAGGAGCATGAGGCTAAGGCCAAAACTGCTTTCAGTTGCAAACGTACAGCTTGCAGGTGTGGGCACAGTTTAGCCTAAAATAACTGGAGGCAAAAGAAAGAAAAAAGCAGCTTAAAAATGCGATATCAGCAGGAGAAAATAGCCTCTGTGGGGCACTGGTTTTCTAAAGCCTTGTTCTGTAATCAGCACAGCTCATTACTGTAGCTGCACACGATGTTGCAAATGGCATTTAGATGAACGCATTTTGTCTTTCCATCATGCTCGCTAGTTAGCAAATTGTCTGCCCAAATTGCTGAACCATGTGTATTGTGTCAAAGAAGAGGAAAGCAGCAGATTCCCTTTGTCAGAGTGGACAGCTTGTGCCAAACTCTCAGTCACTGATTTTCAACCTTCTGTTTAGACCCCTATGGATTCTCCTGTGGAGGTACAGGACTTTGCATAGATACCTCTTCGCCCTGCAGTGATAATGATACTGCTTTCCTTCCCCTCCCAGTATCCAGTGTGCAACTGACCCTGAGGTCTGCAGACCACATTTTGAAAATTGGTCTCCCAAGAATTTAATTTTGTGCATTTACAGTTTCACTTTTTTTTTTTTAAGGTCACGTTCTTATAATATCTCCGTTTCGTCCTTAAATAGTACTAAATCTTGCAATGCATGGGACCATCCATCCTGCAGCCAAGGTTACAGAAGGAAGTGACTGCATATTTGAGATCAGCTAGCAGCATGTGACCGTACATCACATTGCAAGGCACATCACAAGTTCTGGCTCCCATTGGAATTCACTTTGGAGTCTCAACACAGGATTAAAGGCAGCTGGACCTCTACACTTCTTCCCTGTAAGAGGTGTTTCAAAGTGTTTTGGGGGAAATAAGACATTGAAAGCTGTAAGCTGTTGTATAGACCTTTTTTATTGAGGTATGATGCAGGCTGATGATGCAGGCTGATGATGCAGTCCTACAGGCTGACACTACCTTATGCCTTCTAGAGATAAAAAGGGTTATGGGCCAGTTTGGCCCCATTCTGGTTGTGGGCTTTCCAGTATAATGCTACCTCTATTAGAGCAGTCATTAGAGCAAAAAATTAGATTAATCAGGAGTTGCATTACTGCATACTTTTCTCATACTTTTCAGCTGTTCAGCTGTGTTCACTGTTCCGTTCACTGGAGTTGTCAGGGGAAATGAAAAGCATCCCACATTGCTTCTGATGTTAGGAAAATTCCCCTTAACTGGCTGTGGGCCTGTTGTGCTATCCAGAAACACAGAGGGATCAAAGAGATGTGCAAATTTCACTTCAGTCTCCCTTGAGGAGGAGGAAGAAATGAGAAATAGAATGGGATTATAAATTATATCTCAAGGTAAAGGAGAAAGAGGACTGACTTTAGGATTTGAATATCTTTTATTTAATATGTAATTTTTTGGTGGTCAAACACCGTCACAAGTTGACCAGGGAGGCTGTGGAGTCTCCATCCTTGGGGACATTCAAAACCCAACTGGACACAGTGCTGGGCAACCTGCTCTGGGTGGCCCTGCTGGAGCAGGTGGGTTGGACTAGATGATCTCTGAAGGTCCCTTCCAACGTCAGCCACTGTGATTCTCTGGTTCTGTGATTTAGATATTTTCTTCCATTTTTCTGGAGGGAAAAATGTGCTGAAAGAACAAAAATCTTTCCCTTTTTCAGTCTAGTAGCATGAACTCCTATTAACCTTTCTAACTATTGCCAACCTTGTCAATGTGAGCAATCCTGTTAGCTGGGCTGGATTTTGTCAGCACCAAAGGTAATTCTTCAGTACATGCAGGCTGCTTCTGAGGTTTTCCTTAATGTGGAAATGAGGGGGCAAGGAAGAAGCACTGATGCACGTTCCAGTTCTATCTCCCCATGGGGTCAGGTTTTGGCCTGTGCACATCTCACCCAGGAACCAGGAAATGCTGCTGGGATGTTTTATGTAGATGCAGATTATACATGCATGAGTGAGGAAGCTGTAGTATACTCACAGAGAAATGTATGTGGGAAGAGGTTTAGTAGCCGTGCTGAACAGCTGCTCGTATTTAAGAGAAAGACAGGACAAGGTTTTAAATGGAGCCTGCACTTAATGCAGGTTAGCCCGTAAGAAGTATGTATGTGTTTGTAGGGCTGGGTTTTAGGAGTCCTGGGCCTCAGGCTCTTTGGCTACATCCATGAACAGACACACTGCTGCTTCTATCATTTAAGGTACTCTGTTACCCAGTGCAATTTTCAGAATCAAGTTAGGCACCTGAAGATGACGTCCATAAGCAGAGCTGGCTCAAGGCATGGGCAAAATAGGCAAATGTCTGGGTTAGAGTTTGCTGGGTAACAGCTGATTCCCTCCCATCTCTTTTTACCAGTCTGTTCCCTCCTAAAATTTCACAGAATACTGCTAGCCCTACTTCTCTCTCCCTGTATGTGCTGCTAGATTGAATTTTGCATTTCTGAGGCAATTAAAATCAGTTTTGCCTGACAGCTGAGAATCCCTAAGCTGGCTCTAGAGGCTGGACCAGCTCAGAAAGGGCTCTGCTCAGCATCAGCGTTGACGCGAGGAGGAGAAGGACTATGTGTCCAGGGACAGGAGCGGGGAGAGGACGCAGCCTGAAACAGGACCTTTCAGTAGCCACTCGAATCAATGTTTAACTTCACCTGTAGACCCATGCTGGTCTCTACCTGGAAGCACTCAGGAGTTAGGTAAGGCTTTACAAAATTATTTGAGGCTAGGCTGAGTAAAGGACTGAGGTTCCTAAAGTTTTAGGCAGCCCTTCAGCATGGAAGTGCAAGACTGCAATTCTGAAAAGACTTGATACTTTGTTCCCTAATCCAGGAGGTTCCCAGACTTCAGACATACACTACTTTTTCACTTCAGAATTATTTAGTGGCCTCTACTCATGGTCCTCTGTGGTCTGCTCCCTTCCTGATGGGATGGGCAGGGATTTCTCACTCACTATCTTGTAGTAGTCTGGGATTCCCACAGAAGTGAAATCCCTAAACTCGTGGTGGGAGAAGTGCCTCCTTCCTCAGAGAAGATGTCATTGCCTGAGATGCAGAAAACCTGCTAGTAGAAATGATGGGCACACATAGCAATTCATGCTGTTAAAACACTATTAAATACCAAGAGCTGCCTTAATCCAACTTATGGTCTGAAGTTCTTATGGCACACGTTTCCCATGTCTGAATTGTATGTATTATAGAGGAGACAGATAGTGAAAGAAGAAAAAACTAAAACAAACCAACAACAGGTTGTTTAAATTAAAACAGCCTTTGCCGTCCTGTAGTCTAGCACTGGGCTGACTGCTTTCCCAATCAGGCAAGTTATCCATGGCCTACTGTGGTTCCCCAAGGTCAGCCTGACACACCTGATGACCTCTTCTCTCCGTGCTACCAAATGTAACACACTCAAATTAATATATCAGTTTCTACCTGGTAATAAAATAACACGGATATCAATTTACATGAAGTGAATGTGACTGGCAAAGTCCTATCACATATGTCCCAGCAGTTTACGGTACAGTTAGTCAGAGGAAAGTTCAAAGTGAAGAAAAAGGAACATTTGCAGGCAGAGGAGGAAATGGGCAGGACAAGATGAGCAATAAAAAAGGCCTAATATTTCTTCCCCCACCCCAGACATAAGCATATAAATAGTGAGAGAGTGATTTCCCCTGCTCACTGGCTGCCACTTGTTTGCTGCATCTCTCTGGGACCACTCACCATTCCTCCAAGATGTGGGCAAAGGTACTGTCTTGTTTCTTTGCACTGTAAGATGCACTTTTCTGTTTCAGCTTTTGTACCCTCACTCTATATGTTTAAGCAGGTGCGCATCACACCATGGAATATGTGGTTCACCTGCTTTAAGTGACTTCTGTACCTCAAGATAGTCTTAATGCTTTTGTACAAAGCTGAGTGAGAACTTTTCTGAAATAATGGGTACAATTCTGGTCACCATTGCCAGAAAAGAGAAATCCAACTGGAATAACACAATGAAAAGCTACTAGCACAGGAGGGGTGAGCCTGCATTACAAAGGAGAGAGCAGCATAGTTTGGTTTGTTTAACTTAGCAAAATGAAGGCCAAGAGGAAATATCATCACTGTGTGTGGATATGTGCAGGGGAGCAGAGGAAAGGGAAGGACAAGGGGAAATGGAAGGAGACAATTTCCAAAGAGAGAGAACAGCTATATTCAGTAATGCCAATATAAAAAAGCAAGAGTGTGTATAGACTGGTTGTAAATAATATATGCCTCTACAGGGAGAAGATTCTAATGGCTGGAGAAGGGAAGTTCTAGATTAGTTTCTAAGAGAGATATTAATAGCAGCTAACACCACCAGCCAAGAAGCAGGCTGAGTTTGCATAATGGGTCAATGTTCAATAGGAAAGCAAAAAAAAAAAAAAGAAATATAATTCCCAGATCAGCAGGAGCCAGGAACAAGGAGCCACTGCTTTTCAGAGAGGTGAGATCGTGTCTCAGAGAAAAGCTGGGAGTCCAGCTAAGTGTGAATTCAGTGGGAGCTGGGAGCCAGGAGAGGCGGGTGGAAGGTAGGGCTGCCAAGCCCCATCTCCCACTGACCTCCAAGTTCAGCAAGACTTGGGATAGTAATTCTGCCACTCAGGGAGATTAAATCTTGCCTCCTTGTGTTTGAAATGCCACTTTCCCACTGATTTCAATAGCAATAAGAAGGTGCTATGGAAAGCCAGATGGTTTTTGCTTCTATTTGTTTTATATATGTGTGTGTGTGTGTATAGACAGAGATAGAGACAGAGAGAGATACCTTGCAAAGTTACATCACCTGCAGTGCTTACCTTCAAGGGCTCAAGTCAGGGAGGAAGGAGCAGAAATACAGAACAGACAAGGACAGTGATGAAAGTATAAAATAAAACATAAATAACGCTGTGGCATTTCTGGGAAAAAAAAGAGGAAGAATTAAAACTTCAGTTTTGCTGATGCAATTCATGTAAGCAGGGTCAGGGCAACAGAAATGGCCAGCATGCTAAGCAGTAGCCCAAAACTGAAAGTAAAAACAAAGAAGAAAGAAAAAAAGAAGTGTTTTATTTAAATGAAGAGAAATAGCTATTTCTTTTTTTTCCCCCCTCCTCTCAGACAATTACAGGAAATTTTGCCAATGTGATTCATGGTTTGAATGCAAACCACTTGACAGACCAAGTCATTCAGAGAAGCAAGCGAATGATTCTGGATACTCTTGGAGTGGGGCTTCTGGGTACCAGCACCGAGGTCTGCCACAAAGTGACACAGTACAGCAAGGTAAGATGTCTGGCATTCATAAATCCTAAGGTTTAGCTGTAAGAAAAGCAAAGGAAAATTTGGGGTGTAAGGGGAAACTTTGTCACGGTAAAATTCTTTTGGGGATGGAAACAGAGACACAGTGTTCTTCCCACTGGAGATAGGGAAACCTCATTGCTTAAGTTACTTTTAACTCTGGATGAGCAAAAGTCTGTGTAACAGACTGTACTCTTAAGACCCATCACCACAAACACAGTTAATTAAGAATCCCTTCCTTCCTTTCACCTATGAATTTTTTTTAAAAACGTCAGCAAAGCAAACAACACTTAACACTAGACTTTCCAAAATAAGGGATTGTTAAAGGGATGGAGAGTTAGCAGTGGGTTACTTCCAGTCGATAAAACATAGTTGTCTGAGGTACACTGGTTTTGTTTCTCCTCCAGTCTTGCTCTCCTTAAACTAGAAGAGTACTTGACCTTGAGCAGAAGCCTTCCCAACACAGGAGAACATCAGGGAGGAGGAGTTTAGCCCACGATTTTATCAATCAGACCTGGGTAGTTGGACTCAGGCTGCAGAGCTCTGTGTGCCAGTAAGTCTCTTCGCACAGAGATCTCCTCTTCCCAAACCATGGTAGTTTATGCCCTTTTAATTCCATAAAGATCTCTTCATTGGCTAAAAGATCCACACAGCAAAAGGAAAAGAGCAGACCGCTTTACAACATGGGGATACCAGCATCAGTAGGCCATATATCATTTACCCAGGGTTTTGCTAAAACGTAGAAAACCAGAACCTTTAACTAGAGATCTTCCCCAACAAGATGATGACAGTCCTGAGAGAACTGCTGATGGGCGGTGAAAAGGGACGTCAATGGCCAGAGGTTGTGTGAAGGTGTTGAATGGGCAGGCAGATGGTGTGCCCCCTGAGGTCTGTTTGGGTGCAAAGAGCCCTTGACGTAAGCCAACAGGAAACCAAGTTTCTTTTCATAGTTTCTGACAGAGTATTTTTCTCGTGAAAGGGAGGAGTTGGGTCCTGAGAGGGTATGGTCTGATCTTGGTTACATCAGAGACACAGCACACATTTACCCTTGTGTTCAGGACTTTGAATTAATTTATGTCAATTTGTTTCAGGTCTACAGCTCAGATATATCCAGCACCATCTGGGGCCACTTGGATTTCCGACTGCCTCCTCTGTACGCAGCTTTTGTGAATGGAGTGGCTGTAAGTGGTGCTCTTTTATTTGCTCTTAAATCACACTAATTGATGCCATTCTTGCTCCAAAGAGAACAGAATGCTCCTAAAATCTTAGTTTACTTTATTCTTCTGCCTGAGGCCTGCTACAAAACAGTCCTAGAATGTTCTCCTAATGTGCTTCAACTTTCTTCCAATGAGACCAAGCTGAAGGTATAATATATATCTGATCCAACTCAACAGCAGCCCTTGCCTTTAATGTGGGACTTGGGGCTCTTTTCAAAGGGCAGAACTCTACAGCTTGTTACAACCTTGCTGCAGCCGCATTACAGAGAGGTACTCTAGCTCTCACTGATTTCATGGGGATCCAAATTTCATGCCAACTGGCGAAGTATATTTACAGAAAAACACATATACAGACAGATGCACGTATACATACACACATATAATATCACAAGGCAATTTAATCTTCAGTTATGCAGTTTGCAAAAGCCAATTATATGTTTTGGATACATACTTTGTCATTAAAGCAATAACTGACTCCCCAGACATTTGTCTAAATTCAGATTGAGGCTGAAATGATTTGAAATCGAAAGATGCACAACAGGTGGGGTAGACAAATTAGGTAATTATGCAAAACTAGGGAAGGTGACCAACCAAGGAAATGGTAATATTAAGCTTATCTAAATTAGTGTGACAACAAGATCAGAGGTCTAATTTGACACCTCATTTCCAATGTAGAGAAAATTACCTTGGAAATGAGATCTGGTACCTCTCAGCTCCTAGCAGCCCGTGTGATATTCAAATCTGGCTGTTAGCATGTATATGACCATTTCAATTTACATCTCGGTCACAGGCCAATTCTAAGCACTTATTGAAGATGTCAGGAACGCAGCTTACTGAGTATCGGGCACAACTTCTCTTATTCTGCACTGGCATCAGAGTTTTTCAAGGCAGGGACTGGGTTTTCTTCTGTCTGTTCAGAAAAGCTGTACTAAGAAGTGCATATTCCCAGTATTACAGGGCAAGACCTGAGCCCAGGGGAGCCTGACCACCTTCCCAGTTTGCTATGAAGTAAGACACGGGTGAACAGGCGTGAAAGTTCAGCTTTTGAGGCATTATTATGTCAGTAAAAATGCTGTCCCTGATGCTCTCGAGTCCTTGGGGGTTCTCAAACTTTGGTGGTTTTCTGACAAGCAAACAGAGTGCACTGCTGGGAGCAGTCTGCTACCAGAACAGCAGCTGTATGCCATGCTGGGAACACCAAAAATCTTCCCGAGCAGCTGGGCTCTGGGCACGGGAAAGAGGAGGAACCTCTCTGGATACTCTCAGGGGCTAAGCAGCTCGTCCCAGTTTTAAGACTGTAGCTTTCTCCTACTTCCAGCAACCCCAGGAAATCTGGTTCCTCCTGTGACAGGTCTTGTTTTGACATGCTGAAAATTCAGGCTAAAGTCTGATCTACATTTGTAGGCTTGTGCCTGTTGCCTGTGGATGGTTGCACCAGAGAAGTTGTTCTGCTACAGCTTTCAGTTAGCTGTATAGATTCAACTGCCACAGCTTTAATGGTGTGAGCCCTAATGGCAGCATCAGTTGCAGCACTGGGAATGTAATTTCATTATGTTTATATACGGTTTGGGGGAAGTGAAAATTCACCACTCACATGGTAGACATAGAACTTCTGCTTTGATTATATCAGTCTAATTAAAGCAGCAAACGTCCTTTGTAGGAAAGAAGATTCATTGTCATACTGGTTCAGGACTGGTGCAATTTGAATTAGAATTATACCCCTGAGGCAAGATTTGTATTGCACTGCCACTTCTCACCGATCCATGCTGGGAGTAAAGGTCTGTCCTGGTTTCAGCTGTGATAAGAGTTAATTTTCTTTCTAGTAGCTGGTACAGCGCTGTGTTTTGGGTTGAGGATGAGAAGAATGTTGATAACACCCTGATGTTTTCGGCTGTTGCTCAGTTGTGTTTAGACCAAGTCAAGGACTTTTCAGCTTCTCCTGCCCAGCCAGCAAGAAGGCTGGAGGGGCACAGGAAAGGTGGGAGGGGAGACAGCTGGGACAGCTGACCCAAACTGGCCAAAGGGGTATTCCATACCATGGGATGTCATGCCCAGCTGGAGGGGGGGGAGAGGAGCACAGCTCGGGCGTCGGTCAGCGAGTGGTGAGCAATTGCACTGTGCATCACTTGTTTCGTGTATTCCAGTTATTTTTTTATTATTGTTTTTATTATCATCATCATTATTTTCTTCCTTTCTGTTCTATTAAACTGTTCTTATCTCAACCCACAAGCTTTACCTTTTCTCCGATTCTCTCCCCCAGCCCACTGAGGTGGGGGGGGAGTCAGCGAGCGGCTGTGTGGTGCTGAGTTGCTGGCTGGGGTTAAACCATGACAAAGTCTTAAAAGAAAGACTTTTGAAGTTTTGCTTTCTAACGAAAATGTAGTTCTTCGGCCCTTTTTTATACCTGTTACAGTAGTTTCATTTGACTGAGCCAATCTTGCCAAGTCAGAGTTTATTTCTGATTCCCAGTCAAGGCTTCTCTTTCCGTTAGGTGCACTCAATGGATTTTGATGACACATGGCATCCAGCCACACATCCCTCTGGGGCTGTGCTCCCTGCCGTGATTGCACTCTCGGAGGCCTTTCCTCAGAAGAAAAAAATCTCGGGTCTCGATCTGCTCTTAGCTTTCAACGTGGGAATCGAAGTGCAAGGCAGGCTGCTGCGCTTCTCTAGTGAAGCCAGGAATATTCCAAAAAGGTACATAGAAATGCTTCAAGTAGAAAGTTCAGTGGAAGGTTTTTTTTCTTGATGTTAATATACTTAATTAAATGCCAGTTAAAATACAAACAGCACAGTTAATATTTTCTATGATGTTTGTCTGGAAATTTAGGAAAGCTTCATCTTAAACATAAATACATTTACATGACTCCATACAGCTTAGGTAACAGATTTCTTTTTGAGAGCATCGATCAGTTTACAAGAAAGTGATGATCTCCCTGTTAATTAAAAGCAGCAGCAAAAGAGCAGTGTTTAACAGCAGAGGTCTCAGGCTCTCAGGAATTCATATGATCGTGCCTCATTTGCGACAGTGGTTTGCTCTCAGCAGGAGTCACCGGCGCTGGGCTCAGAGCAGAGCCCAAGAAGATGGGGTATGCTCAGGGGAACGCCTTGAAGTGTGGGATGGACTAGATGTCTTCTCGCTATTTTTCTGTGTGCTCCTTCTACCAATTTTGCAAAACTAGTTCAGAATAACAAAACTTGCCTCCAATATGTTTAATTTATAGATGACTGTAAATTATTTACAGATAATTTATAGATGACTATAAACTGTGACACTTTTGCCATTATTCTGTTCAGTATGCCTTGTACTATGAGCAGTTCTAATGTTTCACTTGCTTTCTGGGGAAGACCTATTGTAAGTGGTACCATTCCAGTTTAACTTGTTCCTGGGGAAAAGCGACAACTTTTTCCATTAGGACCACACATGAATTCTGCATGTATGTTTCTTTATGGTTCAATCCGTCTTCCACAGCAGTGAAAGGAAATTGGAGCTTGTGTATATGGTGAATTCAAGTGACTTTTAGAAATATAGTAATGAAGGTGGTTTTTTGTTTTCTTAGGTTTCACCCACCGACGGTGGTTGGTACGATGGGGAGTGCAGCAGCTTGTGCTAAACTGCTAGGTCTTGACCAGCTGAAATGTAAAAATGCCTTGGCTATTGCTGCCTCCTACGCAGGCGCCCCTCTGGCTAACGCAGCAACCCAAACGAAGCCCCTCCACATTGGCAATGCTGCCAAGCATGGAATGGAAGCCGCTTGCTTAGCATCACAGGGCCTTCAAGGAAACAACCAGATCTTGGACATGGAGTCAGGGATAGGTGCCTTTTATACAGATTACAACCCACAGGCTCTGCCAACCTTGCAGTCCTATCCCTGGCTGTTGGACCAACAAGACGTGGCCATCAAACGCTTTCCTGCTCACCTTGGAACGCACTGGGTGGCGGATGCAGCATCTTCTGTTAGGAGGAAGCTTGTGGAGAGCAGTGACAACATGCTCCCCCTTGATAAAATTGAGAAAGTCATTCTCAAAGTCCCAGAGGTCAAATACGTGAACAGACCCAGCCCCGCCTCAGAGCATGAAGCTCGACACTCCTTCCAGTTTGTTGCATGCTCTGCTTTGCTGGATGGCAGCATATCGGTCCAGTCCTTCACCAGCGAGAACATTGACCGGCCAGCCTTGTGGGAGCTCCTCTGCAGAACACAGCTGGAGCACCCTCCTGATAACACACCTAGCTTTGACAGTCTTTACTGCGAAGTGAGCGTCACGCTTCAGGATGGCAACCTGATCAGCGACCGCTGCGATACGTTCTACGGACACTGGAGGAAACCTCTGAAAAAGGAGGACTTGGAGAACAAGTTTCAATCCAATGCCTCCAGCATCCTGCCTGCAGAAGCCACAGAAGGCATTCTGGAGACTGTGTATAACCTAGAAAAAGTAGAGGACTGTTCTGTATTAAGTACATTTTTATCAGGACAGTCAGCTAGGGCGCTTTCGAAGAAGCTCCACTTCCTGTGAATGTTCCAACTGACAGCTACATGCCATTCACAAAGAAAACACAAAATTCAGGACAAACTCTTACTTAATGACTCAAGCACTTTTAAATAGGACTCCTGTAACCCAAGGGCCATGCTCAGTCCAATATTGTGGTTTTAGGCTTAGTAAGTAATTTAGCAATTGCATGCACAGCTCAGTCAGGCTAAACAGAAGATCCTCTGCTGGCACAGTCGACTTCAATTATCTTTATACCTCTAGAGGCACAGCACTGCTTGCACGACACAAAAATTTCCCTGCTCTTCTGCCAAAAATGTTCTGCTTCTGCTAAGTAACTCCATAAAGGAAATCCAAATTCTGGAGGACTATAAAAATGCTGTGTCCGTGAGAAACATCACTGTAAGAAGGACAGAGAACAAAAACCTTCATTTCTGTAGATTTTGTTCTAAAGCCGCCTCGAAGAGGCCACGTTACCTCCGAGCTTTGACTTTTGTGCTAAAATAAACACAGCACATACACAGAGTAGTAGCGCTTGATACTCTGCAACACGTCAGGCTTTGCTGTAACGATTGGTCTCGCATCGAGGAGGTAAAGGTTAGTGTCCTTCCTCACCTCACCAGCAGGAGAGCAGGAGAGACAGCTCAACACACCGTCATAAAAGCACTATTTCCCAGTTTGTTCAGGTTTGTTCCTGCTGTATTCTCCCTCCAGTTACAAGGTACTCACTCAGCAAGGCATGATTAGCACTAATTAGTGATGACACATTTAGATTACTTCAGGCACTGCAAAGCATGGGCTACAGTACACTCCTTATGAGTGACAGAGACCTGTGAGCAGCAGAATGCTTCTTATGCTGAGACAATTAAGTGTCCACAGTGACAATCAACTTACCTTGATAATGAATTCTGGGAATTTTTAGTTCCTTCAAGAGTGAAAAGTCTTGCTTCATTGTGCTTCTAAGAGAGACTGATGACCTTGGCTCATATTTGCAAGACCAAAGCACATGTTCTAACGTATATAGGATGTACCTTCCTTAGGGCACTAAACTATGTATGGAAAAAAATCACAAAATAAAGCTAATTCATTTTACTAACTAAATCTCAAACTATTTCATTTATTAGAGCAAAACTTGTGTATATTCCACATACAATGTATTCATTTGTACTTAAGCCTCTGACTCTTGGTTTACAAGAGGTATAAGTTGGTATATCTAGGGGTCTCTGCAAAGATTTCTGAAGTCCATACTTGCTTGAAGACTTGCAAGGGAAGGAAAAAAAAAAACCAGTTAACCACATTCTTTTCTTTTTCCCTTCTAATTAGAAAGTAGAATTTAATTACTCACCTATACTGAAGGTATACAGACTCATTTACAGCTATTTCATCTGTAATTACAGCTGGGTAACATCAAATGTGAGTTACTGATAATCACTAGTGATGTGATAAAACCCCATTGGACAAGGAGGGTTCCTACATTACCTTCAACATTCAGATTCAGGAGAAAAAAAGGGGAAAACCCCAATCACCACCACCACAACCACCTTCAAGACATGGTTTCTATTTTAAGAGAAATAAATAGGATAAATTTAGCAATAACCATTTGATGTATTACAGATTTAAAAGGAAAAAAAACAGCAACAAACAAACCAAGAACTGTGAAATTTAGTAGTTGCTTTGATTTTATTAATACAATCAAAAGAAGCTAAACTGATTTCCTTGCAGAAGTCTGTACGCTTCCAGTCAGGCAAGTTTCAGGACTTCTTGTACCATTGTTCCGATTCCATCGAAGATTTCATGCAAAGGAGCCTTGCACATGAAAGCACAGGTAGTAACTATTTTATTGGCTTTATCCACATGGGATTCATTTACATTTTTGCAAATGTGCTTACATCCAAGCTCTGCTATAGCAGATGCCGTTTCAGCATCAGGAAATCTGTAAATACAAAGATTTTAATTAACATAAAGAGATGATACAGCCATAAAGTTCTGCCAACATAACTTCAATGAGAGAACTACAATAATATTCAAGTGACTCTCTAGTTGATGATGAGAAGGGAGTCAAACAGACTGCCACTGTCAGGTTCTTCCATCCCCTATGGACACAACAAGTGATCTGATATCTCTGAAAACAAGGTCTGAAAGGCAGAACCACAGTATGTCAGAAGGTACAATTCTGGTTTTAGCAATCTTTCAGTAACTTTACAAGATGACACCAAGTGCAGCCCTAACTGATTCTCAAAAGTCTGAGAGGTGCCAGATGAACTTGCAGACACGTTAGACCTTTTCCAACATCTCCATGTCAGGTCTTCCACTGGGATTCTGCAGAGATTTTTTTTTTTTTTCCCTGAGGATAAGGGAGGAACAGAGGCAATCCCTCACTACCGCTGCTGATATGAAATTCCGTTCAGAAGTTTTATCGGGAGTTGACAGTTCTTGAATCAGCCTTGACTTCTGCCAGGCCCTGTTCTCATCTGCCTCCTCTAAACTGGCCCCAAACCACTACCACCAGAAAATATTCATTAAAAATCCCTGAGCAGACAAGAGCCCACAGACACAGTTTAAATGACCACTCAAATTACCACAGGGTACAAAGTTTTTGAATGCCAGCTGGCCAGATGTCTATTCTCCATTTGAACATCTGCTACACGAATCATGGCCTTCAAAGGCAATGGGTAAGCAAATTCTGTGTCTTACTTAGTATGAGCTAAAATCTATTGCTCAATTACCATGACTGTAATGTGAAAAAAAACCTCGACATCCTTGGTCACCTGCGTGTTTGTGCAGCTATGATTCTAAAAAAGTCACTTTGTTCTGTCACTTTTAGGACTGATGGATGCTACATCCAGTGACTCATTAGCACCCACACTGCACAACAAAGCCAGTGCTGGAACCTGTGTTACCTTTGGTGGCTCGCAGAGTGACGGCTTAGACAAGACATAAGGCTACCTAGAGTTTTCAGACTATTAATTGTGGCTGTGGGTGTTGATATGTAGAACATATCACAGACCAAAGTATTTCTGAATTTAGGGATCAATTGTTCCAACATTGTAGCGCACAAGCCACCTGACCTCATGGATTCAGTCTGTCTGCCTTGCGAGTTCTGCGCCTACTACTATTACGCATGTGAAAATTTGAAGTAAGTGAAAAATATCACTATTAAGTTACCCAAGGTTTACTGGCACCAGAGACCTCAGACTTTTGCACAGAAGACTGGCCATTTCCTAAACCTAATTCCCATGTAAATTATCTCCATCCATTTTCTTCTTACCTTCCATCTACGTTTTTATCTTGGCCGACCGTGACCTCACAACCAGGAAAGACTTTAGCTGCCAGAACTGGTGATATACAGCACAAACCAATGGGCTTTTTAGCACTGTGGAAAGCTTGGAGTGTGGAGTTCACGTGCTCATTGACAGTACAGTTCTTGCCATCTACAGCCCAGGAACACAGGTTCTTTGCTACACCAAAACCACCTTAAAAAAAAAAAAAAAAAAAATCAAGCCAAAAGCTTAAATGTAAGACACTGCTAAAAGCCTTTGAATTCAATACCAGACAGAAGTTCTCCTTTTCTTACAACATAATTTTGGCATATGTAGGACTGTTAAGTTACTATACTGAAAGCTTTCAGCACATGAAACATGATGGGTTTACAATGTTAAAAGTTTAACTGCACAATTTTTATACCACTTATGTTACATAGGCCAGAAAGCTTAATCTTGCTTCAATGAGCAACAAACAGACAAATAGAAAACCCCAGTCATTTGCTAGTGACTGGAAAAGTTGCAGCATCTGATATGCACCCCTCAATAAGCAAGAGAGGAATCAGAAGAAAGACCGATGATAGTTAAAAGTAGAAGAGTGTAATTCACAATAGCAATGCAAACAGTGATTTGACCCTCTACAGTAATTCACTCTCAAGTTTTAGTTCGATACTTAAGCAATTATAGGTGAGCTTTTTTCCTCCCTTAGAATTATTTTTGGACTTTAAAAAAAAAAAAAAGGTTAACAATAAAAACAAAACAGATATTACATAAAAAGGAAATTATAACATATGATATTCTGAGACATACCACTTACAAATGATAACATAATTTCCTATTAAAAATAATGCTGGATTTGTCTTTCTAGAAATTAGTTGTAACAATCCTTTACTTGCATTTAATCTTTGTTTAATTGTATGAGCAGATTACATTGTACAACGCCTTCATTTACGGGATTTATAACCATCAGAATAATCAAAGAAAGAAGGTTATTAGTAAGTGTAACCATCCATTGTATTTGATTCCTTATGGAATGTGCACATCAACTTTTCTACAATAAACAAACAGAAATTTCCACAAGTATTTCAATTAAGAACATCACAAAGCTTTGCATTTTTAATATTTTTCCTTTTATTCTTTGCTCACTTTTGAGTGTTATCTGAAATCTCTGAGGTAAAATTTTAATTCTCAAACTTAATAGGGTTTATTTCCCTCTAACAGTTATTACAGCAACCCTCCTGAGCCTGGGTTGGAACAGCATGAAATTAATAAGGAAAGTATTTGCTAGCCGCTACTCCCTCATCAGCCCTGATGTCACCGACTCATTTTAGCGCTTGGAAGTGTTTGTCCGCGTTACACATACACTCCCTCTGCTGGCCTTACAACAGAAGACGGTATAACAACTTCAAAATTAACACTCGGGCACAGTTGCAAAGGCAATATTTAACAGTACTATGAATACTCTGGAAAGTGATCTTCAACAAGTCATAATTTCCTCGTGACACTTTGGTTTCTTCATTTCTAAAGTGATTACAATTACCTCCGTCTGAAAGGCAATTTTGTGGTCTATAAATAAAAAATTATCCATAAACATGTTTAGTATAACTTGATCAGCAACAGACCAGATACATAATTAAAACAAAATGTACTCACATTGACAAGGAATATAATCTACTTGGCAACCTACTATGCTGCCAACAATTTCAGAGGCCCTAAAAATAAGGCATTGCCATGTAATGTCAAGTTCTGGCCTTACTTTTATCCTCTGGTCAGTGTTCTTGTCCAAAAGTAGGCACTGAACTTTTCACAATCTTTAGACAGAAGGAACGGTGCAATGGATGACGTAACACCAAAGGAACACTCTGGCATTTTAAATTAGTGAACTATAAATTAATAAATAAACTGAGATGACTTGTTAGCCTATGAGAGCTTGCTAAAACATTTTCTCATCCTCAAAAGAAAATAAGTAAGTAAAAAGAAAGAGAAAAACCACATACCTCTCAAGGTATTCAAGAGAGAATTTATTCTCTAAACAGATTTAAAAACAAAAAAGTTGCAGAGGCAAAGCAGTTATTTGCAACTGAAAAACCACAATTTATTTTCTTTTAAAAGCACCTACCAGGGAAAATGACCGCATCAAATTCACTAGCTTTCAGTTCAGCCAAATCCTGAATGTTTCCTCTTGCCAATCTGGCACTTTCAACTAACACATTTCTCTTCTCTTCTGTTGGACTTCCTTTTAGGTGATTGACTACATCCCTTTGCTCAATATTGGGGGCAAATATCTTCACCTAGAACATAGGGATGAAGCAATTTTGTGAACAGAAAGAGAACTCATACATACTGGTCACAATAAAGATCACTGAATCAAAACGGGTTTTGTTCCTGAAGTCTCTTATTCAATAGAAGTGGATTCCACAGGATGGATCTATTGCATTAAACATCTAAAGCGACAGGTGGCATATTAGGATGGGTAAATCCGGCCATCCTCCCCATCCTATTCCTGCAGCTTTTTGACAGGAGTGCATTCTTATGCCAACATTAAACTTACTGATTTTGCCAGGGCCTGCCTTCCCTCTGCAGATAACCCCAAGGACAAATGGAGCATTACAATTTATACCAGCAGCCTGACTGGACACACAGTTGAGTCCACAGAAAGGCTGCTCTTAAATGTTATGGGATCAGAGTGCTAAAAGAGTTTTAGCAAAAAGTTTAAGAGATAAAGATGCAAACTTTACAAGCATTTCTAGTGCAGACATTAGAGTCACTCACTTTCCTACAAGACTGGTAGCAGGAAGGAAAAACAAAATGTGGAAGAATCTATTTTGATAGGCGTAAAAGGGGACAGTTGCATCAAAAATAGAAAGTTCTGTGAACGGTGTACTGCAGGGACTGTTTTCACATCTCTGTTTTGATGCTTGCTTTGCAGACTTCTCAGTGCCCAGCGCTTTAGTTAATTTTAGAGAAGACAATTCTGTGCTAAATGTGAGGGTGCTGTTGGTACCATCAGATACCTGAGCGCAGCTACACACAGACAGAAAGTGACCACCTTCCGCCACCTGAAGCCAGACGGGACCAAAGCACACCACCACATCCCGGTCCAGGCTCCTTCACGGAACCCCGGTTACCAAAAAAGCCCAGAACAGCTAGCAGAAAACGAGCAGGTGAACCTCAGCGAGGGCGAGCGCCTGACTTCTGCAAAAGCGACTGGAAAGCAGATCAAGAACTTTAACGGGGTCCCATCTTCAGGAGCAGGGCAAGGCCTCCTGCCACTCCTGGCTCCCGGGTTCAGCTGCCTGCATGTGAACCGCTGCTCCTGTCAGGGGGACGTTCACATCTTTGGGGAGGGGGCTGAAAACAGGAAGGGAGGGATGGGATAAGATAAGGAGAGAGGTTATGGCTGAACAGGCTCTGTAGTGTGCAGGGGCGGGGAAAACACCACCGTGAAGTGGGAGAGGCTCCTATCCCGCAAACAGCGGGAGCCACAGGATGGCCTGCCCCGGGCCCCGGCACAAGGCGGGGCGCGGGGGGGTTAAGGCAAGGCGGGGGTGCCCCGGCTGCTAAGGGGCGGAAAGAGACGAGGGAGACATACGTCCCTCCCCCGCGGGGAGCCTGTTACACCCGGCTCCACAGGCACCCTGCGGGGGTGCCGGGGAGCGGGATCCCGCCGCCGCCGCCGCCGCCGCCGCCCCTACCTCCGCGCCGCCGCGGCTGAGGTGCACCAGCGCCGCCGAGGCCTCGTGAATCTCACTGCCATCGAAGACGCCGCAGCCGGCGAGCACCAGGGCCACCCGCTTGCCCATGGTGGCCTCCCGCCGCCCAGCCCCCGCACCTCAGAGGCTGCTCGCACCGGGGATCCCGGGCCTCACGCACCCTCCCTCCTGCTGCTGCGCCTGCGCGCTGGGCTCCCGCTCGGCCTCCATCTTGCCTCGGCCCGCGGCCTGCAGCGGTGGGCTCGGAGGCTTTGGGCCCCGGGGTCCCGCACGGCCGGCACCCCGGCGGCTCAGCCTGACCCGGGGGTCTGGCACACCGTGCACAGTTCCTTGCGGGCAGTTTTCCACTGGATGCTCTCCCTCCTGCCTACACAGTATAGGTGTGAGTTTTTAATGTCGGGGGAAATCTGGGGGAAAAAAAAAGGAAGTGTGCCTTTATTTTTAAACGAAACAGGTTCAGACATACTTTCAGTCTCATTTCTCTTCCGGCCTGCTTACCTCAGCAGAGCACTAACGCAGAGAAGGTGCTGAGTGGTGACCCTTGCAATGCTGTTACGCATCTGCATTCCTGTAGCTTGTTGGAAAGTTGCTCAGCGGCATACATGGGAGGTTGGTTTGTTGTGTTACACATCAGGCTATAATGGTGTGATGAATGTACAGCTTTGAAAGTCCCAAAAAGTGGAGTTTGGGTAGAGGCCAACAGATGCTGTTTGTTTCAGTGATACCTTACTCATCAGACCTTTTATCTCCCTTAACCTCATGTTGTGTTCTTGGGAGTGGCTCCATTTTACCAGGAAAACCAGGGTTTCTTTGGAAAAACAACCTTTCTTCTTTCACCCACTCCCAGCTTAGTCATTAAGGCATTCCCCTAGGGAGCCAAAAGGCTTCCTTGAGGCAAGGCAGACATTGACCCCTAGTCTCCTCCTCACAACTGTGCACACAAATGCCACCCAGAGACCAGTTGTATTTAATTTTAGCAAGATCTCTCAGCTCTTGGTCCTTCTTTTTTCATGAGCTGCTTTTCTTACAATAATAACGAACTTGGGCTTAATAATGAAAACCTACACTTTTACTAGTCCAGAGGGCTGAAAAGCTAGATCTTGCAGAAAAACTTACAAAAATTTGGAGTATGGAGGTTCTGCAGGGGACACAACAGTGCATAGGCTGGGAAGAACAAAAATGGCATATGAAAGCAAAGTCTCTTTCTGTAGCAAAATGCATTCAGCTATGTACTGAGAGCTCAGGAGTCTGCGCACGATGATGGATAGGGAGATTCTTGAATGGGAAAAGGCCAAGATAGGGAAACACCCTGCTTAAGGGCAGATTGCTCTCTGCTGAGCAATGATTGCTCCAAATGAATGTAGGGCTACAGCTCCATCTCCACTACAGCCTACACTCTGCCTCTCAGGATTTAGCAGGACTGCAGTGCAGCTCCAGTTTGGAAAGCCCTCAATTGCCTGACCACCTAATTACAACCATATGCTGGGAGATCCCGCTCAGCTCAAAACACTTGAGTTAGAGTTCTGCGCAGCACCAAACCCTCACCTTACTCTCCAGGCTGAGTAGGACTGCAGGGAAATTCCAGTGGAGCCATCTCAACCGAGAGAAATACAAAATATGTTTGGTGAGAGTGGAGTGGCAGTTCAACGTACTTACTGGCATGGAACTTCTTAGGCTCAGCTGCAGGAAAGTGGGAGGGTTGGTTTGGGCATTGGGGAATGGAGAGTCTCCAGAGCTGGAATCCCACTGGAGTCCTCCTCATGCTTGAAAGCTAGGACAAGGCTGCTGTCTGGAAGGAGTTTAAGTTCAGTGCATGCTTGGAGATACAAGTGGAGTCCCAAACTCTCCTGTGTGTTAGGGACAGGGTTAATGTTAGAGCTAGGGAACTGAGCACCTTCAGAGCGGGAACTCCCTGCTCCTTTCTGTCCTGACTTACTGGCTAGTCTTCTGGATGGACCATGGACCTGAATTGTCAGTAACCTCACCTCCAGTCTTGTTTCTGGGCCCATCTCTTGAGTGGACCTCAGACTCACATTATAGGTAGCCCTTTTTCCTGAATGGACCTTGGACTTGATGGGGATGTGATATTCCCACCCCACTTCAAGTCCCCCATGTCACATCTCTGTGCCAGCTCCATAACTGCCCTGGTTCTGTTCCATGGTCTAGCTCCAGCTTGCTCATGGCCTGTCCCTGCCCTGGCTTTGTGACCTTGTCATGGTCCTCTGTGTCTGTCTTAGGTCTGTGTTTTCATCCCAGCTCATGACACGTCCTTGCCCTGGCTCTGCATCACCCTGAAGTAGCCCTGTGATGACTCTTCTCTGGCCAGGGCCCACTCCAGCAAGTAGCAACAAGAGCATTTCACAAGGAGTACACCTCTGAAGCCAGATCTTTGCAAGGTGAGAGGACACACCTTGATGGGAGAAGCAGCTGCTGTTAGGATCCTGAGTTCACTAGTAGCCCTGTAATTAACCTGACCAGCCTCAGCTGTGGCCTCCACCCACACACTCTGGCCACGAAGCCATAGGCAACATGTAAACTGAGGCCTGGACATCGAGACACGACCTGAGCTATGCTGTAGGTGTGCATGTCTAGTCCTATTTCCTGTTGTCTTGACATGCAGGCTGGTCTTCCTGCACAGACTGTGAACCTGTGCTGCAGGTAGCCTCATAGAATGGCTTGGGCTGGAAGGGACCATCAAATATGATCTAGTTCAATCCCCCTGCGGTGAGCAGGGACACCTTCAACTAGATCAGGTTGCCTAGAGCCCTGTCCAGCCTGGCCTTGAATGTTTCCAGGGATGGGGCTTCTACCACCTCCCTGGGCAAACTGTGCCAGTGTTTCACCACCCTCATTGTAAAAAATTTCTTCCTTATGTCCAGTTTAAACCTACCCTCTTTTAGTTTAAGGCCATTTCCCTCATCTTCAGTCCTGCCTCCTGGATGGACCTGGGACACATATTATAGGTGGTCCTGAGCTTGACTCTACCTTGCTGTGTCTGGGGCTGTTGCTGGATCCAGCCACTACTACATACCTGTTCCCATTCAGAAACTTCAGGACTGCACTGTGGTCACCGAGGTCACTGCCCTTGCTTGCACTGTGTCACCTCTGCTCCTGGCTCGTCCTCCCTTGCAAAGCAGCCCTACTCCTGCTGCTCCCTGACACCCCTAGAGCTAGCACAAATGACAAAAGCTGTTATCTGACTGCAGATAAACATGTATTTAGATGTGGCAGCATCGGAGTTAGGGTGCCAGGGCATGGCGATGGCTGGATGATCTCCAAGGGGAGCTGAGCATGATAACAGGGCAAGGGGAGGCAGGTGCCTCAGCAGCCTGGCCCAGTCTTACCCCCGCTTCAGCAAGGTGAGCAGGGCAGCTCTGGTGACAGCAGTGAGGTTCCACCAAAAGTCCGATCACTAGGCAAGTCCATGGTGATGAGGCAGATCCAAGGTCAAGCTGGGATGGCAGATGCATGGGTCAGGGTCTGCATCAGTGGGGTACAGGGCTGGGTCCAGGCATGGCTGCAGTGTAACTCAGGTGGGAGGCAAGAGCTTCAGCTTAAAAGCAGCTCCCCAAGAAAGAAGCAGGGAGCCCCCACTGAGATATCTCAGAAGAGTGGTTTGGGAGAGCCTAGGCAGGAACAATTGCTGGCTTTCTTCACAACCGTTTTTATCAGACCTTGAGCAACCAGCTATGCTCCCTGAAGGGGAAAGTGTGCCCTGGGCTTTGGCATATGTCCCCTTCAGGCTTCAACTGGTTGAATTATACCTCTGTCCTGGACCCCAACCCTTTTCCTACTGCTCAGGATTTGAGAAAGATGTTTTCTCTAGTGGAAATCCTGCTCTGAAGGGCCTTAGTTGCCTAACAACAGATTCTCAGATTAGCTTAAATTTGACTTGGATAGCTCTTTGTATTTCACAGACTGCATCCAGTTGACTCACCAGTTCATTTATCCCTAACCTGCAGCGGATCCCAGAGAGTCACTCTCAGCTTAAAACTCATGATGAACTTCATCTGCATCCTTATCCCAGCCCTCACCCTATCTCTCAGGCTTCAGCAGAGCCGCTCTGGAATTCCAGCTTGGAAAGAGATCATTTCCCTCACTTGCCCCCTAAGCTGCCAGACAAATCAGGGGCTGCCCTGCAGTCCCAAATGCCCACTGAACTGCACACCTGTCCTGAGCACAGCCCTCACCCTAGCTGTCAGGGTTGAGGAGGAACCTGAGGGGAACCCTTAGCCCTACCTTACACAGTCACAAAGCCCGGCCATTCTCCTTTCTTCTAAAAAAGACATGGTATCTGACTTTCTCCCACCCCAACACACAGTTCAGATTGCATCTCAGGCTACGTAGCGGAGTTTAGGTGCAGAGGAGCCCTGCGCCTGCCTCCTTTTCTCAAGATGTCTTTCATGCCCCTCAAAGGCAAGCAGAGTGGACCTCAGATTGACGAACTTCAGACTGGCTTCACTATGACTTCAGGTAACGTTTGTATTTCTCAGTGTGCCTCCAGCTGACTCTATAGCAAACACAGGCCAGTGTGAGTATAAAATAACCCTGCAAGCAGTAAAACTGCCAGCCATGTAGTTTTGTCTACTGTGATCCATATATAACCGTAACTTTCTTACTGAATGGCATATTGCCAGTATATAGGCTGGCAGTTGTGTACCTGAAGATACAAGCACCATCCAGAGGAGCCTATTTTTGTGAGACAGGAGCTGTTACCTCAGGTTCAACAGCCTCTTTGCTGTGACTATTACAGCGTGATAACTCATGCAGATGTTCAAAACGAAGCTAGCTGTTCAAAACCGCAAATTTTGGCTGCAGCAGCAGGCTTGTTATCCCCTTTCTCTCTGTTCCTTCCATCCTGTCGCTCTCAAGGGCAGAGACAAAGAAGGTACTGTTTTGTAATGTGAAATTGCTGAGTCTTCTTCATTGTTTCAGGAAAATGTTTGGTTTTCACTAATCAAAAGAAAATACTCCAGGAAATGAGAAAAATTCAGGAATCCTGTCAACTCCAGAAGCTGATCTTTGTAGCCAGTCTCAGTCTTTCCTCTAAGTCTGCTAGTGGACAAAGAAGCAGATCAGCTCTGTGGGTTTATAAAGGACACTTTGACATGTTTCTGGATAATAAACGAGACAGCTGCTGACTCAGAAGTTGCTGACGTGAGCTTTTTAGCTCAAGTATATTTATTCACAAATTTATCAGTCACTTGTTTTCTGTGTTAAAATATGGTTCACAACATAACTTATGTTGTATGAGAAGAAAAAACAGTACTGTGCTGTAAAAGTTTCCTACAGGATGAAATGAAGTAAGATACAAAAATGCTACGAAAATTAAAAAAAAAAAAAAATCAATAGCTTTGCCATCTTAGTCATCTGACCCAATACTTTCAGCAACCACAGCAGTGCCTGAATGGAGACTTAATAGTCCAGACTGCAAACATGCTGAGCCAGGACTAAGAACCAGTTCATACTGTACTTCTAGTTTGGCTAACGAGCAGTTACGGCACCTTCATTATGTCATTTTACTTCCCTGCATCCTGGTTTCATAGAAGGGATAAATTATGCTTCCCTTATTTCATAAAGCACTTCCAGAGTTACAATTCAAAATCTCTAAAACTAGGAATTACGGCTATATTCCACACAAACACGTACCTTTTTGAACAGACAAAAGAGCTGGCATCTTGTACTACACTCAGGCTAGGAAACACATATGAGTAATAGCACACTTTATTTTATAAAGAACAAAACCAGAGCTTTACTTTAAAGCAGACAAAAATAACATGCATGAGATTAAAATGAAATATGGAAATATGTATAGGTTACATATACATGCATGAAATTAATGTATAGTGCTGAATGGCATGGATTTTAAAGACAAGCAGTATAGAATCAGGCAGCAATGAAGTGAGATACAGAAATGTTGCTGAAATTAAATATTTTAATAGCTGTGCCATCTTACGGTTTTCTGAACATCTTTAGTACCTCCAGCATTACCGAAACTGATATTTGGCAGACTATCCTGCATTTTTATGTAAAATGCAGGGTTTTCCACCTCCAATTTTGTCTGGATATAGCCTAGCATAGTGCTGACTAGAGAACTGATTGTTCTTTAGGGGTTCATATGCAATGAGCAGGGATATTTGGCTCCTGATAGTCAAAAGTCCGCAGCACAGTTATTTACCCAGTGAATAGCACACACCAGCGCTTTCACTGCTGATGCCAACTACCAAACTTAGCCTCTTGGACTCTGATGCCAGCATAGCTGGTTTTGAACTCTACAGAGCTGGAAAAGGCTGTGTTTACCGCAGGGATGCTGCTGGCGAACCTGTCCTCACTGTTTTTCTTAGCCAGAGTTCATCTTAAAGGTAGTTCTCGCTATCGTCGTAAAAATGAGAGAATAAACTGCTATCTCATCCCTGTAATTTAAGTTGTTAGAACCTGAGTAAGTGTTCTGAAATGGGTGACACATACACGAACTTGGCTTGAAGCCCTGAAAGGCTTCAGACAAGACTTCTGGGCAGCCAGAAAAGGCTCAGGGCTATGGCGTTTATCACAGCAGAAGCCTTTCTGCTATTTGGTGAGGCCTCACCTTATCGTGCTGGGTCCAGACCCAGAAGTCATCCGTCTCGGTGGATTCTGGTTTGTAAGGATGGGCATTTGATGTGCGCTTTAAGTGGCTCCAAAGCAATGCTTGAAACAACGTAGCGGGCTGCTAACAAATACTTCAGCCACATTAAAAGAATGTGTAGTTGTCTGGGTCTCCAGAAAACTGAAATCGTAGTTCAGTCAAGTGACGTTTTTAAGGGGTGTTTTAGCACACGGTTGGTTTTCCTCAGCAGGAGGAAAAGAAGAAAAAACCCTGCGTTTGGCTAGGACCCTGCATGTAGCCCGCTGCCGTTCTCCCGCCTCAGGCCGCCCCGGGCCCTGTGGGCGGGCGCAAGGGGCGGCCTCCTTCCCGCCCAGCCTGCCTCAGCCCCGCCGCTTCCCCTGCCCGCCCGGCCGCAGCACCGGGGCCCGGCTCGGAGCCCGCAGGCCGCGCCGCCATGGGCGCCGCCCGCCGCTACCGGCTGCTGCTTCTGCTGGCGGCGGCGTGGGGGCCATGTTTCTCAGGGGCGCTCCGCTCCCCGCAGCGGCGGTGGCCGGTGCCTTACAGGTGAGTGAGGCGGGAGGGGGCCCGGCGGCCGCAGCGGGGGAGAGAGCGGCACGTCCCCGCGGCTGCCCGGCACCGCCGCCCGCTCGGCCGGCCCGGCTGCCTGCGCCTAACCGCCCGCCTCCTCCTGCTCCTCGGCCCCTCAGCTTTCCGTTTGTTTGTTTGATTTTTAGACTAAAAAGGCCATGAATAGTTTCCCCTTTTTAATCACGGGGGTGTTTGTCATTTATACGGTATCTGGTGTATTTAGCTCACAAGTGTAAGGGAACGGGTGCACCACCCCTGGCCTAGAGCTGCGCTCGCTCTGGCAGCAGCGTGATCGCAGCCCCCGGGAATGGCAGCCCTTGCTTTGAAGATGCTCCTTTAATTCCTCTTTTAGTAAAAAGTTGCGGTGAGGAAGTCAGGCTACGATTTGTTTTATTTTTTTTAATTTAAACTTTGCTTCGTACTTATGTTCGTGATAAACGAAATGGTATAAAATCCTGTTTGCTGCTCCAGAGCTGTCTTAGCTCCAGAAGACCTGGTGGTGTTGGGGAAAGCAGAAGAGTGCATGTTATCCCATTCTGCTGAAGCGAGTAGCTACAGCTTTGGTTATGCTGAGGAAATAAGCCTCTTCAAAAGAAGGGCTACGCTTACATGTTTATTTTGTGTGAGCTTGCTGTTTGTAAAGAGAGGCGTTATAGTTTAACTGCTATCTAATGCACGCCTGAAGTTTTGAAATCCTGTTGCGTAATTCCTATCAGTTAAATTTGTATCAGGTGGTGCCTGAAGGAGCCAGTCTTGCAGTCACGAGGCATTTGGGTTTTCCAGCAAGTTCAGTAGTCACAAGGCTGGGTCTCGGGATGGTCAAAATTGGAGTACGAGCTTGTCTGTGTGAGACACTCAGAAATGTGGCGTTTTAATGCTTCTTAACATGCTTGTTACCTTCTTGTCAGATGCAAGGTGCAATGGGAGGGGAAACTGAAAATGTAAGGTGTGCAATTTAGAAACAGTACTTAAATGTGTGGCTGGCATAAGTCTTTGGGTTTTTTTCTCTCTTCCCCCCCACCCTGGACAAAATACAGACAGACATGCTGAAGTACCCAGCAAGCTTGGAGAAGAAGTCCACAGGGAAAATTAGCAGTGTTTCAGCAGGGCTACTGGACTATGGCTCAGGAAGTCCCATGTCCTTGAGTCATCTCATGGCTGGGCTATATGTGCCATTCGGTAGCCCTGGGCAACTGAGTGTGTTAAACTCTCAGGCTATGCTTTGGGCAAGCTGTGTATGCCAGTCTGTCTTGGTAATAGGAATATAGCAACCTTGTTTTAAGTGAAATACAGTGAGTGAATCTGAAGGAAATTGGGAAAGAAAGACTTGTCAGAAAGGTTTTTTGCTGTTTGTATATAGTGTGATGCATAAGCGGATTTGGTCTTCAGTTTTTGAGGTTTCATAGGAACGATGAATGGAAACGGTGATCCTAGCTAGGTTCTTAGGCCTCTTTATCTAAATTAGCATAGAGGAATAGAATATTTCTTTCCGATATTGGTGATACCCTAGAGTAAAATTAGCTCCATCTGGGGAGCTTAGTATAGAATAGTTTCCCAGAGCAAACTGGTCAATCCTTTTGTAGACAAACTGTTAGGAGAATGTTTTTGAGGCAGATCTCAAATTGTCGTCTGCCTAGCATCTGTGTCTTTGATTTTGTAAGTACAAGTCACTCTTTGTAATCTGCATCATTTCCACTCCTTCACTGTCAGTACTGTGTACAATATAACTTGCATTTGTGAGTCTTAAGTCCTTAAGTCCTGTTTCTGCATACATGCACCTCAGTAGCCTTATGAACTGGTGTACTCCAAGTGTTGCATCATGTGGATCACAGAATCTGTCTTTGGAGGTGGCTGAACACTTGAGCTCTTCCACTCAGGCCCTTAGGAAGCCACGAGACAGTTACTCCAGCCGTGAAGCTGTGCTTATCATTCTGTGTGCTTTTCTTTCTCAACACAGGCGCTTTGATTACCGTCCAAAAACTGATCCTTACTGCCGAGCTCGTTACACCTTCTGTCCCACTGGCTCTGCCATTCCAGTTATGAAAGAAGAGGATGTCATTGAAGTGTATCGATTACAGGCTCCAGTATGGGAATTCAAGTATGGAGACCTACTGGGACATTTGGTAAGGTGATGGTTTTGTTTAACAAATTATAGTGGCAAATTGAGCTGAATTCAGCAGCAGGTCTCAAGAATGGGAGCTGTAAGGTTGGTATATGCTTGTATGGAAGAGTATTGGAGCACACAAGCTAGGCTATGTATAGGAAAGACATCCAAAGAGCAGTAAGTTTCAAACAAAAGTTACAGAATTTAGCTCAGCTAAAGAAAAGAGTATAACCAGCACTGTCGGTGGGTTTAATGTGTTCCCCCACAGAGTTGCATATTCGGAGTGCTTTATGCACACGCACTATTACGTTTTGGGTGTCTTTTTTTCTGCACTAGCACTGCATCAAGAAAATACAATTATTTGTCCCCTTATATCAGATTAAATGCTTGCTTAGTGTATTGACTTTTCTGTTGTTAAAAACTTACGTATTAACATAAACACGGATATATGTCAGGAGTGGATAGCTAGCTGGTCGGAATGGTGGATCATGGGGAGATGATTGCTTTTATGGTTCTTTCTTGAATGTTGTGATCAGTATGGAATTAAAGTCTCCATTCATGGAGTCATGCAAATATGAAAGAATCTCAACTTTAGTAATATTTATAGCTATAGCAGTATCATAATTAAGCTTCAAAGCATGATCCCTAATGAATAAAGAAATACTAGTGAACATGAAATACGACATCAAAGTGAAGCACACAGTAAAAAATGGAAATAGCTTCAAATATCATTATCTCAGTTGTTAAACTAAGACTGAATTTATGTGTTTATTATAAAGCTTTTAAAAGAAATATTTCTCATTCCTTTTGTGTCTTTCATTACTAAGATCTGTTTTTGGTAACTCAGTTCTGCTCTTTATTTCTTTGATACCCCTGTGAGGTTAAGGATTCAAAAGTAAGCTTGAGTTTTGATGATGAGCTCCCACTGAGTATTTTCTTCCAAATAACAGAATTTACAATGGATGGATAGATAACCACTGAGATAGTGCGAATGTGATAGAAGTATGTGTGTGATACAATCTAGTATGTTGTGCATCAGTGCTACTGAATCCAAGATGTTATAGGACGCCCTTCCGTTCTTCTCACCCTGTTACACAACAGCTCCCAAGCATCTTATCTTCTGTACAGGTCAAGCTGCAGTTGTTTTTATGTTAAAGTTTTGGGATCTGGGTTGTTTTTTTTCCTTTTCCAGAAAATTATGCATGATGCAGTGGGTTTCAAGAGCTCTCTAACGGGCAAGAACTACACAATGGAGTGGTATGAGCTCTTCCAACTTGGGAACTGCACATTTCCACATCTCCGGCCTGGCATGGATGCACCATTCTGGTGTAACCAGGGAGCTGCCTGCTTTTATGAAGGAATAGATGATGCACACTGGAAGGAAAATGGAACTTTAGTTCTCGTGACCACAATATCAGGTAGATTTCAGATGCTTTGGATAGTGCTAATATCATAAAATAGAGAGTCAGCCTTGTCTTCATGTCAAGCAGTATCTTCTAATTTATGTTTTGTAGGTTATTCGCAATGTTAGTCACTGATGCTGATTTCAAACTGAAATACTATCTATCTCTGCACTCTCTTTAATACCAAAAGCGGTATGAGGCTGCTGCCCTTTGAACAACACACACTGAAGAGTTGTTAAATGAGTCATTTGATGTTGCTGTACAAAAACACTTGAGTCTCTTGAGTGTAAAAATAGCAAAACAGCTTATACAGAACCATTATGGACTCTTCACATGGCTTCACCAAAATAAAACCTTATATTGTGAAGTGGCAGATGACTGCTGAGATAGAAAAACTAGTGAAAATATGGACATTACTGGGCAAACAAATAAGGCATATTTAGAAATAATTGCAAAAATATAAAAAGTATTAATCTCTATTTCCATCTCCTCCATTATGTGTCATAAAACCTGTGCAAATATCCCCAGTCATAGGTCTCTGTCATATGTTGTAGAACAGAACCAGAATTTGCACCCCTAAATATGTGGATGATCACCAGAATAGCTTCCTGGTATGTACTGAGCATTGAAATCCTAAAATAAAAAGGTCATTTAAATAAATCTGGTTGATTACTGTGAATGACTTACAAAGTCCGTTGAGGACTTGGAGAGCTGCATTTTGTGTGACCAAACCTACTTACTCTCTGAAGTTAGCATAGTGCACAAGGCACAGTGGAGAGTCACATTACAGCTAGTGTGATGCGCCGCTTTGTTTGTCTGCTTCTACCTTTAGCAGCTTTGCTGGACTCAGTCTCTGTATAATCTATCCAGTGCTGCTAAGAAATTCTAGGCTGTTCTTCAAGCGATGAAGTAAGTGGAGCTGCTTTCCTGTGAGTTTGTAGCTCATGACTGAAGTCTTTGGTGCCTGATACGCTTGGATTCTTTTGTATGAGTACCAAGTTAAATATTTTCATACAGTTGTGGAATTTATAATGCTTCCTGCCTGTGTGGATTATTTGATGCCTAAGAAGGGTGAGGTTACGCTGGTGCCTTGTGGAGGTATTGTTACAGTCCTCCTTGTCTCTCTCGCTTCCTGTTTCCATGAAACTTTAAGGAAGATAGCCTATCTGAGAGTTTTGAATTGTCTGAATTTGACTAGGAATCTGAAAGTTGCTGTGGAAGAGGGTGGGTGGATGCAAGCACAGATGGACAGCCTCATGAGCTGAACTTGCTTCCTTCAGAGAGCAGCCAAAAGCATCCCACCTGGTGGGAGAGGGCTTTAATGTATGGAACAGCTGGATCCTCTTTGCCCTTGTGAGATCCTATAGAGCTGTTTGTCAGCAGTGTCAGAGACCACAGTGAAGCAATCTCATTTTCTTTTAAAGCCTATCGGCCAGGTTAATATTACTTAGGGGTATGTTTCTTCTGTGGAAATAGGGCAAGGAATATCCAAAGTCTGATTTTTGATTGTCTAGGCGTTTTCCAACAGATTATCAGAGAGCCACGCATTAACCTGTAATACTTTTGTTTAATTTAAGATGTTAAGGCCAGAACGTAACAAGACCAGAATGGACTTAATATTAGGAAAGGCATATCCTTTTCAATAACATGCCTTACAGAATACACACTAGGAAGTTAATCTGGTAGGAATTAGAGAAGATAAAGGGGAGCTTCATGCCCATCTACAGTGGTTAGTAAGTACAGTTCTTGATACAGTTTTAATGATGTGCTGTTTTATTAAACCAAGTCATGGGCAATTAAAAAATAAAGTATCCAACACTTTCACTAAACAGAACGATTATTATGTTTACTGTGAAGCCCAAAAGCTCTTAAGTGTGAAGAACAATTATAGTGGGGTAGCCTAGGAGGTGAACGTGCAGAGCTTTAGTTACTCTGAGGTAGTAGCTTGCACACATGCCTTACCTTAGAGTAAGTGTGAGATGTGTTTACTCTCTGATGAAGAGTAGACCCAGCAATCTGACCTTTGCAGCTTGTTTTGGGGGGAGATGTGTGGCATGCAGTGCTCTTCATTGGTCTTGATGAATGCAGCGTTGGAGTGAATTCAGACTTAATGCAAGAGGCTGGTTGTTGTGTGCAGGGCAGTGTTAGTGGCACAGATCTGTCTGATGTCTGCCACTCCTGAACGGCGAGGTAACTGCTGCCAGTCTCTTGGCTTGCAACAGTCTTGCCTGTCTTTCAGCAGCTATCAAACACAGTTATTGTACCCTCAGCAGCGATACTTGCAGCTAAAGAGAGATCATGGCTTGGAACACTGTCACAATTGCAAGCTGTCGTCTGACTGTGTCTTCTGATGTATTGCGCAAGAAGGATCTGCAAAATTTGGTCATGCTGTGATGTGAGGTGCTAGGATTTGAGTCATAGATGGTTGTACCCTGTGCGGTGACTGAGGAAAGAGAGGGCGGGAAGGGCTAGGCTGAGGTGCAGTGCTAGGACTACGGGAAAAACAAAAGAAGGAAGATGAGTCCTGTGCTTCAGCTCTGTGTTGGGGAGGCAGATACATCACATGTAAGGAGCTCAACCGGAGGGTTGAGTTGAGTTAAAGGTGTCTTCCTCATTCCAGTTGTGAAATCACCAGAACACTCCAAACATGTATTCTAAATAAAAAAATAATCCGCAAGGTCTTTAAGTTTACTGGTCTTCACATCCCACTCATGTTGTTCGGTTTAGCAGCTCCTCAGCCAGCAAAGCTGAACTGAAACAGCAGGGTGTCTCAGTCTCCCATTTCTTTTGTGGAGAGACACAAAAACTTCTGCCCTGAATTGCTGAATTTAGTTAAAACTTGAGGAAGTGCAGAAATGCCTGTTGCACTGGTGAGCACTTTGTCAGCATCCCTTGTAGATTGTACTACCTGCCCTGTTTGTCTACATGGATAAAACAAAATGAGAAGTGTCATGGTTCTCTGACGTTTGGATGTTCTGGCATAGTAGCTGGAAATGGGGCAGAAAAAGGAATTACAGTTTAAATAAATTACATGTAAATATAACTTACTCAGTGGGGTATCACTTCTCCATCCAACCTAAGCCTTGTGTCTTTGTATGGTTATGTAATGTTGTAGGTAAATGTAGATGGAAAATAATTTTGAGTCATGTATTTGTTACCTTGTCTCTGTAATGCTTATTTTCATCTTTTACAGGAACCATGTTTAATAAAATGGCAAAATGGGTAAAATACGATAATGAGACCGGCATCTACTATGAGACCTGGACAGTTCAAGCAAGTCCTGACAAACAGTCAACAGTATGGTTTGACTCTTATGAATGCTCTAAATTTATACTGAGAACGTACCAGAAGCTAGCTGACTTAGGAGCTGTATTTAAGAAGATACAAACAAACTATACAAGCATAATTTTATTCAGTGGAGAACCTATTTATTTGGGAAATGAAACATCTATTTTTGGACCGCTAGGAAACAGGACATTGGCAGCAGCTATAAGAGACTTCTACTATCCATTCAAACCTCATCAGACAGTTGGAGAGTTTTTTGTGGATCTTTTAAAAATAATTGATCGTGTTGTCTTGAATCATCAGTTTTACCTCTTCTACAACTTAGAATACTGGTTTTTACCTATGAAGTTCCCTTATCTCAAAATAGTTTATGAAGAGGTTCCTTTACCTATTGGCAGCAAAACATCCTTTGGTGTATAATTGCTTACTGAAGAACCGAGCTTGCCCTTATGTCAGAGTATCCTTAAGGATTTTGGCACGCTACCGTGATGGTATTAAAGTGTTGTATGTTTCACTGGTAACTGTAAAAGCTGGGAAGGCTTTGCTGGACATCGTGAAAGACTATGCCTTTGTTTCTTATTACCTGTATAACACGTTCATGAACGCTTCAGCATCTCTGACTTGGCCAGCTTCTGTGTAACCATGGACACCTGCTGCCTGAAGGTAGGCTGATGCGGCCCCTCTTGGCTAAACTCTGCAATGCCAGAGGGTGAATGGGGGGCAGCCTGCCTGCTCTGGTCTCAGGCCCTCTCCACGTACATGGCCGTGTGGCAACAGATAGCACCTGGCCACCAACAGAGATGGGACACAAGCTTTACAAGAACCTTCTGGTCTGACCAGCTTGGCTAATCTGAGTGCCTAGATGTGCCGAATTCCCTCAACATGTGCCTTAGACTGGTGTTTCTGTATTTCTTTGGTTTGTACAACTGCGACCTATGAACTGTTCTCTGGTTCATGACACAGGTGTTCAGTGGGGTGGGAAGGGGCAGTGAAACTGTTAGAAGATGGCACAGGTGGTATCTTTTCACCACTTTGCTTCCTTTACCTGTACTGTAAACATAATACAGATGGCTCTTCCTAAGATTTCTGTGTGTTTTCTGGCACAGATGGAAGGCAAACAGCCTGTTTTGATGTCAACTTTGATGCATAGCTGCAGTGTTCTAGCAGTCTCCTCTCTTAAAGTCTACATGAGGCTTCAATTAGGTCAGTTTCATCAAAGTCATGTTTATATTCCTTTTAAATTTCTTTAAAAAGCATGGAATCCTTAACATGAAAGAAGCAATGACAGTTTGTCAGGTGTCAAGTCACAGTTAAAAATCCACGCTTGTCACAGATTTGCCTGTAATAAGCGATTGCAGCCTCTTACTGGCAGTGATGCGTGCAGTTGTGGTGCTGTGTCAGCTGTGGTGTCCTTGAGTCCTGTTCCAGGCTATGCCGAGAGTGGCTTGGCAACTAGTTCCCTTTAAACCCAGCTGACCAAAGGCAAGGGAACACCGGCTTTCTGGAGACTAGTGAGGTGCCTATACACAAAAAATACACCTGCAGCAGCATAATCATCTCCAAGAGTACACTGCTCATTTTGGTTGGTTTTTTTTTTAAACTAGTTGCAGAATGAGTATCACTCCTGCAGAGGTTATTACTGTGTCGTGGCTCAGCAATAACACAGGAACCCAGCTCTGCAGTTTCATTTGGGTTGAGCCAAGTTAAAAGCCTGCTGGAGCCAGAGGGGAGTACACAGTGACTTGATTCAAATCGTAAGAATGGCAGAAAATTAACCTTGTATTAAAAAGAAGTCACTAAAATTAATTAGTTGAATTACATTATCATATAATGGGATGAACATGAGAACTAGTGTGAGAGGAATAAGGTGATGAGAGCACCTCTGTTCTATAGGGGAAAGCTGCTAATTAGTTCCACTGTTAAGTGAAATTTCATCTTCTGCCTCAACTTGAAAGACTTTACTCTTTGCAGCTACTCAGTAGCCCTTGCTTTAACCAGCTGAGTGTCAGATTCTTCAGATTATCCACCAAGAAGTTAATCCAGGAGGCACTAGGGAAGATCAAGGGGTGCAGCAGGCTTGTCTACAGAAGGTATGTTCTTGCTGATGCATGTTTTTATGACTTTGAAACCCTCAACATTACTGAACGCACATTTATCTTCTCGGGGAAAAAAAAGCCTCAAGCTCAAGACCAGTGTCCAAAGCTCTGAAAGGGACCTGAGCCAGTAAGTAGAAGCCCCAATCGCTTTTTGCTAGCATTTGCTAAAAAGCTTGTAGCATTGATGCAGCTAGAGACCTTTTGGAGCCTGAAGCAGATGCCATGGTGGGGTAGGTCATGCTCCCTCATAGTAAAGTAGAGGTCTCTGCTCAGCGGGACAGTGTTGTTCCTTCACTGTACAGTACTTCCTTGTCTGGGAGCCTGTGCACCAAAGTCATTCTTTTCCCCTAATAGTTGGAGTATTTTGTGATACAAAGAAGAGCCTTACAGAACTGGAAATGCCAAATCCAGGAATACACAGCTAACGGTAGCTGAATCCGTCATGTCAAAGCTGCCTTGTACAGCTTCTAGCGATCAAAAAGATGGGTGTTTGTTTGTGGATCAATAATACTTAAACAGATTATACAACAGCTTGACATAGCTGACTGGGTGCAGAGGTAAAACCTTCATGATTATTAAAGAACTTGATCAAAATTAGTAGATTATATGAAGGAAGTAATCACTTTTCATGTCTGTGGTCAAATGTAAGTTCATGGTTCTATCAGTACAAGCTTATAATATCCTGGGCTTTTTGTACCTGAATAACAGCCCTTCTCACTTTTCCTGTTTCATCTGTACAATCGGCTTAACTTAGCATGTATTACTCTAACCCCAGTACTCTGGATGGTACAGGGAGTTGCTTCAAGGAGAAACAATTACATCCTAGCATGTATTAGTTGGAAGTTAGAGAACAGTGAATTTCTAGCAGATAAAAAAGACAAAGACAGCTGGACAGTTATTTGTCGAGGATAGTGCATCCCTTCCAGGCAGAAGCAGAAAGAAGCAGCTGAGACAGAATCTGAGAATGTAGTCAGCAGTAGGTCACACTGACAATCGTTTGATGATTCCTTTATGCAGCCGTGTGTATACACAAGTATGTTTTGCACTTTGAACTCTGTCCTCAGTTTAAAGATACTGATTATCAATGTAGGAGTTGCCCTTTTTTTAACATACATGAGTTCCTTCTGAGGCCACTGTTTATTCCTTCTGGGCACAAGCATTGGAGAGCGAGCCTCCCCCTTTCTTTTCTTCTCTCGATCAGGGAGCTTTTGTTCAGACCCTTTAAAAGCCAACTGTTCAGACTGAATGCACAGCCAGGTGGAAATACACTCCGACCGTGCAAACCACAGTTCTGGAAGAGGTGTAGTTGTTGAAGCTGGCTAATGACTACACTGGAAATAATAGTTTCACCAGCATTTAAACTGAAGTTAGCAAGTGCAGTGCTCTCTTGTAGGCAGAATGCAGAATCTTTGAGTTAGGCGTATAGAATTAGATCCAAAATAACACTGAGGTGATGAGTAGGCTACTTCTGTGAATTTTAGACAAGCCCAGAATAGATCCATAAAGATGACACTTTTGTCACTTAAAAAGCAAATGTCTGTGACATCTAACAGCTTCTGTACGCCTGATGAGCTGTTGTTTGTGCCTGAAAACCACCTATTTAGCTCAAGTATTTGAGGTGGACATCTTCCTGCTGGAAGTCACACAGTGGGGCAGGTATAACAGGATCAGACCTAATATTTCACTCACAGCTAGTTGGTGTTAGCACTTAACTTGCCTGACAGTAGGAACAGGGGACTGTCCTAGTTGCCAGGCTCAAGGATAAGCTCCTACTTTCTCATTTACCTGTCTCCAGTGAATGCGTCACTGAGTCATTACGCATGCTTTGAATACAGGAGTTAGTCACTTTAGACTGTGCCTGGTTCTGCTCCCTGCTTTTATGCATGTTGCAGTTACAGGTAAAAATACACAGTCATTCTGTAATACAAAAATTTCAAAGTCTGCACAGTGGTCTTGTGCAAAACTGCTTAATTTTTATACCACTGAGCTGCTCAGGGCTGTAATCCCCACTTCACTCCAGGAAGGTTCTCAAGCGAGGCAGCTCCTGGCTCATCGCACATCAAGGTCAAATAGAGCATGCGGCTCCTGGTCCCTGAAAGATCATGCAATGAAAATAGCTGGTACAAACACTTTCTGCCTCCCCACTCACTCACAGGTGTCCTGGATTAGGAGAGCTGCTGCCTTCAGTACCATAACCGAGGATGGCATCAGGGATGTTGAGGTTCTTCTGGTTTTAAAGTCACCACAACTAGGGAATAGCTTGAAAAGCAGAGCAGGCTTTTGCTCTTCCACTTACAATGGAGTCTAAATTGTAAGTAAGTCCAGAGCATAAAACCCCACACCATCAGCTGCTGATTGCAAATTAGCAAAATTAGACAGTGAAAATAGACGTTACCAGCCATCTGGAGAACGTCATATTTTCAGTCTAGGGAAAACTACTAGAATGAAAAGAATCATCTCCCATGTCACATGACACTTAAAATTCAGTATTAATGGTAGACTTGGTCTATGGGGTTCTGTGATTAAAAACTATTATTATGAATGAGACTCTTGCGAGTAATTTTCCAACTGATATCATGCCATCTAACATAATGCTATCAAAATGGCTGTTGGAACAGTTAGAGCAAAGCATCACTGACTGAAACAGTTTAACTTGGAGGGTTCATATCACCACGGAGAGTCAAGGTCCCTTGAAGGGCTCGATGCTGCAGGCCCTGGGAGAAGGGCATGTTCTAAAGCCTGCCTCTTTCCCGCTACATTAAGGCTGTTTCAGAGTGCAGGGAATAGCTTTTGGGTGCCTGAGCCTCCGAGGGAAGAAAGGAGCCCACCGTCAGGTCAGTCTACAGGACTTCCAGCCTAGATACTCTGTTACTGTCAGAGATTTCAGCGACAGAATTGGGAAATCAACCTTTTTCCTCCTATCCCCCACCCCCCAACACTCAAGCCTTTGTTTGGGGGAGGGTTCAAGGGTGGCATCTTATCTCTTAAATCTTGCTCCTTGGGGATAAAGCAGCAAAACTGGTATGACGCTACATCTACCAAAGTTCTCACCTTACTAATGTTTAAATCAGGTCTTGCGATCCACGCTGCTTGATTGCCAGTTCATTGGTTTCAATCTGGATTGCACATTTCTTTATCTTACATCCACACAAGACTATACAACAGATAAAGTACAAGGGCTCACAAGAGTCTTTCTCCTTACTCATGTAACAACTCATGACAGCTGATCTTCCTGCAGGATCGTCCTAAAATGGGAAACGATGAGTTTTCTGTCATCCTGCAAGACTGGAAGGAACAGATTTTTTCCTCTGAAAGGTCCAAAGCTGTCCCAGTTCCTCAGCATTTTGCGAGGAAATGCTATCTTACGAAAGCACAGATGGAGGACAGAGCAGGCAGCACGCCACAGTCTGTGTTTCAAAGCACATGAACTACAACAGCCAGCAGTGGATGCAATCCCACAAGAGAAACCTAATAAAAAGGATAAAAGATGAACATCCGGAATATCTAAGGCTAATTGTGGTTTCACTGTCCTAGTTTTGATACTGTTAAACTTTAATTATATCTCCAAGGAGCTTGTTTCTACAGCACCTGTATTTTAGGAAAATGAATTTAGTTTGTAGTCTGAACCACAGACACTGAAGTTCTGAGTCCCTTTAATAAGGAAATTTGTGAAACCTTAATCAATGCTCCAGTTTTAGATACAGCAGCACCACTTACTTTTACCATTCCATGTGCAACCAACTAGACTGGCCAGAGATGAAGACAAATCTCTCTGAAGTAAGGTCACAAAGCTTAGGTTTTAGTCAGGCCTACACTCCAAATACAAAGAGGCCCAGCTGAACCCTGCTTTAAGTTCACAAATTGATTTGGCACACATCACAATTTTAACAATTGGAATAGATACAGCTAATTTATACCTATGGAGTTAGATCAGTGTGCATAGTATTAGTGAAAGTTTCTGACTAAAAAAATTCCTAAAAAACCTCACTTAAATTCAGAAGTTTTTAGCTTTAGGTAAATCACAGGAGTTAAGTTAATGTCAACAGCAGCTCTTAAATCACTCACCTTTTCACTTCTGATATATTATCTCATGCTAAACTAGCATAACTGGTCAGGATTACCCCAGCTGTTTGGCATTAACAGCTTTCAAGGGCAATTTTATATCAAAAAACCTGAAGTGATGTAGCACTTGTGTCCAGAGGCAAGATATGTGACAGCACACATTAACAACTCATACCCAAAACTGGACAACCAAGCCAATGCAGGATTATCTGCTTCTGAAAACAACAATAAAGGCGAACTCAGGGAAAATGATTTTACACAGCTGTAAGACACCCGTGTTCACGTTTCTAGTGAACTTCACGACAGTCTGTGGTACTCTCGTCACTATTTGTGTCGTGGATTTTTATTTATTTTTTTATTATTCATTCATTCCAACGTGTGTAGAAGGCAAAATAAGAATTGTACAAGATTTGCTAAAAAGGAGCGTTGTAGCTTTTCCTGACGCTACTTAGAATATAGGCTCGCCTGGGAAGTTTGTTTTATAGCTGGATTATTTGAGCCAAAGATGCTGTAATTGGTTTGATGTATAAAATGTGCTGACCTTCAGTGGAAGAGAGACACAACTGCTTTCAGGTTGTTTTCTTATCCTTGAACGTTTTGATAACTGTTACAACACTGTCTCGCATCTATGAAGGACTTTACGCAACAAAGCAGAGACCTTCTCAGAAAAGGCCAGCCAGTTACCTTGCTGGGCAAGCAGTTCCACTACAACTAAGCATAAAGCCTTCGGCTGCTAACACGTTCACCTCCTTGGGATCTGACGGAGGCCTCTCTGCGAGGAGCAGAACGCCAGGCTTCAAAGATGTGAATTCCAGAAGTGAGGGAACTCGGGTATTTAGGCCGTGTCTCGCCTTTCAGTTATTCCCACTACCACAGCAGTACGCAACAGACCAACTTACCTTGCCAACAGCAAGACACCAGCAGTCGAGGTCCAAAGAGGTTTTAGCTGTGTTACTAATGAGATTACTTCAGATTTAGTGAAAACACGTCCTCTTCCCCAGATTAGTAGTGTTACTCCACCTTTATCATGCAGGCAATTCCGAGAGTGAGCATACAAAACACGCTGAGCTTTTTTTGCTTTTACGGACTAAATATATTGACACCTTTTATACAAATAAAAGCAAATTATAGTATTACATTAATTTAACAAATTCTAATACAAAAACTGCATATTTGATAAAATGTGATTTTTAAATCAAAGCTCTACAGAAACATACAACTCCCCTATAAAGATGTCCAGTCTGCTCAAAATATAGTTATGAACTTAAAGATGCTCGTAAGTGTTTTACACTTGAACTATATGTCTGGATAAACATTACTGAAAGCAGAAATGAAGAAAATCTACTGATTACCAGAACGAGCTGTACGGCCCAGAGGAGAAGAAGCCACCAGCTACGTTCAGTACAGCCCACAGCTGGGGCAGCTTTGCGTTGCTGGTGGCTGACCACACCTCTCAAACACACTCAGCAGTCACTGGAATACTTCAGTGTTACCACTCAATAACGTAAAAGAGAAAAGAATTTTAACTGTTGGCGGTAAGAAATGAAGTCACAAGCCACATCCAGATCACAGGCAATGCGTTGCCTACACCACTTACAGACTAAAAACTTTCTTTAATGAAATTGATTTACCAAATATTCAAAACAAATTTTTGCCTATTGCTCTACTTCACGCAAATTTACTGCTTTTAAGTGTTTAAATATTGTGAAATGATGGAACTAGCTGAATTAAAGGTATACAAAATGATCATCTATCAAACATTCACTTTATACATAAACATTTCTGAAACAGATTTACAGTATACAATTTGTTTATACAGCCTAAGCAACTGTTACAATGTCATTTCTCTCAAATTGAAAGCAGCCAAAAGGTCTAAGATTTTTGTTAAAAGGTTCTTGGTCACCATTCAACTTTTAACTTTCTTGTCTCGCACTGTTCACATCCAGGTCATCACATCTAACACTGCAGGGTTCATTTAATAAACTATACATTATTCCATCTAACCGTATGCTGCAAAACTGGTTAATGTGCAAGAAAAGCTCATTAACTCCGATGTGTTTTTAAATACAATGTATCTACATTTTTTCCCCAGAATGCTTTCGCTTCCTGAGCTAGACATAAAATACCTTAAAACAGGTTTAGACACAGATCTGAGACCCCATAAGCAAACTACATTCAAATGCATAGAGGGGGGGGGAAAAAAACCCCACACCACCTCTGGTAGCTCTCACTACTATTTGTTTGCACTCCAAATACATTTTAGATGGATCTAATAATCTGTTGAATAAGGTAGCAAACGTAATACTTTAATTGTCTAAACTATATTATTGTGTATTGCTCTTGCCTTTTATGACTTTTATATAAAAGAACGTGTATATTTCACAGCCTACTAAATACTCCTTATAATCTTAATCCTGTCATCTAGGTGACTGGATTTAGAAATGCTATACTCTGCAACAGAAGCATGCAATTTTGGTGGGGTTTTGTTTGTTTTTTTAAGATCAGTTCTGATCATGTTCAGTACTAGTATCTAAATCACAGAAGGGCAGCATGTTAAAACTGGTATTTTGCAGGTACATTTCAGTATTTTAAATGTGTTTTTTATTTCCGTAAAAGTTAGAGGTCACCATCAATGAAAAAGAACAAATCTAAAACAGAAAACAGATTTTTGTTTGGATGAAAAGGGATTTTGGAGCTATCCATGATTTCTATTTTTGAATCTGGATTTCATAAATCATTTCTGAATGCAAAATTAATTTTCTAATCAAACAATGAAGTAACTTACAGTAAAAACTATAGTATTATATAAGCTTATACAGTAAACTGCAATATAGTAAGCTTGGGTTTAAGGTGCTATTCCATCCGCCCTGAAGTCTTTTAAGGACTTTACCACGTGGGCATCATGTCCGGGAACCAGACTCTACCGAGATGCTTTGAAACTTCCCAATGAATCTGCTCTAAGCTGTATTTCTGATCAGGAATCAAAACTTCCTCCATAATAGAAAGCTGAGAGAGACGACCGCCACACATCTTCACAAACTCAACAAAGGCACTGCAAGAGACTTCACATTCTCCTAGGCCAACGGCTGACAGATACTTGCAACGTTCCGCAATGCGGATCAGCTCCTCATCCAGCGGCCGCAATCCATTGGCGCACACCACCAGTTCAACTAACCGAGGACACGTCATCCCAACGCGGCCAAGTACGTCTTTGCTTACTGATCTTCCAAAGTAAAGGTGCGTGACAGGTATTTCGTAACGGAAGAACGGGTCAAACTCTTCTTCGTACAAGAAAAAGTACATTACTAGATTTACTTTAGGAGAATGCTTGATGAAAGCGTCCCAGCTGCTCTTCTGGATCGTGTGGAACTGAGTCTGTCCAGGATTTTCACTGACAACATCAATACGCAAGTGTTCTAACCTGACGTGTTTTTCAGAAGACAAAGCAAGCAGAAGCTCATCACTCAGCAGGTGGTAGTTCAGCGCCAATTCACGTAAACCATGACACTGGTCAGCCACACAAAGGATACCTGGGAAAAGAGAACATTATGAAAGGGGTTACACAGATAAATACACTAATAACTGAACAAGGAACGTAAGAGTGAATTTGTTTATGTATGTCAAGAGAGTGCAGAGACCACCTATTTCAACATGCAATCATGACCTAACATAAAAACAAAATTGTACTGGACAACCAGAACATCAATCTTTTCCATAGAAGCACGGTCTTGTGACTTCTTTGTACCTACACAGCAAGACACACACACACACACACACACAATGCGACGGCATCGCTATTTTCCTAGGGAAACATGAAGAAGTTAACACATTGCATTGTGTACTTTCCTACGGGGGTTGATGCTCACATAACAAACATAAATACCATACTCTGACCGTTCTGCCCTGTTGTAAGACTGCATATACTCCAATTCGTTTTTGTAAAAGGGACTTACTCATAATAAAAGTATTTCCCTAGCCTGCTCTGGAAGAACTGCTGTCCCCCTCTGTGGCTGACAAAGCAGCCATGAATGCAATCTGTCACCTGAGGAAAGCAAACATAAAATGAATGCTAGATTTTAACTAAATACCGAAGTTGCTGCTGTCAGTATTTGTTCTTTCCAGCAAAGTATAAATATTTACATTTGGAGAAGCAACAGCAAAAACCAGGGAAAACACTAAAAATTCGTGGCAATAATTCCTAGAACAGTGATTTTCAGACTCTCTTTAATGAATCAATGTAACCTGCTGCTCATGGAAGACAAAGACATTAAGAAAAAGAATTCAGTTCAGTCTATAAAGCTTCCACTCATCTACTTGCAGATACAAACAATGGTACCACACTGGTAACAATACTAAAAAAAACCCACAACAGAACCACACTCTAAAAAAAGCGTACAGTTCTCTGCATTTCATATGGCCCAGAAAACTGCGTGAAATTCAGGATATGGCCTTTCCATTAATAGAGGAGATGAGAAAACAGCATTTAATATGCAACTAAAAAACCTGAGCTCAATACCCTATAGCTTTGAAGCAATGGGAAGAAATGTAGAAAGACAGCAATTATTTTAAGATGCAGTTACTAAACTCGAACGAGAAGCCTACACTGAGCCCAAAAACACTTTCTTAAGAAAAATTACTGTAAAAATATTGCATGAATATATACACCAAAAAAGTGTGTATTTTCCACTGAAGGATCTGCAAGAACACATGCATCAGAAGCTCTTCTAACTATATCAAATACTGTCATTTCAAATATAAAACATTTGTTAGATGAATAAAAAAAGCAGAATTTAGGTAAACAGAATTTTAACCCAACTCTTATTGCAACTATTTCCTGCAGAAACAGTTTACGTATGTAAGCACGCTCAGTATTTCGTTTGGGGGGAGGGGATGGGATCCAAGATCAAGTGAAAATCCAGGATATTTTTTTTTTTTTAAAGATTGGACTACAAAATTTGAAAAACTAAGTGTAACTACAAACTTCTGTGTACTTTCTACACTTTCCAGAGATCATTTCCTGTCCTTAAATAATAACAAACAGTTATTCTTACAGCAATACTCCTGCAACAGCTACTACGACCACCCCACTTAAGCAGACCCAGGCAGGCTGCTTCATAATACCTAGATCTGTTGACACATGAAATATTTTAAACAGGGTTTCAAGATTCAGATACGCTGTCTCATCACCACACAGTTTCAGAAAACAACTTGCTACAAATTTAGCACCCAAAGCAGCTTGTTGTGCAGACTGCCATCCTTCAACAAAGAATCTTTGCTAACTTTAAGGGTACGTTACTGACTAGTGTAATGCAAAAAGGGAAGAACTAGGGTTCAGCTTGCTGCGATCTTTTATGGGCCTAGGGCTGGATATCTACATCACGTACTGTCAGTGAAATTAAGTATCCTGTGTACAGAACTGACAACGAACGCAGTGTAGACAGCTCCTGGAGGGCCTGCCCGGACCCCAGGCGGCAAGTGGTACATTCACAGAACATGCCTAGGCGCTGCCTAAACCGTTGTGTCACCGAGAGGTAAATCGCTCTGGTATCATACAGAAGATTTGCATCACAAATATCCCTCTCCTAAACTGCTGATGCAGACACACCCTACACCCAAGTCTTCTCCCCTACCCCCCTATTCAAAGAAAAGCAACCCTCCTACCCCAAAGCAGAGGCGCAGCCTTTACTGAAATGCTTTCAGTTCCCTCTGTTCCAATAGCTAATATTTCAGGTAACAAACAACAGCACATCAATGTGGATTTAAAAATAACCATTATTTTGTTTTACAAGGTGCTGTTGCAGTTCTAATGCAAGTTAAAGTTCAGAGGGGAAAGAGCAAGCAGAAGAAACTTCAGATATGCTCACAAAGATGAGAAATACACCACTGCCTTTGTTTCTCCAGCCCAAACCCAAACATGCCTCTATCTTTGTACAGCAACTTAGGGATTATTCAGAGCACCCTTTGGAAGCAATTCACAGTTTGATATCAATTTTTTTCCTTTATTTCTGCAGCAGCAGAGTCTCTCCTGCACTACTTGCATTACTCCGCTCTGTCCTTCACTAACAAATTTCTTAAGAACTAATCTAGTAATGAACTCTCCCTCCCCCCCGCCACCACTGCGATTTGAAGGCATGTTATAACATTTTAAGTGGATCTATAAGTAATTAGTTTTGCAAAACTCATGGCCCTTTTGGTTCAATTAAAGTTTTTCCACATTTATAGCAGCCTGCTAATTATAATATTACCATTAGAAAAAAAAAATCCAGTTAAGTCTCGGTACTCAAAGTTTCTAATTTTCCTTCAAAAATGTCATTTTTGCAGCCTGCCTGCTCTGACACCAACTATCCGCATACCTCTCCTTTCTTTTCTTCCAGTTTTTTCTCCATCTCTAGGCACACCCATACCTGAATTAAGAAATCAAATTCTTCTGCCATTTGCTTAGCACTCTCTTGTTTTGTCACTAATGCACCTGATGCCATTCTATTCACCTCCACTCCATGAAGGACAACAGTAGTTGTGCTCCTTGTTCCTTGAACAGGCGTTGCTGTTTCTTACCCATCATTCCCTCAATTTAAAACATCACGAAAGTCCGCTAAAGCTGACAGGATGCTCTTGGCTCCAAGTCCAAGGAAATGACTCTCTTTGCCTAGCTACAAATTACTGCTGGAGCCTGTGCCTCCTGAAAGACACGTTATGGCTTTTGTACTTCTCAGGCACAAGGATTCTCAAATGAAATTTTAAGCCAGAAAAACCAGTCACTCAACCTAATTTAAACAACCCTCTATCTATGACGACAAAGCTTTGAAGGAGAAAACATTCCAGTTAACACGCTGGTGAACACTTTGCTGGACAAACCTGCTGCAAAACAAAGCCGCATTTTCAGGACTTCTTTATACAAAGAATTCTTGTTTGAGAGATATACCTGCAAAAGGTATTAAGTTTGCATTTTGTTTGTTGTCACTATAGCAACATGCCCTCTGCTACTATATCGTTTTCCCCACATATTAGAGGAGTCCTGCTGGTCAATTTTACATATAATATACCTAGCATTTACAGTTGCAATATATTTGCATGAAGAAAGTTATCGTGACTCCAGTAGTTTCTACTTATCCTCAGAAGAGGAATGTAACTAAGTTGCCAGCATCTCTTTTATTCCTCTTCCATTTCTCAAAGAAAAACTGTAAATGTTAAGTTGATGGGCTGTGAATCAATCTTAAACTTGCTGTGCATAGCACAAGTCTTCCACAAACATTAATACTATGAACCTCAACAGTCTTGAGTGATTTCATTCTGATACTAGCTGGCTTCATTCTTGCTACAAACACATTTAAGAGCATTAATGAAGCACATTTGGTAATGGCAGAAGTTCTGCACAGCTCAGTCTCATCTCCCCTTTGTTGATGCTGTCTGCACTTACCCTCCAGCGAACATCAAACTGCTTTCTTTCAGAATAACTAAACCAGCATCTTCACAATCCGTGACATTGCAACACTCAAACCCCATATATAATGGGCTGCGGAAATGGAACTCGCGTTCCAAAAAAGCTTAATTATACTGGAATACTTACATAGTCATTGCAGAAGCAGTACACTATCAAGTCAGTACATATTCTTTTAACTTCCACAAGAGTTGTTAGTTGTTTGCCCAGAACAGACGTGCGCTATTTTATTATTAGCTCAGTAATCACTCTGGAAGTGGTAGGATGGATGGATTGACAACCAGTTGAATGAGTATTTTACTCAGTGACAGTTGCTGTAGATACCACATTCACCCTCACTCTCACTCCACCCCTATTTTTTCAGGGGTTTACTAGTTTCAGACAGAATTTAATGCATACATTTAAAAAAACAAACAAACAAACAAACCAACCAACCAACCAACCCAAACCAAAA
>JAVKLA010000008.1:16572062-16601335 GCA_034782735.1 Sagittarius serpentarius | reverse complement strand
GGACCCCAGCGCCTCCTCCGCCAGGCTGTGCTGCGCTGCGCTGCGCTGTGCTGTGCTGTCCGTCCCGTCCCGCCCGCGACCGCCGCTTGCCTCCCTCCCCTCCTCTCTCCCTCCCTCTCTGTTTACTTCCCAACAGCGGAAGCGACGCAAACCAGCCAAAATGGCGGCGGGCGGGCTGCGAGGCGGCGGCACCTCCCCGCCGCTCTGCTCCCCCCCGCATCTTCGAGCGCGGGAGGCGGCGCGAGCGAGGCTTTGCGGCGGGGGGGGCGGCGGCGGTCGGCCGCCGTAATGGCCGCCCTGCAGCCGTTCAGGTGGCCCCGTGCCGCCCGGTCCTGCTGAGGGCATCGGCTGCGGGGGCACAGCCGGCTCGTCCTCCCGTCCTCTTTCCGCCTCCCCGGCTGCCTGGGCTCGGCGCTAAGCGCCTCCTGCCTCGGTGTAGGCCTCCTTACCGGGCCGCCGTGGCGGGCAGGCCCTTGCCTTCGCCTGGCTACCGCACTGCGGGGTGGCAAGGCCCGGGCTGCCTGGAGGCGTCCCCGGCGGGTGCTCGGCGGCCTGGAAGGGGAGGAGTGACATCTAGAAAAAAATACCGGGGGTAGTGCTGGCAGAGGAGCTGGATCTTCGTCGCTGACAGAGCCAATTATGTCAGTGATTTGGAAGCTCCGCGTCAGGCTAGCCTTAGGAATAAATGTAAAGGAGAAGGCAAACACTCCGTGCTTTGTGGGTCCAGCAGGTGCTGGGGATGAAGCGCCTGGGATATTGCCGGGCAAAGAAGACAAAGTGATGTGTGACAGATCCCTCGGGTTGCAAATGCCTTGGTACGACGTGTACCCCGCTCGTTTTTCAGTCCTGTACGTGACTTGAACTTCCTTAAGTTGTTGAGATTCCCCAAATTTTATTTATTTATTGCAAGCTATAATAAATAAAGTACTGCTTGAATTTTTTAATTTCAAGCTCGTGGGTTATGATTCCAATTTCCATCATTAAGTTTCTTGGAAACAGCCGGATGTGATCCAGTGCTCTCCCCAATCTTGAAAAGGCTTTGAAACAGGGTAACAGTTCTTCAGTGATCTCTCAAATGTCACTATCCCTGACTTCTTTGAGAAGAACTTTATATAAAAAAACTCTTCAGCGTCATTTTCTTGCATACTTACGGTCTGTTAAAAAAGAATTTTTTTTTTTCCTTTCAGCTCTAAGTCTCGTTCCTTGAGATTATTAGTGGGAAAAAAATGAATTGCATAGAAAGAGGAATGTTTTTCAGTGATAAACGTTCATTTTAGTTTTGAATTTCTATGAGGGGATCATCTCTTTTTCTCCAGTTCAAAATGTCTTGAGACATTTACTACAGCTCAGCCGTTATAGTTCTGTGTGTATTTATAAATCTACATCCAGCCTTCAGCTTTTCAGGAAATGCAACAATAATCTAGAAATAAGAGGTGGGTTATCACCTCGCTTTGAGCAGATTAATGAGCATCTCGGACAAGCTTGTAATAGCACGTAATAGCAAATATGTGACTGTGTAACTCGTTCCGTTATACGGAACAGCTACACAAACCTTGGTAGATAATGAGGTGTGTTTATGTCTCAAGCCACTACTGTCGAGAAAACTGAAATATCTGTTTTGCTGTCCCCACCTGGAAATGTTTGCTGTCTTCCATTCTCACTGTTCAGGAATTCTCCTTTCAGCCCTATGTTCCAGTTCATAGCTAGTTCTCTAAAGGTGGGAAGATAACAGCCCCCAATTACAGTTTCTAGTAATGACAAGTTGTATTTGTAGGTATATAACTTGCAAGCTGCCGGAGATACAGGAGAGGAAGGTAGACTGACAGCAAGTGTTTGACCTGGATCTGGCCTAGTACCGGGAGAGAAGGATCTTTATCAACGAATGCAGAGCAAGCAGCCGCCGCTTCTCCTGGTCACCTCCCTCACTGTTTTCAAGGAGCATTATGCTGATGATGTGATGTAACTGATCCATGTCATGAGAAGTGAGTAGAAATATCTTTTCATCAAGATTAATGCTTTGATCAAATTCTGGTGTCTGCAGAAAAAAAAAAAAAGGAACATCTTGTGGCAAAACCCAGTGTTTTCTGGGTCCGTGTAGAAGTCTTGGGAGATGTAACAGAGCTACAATGTCATTATTTTGAGGTAACTTTATTTTAAAACCCCTACTGCATTATCTGAGTTTAGATGTATTGACTTACTGGGGGAGACTTCTTACAGTGCCTTGCAGTTTTATTTTGCTGCCTGGTATTTGGAGTAAACAAAGTTTGCTTCAATGCCTGTGTCCTTATTTGCTTTGTTGTAATTGCTAAGCATAGGAGGAGAAGAGAACAGGTGCGGAAGGAGCTCTCTGAATCCCACTATTTGGGGATGTAGCAGCCAAAATCAGCAAGAAAGGCAGCTGCAGCTCCATACTTGGAGCCAAATCAGGCCCTGGACATGGTGCTGAGCACTGCCAACAGTGTCTGTGGTGTCTGTTGGTAAAGCATGAGAACTGACGGGGTTACCAGGACTGAATAAAAGAAAAACTGTGGGCAGCTGGTGGTGCAGGCACCCTCTCCTGGCACCTGGTGAGCCCCCCATGGCTGGCTCTTGCTTAGCTGGTAGGCAAAGCCATGCTGCTTGTAGAGCTCTTGAACTCTGAGGTCGCTGGCACTGAGGTAGGTGGCAGCAGGTTAAGAAAGGTCCAAGCAGCAAAGGTCCAAAGACAACGTTCAGAGGTCTGGGCTGGTCTGTGAAAGAGCTAAGTTGTTGCCAGCTGTGGCAGTGCACCTTGAAGCTTTAGTTAGTAACCTGAAAATCTTTATCAGGTGTGTCTTCATTAGGTGGTTTCTCTGCCTTACTATCACTTAACTAACAGCAGATGAGTTTTCGAGAGAGGATTATTTTAAATGATAAAAGTGAAATTATTTTTATCTGTGTACATTTCTAATAGTACCAGAAAAAGTCCAGGGACCTGTACGGAGCCCTGGTATGCAGAAACGAGACTATTGAGGAAACTGCCTTGTAATTTTTTATTTTTCCAAAAGAGAAGGAGAAGCTGTCTGAAGCTTCAGTCTTCCTGGTTGGAGAATCACTCACTTATGGCAGGGATTTGGAGCAGCCCTCACTATGATCGGGTGAAGATAAGGAACAGCCCACAGACACCCTTCCGTAAAAGCCAAGAGAATGATAGATGGTAACAGCCTAGTGTCTGACAGGAGATCTCACCATATCAGGCTGAGGTTGTACGGGTACACCTCTTCCTATTTCAGCTGACAGACTACCTGCCTGATGAAGCCTGCAGCAACGTTGTAACCACAAGGTCTTGGTTGTAAATGCTCCAGCTTTTAGCACTGAAAGTCTCACCTGTGCTGATTTTCTGGCTGCATTCAAGTAGCTCTGAAGCAGTCATGCAGCAGCTGTGCTCCGCCCTGATAAGCCTGGCTTGCATCTGGCTAGGAAAAAAATGCAGAAGGGAAAATAACAGAAGCAGTTGGAAGAGAGTGAAGTAATAATAAAATAGACCAGATCCAGCTATGATGAAAGTACATGAGGCTTGCAGGCTTGAGTAGCCCACTCCAATTTAATGAAAATACAAGCTGTGAAAAATATGGGGAGATTAGTGTGATGAGTCAGTGGCTGAAGGACCTGTTCTAGGCTGCCTGTGACAACCTTATTGCTCAGCAGACTGTGCTGAAAAAGGCAGGAAAATAGACCTTGTTCTTTAACAATGCCAAATGAAGTTATTGTTTTTCAGCAATGGATATAATCATTAGGGAAACTTCCCTTTTTTATCCTCTTAATATGTCTACACAGGAAGTTTTTCTAGGGGGAGGGAAGTGCTTACACTTTTAGAACACAATGTTAGGGACTGATAAAATAAGTGTATATTATCTATCACAAACAAGGCCTTATAGAACAGGAGCTGAAACTCACCTGTTTTTCAAAAAGTAGCCACAGGTAAAATGGTCCTTAAAACAGAGGGCCTCAACTTAAGGCCTCATGGCCACAATAAAATAAAGAGAGAAAACTAAGGATGAGTGACAGCAAGGTAGAGTGTTGCCTGCAATAGGCTGGTTACTTGATATTGCTGCTCATGCTTTAGTAAAAGCTGAGGATAATTGCTTTAAAATGTTCCTCAAAACTCACTGTCTAAACATTATTTCTGTCTCTAGAGTCTGTAGTGATTCCTCCCAGATGAATGGCTCAGACGGTTTCTTCATTTCTAAAAAATACCATATCACTGTGCTATATTTTGTAAGATTACATAGTAAAAATTGCCATTTGCTGGAGCATCTCTGTTACAGGAGTATCATGGCCTGGCTTTGGCTAGGAGATCCACACAAACAAGCTGAATGTGCTGAGCTGTGCAAATGGCAGCGCAGACAAGAACTGAACCTTTTCATGGCATGGACCATGGATCAGCAGCTGACAGGAGGGCAATACTGCTGGAAAGGGGTAGCACCATCTCATTGATAGGTTGACCTGACAACATCCCGGCAGAGGATTTTTTTGGTTCGCAGGAATTTTCTCTGTGTTCTGGAGGCGTCCCTGCAAATCGCTTCTGCTGTCTCTGCCAGTGGGTGAGGCGTTAACATGATTAGCAAGCTAGCAGTGGTAAAGTTAAAATCCCAAACAGGTTTATTGCTAAGAAGGGGCTGGCATTTGTATTAGGATTGGCCTTGGTACCAAGGCACTGAAGGGAAGTACCTTATGTAGCATGTCAGATGGCTCCCGCATGGACACCCTAATGCTGGTTTTCTAATGTGGGTCCAGGACCTTGTTTCTAACTCTTGTATCCCAGCACTGGGGGCAAAACCTAGATACTGTTCATCAATTCCTTCAACATACAAGTGTGCTGGAAGAACAGATCCAATGTCCTGCCAGTAGGTACCTATTCATGGGAGATGTCAAATTCAGTCAGCAGTAAGGCACTTGAGGCTTGCCAGAATGTAGGACTTGGCTGGTGGGAGGTATGTAGTTGTGCCCAGCCTCCATCAGGAGGAAAATAAAGATTTATGGACCCAGGCCATATGACACCATACCAGGAGCATGGGAAAACCCAAAGGCATAGAAGTAGAGACAACAGTCTTACGAGTTACAATGTCTCAAACTGCGATGTTGTTGCTCAAATCCAGTTTGTTTTGGGGGAAATGGGGACAGAGGTGGATGCAGATGCAGTGTATCATCTTACATAATATGTATTGCCACAAAACCCGTGGGGATAAGTTGCATTTATCCTGTACTTGGGATCATCCCTGTTGTTACTACTGGTCCTTGATAGAGTCCACTGATATGACCTGCCTCCAGGCAAATGCTTTTAAAGGCTTGTTCAGGTTCACCAGTCAAGTTTCTAAGTCTCGTTGTCGGGGATCAGCGTTAGGATGGCAAATTACTACTAGTGGACTACACCCTGCCTGTCATACCGACCTGCCTGAATCTCTTAAGCGTTCCAAGATGGTGCAGCTCTAAGTGACGTGACAGTGCTGCACAGGCAGCCACAGTGGAGTGTGCATTCCCTGCGTGTGCCAGTGTGTTTAATGTTGTCCTTCCCTCTTCTCATGGCTGCTCAGATGGAGTGGACGGCACAGGAGAGCCCTAGGAATGTGGCTGGGTGGACTGGGAACCCTTGCCAGGGCAGCTGACCGAGCAGAAAGGGGAATATAGGCAGGGGAGGATGTACGCAAAGCCACATCATGCTGTCTCGGGAAAGGAGTATTGCTGAGTGAACAGAAGGGGAGGTGGAAATACTAGCCGAGAGCTGACATGGGCTAAGGATGCTGAAATCACCTGGTCCATCCCCAAGCAGGAAGCTCCTCCCATACCAAGGAGTGGTGCTCGCTCATGCAAATAGCTATGGTGCTAGAAGCCAAGCTACAAGCAGGTAGCTGCATGGGGGATTCATGCAAAAAGGGAGGCATTTGGCTAAAGGGCCCTGCCCCGACTGACCCTCAGCGGCGCAGTGTGCTTTCCTGCGGCCTCAGGTGGAGCAGTAATGGGCCACAAGTAGAGCTAGGGGCTCAGGGGCTACCTGCACCACTGCCATCCCTGCCGGATGGGGCTCCTGCAGGCTGGTTTGTTCCTCTGCCACGTGTAACTGAGGGAGTTGGCGGGCGCAGCCCTGCACTGGTGGCTGTACTGATGTCAGAACAAACTGGAGCTGTAAATAACTAACCCATGGATGCTACATCTGTCATTCCGTTATTGTCTACCTTGTAGAGCCTTGTTGATTGTCCAGTTTGACTTATAGATAGGTGATGTGCTCTAGGTAGAAGAAAAAGTGACAAGTGGAAATGGCACTTTGTGACTATCAGCTGTTACACCAGTGTCCAGGGAGGATGGTGCAGTTATGCCAGTGGGCTGCAGAAAGGAGTGGGAGTGGAGAAGCAATGCCATGACGGTGACGGCAAATGGCACTGTGTGTGTTGTTCAGTGGCTAACCCAAAGCAATGTCTGAAGTACTGTTTAAGGCTTCAGTGGCCACACCCCCTATTAGGTACAACAGGGGAAGAAACTGTTAAAACCGAAGTGACTGAATTTCAACTAGCAGCAGACAGCCTACACAAAACCTTGTGGCAAGAGTGCAGAGCACCATCTCAGGTGCCTCCTCAATCCCAACAGGCTGCGGAGGTGGCCATTGCCTGAGAAAACTCACTGGCTAGCTGGCGGGGGACATCTTTGGATGATTATCAATGACTCGTGATGTCCTGTTGCACCTGATTGCTGTGCTATTGATTGTAATTAGTTTGTTCTGTGTTTGGTTGCATCTATGTCGGTACACCTGGTGAAGAGCCTGCCACCTGGAACGCTTGGTAGCGCAAGTTCATCACTACTAGACCCCAGCAGTGAGAGCAGGGGGTGTGACAGCGCAGTCCTTCCTGTATGCCTTGGGCTGAGGGACACGGGGCATTCTGTGGTACAACTCTTACACTCTCAGTCACCTGTGATGTCTGGCGTGGGTTAAGGAGGGGCCTGTGGCAAAAACCTACAAAGTCTGAGTTACATCCCGAATGACTGGGTGGTCCTGAAGCTCCCTAGCTAGCCTCTGTTTAGGTGAAACAATGAACTTAGTGTGATGTGATTAACGAAAACTGTTTCGTAAGGACCAAGATTATCAGGCCCTGCTGGTGACTGGTTAACTGTCTGTGCCTTATTAACTTTTACTGTTCATTTTGTGCTCAGTGGGTGGATACACCCGTGAAAGTACAAGCTATTTGTAAACAAATGATGTGCGATCCGAGTGGGAGTACTGTGGCCTCGCCTTGGCCTGGAGCTGAGTTTGGTATAAAGTGGCTGAGTGTGGTGAGCTTTGGCAGACAGGGTGGGGCAAACAAGAACTGAGTATTTCCATTGCGTGGGCTGTGGGTCAACAGCTGACAGAAAAACACGAGACTGCTGGAAAGGCGTACAGCAATCTTATTGTGGACTGATCTGATTAGTGGCCTGTGCTGGCATCTGGCTATAATCGGTGGTAGAGATCGGTGCAGGGGGACATGTGGTGACGTGAATGTCTGACACAGCGTAGGAGTGGAGTGTCCGAGGCGCAACCATTACGTGTGGGAGCTGAGCTCTGCCTGGGAGCCTGATGCTCATCCTCATCCGTGCCATCTCCCTGGAGTAGTAACTGGGGGTGGTCAGTCATGTGTGAGAGAAACATTTCCCTGACACTGTCTATCCTTCAGTCAGTCCACTTAACAAACTGAACGTGGCAGTGTCATGTCTCTTCCCTGCTGTAATCTCAGTTTCCTAAATTAATACTCATTCTAAAATGAAAGAGAAGGCTGAAAATTTCGAAAATAGAATTAATTTGTAACTGTGGTGCTACACAAATTTTCTAAAAAGGATAGTGGGTCAGACGCCTCAGATTTGTCTGTCCTCTAACTCATTTTTCCAGAATTTAAGACTCAGAGGGACCTATATCAAGAACCTATGCATAAAGACATAAACCACTTCAAATTATGTGCATTAATCTTCCACTGTATTTAATTTTTCTTCAATATCCCTTTTGGGCAAAAGTTTTCTTTTTGTATTCTCTTTTAATGATTCCTCATCAAGTCAGTTTGCAATTAGAAAGATGACTTTTCTAAACGAAATGCCCTCTGAATTAAAGTTTCTATTACAGACATCTAAACCACGACCTGGGAACACGGAAGTGCTGAAATCCCTGGTGTAAAAGCAGCCATAACTTTCATGTGCTGGTTGGCACCTGCATTATGCACACTTAAAATAAGGTTCATCCTTGTGTACTTACACAGGAAAAAAAAAAAATTCTCCTGTTTTGTAACACCTTATATTGGCTTTAAAATGGTACAGCATACACTGTACACTGGATTTGGCAGCTCCAGGTTCTGCCGTGCGTGTCCTTGGCTGTGCGCGGTCAGCCGGGAAGAGGAGCAGTGCCCAGCCTGACTCGGGTGCTGCCCCTCTACCCGGCAGCTGTGCTCCTGCACACTGGGGTGGAGGAGGAGGCGGCTTCTAAAATGGAGAAACAGAAGCCAGAAAGCAATGAAAGGAGAAAAAGGGTTTGTCTGTGGTAGATTAGGACAGAAAACAGCACCTCAGAGTCCTGGTGAAGAGCCGGGGAGCAGCAAGATGAGGCTTTGAGTGTAGATGAGAAGGGAGTGAGGGGAGGGCTGGGTTGTGAAGGAGAGAGGTATCTGAATAGTATGATAGGGAGATCCTTAATACACTGGGCTCTGCTTTCTTCCACCTTCTGTCCTATGTACACCTTGTTGTACTCTAACCACTGGTTCAATACCACTGGTATAATCCAAATTTACTGCAGTACCTCCCAACTAAGAGGTATATTTGTTCTGTAACCCTGCAGCACGTTTCTTTTAAGATGAGTAGAGAAGTCCTTAGAACATCATTCTGCATCTTTTACTCTACTCTACATCTACCATTCTGAGGTGACTCAGTGTGTGTCCAATAGGATTTCACAGGTTGTAGATACAGGATTGTCAAGTATTAAGAAACTTACATTTTCAAATGAAGCTACTTAGTCTTTTTAAGGTCCATAGCAGGTCTCCAGGAAGTACTGGGCAACATTAAAACACAGTCAGACTTCAGGCCACAGTGTCTACCCTCCACCTGCCAGAATGTGCGAAGTGCTATGGTAGGGGAAAGGCTGGTGAGCTGTTTACTTTGACATTTCACTCTTCGTACCTTGATATCCTCTCAAAAACACCCAAATCTGCCCTGGTACTGAAGGTTGTGGTGTCATGGATCCAAAACACTGCTTCTGCTTCAGACTGCAGCGTAGGTTGTGGGGACTTAACTTTAAAAATGCACATTGTAGTCACCTACATCTGAGCTATTCAGGTGGCTTGTGTTTTATATTGAGATGGAATGAACCACACCCCAGAGGTGCCTGCCCCTCCCCACTGAAGATGACTACATCTGAGGTAACCATCTGCAGTATGGACATAATTTGGACAGGTGAGTCATACTCTGTTTCTGTAAGTGAAGTACAATGCAGAAAGAATCTTGACTCTTCGAGATGCTGAATAAAACCACCACATTGGCTTCCTCCTAACGTTCAAAGAGAGGGTTTAACCTGATTTGAAATCATTGGCGATTTTTTTGTGGAACGAAGGGCTTCATCATTGCAGGTACAGGACTAATTTTTCTCTTGCCTACTTGTTATTGTTTATGTCCATTGCAAATTAAGTTTTATCTTGCACCTTTTCCCCCCCTGCTATTCATCTGTAGTAATTTCATTTTGTTCCCTTTTTTTTTAAATACATAATTCCTGACTTATCCAAGCTGACTGTTTAGTACAAGTTATATCCTTTGCACTAGGATAGCTGCTGGCTGTGATCTTAGTATAGCTGGGTGCTCTAAAGAAAACAAACTTCCCTAAATAATTTTTTCCTTACATTTGATTCTTACAGGACCTTACCTAAGACTTCTGTCAATTTACTGAATATAGTTTCTTTATCTTGTTTTCTCTCTCCTTTCCTTTCAGAATCATGAACCTTGTCACTTTGCGGTTGTTTTCATCTAAATGGCCTTTCAGTCATAATCAAGTCTAGTAAAGCCACCTTTTATAGTGGCTTTCTCTACATCATATAGCATATTTATTTCAAGTACATTCCAAGAACTTATCAAGCAGCCTATCTCCTGATACGTATCTTTCCAAACAGATACCCACTAGTTGAAATTCCTCACTGTCACAAGTTCCGTTGTTTGGATGACTGTTAGTTGTTCAAAAAATGATGTGGCATATTTCTTTGCAAGTCTAGCGCAAGCCCTACGTGTGACCACCTTTGTCTCTGTGCCTGCAACGTCTCCCACCCCCCACATTGCTACTGTGAATAAGATAAATTGTGCTTCAGAGGTGTGTGTTTTTCCCCAGCTAAAGTGCAGACAGACATACACATTACAGATGTCTGACGTTAGGTGAGATGGATCCCAGGGTTCCAGTCCGATCAAGGTCCTCTGACGTATCTTGATGCCATCTACCAGTATCTTAACTGTGAGAGCAGCTGTTCATGTCTTTACTTGAAGTCATAGTTTGCTTTTCACTGTAAAGGAGCAGAGGACTTGGGACTCCGATGAAATGAACATTTTGGGATTCATGGCAGAAGTGGGGGTGATATTTTACTTAAGTCTTAATAACTGATAAAAATAATTTAAAATGGAGTCTTGTGTTTTAAAACATTGTTAGAAACGGAAATGGAAGTACAATACTTCGTATAAATCCATATGTACATTTATCTAGCTTTTTCTTTAGAGATTTGAGCAACACTCTTTATGTCTTAAGTAATTCCATAACCACCAGTTTACCCAGTAAGCTTTCCTACTTTTAAAAAGAACCTGCTGAAATTATTATAAGAACCACCCTCCTCCTCCCCACGCCATTTTAAAAAACATTTCTGAACATGTTCATTAGACTTTCACTGTATAAAAATGTACAGTGGCTTTATTGACATGTACATTCCATTATGTTTACAGCTGCAAGATATGAGGCACACTCAGTATTGCACTTCATTAAAATTTCAGGCTCAAACATAACCCAGAAGTTTAAATGAAACTGCTGTTGTAATTTAATAATTCTTATACAGGACAAACATTGATACCTTTATATACAGTGTGATACTTGTTACGTTTATGCCTTCCTAACACAATTTTTTTTTTTATAACAGTCTAGGAAATAAACCAGAATATTCCTCTTTCCCATCCCCACTTGTGATGCGTTACAATTGTACAAGATTACAAAAAGTCAGTATACAATAATCAATATTTTTTTTTTCTTTCTCCTGAAAGCCAGCATCATTCATAGTCCACAGACACACAGATCCTTTAATAGCAATTATTTATTTGTAAATGTCCAATGTTTCCTAGCCGATGACTGTAATGGCCACATGCAAACACCTCACAAGTTTTGATGTCTCGGTTCAAAAAATGTCATTATCTCACAGCAAGAATTATGTACATGGTATTTGGCATCCTTCTTGCACTGTAAATTGTTCCTTTTACCCGGGTTATGAAATGGTCCCGTCCTCATCCCAGCTGGACTCTATTTTCAGGACACTTGAGGGATGAGGGCACCTGTTCTGCTCTGGTAAAAAAACCCCTCTAGTCTAAAAAGTGTGAGCATTTCTGCAAACCCCACAACCCAGAGCAAATTCTTCACCAGTGGGTGGATGGACAACATGAAGTGGACATTCTGTTCCTTCAAGTTGTTTACCTTTGGGACCTACAGTGAATTTAAGGGTGAGGGGAAAAGAAAAGATTAATGCTTGCAGATCTATGCAAATAAACATACATTTCCTCAAAAAACATGCTAAGTGAAGGTAATATGTCTATAATATGAACTTAAAAGGCATCAAAAATGAAGGCTTAAGAAACAGCAGAGAGAAAGGTGCTTTCACACAGTCAAATTCAAGCAAGAAGTCTAGAGGCTTAATAGGCCAAGAGAAAAAATGCCATTCAATTAGATCTGACAAAACATGACCAAGAACTGTTAGCTCCTTAAAACAGTTATGTCAAATAATGAACTGGTATTTGAAGGGGAAGAAAAATAAAATCAAACTGCTGTGTAATTTAAAATAAATCAAATTCAAAGTAAAAAAGGCAAAAAGCTTATAGGCAGGATCACAAAATAAGTTTCATCTCCTTAATACTGTGGAAGAAGTTAGCACAACTGAAAAGCAAAATCGATAAATATGAACAAGACTTACACTCTGCAGTAAAAAAATAATTCTAAGGTTATATCAGGAATCATTTTTTTTGATTAAGATATTTACATGAAAGAAGTAAAAAGAAAAATCTTACTTTTTTCCACAGCAAGAGAAATAATGTGACAATGGCACATGAAATTAGAAACTAAGGCATTGGCAACAGTTTGCACGTCAGGTGCCTACGTACAGCCGTATCATTTAACAGTAGTGTGTTAATTTTTCACATACAGTTGCAACACATCATTACACATCTGGAGTCTGAATTGGTGTAGGTAAATTGAAATGCCTTTCTGTATCAAAGTATCTAATATTTAAAGGATCAGTGTGGACATTGCCTGTATTCTTGCCAGAAAAGCAAGAAATCAGAAGCATGCACAGAACAAACCCATTCTACAATTATTCAAGATACTGAATTTAAAACTTGTATGACTGAGGCTGTGGTTTTCCTAAATATCATCAGCAAGGAAAGATAAGAATATCAATCAGATCTGATTACTAATCTCAGAATTCAGTGTGGTAAATTTGCTTTATAAAAATACTACCTGCAGGACAGTGTGGGAGTTCTTCTTTAGGGATGCTTGTCATTCTCTGGAAATCATCATGGCAAGCATTGCAAAAATGCGTTGTCCCAAAACAGAAAAAAACAGCAACTGAACAGCAGTAGCGGCATTTGTATTCTAAGAAGTCTGTACCGTGTTTGGGACACATCTAAACAAAAGAAAACAAACACCAACACATGAAGTAGCCATGCTGTAACAATCCGAACACCACACTTCTACATTCTGTAGTATATATTAATATTATACAATATTATACAATACATATCATTACAAATGACACTGTACAGCTCAGGTACTCAGCTTCGGAAGGAAATAAAAACATGAATACAAGTTCTTTACTTACCTGAGCCCTTGAAACATCAGAGCACGCACCACAAATAAGCTCTCTTGGATCATAGTCATCTCCTTGCCCAGCTTCAGCATCACAACGAGCTTCGCCACCAAAATATGCCTAAATTTCATACAGGAACGATTGGACATTAAACCAGAGACAACTACTATCTTAACAAATTCATTTGTAAGGGGCAAATGATGAATAAGGGTCATTACTGTAGTCTCCCCTATTCTGGTAACTCTCAACTCTGACTCTGGTTACATGTTTTTGAGGCACTAAGACAACGTCTCTTGATCTCAGGATAAACAAGACCAAAAATTGTGCAACGTACTCTGGTCTATGCAAGTGACTGTAAGGCTTCTGAAACAGTTATTTGGATGCTCTGTGAACTGTACGTAGGAAAGACAGGACTGAGGCTGAAGGCAGGGGAGAAACATTCAACCAGGAGAGCTTTTTACTAGCCAAAAGGAGTATCAGTTTTTATGCTCACGTGGGATCCCCTTATAATTAGAATTTTGCTGTTTTCTACAAATGCATTCTACTTTCTCATCTTATTCTACCAGGACACACTGGGCACAAAATGGCACCAAGTAAGACTGCCAACTCTGGTGAATTTCCTCATGCACTAAAGTGATTTCACATGGAGCAGTGAGATGAGGCAACGAGTCACTTCCTTGCTTCCTTTGTTACCGTATTGTCAATGCACAAAATTCTTGCTCTCAGCAATTCACACCTTTCTGCAGTGATTGTAAAAGGATAGGGCAGGTGGTCTCAAGGCAACTGTGAGGAAGGACAAATTGAAGAAGCCCATCTTCCCCCAAAATTTGCAGACTAAAAAGAAAAGGGAGGGTCCTATGGAATGTATCTCAGAGAATCAGGCAGTAGTTTGGGGTGAACAGGTGCTGGAGCAAGGAAAGAAGTTAGAAATTAGGTAGTTGAATGTTGCTGTTCAGACATATGGACACAGTATGAAAAGGAATAATGAGATACAAGGGCAGGAAAAAGAGGGCAATAAGAAAAACACAAATACTGAGTATTAAATACTGGAAAGAAAGTGTAATGAAAAACAGGGGCAGGAATAAAAATTGGAGAAAGATGAAAAAAATTATTTTTGTAAGGGAGGAAAAAAGGCAGTAGGCAAGTTGCTGAAGGATGAGTGAAAATTGATTAACTGTGGGAGGCAGGAACAAAAGTGAACTGAGTAACTGTGTGGTTATGAGCTAGAGGGATTCATTACTGCTCTTCTCTAGCATACAGAAGTTAATCCTTTCTCCTCTGATTCCCAAATTGTGCACTTCCAGTTAAGAAAAAAATTCTTGGGGTTTCCCTTGAAAATTTTATCATGAAATTGCCTTATTCCATTCATTCCTAAGGCAAAAACGAAAAAGATGTGATCAACACGGGCACTAAAATCAGCTTCAGATGAAAGAAGCAATGGGAGGGGTTCAGTGATTATCCAAAATTTCTCTAACTGTAGTCTCTAACCATAGGTAAAGACTGTTTGTCTCGTCTCTGCTGCTGCGGAAACCAGGGGCTCTTTGTATACGATTTTTGTCTTCTGGATAAATTTCATGTTCTCTGCGTGAAGAAAACTGCACATATATGACCCAGAGTCCATAAGGCCATTTCCTCTTCCTGCTTTTTCATTCTTCCAACACTTCTGCCCCAAAGTCAGTTCACTGCAGTTGCAATGAGCTCCAACTTGGGTAAAAGTGGTATTTACACGGAATCTTAGTGAGGAACTCTTCCATATCAAGGAGTTAGAATGAAACCTATGTTTATACTATTTTAATGTTCACGTAAGGTATGAGTTGGAAGCAGGACAAAGGGATGGCTGGTGTTCTAACACAGTATCATCTGCACATTCTTCTAAGAAGACTATCACCTCAATGTGCTTTTGGTTTCTGAACTACTCCGTGTACGCTTTTGAGCTTTACAAGGTAAGACACTACGGACATCTAATTTGCTCAACACTTTTTTTAAATTATGATTTAACAACAATTTCTTTTCCTGCCTTCCTACTCCATGCACAATATATTAAATATACGTTCCACTCTTGAACAAGTTACTTTTGAAACTATAATGTACATTTGATTTGAGAAAGTACTAATCGTCATACCTTTTTGCACTTGTAGCAAACATAATAAGCATATCTGTTCATAGCATAGCCAGCTGGGTCATTATAAAATCTAACACCTGGTGTGGTGATGGCCTCACTCTTGTGCAACCCTTCGTACTCCAATCTCATTAGTGCTTTTCTCCTGACATCTTCATAGAGTTCTTTGATTGGATCAAGCAAATCCTTTAATACTGTATGATTGATTTTGTTCTGAAATAAGAAAATGATTAAAATACTTTGCATCTTTATTACAACAGCTGTGATAATTGCATTATGGTCAAAACACAAGTAGTGTAATGGGTATCATAAGAAACCGAAGAGCTCAGGCAACGGACATTACAAAAAAAATGGCTGACACAGTATGTACTTTTTTTGCTGCAAAAACAGTAACCAGGAATGCTTTTTATCTGGCCTTCTGTCATATGAAATCATCAGCCCTTACAACAGACTGTAACAACCACAGAGGGATGATAAAGCGTACATGAAATATTCACCATGGCACAGGAATATTCTGATTGTATGTTTTCTCTAATTTTGGTCCTTTTTGACTTACTGCTCAGCAATTAAGAATAATGACTGACAGTCCTCTATGCCAGCTCTTTATCATTTAATGATCACAAGCTATTGCCATGAATTACCAAAATACAGCACAAAGGAAGAAACACACCATGCAGAATGGCTGACCATTCATAGATTTCATATTCCTAGGGTGCTAAGGTGCTCTCCTTCCCAGCAGCTATCATAAGCTTTTGCTTACAGCAATTATGATTTTGTAGAGTATTTTTAGTAATTTAAGCTGAACTAAGTACATATTCTTCAGCTCTGTCCTCATACTGAAAAACAAAGCAGCTTTAAAAGGGGTTAGTAAAACAGAGAAGCCAAGTCTCCTGCTTCAGACAATGTGCATTAAGCTTACTTCTTCCCTGCCTTGCTGTCCCCAAATATTGGGAATTTACAAGCTGATGGTGCTAAGAATAAAACAGCATCAAGATAATGTCTGCATTATGCTTTCTTTTTTAAGAGGGCCCTTAGTTCAGGGAGCTGTTGGGGAAGGTAAAAAGATGCATCAATGATACATGAGAAATTAAGGAAACAAGCGATGTATAACTAATTTATATTGTAACAACCAATATATTATTAAAAAAAAAAGGCAAAAAAAAAAAAAAAGAAAACCAAAGACAGTATTAGGTAACTTTTTTGACCTAGGCAGTAAACACATAGCTCATTTACCTTGCAAATAGGACAGGACATAAACCCGAAAGTTATCCTTGGCCCAAGCCATCTGTTTTCTAGTACTCGCTGACAGCATTGCAAATGGAAAACGTGGCTGCAGTCCAGCTTTAGAAAAGAATACATGTAAGTGAACACTGAAGTTACATTAACCGCTAAAATAGAAGTAGTTACTTGCTTTTAAGTGGCAACATATATCAATTCCAAAATTAATTTCTTTAAAATACTAGAAGACCCCTATTTTCTTCTTAACAAAGAGAAGGAATATAAAATGGTTGTTAAAATCATAACCTTTCCACTCTAAAACCACCAGTGGATATATGATATACATATGAAGTATATCCATTCATTACCTTAGTTGTTTTTCTCATTTATAAAATACCATATATTTTAATAAAGGAGATGCAGCAAACTAAACTGATACAATCTGCTTTCTTGAAATGGCAGTAATGCCAGACAAAAAGAAAGCTTTTTAAGTACCTTACATATTGTTACTGTGCCTGCTTTGAAATTTTTAACAGTGTAATTTGAAGGACTTTATATTTTAACTTCTTCCACACTTAACATTACAACCATAATGTCAATCTCTTAAAAAGGGTGGGGTGGGGTGGGGAGAAGAGATAAACCTGGATAGCTGGTGCCGCTGAAAGTGCTTCAGTAAAGCAGATCATACACATGTCGTCAGCGTCTTGTTTGAGCGTTGTAGCGTTCTTATCACAGCCATGCAAGCATGGCAGACAGTGCTCTTCGTTCTTAACACCTCCACATGGATGACCGCAGGAGTGTGTCTTGCTGCAGGCAATTTTAGCATACTCCTATTAAAAGTAAATAATTAATCTTTTTTTCCCCTCCACTGAACAGTTTGATATAGTGTCGCTTTTTGAAGGATTGCTGGTTTGTGCAATAAACTCAGATGAAAGAATCGTGATTCATGTTGTCTACTGCTACACCAGGTACTTGGGAAAAACGGCATGTTTTGTGTACTGGAAGTAGAACCGATACCTTCGCTTACTTATGTTACTCCTGAATAGCAATGGTACAATGAAGCCATAATTTTTAAATTTTAACTTTTAATTTTACTATAAAGAGAAATATTCTTTAATGCTCCATGTGTATTTCGTATATTAACTGCCTCCTGCATAAACACTGCTTGCCCTGTATTAATGGCCTTTAAGATATCTGCAGATCTAGGTCCTTCATGAAAGGTAAGAAGTAACCCACTCTTAAGAACACATTATGAGCTGATCATTAACCAGCATAAAGCACTTTGATATGGAGATGGTATTTTAACCGCTTCTAATTCCTACCCGTAATAAGCAGAAAACTTCTAGAAGTTGCCCAGAAGCTAACATGCACTGAACTGAATTAATATAACAATAATATAATATATTCAATAGGCTGAGAGAGAAAAAAAAGACAAATTTGCCACACACAAACAGAAATAAATAAGGCGGGATAAGAAACAGGTTAGGATTTGGCCCTCGACCAATTGTACCTGTACTGGAGGGCACAAAAATACTCAGGACACATGGATACAGTTGACAAATCTGGCCAAGTCTTAAATATTCTGTGCTCACATAATAAACAGGCTGTTATGCAAACTGCTTTTATCAAGCTTCCCAGTACACTAGATTTTATGTTGACAGTGTATATTGACTTTATACTTGGAACGCTCTTGTGAAAACTTGAGATACTTTTGAAGATAATAATGAAACTACCCAATATTTTGGCTGACTATTGGTGTTTGTAGCCTGTAGTTAAACTAAACCTTTACAAACTCAGAAGTATTTGAATTGCAGTATAATGTTCAATATTCAGACTTTTTCATATGAGAGGGCTGATTTAAAATGGATCACAGGGATGAACAAGGTTTACTCAAAATAAGGAATCCATTTGATTCTGCAGTCCCTTCTATTCATGTAATTCATGATCACTGATACTTGTTAATACACACCTGGCAATCTGTATCAGAACAAACGCTTCCCACTGCTGATAATTCTGTTCCACTCCTACAACCACAGAAACGACACGCTTCAGAACTGCTGGTGGTCGGTTTGCCTAGGTCCGCAAAAGTAAAAAACGAAAATCGACAGAATGAAACATAAGGGACTGATATTCTAACAACAGACATCTAAACAACAGTCACAGAAAACAACCAGAAAACCAGCAGTTCTTACACAGTCAAACTATGTTATTTTTATTAGCAAACAGTTAAAAGCATTGCCCTAAAGCAGGTGAAAACCCCAACTGGGTTTTTTTTGGACAAATGCTCCTGTAAAAGGTAAAAGTAATCAGGATAAAGAGCAAGTAATAACCATTATGTTTTACCTGTCTGTTCTCTAAACTCCACCATAGCCTTCATAGTTTTAGAATCTGCTAATGCCATCAGCCAGAAGAGTTTGGTCCTACCACAGCCCTCGTGGAGATCAACTTTGATAGCTTCTTCTTCTTCTTTGAATACCTGTCAGGTTAACCAAACAGGTAATGAATAGGATCTCTATGTTATTTTTGTCACTGTCTTTCTGGATTTTAATCAGATGTTTTATATATTTTGCAGTTTGTCTACTGCAAGCTGTTTTTTTTAATGCATTCCAGAACTTGTACATATTGCAGAATGGATAAAGGCTTTGTGTTTTTAAAAGTAAAAATATATAACATTAACGCTTGAGCTAATGTGTCTGAGAAACAGTAGTGCAGCAATGCTAAGAAGAGAGCTACACAACATTTTTTCTGATTTAAAAAATATGGAGCTTGGACTTCATAACTACTATTCAACACATCCAATAGGCCACAGTATATTAAAAGCACAAGATAACGTTAGAAGTATCTTCACATAACCACGCTAGTAGTTTATCAAAGCAACATTGATAATTATGGTCTTAATAATATGTACTATATAATAACAATTATACAAGTGTGTAATACTAATATTTTTGACTTTCACATAAATACACAGTAGATGCTTTTGGCTACAATGAGGAAAATACAAAATTTTGCAAAATCAAAAACTGCTTGATATCCTTAGAGGACTTTATACAGTCTCTTCTTTTTCTCCTTTCCTAAGTTTTGAAGGCAGTTCTGTTTTCATTCATTTCACCTGCAATGCAATAAAAGTTAGAATTTTCCTGGGTATGGATGTATACACTCAATTTAAACTTTGTTTCAATTCCTATTAGAATCTGGGAAAAAACCCTAATTGCTTCACAAAGGATTCGCCTAAGCAGGTTGTAGTAACTTACATGGTGTCCTTTCTTGGAGGGAAAGAAAATACATTAAAGAGGTAGGTATGACAGAAGTTGGAAAAAAAACCAGGAAGCTAACAGAAAACAGGAGACAGGGAACATGACAGAATTTAAAATTTAAATTGGGGGGACTAACATGAAAGATGTAAAGGTAAAGGTGGTAAATAAACAGTAAAAGTTTAAACATGCTTTCAGGAGTAAATAGGAAAATCTGGTAAGAAGCTATTTTGGACAGATTAAAGGAGAGATACGAGGACTTCTTTGAGACAAGAACTTACTTTTTATCAACTGTAATCTGAACAGGCTATATAGGAGAAATGAGAAAAATAAATGAGACTAGACTGTGCTGTGCCATGACAGAAGAGTAGACACATAAAATCATCATCCTAGGATGACAAACCAGGAAAATTTCAAAGGGGATTGCAAAGATTCTGGATAACAAACAGAAGATAACAGATCCATGTGGAACTTTCAGGCTGAGTCTGTGCTGCAAATGCTGAGGCACCAAGAAGATCTGTAGAGTGACATTCAATGCCAGTGATCTGAAGTTTACCTCACACGTGCTCCAGACTAGCTGATCCCTTACACTGAATAACTGTTAGCAGTGTGTCCCTGCATCTATCTTTTTTTGTTGTTTTTAGTTTCACTTGAAAGGAATCCAGTTCATGCACTCCCAGGCTGCTCTATAACACACATCAAAGCATGGTAAGGAGATAAGGAGATCTGCTTCAAAAGCCCATTCCTGATCCTAACTAAAAAGTGAACGTAGATGCGCTCTAGGAGAGGGAGAAGAGAAATGATTTCCATTGAATTAACTTTATTATAATGAGGATTATTATTTTAGCCTGTGTACAAACATAAATAGTCAGAGGGAAAGGGGATCATAAAAGACCACAAAAAACACAAAAGAAACAGTGTCAAGAAAGAGGAAATGTTCAGTAGTTTCAGAAGTAAACGCATCTTCAACATTAATTTCAATGAATAAAAGAAATATTCCAAGGAGAATGTAGTTTCAGGTTTAAAGATGAAGAAGAGAATAATGCAAAAGAACACTAATTAGCAGAGTAAAAAGCAATTTGTAAAAACTCATCTAGGTCAGTCAAAGATAAAAGATGTTTCAGTCCTAAAAACAAAACCAAAAGAAATCGGGAAATTTTCAAGCTTATGGATATGACAACATATTTCTCTGTGAAGAGACAGCGAGAGCAGGAGGAACACTGAGAAGTAAGAGAAGACTGACGTAAAGGAACCAGTAGGAATATTTGCTGTCAAGTGGTCTTCCCGGGTATTAAAAACCATATATACATTAAAAATGAAGGGGTTGACAAGCACTGACTTATATGATAGAGGCAGTAAAGGACATATAATTTAACAGGAATAAAGAACCAATGTATACTTAAGAAAGTCTATACAGTCCCTAGATTTTCCTAAAAAATGTTCCTAAACCATGTTAGAATAAGAGAGAAGAAAGCTGATGTAGCAGAAGAGTTAGAATTAGGGACGGCTACATGATTTCCCAATCGTCTTCAAAAGATAAAGGACAAGAGAATTTAACTAGAAACAACTAAAAAGAATTAAATGGAAACTTACCTATCCCATCTCAAACATAAAACAAATACCTTCTCAGATTTGGTTCTTGCCACTGCCTTTTGCTTGTATATTAATTGGGGAAACTCACACAATGTATGCAGCGCATACAACACGATGTCATGTATACTCTACCTGTCTCTGATGAGTTTTTGTTCGCCGATGGAGATGAAGGAATCGGTCACAATCTGTACACAAATTCCCACAGACATTACATAAAATGATTGCGGCAGTTTCACCATCATCATGGTTATCACACATTGGCTGAAAAAAATAAGAAAAAATGTGAAATAATTCTCTCTTTATTAAATCCCTCATTTCCTTTCAGCATCTGTTTTTATTCTTCCCCAGTCACCCCCCCCCCCAATCAATACGGAGGGATAAAGAGCTTGTTTAGATTATTAATTGTATCTTTAGAATAATCAGTACCTAAATTACTCCTGGACACAAAAAGCCCCAATTTACTGTATCAATTCTTCTGATACTCTTCATCTTGTATTTTGTGTGATGTAGCAAAAATGCATTTTTCAACAATATAGTTATCATTTTCAACTAGTCTTAGAAAAGATTTATGTGGTAACAATGGGTTATGGGAATGTTAACAGGAAAGTTCAGATATCAGTACTCAGGTCAGTCAACATGCATGATACTTACCCGTAATTATTTTGACATGGTATGCTTACTCTGCTCAAAGATCAAATTGAAGCTGTAGGTTATATATAACTCAGAGAGAATACAGTCGAAGTAACAAACTTCAAAATCCACCATGAAATTAAGTTGCTCTACTGATATAATTTTTTAAAAATTCAATGCAGTTCTCTTTTGCAGTTCAAAATATCTGTACAAATAGTTCAATGGCTGACTTTGATTATGCATATGCATATATCTGAGAACAAGTTTCCATCGTACTCCCAGAACATGTGGTTTCCATGATACTGCTCATGCAACTTAGAACAGAATCATTTCAACAGCAGACCTGGTAGGGGGGACACAGTTCACCTCAACATTTGAATATCCTGGTATCAAATAGGATCGGGGAATTTTAGGCTGGGTTCAGCAGCTTATATCCCTGCTTGATGATGTCTTGGCTACTCTTCTGACATTTCCAAAGCTCTACAGAAGTCCCCTGACTTTCTTAATCACCTCAGAAACCTTTGTGTCTGCTTCCTTCTCTCAGCAGAGTTCTAGTCTTTGCTGCTGCTGTTGCAGCTCTGTCTCTCCTGTATTCTCTTTCTGCCTACACTAAACTGCTTTGGAGGCTTCTTTGCGCTAAGCATCCTCAGTTGCTAGTGGGAAGGCACAATATTCCCTTGCCTCCCACAGGGACCCACCTAACCAAGTTATAAAGAGACCAGAGCGTCACTATTTTGCTCCTTCCAGATTCATATTAAAAAAAAAATCATAGGCTTTTTGTGATACTGAAAAATATAGATGGAAACTTGATTAATCCATTGTATTCCATATTAAATTTGTAAATCCTCTGGGTAAATGGTAGCTTTACTAAATTCAGTTAGAAAGAGTTTCTTTCTCTTTGGGGTAATCACTCTCTACCAAGACGGGGAAGCGGAAGCTAAATTATGAAGAGGAAGTTATTGAGGAACACAAAAGAATTGACTTTATTATGTGACAGAGATCCAGCTAGAAAGAAAAAAGCTCTGATAGAGGGTGTCATATTAACTGAGTCAATCTACTCTCAAAAATCCACCCTACAGGTGTTAGGAAGGCCTTGCTCCATCCTGAATACCAGTAGAATTGCTAACTTACTCTTTTAAGTTGGGATTTTTGTCTCCTGAGTAGCGCTTGTGTAGAACACAAATACTTCACACATGTATGTACAGTCTCCATTGGGGACAATAGGGAGGAATAAGGTTAGGCCAAGTCTACCTTTCCCTATCATTATTCTAAATTCTTTGACTACTGAATAAATCAAAATAAACACAGAAAGATATGATTTTCAGTCTCACCATCTGTTTCTGTTGTCCGTCCTTTCCCATCCATCTTCCTGAGGATAGTCTATCAACGTGGTCCTGATCAAGTACACAGAGGGATGCTAAGGCCAGCCATAGCTATTGAAAGGCAAAGTAGAATTATATGTTTTAGAAATACTAATAAATAAATAAATAAATAAATAAATAAATCCCAAATACTAAAACTATAAACTTTGGCAGACAGGAACGTCGCTGTTACCTGCAAACTGTATCATTGTTAGCTGAAGCTTGCCCATACAACGCAAGTTTTTTCTTTTCCAAAAGAAGTCAAGCACACAAGAAAGCTCATGGAACTTTTGGGAACTACCTTGTTTCTTTTAGGTATGTCACTTTATGGTCATAAATAGAGTAGTTAGCACACAAGAGAGAAACAGTGAAGAAAGATCAACCAGAGTATATTATAGAGAAATACAGCAAATACAGACTTGCATATCACTCCCAAACACTACAGGCTTTGGGGGAGAAGAAGAAATTCAAGGACACAGACTTAATAAAAAAACCCCCATAACAACAAAACTGTAGCTCATTGAGATTGGTTTCCCTATGTTCTCTCCTCACTGCATGGGGCATTTGAGACTACCTAGGAAAGGGTTCCGAGCTAACTGTTCTTCAGAGGAAGCTTTTCTCTCTTCCTCTCCACTGACTACAGTGAAACCCTAAAGAGATAGGCTACCTGAAGATGATTTGTTGGTAGGCCTGCAACCCAAACTGAAATGCACTTGACAGCTGCATTTTGCAATAGTTTTTGATCAAAGGTTTGATTTGAACAAAATGGCTTTAATTGAAAAACTCTGCTGGATTCCCCCCAAAAATGCATACCTCCCTGACAGAACAAAGTTCATTCACAAGGAGAGCTAGGCTGACGTTCAGGGCTCCTCTGAGACCCCTTTAACACAGTGACAGCAGGAGCTGGTGGTACTCTGAGACCGTGTCTTCCAAAGAGCAGAGAATAGACGAGTAAGGGGATGAAAAGGGTGACTGGCACAGCCTTTTAAGGTGGAAAACAACATGAGCATCAAATGCTTGTAGCCATTGCAAACCTTTGTTTACATGTAATTATTATGCTTGAGAAGCCAAAATCTGTACTCCCTAAGATGGTAGGAATGTCATAATTTACAAGTATGCTTTTCGTGGTGTTTCAAGCAATCTATTAAGGTTAAGTTAGTCCAAGTTTTTATGGAAGAGTCATGGAAGAAGTAAAGTGAAAAAACCCACCCCAGGTAAGTAATAAAGGGCTTAATGAAAGATTTTTCATTTTGACACTAAAACACAGGTGAAGCTTAGCTTAATTGTCCTAGAGAATGTTTGTTACTGAGTGTTTTCATAATAGCCTTGAGATGTGGCAGCTGATGACCTAGAAGTCAAACCACTTAAAATAATCGTGCAGAGAGCTGGAAAAAGACAGCTGATACATACTGTACAATTTTCCACGCAGATGATCTCATAAATTTAGTAAAACACAAGTATCAGAAACTTAAAGCAGAAATTCCTCAAGGGTAAAACCCCAAATGTATAAGCATAACACTTATTCTTCATTACTTGGGAGGTACCCAAGACACATATTTAATCAAAATTCATTTTTTACTGGTGTATTTCTGCCACAAAGAAGAAAACTCAATCTGCTGTGACACAGAGAAAACGACTTCTATTAGGACAAACACTGATTGCCTTGGTTAGGATACCTGTCCTTTATGCACGCAGCTGGATTTGAGAATATAAACTGTATACTGTATGCATTGTTTCCTGAAACAACCTGTACGGGCAAGTTTTTTTCTAAAAGAGGAAGGCTCTTGGATGGGCTCTACTGCATGTTTACAATGAACTAATGTTCAGTAAAGTTCTTACTCTGGTTGTTGCAATGCACCTCACTGGTGATCTGTATTCTTCTTCCATTTTTGTCAGAGCTATGATGGTTTCAGCAATAGCATTCTTCGTCACACGGGACCAAGCTTCCGACAGATGACCCTGTTAAAGAGGAAACTCAATTTATTACAGCTTTTATTAATATTAAGAACAACTAAAACCGTAATTAGAGCTGCTACAAGCAACATCAGCTTAAGATCTCAAGTTAGAATAGAAAAAGAGGAAGTCACGGATGACTTTGACAAATCGGGTATTTTCATAGAACCAGAGAATCACAGAATGGCTTGGGCTGGAAGGGGCCATCAAAGGTCATCTAGTCCAACCCCCTGCAGTGAGCAGGGACACCTTCAACTAGATCAGGTTGCCCAGAGCCCCGTCCAGCCTGGCCTTTTCAGATCAGACAGATCTGGTAAAAATTAGCCCTCAAATAGGCAGGTGACTGAGGTTGTCCCTGAGCAACTATTGGAACAACTCACTTAGAATAGGTAGAGGGCATATGCTTTGAAGAATGAAAGGGCATATTTCTAAAGCCCCACCCGGAGAAAGAAAGATGCAGAGCTGGAGCACAAATAAGTGACTGTGAACAACACACAGATTACAGTGGGTTCCTAGAGAAATCAGCTTCACTCGCCTAGCTTGGCCTTCCTGAATACTCTCCACTGTTGCTATATTTGAAAGAAATAAAGAGGAGTACACAGGAAACATGAGAACCATAGCATACTTTCCAAACCAACCTTAAAAGATTCTGAGCCTATGACACTGACTCACACCCTGAAGCTCCCAATTCAGAGACTGCTGAATTTTTAAATTCTTAATGTAATATCTAAATTTCTAAACCTCAGGGAATCACAGTGGTGCCTACAACAGACCTTACCCCTCTAGTCACTGGAGCAACTGAAGCAAAGACTAAGTGATCATTTTATGCATGGACCCGCACTACTGAGGGATGAGACATACTTTAATTGTAACTCTTATCTAAAGGTGAATTGTGAGATTCTGAAATCTTGTAGTCAGAATCAACAGTAGCGATTGCACAGAATTTCCACCCAGCTTCAGCAGTTTTGAGGAGGGATGTTCTTAATCTAAGCACAGTGAACCGTTTAGAAAATAGGACTCCAAAGCTGAACATACTGTAACAGCTTTCAAAGGGTAATCACAGAGGAAAATCTGGGTCATTTAGAGCATCTCACTGAAACAGGTACAGAATTAAGGAAAACAAAAATGACCTCCCAACTAAACTCCTTTCCCCTAAACATATACAAAACCTGTTTGGTTTTTTGCCAATACTGTTTTTGGGAAATAACTGAATCACTTTTCATCAAATTCTTCTGCCAAAAAGCCTGCCTGAAGCAGATACAACTATGGAAAGTTTCAGCCCAGATGGTTAAAGTAATAAACAACTATAAATGTAGATTTCAGTAAGACTGAAAGAAGTCAATCTTAACCTGCAGTCTTAACCAGAAACACCACATATAACATCTACATACAGTTAGATGAAAACACTATTATCTTACTCCACAGACACTTTTTACTTTTCAGTTGGAGTTCTGAGTGCTCAAGACTTAAAAAATAAGGCTTCTAAGTAAATAATGTAGAAAATGACACACAATTATTGTTTATTTACATTTCTGGTACAAGTGACTTATTTAAAAGCTTATTTCAATACCGGATTTCTGTTTAGCAGAATTGGAACTCGGTTCCTACTGCTTCTAGGTCTAGATTCTACCCAGAAGACTATACCTTTTTCTTCTTGAGGCCAACTTACATTTAACAGCTCAACCTAACACTAACTGTAATAGAAAGCAACGAAAAAAATGTACTCTTATCAGAAATATTTGAATATCCACCACACATTTAAAGGACAGAGACTTACTGCTGCCATGTCTTTAATGAGTTTAATAATGATCTCTGAAATCTGTGTAGGTGTTGAACCCTTCATCCACCAATGGCTTTCACCTCGCCGAATGTAGCTGCAAAGGACATATGGTAATACATGAAATTAATCCAAGCAATTAGTTACTATTTGTCAAAATCCAGCACAAAGAAACAGTGCACATATTCAGCATGTAGGAGGTTGTGGGGTTTGTTTTTTTTTGCTTGGTGGTTTGTTTTTTTTTTAAATCAAACTCACTAATAACATGACTCATACTGTCAAAGTTATACAATTTTTCTGTTTACAAAACAAAGGTTATAAAAGACAACATAACTAACTTCAAAGAATGGAATTATTTTGTACCTTTAGCTTGAGAACATATACATATTTTTCAACAAACCTGGAATTGAAGATCATTGGAAGTGTGACTGTAGTAACTCCTTTGCCTGCAGTAGTGCCAGCTGTCCCTGTTATAGTAGTTCCTTTGGCTTTTAGCTGTACAGTGAGAGCTTTGGCAATGCATCCCAAAAACATGTCCAAGATACCTAATTTATTCCAATCTCCTTTTTCTGTTGAGTGAATGATGTCACTTATATCTGCTGGTGGAAGAGACTTCACTCCTATAATACTAGCCAGGCGACTAGGGGTTACCTCGGGCAAAACACGTCTTAGTAATGATGTTACCTGGAGAAAAAATCAGAACACCACAATTCTTACCAAGACAGCTGGAGTTTTCAAGCAAAATCAAATAAAGTCTTTCTTCTTTACAAGTTATTTCAGTAAGGACTGAATCTACTTTCCGTACTTAAATCACGCCTATAAGAAATTCTGTATAAAATTTCTATCTTGCCTTGAAGGGTTTATTAATACGCCCAGTGAGACAAGGCCAAAGAGCCTAGAACCAGTCTTACTCAAACAATACTTAGTCTTCATATAATAATAAAAATATGCTTGGTACTGGACTTACGATAACAGTGATACAGATGTCTGTACAACTCTGATTTGTTTCCACATTACCGAAAACATTTAGTTTTCCTTGTGATATTCTAACTGGAATGTTTTTGAAAAGGAAATCTGTGCCACTTGCTCTGGATCTAACAGGAGTTGCCTTGAAATGATGTGCTTCAACCTTACCAGCTGGTGGAACTGGGGTTGAAATGGGCTATATCATACAAAGTTTGGTCCAAATCAGGATGTATGAAAGCTTAAGGAGTTAACATGTCATATCTAATTTTTCAAGCCTTCAATGTTCTCTTGAAAAACTGTTCACATTTTAAGGAGAAAAAACAGTATTTTGCATATCTGCAATATATCAGAATTACTAAGTGAGGCAATATCTGCCTCCAGGCAAGTTGAGATGTGACATTGTAACAGTTCAGAAAACTGGAAAAAGTAGAGAGTACGAGACATAAAAACTTCTGAAACATGAACTAAAAATCCAGCTAGAGAAGGCATACCAGCTAGCCACAACAAGCTAGTGCATTAACTGTACTAAAGCAAATATTTTATATGTTTATATATTTATATTATGTGCATATAAATACACATATACTCAGACAGACAACATTCAAGTTGAGAAAGAAACAGATACTAAAGCTCTACCTAAGGATACCAAGAGTAGAAAGGAATTGTCTAGTTTCACACTACAACACTCATAGCCTGAGTGTAGGATAAAGATGCTAAGGACTCCTTCCAGATCAGTAACAGACACTGCTAATTAAAAACCTCTCACCTTACCTATATGGGCTATATGGGCATTATATATGCATATGCAATACCCAAAAACCACTGGATTTTTAGGTCCTGTCCATTTGACAGACGTATCAACCATGTTCTACTCATTGAAGGTCTAATCTCAACCAGTGAAGCCTCTGCTTCATCTCTTACGATGTTTTAGCAAGACAGTCATTAGTTATCCCATAATTCTAGCTGTCACTGTGCCTCGAGGTCAAACACATTATTAAAAGGGCAAGAATTAACTATGGTCTCCTCAAATCATGCAAATATTTACCAACATATGGAGCATATGCAGCACACATAAATGGGGTAACTGTGTAGCTCTCTCAGACCCTTTCCCCACAATGAAGTGGCACAAGATCTCACTAAAAAATAAGCAGTCACCTCACTAGCTTCCTTCCACACCTGAAACTGTAACTGCTTTTTATACAGAATTCTTATTTGCAATAAATAAATAAACCAGCTTTTAAACTTCTGTCCTGGTTTTGGCTGGGATAGGGTTAATTGTCTTCCTAGTAGCTGGTACAGCGCTGTGTTTTGGGTTTAGTGTGAGAAGAATGTTGATAACACCCTGAT